>OY856188.1:174224264-174405115 GCA_963693315.1 Diogma glabrata
TCGGTCCTATCCAAAGTTTACGAGCATTATATTAATACACATATTTCAAAATTTCTGGAAGAAAATCATTTAATATCTGACAGCCAATACGGCTTTCGAAACAAAAGATCAACTACCGATCTATTAAGCTATGTAGCGCATTGTTGGAACAGCATACTTGATAAAGGTGGTGATACATACGTTATCGCTTTAGACATCTCCAAGGCATTCGATCGAGTCTGCATGCCAACTTAATCAACAAGCTCGTTGCGTAATTCAACGAATTGTTAAAAATCACCAGCAACCCAATAAATAGTTTTGCAGATGATAGTACTCTGCACAAGTCGTTCGAGCCCTTCCTTCTAAAGGTACAATGCACGAATGAATTAATCCTACCCGGAGAGACGCTGCATAAACGTGAACAAAGACCTGAATAAAGTCGCCGACCGGGGTGACCAAAACTTTGTCAATTTCAACTCTACCAAAACACAGTTGTTGATTGTTTCCAGATTAAAGACCGAGTTCCCCAAAGATATTTTATTCAGTATGTGTGATGAGCCCTATAGGTGAATGTAAAAACATTCGTTTATTGGGTGTCACAGTTTCAAATGACCTACTCTGGAACGATCATGTAATGGCGATGACAAAAAGCGCGTCTAAAAAACTCGGCCTCCTAAATAGATGCAAAAAAATTTTCACTCCATACCAATTGCTCCATGTTTATAAGTCCTATATTCGTCCCTGTATGGAGTACTGCTGTCAAGTTTAGGGTGCTGCCCCCTCTGCTCAAAAGCGGGCTAAACGAATTCTGGGTGATTGAACTTTGACATCAAAACTTGATTCCCTACAACATCGTCGCACTGTTGCTGACCTCGTTGTTTTTTACAAATATCGTCATCAGCAGTGCTCAGATGAAATCAGCGGCATCATGCCTCAAACTTATTCTTACCCCCGTTCCACTCGGCAATCGGCTGCCGCAACCGGTGAAACGGTAAAGATCCCGCGCTGTCATACTGGCAGATCGCAGAGAGACTTCTTTGTCTAAACTGCGTACAAATGGAATAGTTTGCCGGAACACTTAGTCTCAGGCGGCTTCAACCCACAGATGTTTAAAAAAAGCGTTAATCTACACCTTAGAACGCCAGTTGTTGTGGGACCAAGTTCTAGACCTAGGTATTTATGTGTGTTTGTGACACATATTCTAAACCCTATTACACAACACATTTTATTTAAAAAAAAAAAAAAAATATGACAAAGCCAACATTTCGTGATAGGATAGCGAAAATAAAAACAAAATAGAGCAAAATAGCAAATTTAATTTAAAATTTTGCAATTACAAAACAAAAATGGTGTTGCCAATAATCCAGCTACACCAGCGCCGGCGCTAGCGATTTTGGCGCCTGGTGCAGTTTTCAAAAATGCCACCCTAAAAAAATCTATTTGTCGTAAATCCGTTTCCACATCACCCAAAAGGTAGGATATGCAGTGCATTTTTTTAACGAGATATCCCACGTAGGTATAGTCCTCAAAAATAAACATTAAAAAAATAAATAAAAGATTAAATATTGTTATCGTTCTAATCCAGCGTACGAATTTCAATAACAAAAAATTAATATTAAAAATATATTTAAAAAATAAATAAAGATTTAATATTGCTATCGTACTTACTCGTATAGCATACGAATTTCAATAACAAAAAATTAAAAAAAATTGGATAAATAGCACTAAAATTCAAGCGTGTATTTTTAAATTGTAAAATATATTAGTTAATTAAATTTTATTTTACGCGCTTTGATTCTTGCAAAGTCGTCTATCAAATCACTATAATCCAAGTTGCTCAGAAATTTACTTTCTATAGATATTCTAGCTAAATCTACTAGTCTTTCTTGTCCTATTGTACTACGTAAATAATTTTTTATAATTTTTAATTTAGAAAAGCTACGTTCACCGGAAGCTACTGTGACTGGTATCGTCAATAAAATTCAAAGAGCTACAACTAGATTTGGTAATATCTGGTCGAATTTCTTTTCAAATATAAAATCTAATGATTCTATAAGGCTTAAAGTTCCTGAAATTATACTTTGGAATGTTTTAATTTCGTCCCATAAATCTAAACCTACTATATCAGACTTTGAATTGAAAGTTAAATGCTTTTCTAGGGAAAGACAATTATTTAAATGATCAGAAGCATTTAATGAAGCCACAGAAATATTATGCAAAAATTTGAAAATATTATTGTGTTCCGAAATTTGATCAAACCGTTCGCTAACAGATGGAATCGCCTGATCAAGGATTTGAAAATAAAATTTAACTTCAAATTTTTGCTCAGGATTTGATATAATTTCGTCTCTACCTTCGTACGATAAAAGTTGAGGTTTTCGACTAGGGCGCCTTGGAGCATCCGGGAAATTTGGTGGAACATCTAATTTTAAAGCCATTTCTTTAGCTTGCAACATAAACCCCAGAAATTTTTCCTCATTTCGTAAGTTCGTCAAAAACTCTTTTGCCCTCTAACAAATGTACTGCCGTCGTTAAACAAATAGCAGGACTTTGTAAATATTTGCTAAATACATATATTAATTTTATCAAGAATATTATATCAAATAATTATTGAACAAATAAATTCAAATTGAATAATTTTGAGATATAAACTATTCGCGTTATTTTTTGTTATTCCGTCCTTATCCTTGTCACTTCCTATTTGAACTAAAGCGTCATAAATATTACCTAAACTGCACATTAAGGGTTTTAAAGCTTCTATGCGGCTTTCCCATCTTGTCGTACAGAGTGGCTTGAGAGTTAATGTTTTCACATTCTGTTTCAAAATGTCCCATCTTGAAACAGAACTAGAAAAAAAACATATAAACATTGGACAGTATCAAAAAATTTACAGCTTGAAGTGAACATTGAACTGAATACAGAAGGACTATGTTAGCTGAATGTGATGCGCATGGCACAAAAAATTTGAGCTTGCATTCCAATGTTTTTTCCCTTCATATTTGAGCCATTATCATAGCCTTGCCCTCTGCAATCACTAATCAGTTTATGGTTGTAGCAACACGGGAATATCAAATTTTCGTAAATTTTTTTTAAGTTCCCGTAGTATCAGCATTTTCACTATTATTACTCTCATATATATTATAACTACTGTTTGTCATCAATTTACTTACTATCAATTTCTTGCGATTATTGATCGTTTTTTAATAGACAATAAAATGCCAATAATTTGAAATAATAAATAAGACTTATATTACCTACATTCTTTTGTACTTAGATAGGTCAGGTATCTTGTATCGATGTTGAGAAAATGTGTAATACCAACGTATATTATGTATTCTAATTAAATGAAATAAATTACAATCGTTTGATTTGATTTTATATGATAACTTTATTCTTCCTGTATTGATTGTTAAAATGTTTAATTTTATTAGAAGGTTGTTTTAATATAATTATTTTTATAATTAATAATAATTAAATATAATTGAGATATAATTGATTTAATTTTAAATAGTTTGTCTGTAAATTTACGACAGTGATTAATGAAATATTGGTAATGGCGATAACTAATCACATGTTTCTACAGTAATTTGATCGGTTTTATGATTGAGTTGTAATTTTTAAGTTTTGATGAAAATCTTAAAAACAGTAATAGAATGGTGGAATGAATACTATTGTAATAGTCTGCTAATATTTGTTTTATTGTCTGCTTTCTTATGTATGTATTTATTTATTTTGGGTTAATTTTTATGTAATTTTGTTTTGACCAAAGCTTTATTGTTATAATTTATAAAATAGATACATATACATTATACATACTTTACTAAAATGTTAATAATACAGATATTTCGTGAATTTGCTTATGTTTACTAGAAGATCAAGCTTAGTATAAAGTGAAAACACGTGAACTCAACATGGGTTGGAAATGCGGTCGATATATCTATATGTACAATGTACATATATATTCATGTGTTGGAATATGTTGGTATGAAGAATCTTTCGATTTTGTGTTTTTATTGATGTATTAAAACGCTTCTACAGCAAAAACTCATAAGCTGATTTCAATCTGGATTAAAGTGTTGATATATTTAAAAATTGTTTATTAAAAAAAATAAATTATTTTGAACACTTTTGTTAGAAAAATAACGACAAACACATTTAATTTTTAGCAAATAAATGTGTATTTTTGGATATTGGTCAAACACTTCGATAATAATTCGCCATAGTTTTATTCTTTGTTTGATCATCTTGTAAAGTTCTACATAAAGTTTCATGTTTTTTTTTATAAATTGTTATAATAATTATAAATCATAAATAAACCAATAGTAGTTTAATTTTTCGACTGCCATTTATAACGTCTAGCTATTATGATTCGATTAAACTAAGTCAGACTCTGATGCAGTTCACATGGGGTAAGGTCTGTCAACCATATAACTCCCATAACTTCTCCGCAAATAAGAATAAACTCGTATTAATACACTCTATGATATATTGTGAATTTATCAAGACTTCTTTTTAACATAATACTGCAGTTCTCCATAGAGCAACGTTGCAACGAATGCAGCTGCAGCTGCAACATTTGGTGTTATAAGATCAAATAAGTCACTTATAGGTACTTTATTGCCAGTTGTTTTGTTAATCGCTTGCTCCATTGCCAATATCACTATAGTTGTTACTTATTACGCTAAGTCTAATCTAAATAAAACTACGCTTAACTAAACTCTACGAATCTGGACGTTATCTTCGAAAAATTTTTAGGAAATTTTCTCTACCAAGGTTTCCTCTTTAGTGACATATTTTCTCCATATGACTGGATCTTTCGTTAAGAAATATAAAAATCATCCTATCCATATTAAATTCCTCGTTACGTTGAATCCACATTGGTGCCAGATACACCTTTGCAAGATCGTAGATCTAATCTTGGTAATGAATGCAACCTGTTGTGGCGTTGACGTTAAGATTATCTGAGTTTTTAACATAAAATTTTCTTTCTTTGATCGATATCCCACTATACATCGGTAGAAATAGAGAATATTTGACCCTTACATCAAACAAACACTGTTCATCCATTGACGCTCTGCCCCTTGCTGTTTGATTCTTCAACCAATCTTTTAGTTGCAATGAACCCTTTTCAGTTTTTTTTGCATTAATCTAATAAATTTCGATAGAAACATTAAAATCAGAACTAGAATAAATAACAGAAGTTTTTCTTTTTAAAACACAAAAACTTTCGGTGAGTCGGTTCACCATTTCTCCAAATGGGTTTAAACTTTAAACCACTCTTAGTAAACTGTGATGAACACTGTGGCTCAGTGTTTCTGAACCGGTGGTACACGGACCATTAGTGGTCCGCAGAAAAAGTTAAGCAAAATAAAACAATTTTATTTCATTCGAGCGCTTTTTTCACTCTTCAAATTTGAACTTCTATTAATATTTTTTTCTACGATAGCATATAATAGTTATTTATGCAACAAGTGCGCAAAGTTATTCTTTTTTGAACGAGATGAAATATTGACCGGACGAGCGATTAGTGAGTCAGGCAATTCACTCGAGTTAAAAAAAGAATTGCGCACGAGTTGCATACACTATTTTTTCTACAATTGTGCGCAAAAATATTAAATAATAAAATTTAACTTTCAATGTTAAATTTTCTGAATCATAATCAACATTGATAAAACTTTCTATAACAAATGATTATTGTTTTGATTATTTTTTTCAAGCCTCTATTATATAAGAAATTACAAAAAAAAACTGTTCTATAAAATTTCAGTGTATTACCGCACAATCAAAAAAGCATGTACTTTGCGCACTACAAACTGTGCGCAAAGTGACTACTTTGCGCACTGTTGTAGAAAAAATTCTATTTTCATGCAGGTTTAATCCCTTGTAAATGTTTTCTTCCCTAGTGTAAAATCATTTTCGCTAAATAACAAATTATTGTTGCTTTAATGTAATCTTATACATAGTTTTTAAATTAAAGCAACGATGAAACAATAGAATGTTATGATGCCGATTTCAAATTTAATATTGTATAATAAATTTCGTTTATATATTTACTACCGTAGAACAAATTTAATTTCTTATGCTAGATGAAAAAGTTGTACGTGAACAAATATTCACTCAATAAAAAACAGCAATATGTACTTTATATTTTTAATATCGTTCTCACTCGTAAGAGTAAAATTTAAATTTGTTTGTTTCACTCCTATGAGTTGGATTTATTATTTTTTTTCATTCCATATGCAGAAAATAGAAGCAAAAATTTGAAAGAAAAACTTTCCTTCCGGCAACTACAAATAAATGTTTATTTTTGGTTTAGCAACCATAATTGTGAGCGTTATTAATCTTAATAGAATACAATAAACAGCTGCTAATTTATTCTGTTGCGTGATTGCTGCCGGCCGCGAAACACAATATTAGTATTTTATTGGGTCAGTGATTAAGAATATGTTTTATTTTTCGAACAAACATTTACAAATATGCAAATTTGCGAGGGAATAAAAATCAATAAATACGAGCCCAGTACAACGTTTTATCATTCCGGTTCAGACAGAACGAAATGTATTAATTTCAAAAAATTATTTTAAAATTCATTTATAAAACGAAAAAAACAATGAATTTTATTTTATTTTTTGTACCATTAATTCTAAACAATTAAAGAAATTTTATTCAATTTCGATGCCTATTTAATTGTTTGGTGTTTTGAAAATAAAATGACCTACAATAAAAAACATCCAAGTTTTAACAAATATTACTAATGAGAATTAAGAAACCAAAAACCAATGATAAAAAAATAATTTTTTTCACATATGGAATTTAATTCGGTTTAATTGTAATAGCCTTTACCTTTTTCAATATTCAAGAGATCGAGGAACATGAGCATAGTTAGTATTTATTGTTTTTTTATATAATCATAGCGAAAATGTTTTTGGTAAGTCTTTTATAAAATAAAATAAAATTAGTTTAATTAATTAGTTATCAAGAATTATATCAGTGACTTGAGAAACCAAAAAAAACAACAGCTGATAACAGAATTTTTAGCAACAATAGAACCCGTTAATAACGAACAGAGTTCTTCATTTGAATCAAGGTCGACAGTTCTGCTAGACATATCCGACACATCTACTGATGATAGTATTTTTAATCCAGTTCGTAATAAACGTGCACGCTTGGCTTTAAGTAGCGATGAATAGATGGGACATTAATTTTTATTTCTAATTTCAATTTTTTTGTTGTGTATGAATTGAATTTTAATTGTATGTACACTAATTTTATTTTTTTTGTAATAAAAATGAATTGTTTTGTTTTATGTATATGTAATATGGATTTTATTTTTACTTTTTTTTTGCACGGATTTTTGTGAGAGATTTTTCTACTTACACGATTTTTTAATTTCGTGGAACGTATCTCCAAATTTACCATACGTCTCATGTATTTTTTTAAACGATTTTTTTTAAACGTATTTCTTAGGAACGCATCTACCGTTTAAATAAAGAGTTGGGTGCACTGCGCTTGAAATAATTGGATATGTACGTACGCATGGAGGGATCAGTTTTTATTAATTTGTTAATTTTTGTCTATTTTTTGATCCACGGGTGTGACAACCCCGCGTACTCCAGTCCTTGCTATTGGGATATAAGTTTACGTGAGATATCACATACCACTGGCAATAGCAGTGAGATATCACTAGCCAAGGTGATATCTAAGGGGTGCTGGCGGATGAACTGTATTCAGTCAACGGTAGCACTCTCAATCTTAGCTAATGAATATTCCTTGATGCTGGAACGCTGTAGCTTGCTCGAAGAAACGAGCCTTCATATAACTATATATCTGAGCTTTAATCATTGAAAAATATACTGCGTCCCATAATCAAGGATTATGCCATTAGCTGGACTATTGGCAAACCAATATTAGTTTTGTTCCTGCAAGTTTTTAAAACAAATTTGCTTTTTATCTCTTATTTTGTTTTTGTTTTCCCTATCCTATCACGAAATATTGGCCTATGTCATATTTTGTATGTGATAGGGTTTATGGTTTAGTTATCCATTATTTAACAAAGAAAATTTAAAAATAAGCAAAAAAAAACAGATTTGCGTCCATTAACATCCTTAGAACGCATGTTGTTGTGGAACCGTGGTCTTAAAAGGTTTTTATATGTTGTTGTGACACATATTGTAAAAAAAAATATTATATGTAAATTTGGTTTTGATAAAGAATTATTTCGGTGTTAATTTTGCACTGGGAATTTTATATTTTTATTAATTAATTGGACATGTTTAAATACAATGTCAACTAGAACAGCAAAGAATTTAGGCAAATGAAAAGAATGAAGATATTTTTAGTTAGAATAGTTAGGCTAATTGTTTTACATGGTGATGTCATTTTTTGATAATGATTAATGTCTAAAAATAATATTTGAATGCATCAGGAAAAACGGAAATAGTCAATGAATTCCACTTAACATTCCTATTAAAATAATCGTTCTGAAAAAAAATTCTTCTACAAAGGGATATTTGATTCGAATATTGGTGTGACAATCTTTTTGTCGCTCCAGCAATGAAAGACGATATAATTTGGTTTTGGTTGGATTGAATTCAACAATAATGCACTTCAGCATTATACACTTTATGGTAAATGATAGAATTATTGAACAACTTTCAATCATTGGTAGCTGCTGCATGTGATCGAAGCTAAGGAGATCCCTGAGAGCCATGGAAGTCGGTGGCATCCGCAAAACGGTGGAAAGCTGTCGTATGTAAGGCTGTAAAGGTTCAATATTTCATAGGATAGAAGTTTAGTATCAATTGAAATATTTGCTTATGTCTCATTTAACTATGATAACATAAAATTTTTAGTTCAATCAATACTGTGATTCATTAGGTTTCGGATAATGTTGGGCCATTAATGGTAAGCCATATGCATATAATAAGTATATTTAATCATTTATTAACTTTCCAAATAAGTTAAAGAAAGTTATACTATATAGTGTGCTTGATGAAGACTCAAAAGACTAAATTTTAAATTGATGTTTCATGGTATATTGCCGATCTATGTTTTGCATTCATTGAAAAATGTTGTTATAATCTTACAAAATGAAAATAACTTAACAGTGAAACACTTCAAAAATGCAAAAATAATTACAAAGGTAACAGGTATCAACATAAATTTAATTTTATTTGTATATTGTTTTTTTTTAATAAAATGTGTTGTGTAGTAGGAATTACAATATGTGTCACAATAACACATAAAAACCTTTGAAGACCAAGACCACCCACAACAACATACGTTCAAAGGTGTTAATGGACGTAAATCTTTCTTTTTTTGTTTTTTTATATTTTGTATTAGAGAATGGATAACTAAACAAAAAATTCTATCACTGACAAAATATGACATATGCCAATATTTTACGATAGAATAGAGAAAATAAAAGTAAATTAAAAGTAAATAGCAAATTTTTACAAAAATTTGCTGAAACAAAACAAAAATGTAGTTGCCAATAATCCAGCCGGTTGCATATTCCTTGATCCTGTGACGCACTGTTTTTCTTAAAGATTAAAGCCCACACATAGTTATATGAAGGCTCGTTTCTTCAAGGAAGCAATAGCGTCTCATCATCAAGGATTATTTCACAGCTAATATTGAGGGTGCTACCGTTGACTGCATACAGTTCACCCACCACTACCCCTAAGATGTCACCTTGGCTAGTGATATCTCACTGCTGTTGCCAGTGGTATGTGATATCTCACGTTAACTCGTATGTCAATAGCAGGAACTGGAGTACGCAATTATGCAATTAGCTGGTTAACTTTAAGTCTATAGAGGCTGTTTTGGTAAGCTGACGTAACCTAACTTATTTTTCAGCTTTTTGACTATCCATTACCCCACTTAGCATCTAAATCGCATCTGTAATTCAAATCTTAGAAAATGGAGGTGACTACGATTTTAACCGTCAGCTAGATTATATGTATAAGATCTAATGGTTTCTTAACACAGTTGGATATACATTGCCTATGTGTATTAACTTCTAATATTATTTCCCAATAAATTCATTCACTCATTGTTGAATTATTTACAAGGAAAACGTAAAATTAAAACATATCAATATTTGTTAAAATCTTGGTTTTTTTTCTTCGTAGAATTTATAAATCAACCACTCATCAACACTGTAACATAAACAGATATGCAAACAGCTATTGCAAAATCAAAACCGAAAAACCCAACCTCATTAAAACAAAACCATATTCAAAATATCGTCAAAACCAAAACCACATTTTAAAAATCATCAAACTGTAATCGAAATAACATTCTAAAAATCATCAAGCCAAAACCAAATTCGAAAAAAATAGTAATCAAACCTCGGTAGAAAGCTTCATATCCGTCTTGCCATTGGTTCTTTTAATGGACTTGGCGCTACGCGATGAAATGAAACACTTTCTACCTAAGCATTATTAATTGACACCGCATTTTTTCTTAAACATTGGAATGGTTTAATACAAATATTATAATTTTTTATAAATTGTCTGACGAAAACCACAACAATAACATTTTAATCAAAAAGTCAAAACCGAAACTTATCATTTCTAAAAACCAAAACCGAACCCACACTCAAAACTTGTCGTTTGGAAAAAACAAAATTGAAATCAAAACCAATATTTATTGTTTCGAAAAATCAGTACCACAACCAAAACTTATCATTTAGAAAAACCAATACCAAAACTATAATTGGATATTAACAAAATCTAAAACCAAACCATTAAAAATAATTAATGATTTGGCAGTCCTGTATATACTCACAAATGTCCATTTATTCCAATAAACTAAATAATAAGATTAATTAACAACAAACAGAAACAACCATAAACCTAAAAATTTATTCTATAAAATATTTTCTATTTTACCAAAACAACAATCATCAATATCTAAATAAGAAAAAATTCAATCTGATTAAACTCGTTCTTTTTCTTCAACAAAAATTATGAAAAAAATCGGTGAGCATCAATTTGAAAAAAAGATGAAAGATGCTCTGATTGAAAACAAAACGAAACGAAAAATGAGTGATAATGTTCAATCTTTTTCAATTAGGATCAACTTTTTGAATATTTCTTTTCAAATGAAAATATGATTCAAAATATTATGAGGAAAGATGTTCAAAAAGGAAAAGAAAAAAATATTCATGGATTTGCTTTATTTTTTTTTCATTGAATATGAATATTCAAAACTAAGAAAAAGCCAAAGATGATGATCAAAAAATGATAAGTTACTATCTCTGCATAAAACTCTTTGTAAAAGTACAAGTATTTTATCTATGTTGAGAAATTTATTACAAAACTAACACGAAACATCAATTCGTCGCCGAAAAATTATAACACATCATATATTAACATAATTTAGTGAAAAGATGAAACACTCAGCGAACTACTCAAAAACCTCTCCATTTAGTGTTTCGTGAAAATATTAACACATAAATTCATATTTCTTTCAAAATTCTAAAAAAAATGTAAAAAATTAAATAAAATCAAACTTTTTCCAAAATTCTAAAAATATTGCAAACAATATTACAAAATCAAAAATACAAACTTTTTCCAAAAATATTTCAAAAACTATAACAAATTCAAAAATTTCCATGTCACATTTACGCCATACAAACAGCAAATTTTTTGACATACTTGACAATATTTTTTTGACAAACTTATAATGCAATAAAATTCTCAATATTAATAATATCTATGTTCATTACATTTCTTTTTATACAAATAACTAATTTTATTATTTTCTAAAAAAAGAAATGAAAATCATTCTTTTGACACACTTGACATTTTTTTTTTGACAAACTTATCATGCCATAATTTTCTATAGTAATAATAAAATTTCAGGTCATACAAATAACACTAGTTTACAAGAAAAATCTCCCTATATAAAACCCAACTTTTCCTATAGATTTTGACCTGCTGAACACGAATATCATTAATTTTTTTAGGTTAGCTCTTGTTTATGAGATATTTGCGAAAAACCAATTTTTTCGGTGAACAAAAGTTATTTCGGTTTTTGGATCGCATATTTTACAAAACAAACAAATTAAATATATTAATTCTAAAAAGTGTCTAAAAACTCGGCCTCCTAAATAGATGCAAAAATTTTTTCACTCCATACCAATTGCTCCATGTTTATAAGTCCTAAAGTCGTCCCTGTATGAAGTACTATTGTCAAGTTTGGGGTGCTGCTTCTGTTTCCATCTTGGCTTTCTTGGACTCTGTTCAAAAGCGGGCTATACGAATTGTGGGTGATCGAACTTTAATATCAAAACTTGATTCCCTACAACATCGTCGCACTGTTGCTGACCTCGTTGTTTTTTACAAATATATGGTCATCAACAGTGCTCAGATGAAATCAGCAGCGCCAGAAACATGCCTCAAACTTATTCTTACCCCCGTCCCACTCGACAATCGGCTACCGCAAACGGTCGAGATCCCACGCTGTCATACTGGCAGATGGAAGAAAGACTTCTTTGTCCGAACTGCATACAAATGGAATAGTTTGCCGGAATCCTTAGTCTCAGGTGACTTCAACCCGCAGAGGTTTAAAAAAAGCGTTCATCATGACCTTAGAACGCCAGTTGTTGTGGGACCTAGGTCTAGACCTAGGTCTTAAAAGGTATTTATGTGTTGTTGTGACACATATTGTAAACCCTATAACACAACACATTTTATTCAAAAAAAAAAAAATTAAACAAGTGCATACTAAAGACCCTAACAAACATTTTGAGCTTTTTTTGAAAAAATCCATAAAGAATTCTTATACTCGAAAAAAGTTGAAAAAATCAAAAATTTATATTTTTTTAAAATTTTTCTATATTCAACTCCATAAATTTTGAACAAATTATCATTGTACATTTTTTTAATTTGTTAGAGCCTACAGTTAATTCAATATCCCTTCTTTCAAGTTGAAAAACACGAATTTTGCTGCAGGTTGCACCAAGTTATTCAGGTTTTCCCAAAAAAAGTCAAAACTCAAAATTTGGAAAAAAAATTTTTTACTAAGAATAATTTAAAGTCTGCAACACAATTGATTTATATATGAGTTGTTATACAGATTTTCGAGTGAAAAGAGTTACGGTCAAAACCTGGTCGTAAGTCGTAACCTTAGATTATAAAATACACAGGGTAAGTAATATCTTTTTAAGTTGAAGTTATTTTTATTTACATAAAGTAGTGTGCGATTTTAACGTGAATGTATTTGCACTGAAAAAACACAGTAGCCTAGAAATTTAAATATCATCGAGGTTTTCCCTTGCTTGACTAAATATGCTTACAAAATAACAGACTTATGTAGAAATTTTGTATTTAACATTTTTACTGATTGGAGAATGAATGACCAACCTTATTCAATTTTATTTTATGTTTGTCAAAAGTATTTCGATTAAAATAAAACTGATAATATTAAAACTGAAAATTTGACCCTAACTAAAATTTTATCATGTGCGCTTTGGTTTTGTTTTCATTTAAACTAAATTTAAAATGAAATGGATATTGTTTATATGGTTTACTGTTTCAGGTTTTGTTTTAATTTAGAATGAAATTAAAATGAAATACATATAGTTTGGCAGTTACTGCTTTCTGACAATAGAAGAATAATAATATATTTTTTTTCTATAAATGGAAGGAGATAAAAATGCTGCATGGGATCCTGTTTTTTAGTGTTTATTTTTGCAGGAGCCTTTTCTTTTGTGGAAATTATTTTCAATGCAAAATTTGAATTTAAAAAATAGCTTCAATTTTTTCTATAGTTTTATAGTGTAGATACACAAATATTACTTATCCTGTATATTTTATAATCTAAGGTCGTAACACAACGTTAAAACGTTAAATGAACATTTTCTCTATTGTACCATCTTGAATGTGTTAAGTTGCAAAGCTATTTTTCGGCATCCACGGTTTTTCTTCATTCAGTTTTATGCCAAAGTAATGGAGGTATGCAATTCTTATATATGGAGTGATTTTTTTAGAAGAATGTGTTATGCAAATTCCACAAATAAAACAACATGAATTTGGACTATTTTTACACATGAAACTTTTTGAGAAGCCATTTAAATAAATTTCACTTTAGACTTTACTATTTTAAAAGAATCCTTAACTGATGTTTAAGAACGACTGAACTTGTAAAATGTTGGCTACGATGCGACATAAAAAGGAAAGAAAAAATACATAAACGCGGTTGAAATAAGAAAAACTCAAAATGGCTCGCAGTTTTTATTCGAAAATCTGTATAAGAACTTATATAAAAAATTATGTTGCAGAATTTAAATTATTCTTAGTAAAAAAAATGTTTTTCCCAAATTTTGAGTTTTGCTTTTTTTGGGAGAACCTGAATAACTTGGTGCAAACTGCATCAAAATTTGTGTTTTTCAACTTTTAAAAAAGGGATTATAATTTACCATGGGCCCAATAAATTAAAAAAATTTACAATCATTGTTTGTTCAAAATTTATGGCGTTGAATATAGAAAAATTTTTACTTTTTTGCGAATGTAACTTCTAGAATCCTTGGTGGATTTTTACAAAAATAGCTCAAAATGTTTGTTAGGATCTTTACCATGCAATTCTTTCATTAATACATTGAATTTGTTTGTTTTGTAAAATATGCGATCCCAAAACCGGAATAACCTTTTTATTCACCGAAAAAATTGGTTTTTCACAAATATCTCAAAAACAAGAGGTAACTCAAAAAAATGAATATGATGTTCGTGTTCAGCAGGTTAAAGTCCACAAGAAAAAATGGGTTTTAGTCAGGGAGACAAAAAAACATCAAAATTTGTAAACAAGTGTAATAAGTTTTATTTTTTTCCAAAAATTGGGTAAAATAATAAATAAAAATCTTTCTTTTGACACATTTGACAACACTTTTTTGACAAACTTATAATACAATAATCTAGTTTTTGGTCTCACATACCAATCCCGACCCTCAAGATTATTCCAAGTTCAATGTTTCCATTCGTAATCACTTAATATGAACGTTTTTAAGCAAAAAATATGCAAATTTCCTTGTTTTGACGATTTTTTGGACACACTTCCTGCAGTTATCGGACGATGTTTTGGCTCTTCCATTGAGTAAACCTATCTCTATAAAAAAAATTTTTGAAATCTGTTAAGCGGTTTTCTAGATTTCGTATTTCGAACAGAATAAAGTTTATTGAAACTTACATACTACACACCTTTCGATTTGCCTGTCAGATACTTGTGCTCATCAAAATCGCCTGTCAATTTTTTTTTCTACTCTACAATAAATAAGCTAAATCGGATAAACATTTCAAGCTTACAGGAAAACGTTTTTTTTTAATTTTTTTACACTTTCAAAAATATAGGGGATGATGACGTGCAGAGCAGAGCTGATGGTGGTTGCCGTACTTCACATTTCATGACTTATCACTACTGATTGAATTCAACTCTGAAATAGATTCTGTTGATTGTATTTTATAAATAATTTTATTTTATTTTATAAAAAGTCAAAAATAACATTTTTGCTCTGATTATATAAAAAAACAATAAACTCAAGCTAATACACATGTCCCTCTCTCGAATATTGAAAAATGCAAAGGCTACTGTGATTAAATTGAATAAAATTTCAATTATGAAACAAATTAGTATTTGTTATAATTTCTTTTTGATTTTCTAATTCTTATTAGTTTTAGTAGTTAGAACTTTGATGTCTTTCATTGTAAGTCATTTCATTTTCAAAATATCAAACAATTAAATAGGTAACGAAATTGAATAGAATTTATTTAATTGTTTGGAATTAATGGTACAATAAAATAAAATTCATTGTTTGTTTGTTGTACTTGTTTTATCGATTTTAAAATAATTCAATTTAAATTAATATATGTTACTTTGTCGTTAAAATATAACGTTGTATTGGGTTCGTGTTTAATGAATTTTATTCTCTCGCAAATTTGCAATGCTCGCTCGTGACTCACTTGCATTGTAAACTTTAGCTCGAAAAATAACATTTACACAACAGACTTAAACACTTACACAATAAATTACTATTATTTCGAATTAGGTGTAAGAATGATATGTTTTTATTTTTTCTCCTGTATTTTGGAATGTTATGTTTTTTAATCTTATTCGCTCTCAAAGAACGGCGTTAATTTGTGATAAAGGAAGCGTTTTAAACTCTGTTTATTATGCTTCAAAATTAGTCCTTTTTTTGGTTTCTTTAAACTTTATTTAATTCATCCCTGTTTTGTATGTAAATGTGAGCAAGATATAACCTGCACTTTCATCTATCTAACATGAAATATTTCGCAAAGTCCGCAATAGATTCTTAGAATATTTATTGGTGCGTTGCATGATATCAAATGCGAAACACTGCTGTAGCTGATACTGAAATCAATATCAGAAACAATAGGTAACTGCGTGCCTGGCGAGGTTTAATTCCTGTTAGCTTTGTTATGTTGACTGGAGTATGTTAATGTAGAGCGGTAAAGTTCCCGATTTATTTAATGTCTGTTTTCTCATAGTTCACAATTTTGCTTACCATACGTAGTTCATAATAGTTTCTCATTCATCCACAATCCATAGACATATTTTTATATAGTTTCCGTTACATAAATTTATTCTTTGCATGAAACAAATAACCATAATATTTCCTTTACAATCCCCTATTATTGACTCACAATACGTTTTCACCAGCATTACTTCACCATCCTACATAAATTTGAATTCTCTGGACACTAACCGTAATTGCCCTGAATGTTTTCAAACCTCAAACAGCTGTGCATATTTGTCCAATCGTCGCAATAAAAAAAATTATTATCCTACAATTAGTTAAGTATTCGATTTCTTATATGGATATTTTTTGTCAATTTGTCTTTCCGTTATGGATCTACATTTTACTGTAATACTATAGTAATTTCATAACACATAAACATCGTAAGATCGGTTAAACTTACGTCTAATTCATTTTAATATTTCTTACAAATGTGTTGGAAATGACTTATTTCGTGAAATCATCTTACAATATTGGGTCGTATGAATAAAAATTAGATTATACTTTACTTTGCTCAATTTACGTAATTCACCATAGTTCACCACTAAATCTAAGCATATTCTCAGTTTAGTATGATAAAAGAAAAAAGAAAATTCGAACATAAATTTCTCAACTCACTTTCTCAATTTGGTATGAATAAAACATAAAAACACAAGAATATTCTCAAATATTTTTAAGTTAGGTTTATAGCATGCTCAAACAGCTTTACTCACTTTTTTGCATGTGACATGTGATCAATATAAAACAATATAATTAATAAATTTATATATTAAAAATGAATTTGGTTTTACCTTTTCCAATTTTACCAATGGTAGTAGACGAGAATTATAATCGTTGTACTGTAATAGTATATTACATATCTAGAGTTGTAAATAGCATTTTACATGCTAGTGAAAATTTTGCGCACGAGACGCGTAGAGTCGAGTGCAGTATCTTCACGAGCATGGAAAATGCTTTACAACTCGAGATTTGTTATATACTTTTTCTACGACTTGGTTTTAATGGCCAAACGCATATAATAACTTGAAAAAATGAACTAATAATTATAAATTAAATGTAAATAGTTTACAAATTGTGGTAGGCTTCCCGCTAAACATGGTGAATCGTTTACGAACCGTAAACGAACAATGCGGTTCGTAAACGGTTCGTAAATGGTTCGTAAACGATTCACCATGTTTAGCGGGTTTGCATTATTCTGTGTCAAAATGAATTGAAATATTTAATTTTTAAAAATCAAATTTTTCTTTAAATAAAAATTTTTCTTTTTATTAAAAGCGTGCAGTAACATATATACGAAAATCCATTACCGCACGCTTTTTTTTACTTACCGCACGCTATTTGAAATAATCAATTTACATGTCATGGATAGTGTGATGTAATTCATAATTTACTGTGATAGGAGTAGAAAAAATGATATAAGCCACGAAGATCAACTTACGATAACAATTTTAAGCAATTATATAGATTTAATCGTAGAAATGTCGAAATATTAGCAAACACATCGTGGTGGTGCCCTAGATAATATACAAAAGATGAAAATATTTTTGCGCTACGTAGGATATCCTGGCTTCCAGGTAAAAATTTAATGTTTTTGTATTTTTCATATATAATTGTTTTGAAATGTTCATATTCTTAGGCTGGAGTAGGTGGTGATTTAGGTGTTTACCAAACTACTGCATGCAAGACTATTTGGAACGTTTGCAAAAAAATAACCAATAAAGCACACGAATGGATAAAATTTCCAAAAAATATCGATGAATTGGATATGGAGAAAAAGTTATGACAAAGCAAATACGTATTTCCATGTGCTATTGATGCAATTGATTGCACGCACATCATTATCAAAAAACCTCACTTACATTCGGATGATTACATAAATAGAAAAAACTTACATTCTTTCAACGTCCAGGCCACTTGTAATTCTAGTGAAATGTTTACTAGTGTCAACTGTCTATGGACTGGTTCCGTATATGATGCCCGTATATGGCGTAATTCAAATCTTCAAGTTGCTTTGAATGAAAATGTGTCAGGTGCTATACTTTTAGCAGACGAAGCATACCCTTTAACACCACGGGTTATGACACCATTCAGGAACTCTTCTACCGAAGCTCAAAGAATTTACAATAAAGTCCATAAAAAACGCGTTATAATTGAACACAGTTTCGGTCAATTAAAACAGCGTTTTCCAATTTTGCAATCAAAAGTACGTATGCTGACCGAAAGAGTTCCATCCATGATCATTGCATGTTTTGTTTTGCACAATTGTGCAAAATTTCTGAATGATGGTGATTTTGACGAACCAAATTTACCTATCGATGTATCAGTGCCGGTACCACCAGATGAAGTAAATACATCATTCTTGGAAGAGGAACTCGTCGCCGTGATATCATTGCTCGTAACTTACAAGGTTAGAATTTAGAACATTTAGAATATTTATTTAAAACATTTATTAATAAAAGGTTATGATTTAATTACAAATTATTTTCATTAAGTAATTTAGCTGTTAGCAATTTTTTTTCTAAAACAAAAATTTCCTTTTGCTCAGTATGGCGTAGGTGTTCTTCCTCTCGTTGATCCGCTAATATTTTTTTTTTTGAAATACTATTAAATTTAATTGTTCTTGAAGAACACGACGTTGCATGACGTTTAAGCTGTTTTCCCCGTCATCCCCGTTCGGCAAAAAGCTGTCATAATGAGCTCTTAAAGGTAACCGTTTTTAGATCTGACATCCAAAATATTATCAAAAAGATAACATAAGGATATCAAAAAACCCTCTAATGCGCCACTTGCTGACATCGTTTAGATCTCTTTGAAAAGATATCAGTTAGATAACATTTTTTTGAGTTCTAAATGATAGCATTTTAGAGAGATCAAAAAGTTATTAGATTTTTTAGTTCAATTAAGGGTTTTTTCGTTAGGTTATTTTAAATAATTAAAATCATTATTAACAGACTACTTCACTTTATTTTTTATTTTACTATAAATAATTCATTGTACAATAAATTTAAATAAAATAATAACATATAAAAGAGATGTCACACAGCTTTTCAATATGTACTGTTGATCCCAGGTACTATAGATTTTTCTTCATAACTATATGAGCTTTAGAACTGGTTGATAGAATTGCATTTATATTAATAATACATGCCTGATGTTTATTGGCATGGTTTGATGTATAGAGGAATATCTGAAAAATGATAATAGTAATAAAAATATTTCATCCAGTTACTAGTTTCCACAACACTTTATAAATTGAATTCCCAGATTTTTCGCAGAATCATGTAGTACAATATATTATGATAGGTATGATATATTACGATATATATATTACTACATAGTAATATATATCATCAAACCATTATTTATTTTATATATTCAATAATTTTATTTTATTTATTATTTATTTTATATTTAATCACTACAGCTATATTACTAGCAATTTGAAATCTTATATAACCTGTTAAACACTGTTTATGTAGTGACATGTTAATTTTATATCACAAAAATTGAAATTATATAAAAATTAAAAACAATATTACAGCTGCCCATGTTCACCATGAAAGTTTGTTCAAATCAAGCAATACCGATTTTAGGTAATGCTAGAATGTTGACAATTTGGTATCATATTTATGTCTTAAAACACCGACAGTATAGTTATCATATAGGTATCTTTTTGGTCTCAATAAAGTGATCTCTTCAAAAAGTTGTCAAAAAGATAACAATTTTATGAGTTCTAAACGACACCATTTTTTAGATAGCATTAAGGTATCTTTCTGATGTTCATGCCGAGCGGGTCTTCATTCTACAGAATAATGAATTAATTTGTAATTTTAACACAAAATTTAAAAATAATCCATCCAATAATTCGAAAAGCAGCTTTTCATAATCTTTTAAACTTATTTTTAAATTGCCGGTTTTCCTTCGATCAGTTTTTTGCTTTAATCTTTGTTTCATGTTATGAATTTTTTTTTTATTTGCTCTGGATCGAGTTGTATTCCATATTCGAGCAGCAATACTTCACTTCTATGTTTTGTTGCTGCCTGTTTTTTTATTTCTATTGGTGGAGCCTGGCTTTTCTGTAAAAGCACCATGCCAAATTTTCCCACAAGCCTTATAAATAGTAGGTCATTATAATGCCCTTTGCTGACACTTGGCGAATCACCTAAATTCTCAATACCTTCAAATATAAAAAAAATATCTTAAAACACATTCAAATATTTAACATAAGTTTTATGTTGAATTTTTTTCACCTAGAAAAAACACTTTTAAAATAAATAATTTCTTTTGATTAACATCAATATAAAAATTATTTTTCCTTAATTTGTTTTAGACATTAAATTAATTTTTAGCATTTATAAATATATTGAAACTTAATCAATTAATCACTTCTAAATGCTCAATTAAAAAATGCTATCAATTTATGAATTAAAATGCAAACAGTCGCCATTTCTATTGTTTACATACATATTTCCCACCAATGTTTGAATCTTTTCGATTTTTTAAACTCATAAAATAAATCCAAATTGATTTGATTGAGCAGGTGAAAAAGATTCTACATTAAACATTTAAAATAAAATAAATTCAAATACCTTCTTCAATCAAATATTCTGCTTCCAAAATTTCGATCTCAATAACTACGTATATTAACAGTTTAAATTTTTAAGTCAAAATGACATTTACGTTGAGAATATTCTCATGTTCGAATTCGAACATTCTCAGAGCAAAGCAAAGTATAACATCATACAAACATGAGAATATACTCTACAGCTTTACTTTTCTCAATATCTTTTACTTTGGAGAATATGCTTCCTTTTCTCAGTTTTTATTCATACGACCCAATATGTATTACAAAATAACAAGCGGTTTTGTTTTAACGAAAAAGGTCCTAACATTTATTAACATAATATAAATTAATTTCCTTTCAACAGAACCACTTTGTCGAATTTTTCGGTATTAAAAATGCTATAAAAAGAGATGACGATACTATCTCTGTCTCTTATGTCTTGTTGATTTTTTGAATAATCTTTCGTGAAGATCCAAAAATTGAAGTTTTTTTGACTTCACGTTTTTTTCCATTAATTTAAGTGTAAAATTAAGTAGTAAAAACGTTTGCATGTAATATTTGTTTGGTGTGTTAAACCTTTTTCGTTTTGTTAATTTTTTTATTTAAAAAAATATTCCTTACCAAATTTTACATAGAAATTATGGATGTTGTTATTTGTTTATAATACAGATAGTTTTATTATTGAAAATAAAGAATAAATTGTTTTATACATTGTTAAATAAATTGTTAGATAAAATAACAGTAACTAGTGATGCCTTAAATAGAAAAGAAATTAATTCTACTACATAGTTTAGCTTAATTTACAAAAATTGTGAATTAATTTACAAAAAAATAATATATATGTATTAGGGTGTCCCATGATCATATGGGGAAATTTTGTTTTGTGAAATTAGGTACGCATACCCTCTTATTTTTTTCCATTTGGTTCTAATAACTTAATTATGAAATATTACCGACTTCCGATTACTAGAACCCGTGCCGACTTAACGTCAAACTTTCAAATATAATTTGGGCTGTAGCTCTATGGAATAACATAAAATTGTAATAAGTTTTAAAAAAATAAAACACCAATTGGTTGAAATTATCCGTTTATTATGATTTTACATTTTTAAAATTAATTATAGAACATATTTTCTTCTTAAAGTTTTTTTATTACAGTCGGGATACATTCTTCTGTGCTCTTGTACACAACGTAATAAAAATTGTTTTTGCTCAACTGTAATCAAACCATTAAAATCTTGCATCAGCTTAACACCCTTTTCGGCAGTATCGTTAACAACTGTAAGGGTTGACACTGCATTTTTGGCTTTGAGAAACAAAGCATTTGTTTGCCATGATGAAGGAGACTCGAGGAGAAAACTGTCATCAATTTTGAGACGAGTGAACAAATACTTGCTCTTGGCTGAAATAAAGTCATAGATATTTTTTTCTGAAAAGATAAAAAATATTAAGTGTGTAATAACTTAAGATCTTTTCATAAAAACAAGTAATACATTTAATATTTATATGTCATACTAACCATACAAAGAACCGCAAAGTTCGTCCTTCGATGGGTTGTATCGTTTCCCTGTGGTTGATATATCTTCTTTTGTTAAATTTGCCACAATCTTTATTTTGGTTGTTTCATCCACCTCATCGTCAAATAGTGACAGGATAGCTGCTTCGTCAGTCAAATACCATAAATGCTGGTTAAATTTATGTAGAGCCGCTTTTGAAATGTTTTTTTCAACGTTTTCGTATGTTTTTAAAGTTTTTAGAAAACACAAATCTTGGTTAGGTGATTTTATTGTTAAAAAACATTGAAGCCATGGCTTTACATAGCAAGTGACAATAAACATGCAGACATCTAGAAGAGATGCCTTGTCCTTACTGGTTAATTTGGACTGAGAACTTAGTAAACATATTTTTAGGGAATAGATTGCTCTCGCCATCCATCGTGCTTGGTGCATGGCACCCGGAGGCCTGATTTTTAATTTCCGATCTGGATCTCCATTTAAAAATATAACTGAAAGTTCTATCAACTCTCGATAGTCATCTCTGACAATTTTGTTTGTCAATTCAGTATGATAAAATTTAAGCAGTGTGTCTATTTCGGTAGTTGTAAAATATATTTCCACTTTTTCCCTGTATCCTTGTATCTTATTGGGATCGACGTTTTTCCAATTTTCTTTGAACTTTTTGAAGAGTGGAATATCAGGACTTGTGGTCATTTGACTGATTTTTACTTCAAATACGGATTTTAGGACCAGCTCATAAACGTGATGGCGACAAGCAAAAATCAGCAACTCCCTGTCTAGTTTTTGCTCTAGGAGAATACAAGCACCATTGAGACGACCTGTATTTGAAGCTGTTGTATCACAACAAAGAATCTGTACTTTGTCTTTGAGATTCCAGTCTATGATTGCATTCCAAACAGCCTGTGCCTGTTCTTTTCCTGTAGAACTGTCCAATTTCGGGACAGCAATGAGTTGTTCTTTATTTCCAAATGAAACAACTATAGGAAGACGTTCTTCTTTGAAATTACGAGCATTCAGTGCAGGCAACAATTTTCCGTCCCAGTGAACAGTGACAACGTCTGGTACATCGGTTTTAAAATCGATTTTTATAGCTTCTGCTCGTTCTTTTCGTTTTTCCGTACGGATTCGTTGGATGGAAGATTTACTTATCGGATATTCATGTGTATTATATCCAAGTGCCTCAATTGTGGCTTGAAGAATAAACACAGAGTCCCTCATACTCAACTGACACCTGTCTAATGCAGCTACTAGTTTTGAAGTAATAAAATTTTTTTTTGGTACATTTAGATTTGCACCAATCTCAGGTTGTGTGTTATCGATAGTGAAACTATTATTTTGTGAATCTATATTTCCATCAAAAATGGAAAATAAATCGTCTTCTACAGGTTTACTTGATACCAAAGAAGTTGAAGCAGAAAGATATTTCATTCGCCGATTTCTGCTTTAGTTGCGTCCTTTTTTCTTTATGTGACAGTTTCTTATCCACTCCACCCAAATAACCAACTCTACCTGGTTCTCTCTGATGTTTTAAAAATATTTTATCTTCCTCTATTTTAATTAAATTAAACGCATCAGCGTGTGCAATATCAAACAAATTATCCAAATTGTCTGTAAATTCTTGTTGACGCTGTTTGAATACGTCTTGTGTTTTCTTAGCATTTTTTTGTAAGTCCCGCCAAACTTGATATATATTGACAAGTTTTTTTACACAATTAGGTAATGATTTGGTTGGGATACGCGCCTTTTCCCAAAATATAACACACTCGCGAACAGCAAGATTTGCACTTTCATTAATAGTTAATTTTACTTCTCGGATATTATAAAACAATACTGCGAGTACTTGTCTATTAGAGGGAAGTTTTGACCCGTTTATTTGATGTTGTACTTCTCCTACTAAAAATATGCCTTTTTTAGTACTGCGCAATTCGACTGACATGTTGATTCGTGAAAAGAAATATTCTTACTAACATCAATATCCGGAAATTATACGCAAATAAGTGCATTCAAAAGCGCGTGCGCCTATAATGCATGTTTTGACAGGTTATTCGACGAGTCGGCACGGGTTAGCGTGGTCCAAAGTACATGAAATTTAATTTACGTGTGTTTTGATACAAAAGGAAAAAATTTAGAGGGTATGCGTATGAAAAAAATTACTTTGAATTTTCTGGGACACCCTAATATGTATGTTCTGCGAATTGTTCTGATAAAAATAAAATTTAATTTGAAATATTTTGCAAAGTGAAATATAATGCCAGCAAGGCAATAGAGTTCATTTTTTGTGTAACAAAGTTTTGTTAATATTTCAACTTAACATTGATATCAAAGTTTTACCCTTACTGCTGTGTATTATACATATTTCAACGCAACATTGATATCAAATTTTTGCTGTTATCAAATCAACATTATCAAATCAACATTTATAGCAAATCATCTATTTTACATATTTCACCTCAACAGTGATATCAGAGGTTGGCTATTGCTACTTGTTTCAGCGCAACATTTGGGGTCTAAGTACTGCTGTTACTACCGTATATTATTGCCACTCAACATTTATATCAAGTTTTTGCTGTCGCTATCGTATATCTTACCTATTTCAACTCAACATTGATATCAAAGTTTTACTATTACTGCGGTGTATTAGGCATATTTCAACGCAACATTGATATTAAATTTTTGCTGTTATCAAATCATCTATTTTACATATTTCAACTCAACATTGATATCAGAGTTTTGCTATTACTACATATTTCAACGCAACATTGATATTAAATTTTTGCCGTTATCAAATCAACTTTTATATCAAATCATCTATTTTACATATTTCAACTCAGCATTGATATCAGAGTTTTGCTATTACTACCTGTTTCAAAGCAACATTTGTGTCAAAGTTTTACTATGGCTGCCGTATATTATACATATTGAAACGCATCACTTATATCAAATTTTTGCTGTTACCACCGTATATTTGACATATTTCTGCTCAACATTTATATCAAATTTTTTTTCTGTTGCTAACGTATATTGTACACATTTCAACTGATATCAAATTTTGGTGGGATTGCAACTGAATTTCAACTCAACATTGATATACAATTTTCTTGATACTTTGCCTGTTGGATTGTTCATCGCTGATGGAGGGCTAAGGCCGTAGGACTTGGAAATCGGGAGGATTTAAACATGGGGTGAGCGAACTTGATTTGTTTTATTTAATTTTTTCATAGAGGTGTGAAGGCGTGTGAAAAGGGTGTCCCCGTGATTGAATGGGGGTTTGCCTGTCGATGCGTGTGTGTGTGTGAGCTGGCGATGCGTGTAGCAAGATGCATGTAGTCTGAATTGGAAATGATTCTAATCAAAATATATTTTTTTTGCTCCGAGGTAACGTCTCGTTTTCCAAATACCTTTTCTTTTATTATGTTACCTAAATTTATGAATTTATATTTTTAAGGAAGTCAAAAATCATTCTCGAATAACCTGTATTACAAAAAAAAAGGACAAATTCTTGTCATGTTTTAGGTTTATTAATTCTATAATACATAATACAGTTGGTTAAACTGTAAACTACAGGTATTGAAGCAAACTGGTTGGGACATGTTTGTTTAACTTACAAATAAAATTATAACTATTTCTTTTGAGCTGTAAATATTTTTTTTTGGAATTACTCATGGTTTTATAAATTTTTTTAAATGTTATTAATAAAGACAAAGGGAAATAATCAATAAAGACTTTCCATGTAGCGTGTGACGTTCTCCAGTGCTCTAAGAATTGATTCACGGTGTACCAGCAATGGCAGTGGTTTACGAGCTGTATCATAAGGGTCAGATGACAGCCATATAACGAAATTTTGATTACTACCACTTGCGATACTTGCTGTGGGTCTTAGAGCTTAATTGTCTTGCTTCGCAGTCTGAGTGTGTGGGTGAATGTTAGCATGTGTGAAGCGTGAGTGTGTGGGCGTATGAGAATGATTGTGTGGGTTGGACGCGCTGATCGTGGTTGTTTCGCAAAAGGGGTCGCCAGAGTCTCCGTTTTTCACTTGTATTTTTTTCCATTTCTGTGTATTTTCGTAAATTGCGTACATTTCTGCATTTGTGTTGAAGCAGCAGGTAAAAATCTATCAAATCCACGATGGCTGAGCTTTAGTCGTTACGGCGTTACCCGAGACATATTAGTCGGTTTTTCGTCAATGTGGCACCGAAGTCGGTCGAACAGTTTTGTACTACAAATAACTTTTAAAATATAATAAATATTATAACAACTATAATAACTATAATAATTATAATAAAAAATAACTATTTTAATATAGTAACTTTGTTTAATAGCGTACTTTTTTTGTTTATAGTAAGGTATAATTAAATTAAATTAATCAAAATTTAACGCATTTTTGTTTCTAAAAGCAACAATTGAGTTATTTTGAACTTTTTTGTGCCTCTTTAGTTTTTTTGAACCCACTTCTATTTTTTTTTTTTTAATTTTTTTTTATTTTTTTATTTTTAGTGTAGTAATAACTTCAAATGCCGGAAAAACTTTCATCAGTGACAATCTATTAATTATGGTTTTGCGATTTTTGGCACAAACGGCATACATATTACCCGTCATAGAAAATTATTTACGATAACCTCGACAAGTATAGCAATATAATACTGCCCACAACACCAAAACAGAATAATATGTTTTGACGAAATCAACAAAAATGCATAAAAAATACGGTTTTTTCCAATTTTCTGAATAACGATATTTTTCACATCATAAAAAAAGTTATGGGATCCTCTCGAAATAAACCCAAATAGAATACAATTTAAACCATCCAAATCAAACAAGCCGTTTTTGAGAAATCGGTAAACATACATAAAAAAACCCACAGTGAAACACGTAACCTCCTTCTTTTTTGAAGTCGGTTAAAAAAAAAGAAATCAATACTGATTAAACTGCTGTTTTTATTCTCATTCGATATGTCATGAATTACGTCCCATGAATTAATGTAATGAAGTAATGAAATGATGTGAACACAGGATTAAAGATGACGATGAAGATGTATTATCATTTGTTTAATTATTTATGTTTGTAGATGTAAATTTTTGGTTAGTATAGTGATTTAATTATGTTTGTAGTTATAAGTTTTTTTTTACATTTGTTTTAAATTTTTGGTTCCTGTTTTAAAAATTTAAATATTTAAAACAGGAAGTTACGGAGATAATGTAAAAGGAGATAATATAAAAGTTATTAAAAATATTTTAAAAGAAAATAATTATCCGCATCTAAATTAACAAATAAATTAGTACATCAAGAAATTAATAAATTAAACCATATTACATCAACATCCATTACAAATAATAACACTCAAATTAACATTCAGCAAAATATAAATTTACAACAATAAAATCCTAGTTCCAGTCAAAATCTTCAAGCTCCGTTACTTGGGTATGTAACATATATACCTAAGTTAACAGATAAATGCCTAAAAATATTAAAACAACATACCAAAAAATCAAAAATCGCCAATAAAATAAGAAACATCCTTTACAATAGCTTATTTTTCAAAACAAAAGATAAAATAAATAAATTCGACCAAACAAATCTTATATACGAAATACCTTGCAAGTGTAAAAAAAACAGTGTAAATTGGGCAAACCAAACAACAACAAAAAAATGATATTCTTCAGCACAAATGAGATGTTCGAAATAAAAGTGATTTGACCACATTGGCAAAACATAGTATTAATGATCAACATAGTTTTGAATTCGATAAAATAAGAATATTGGATCTAGAAAGGAAATCAAACAAAAGTGATATCCGCTGCACATATCCAACTTAAATTACCGATGGCATGTAATGCACATACTGATACCAAATTTCTACACAATGAATATAAATACTTGTTAAATTTGAAAAAAATATTTTCGAAAAAACCAACGTTGCTTTTTTAGATCGTTTTTATTAGCCTATAGCCTTTTTGTTTTTTAAATTTTCAATTCATTTTAGTTTTTCATTTTATACTAATAATTTGTGCAAGTAAGTATGTATTTGTGTACTTTATTTTTATATTTTTTTATGTTTTTTCAACTTGATAATGGCAATGTGTCGAAATATTGTTTTTATTAATTAAATAAAAATAAATTTTAAAGACTGATATAAGTGTTTTCAAAAATAATTAAAAAATAATAACTAGTTCAGTTCAGTCAAAAATATTAAAATATGTGTTAGTTTTTTCTTCTAAATGGTGTGAGTGAGATTTCCCAATTCCCTGGGGTTCCTTCCTGGCTTCCGTAAATCGTGTTGTTTGGGATTTTAAATGGCTGTCCCCATATTAATAATGTTTTCAGTTAATTTCTAAGAGCAGTACCGTTACATCAAAGGCACAACGAAGAAAACCACGACTCAGGCGGAGAGGTTAAGACCGGAGCAAGTAACTACTACCTCAAAGTTGTCCTTCGATTATTTTCAGATGCTGCGGATATTCTTCTCAATTCAAAATCCTCTTAGTTTTCGCCTTATCCGCCTGTATCAAGTTGGTATGCAGAAGATTTGGAAATAGTACTAAAACCTTATATACCAAGTTTCAAGAATATCAAAAGCCGGGATTAGAAGTTAACCAAACCACAGACATACATCAACATATTTATTGGCTATTAGATAGAGAATGGTCCCAAACAAAAGAAAAAACAAAATTTCGGGTATGTAAGATTTTTTTTTCTCGATAGATTGCATTACTTCACACAGTTCACACAAAAAAGACCTAAAACCTGGTCAATTTCAACTCTACCAAAACACAGCCGTTGATTGTTTCCAGATCAAAGACCGAGTTCCCCAAAGATATTTTATTCAGTATGTCTGATGAACCTATTGGTGAATGTAAAAACATTCGTTTATTGGGTGTCACAGTTTCAAATGACCTACTCTGGAACGATCATGTAATGGCGAGGGCAAAAAGCGCGTCTAAAAAACTCGGCCTCCTAAATAGATGCAAAAAATGTATCACTCCATACCAATTGCTCCATGTTTATAAGTCCTATATTCGTTCCTGTATGGAGTACTGTTGTCAAGTTTGGGATGCTGAATCTGTTACCATATTGGCCCTTCTGGACTCTGTTCGAAAGCGGGCTAAACGAATTGTGGGTGATCGAGCTTTGACATCAAAACTTGATTCCCTACAACACCATCGCACTGTTGCTGACCTCGTTGTTTTTTTACAAATATCGTCACCAACAGTGCTCAGATGAAATCAGCGGCATCATGCCTCAAACTTATTCTTACCCCCGTTCCATACGGCACTCGGCTACCGCAACCAGTCAAACGGTCGAGATCCCGCGCTGTCATACTGGCAGATCGCAGAAAGACTTCTTTGTAAGAACTGCATATACAAATGGAATAGTTTGCCGGAATCCATTATAGTCTCAGGTGGCTTCAATCCGCAGAGGTTTAAAAAAAAAAACGTTCATCAACACCTTAGAACGCAAGTTGTTGTGGGACCTAGGTCTTAAAAGGTATTTATGTGTTGTTGTGATACATATTCTAAACCCTATTACACAACACTTTTTATTTAAAAAATAAAAATTTTAAATTGTGGTGAAGGAAAAAATAATTGTGTTAAAATTAAAAAAACGGAAGTTCAATGCCCCAAAATGCATTTATATATGCATTTATTTTAATTAAAATTATTATTATTTTTATTATTATAATTAGGTTATTCAACTTTTAAAAATAAATAATTGAATAGCAAAATAATTGCAACAAAATAAAAATTGTTAACCAAATACTAAATTCATGAACTTTAAACATAACTTTGCATACACAATTTTCGTTTATTGATTTTTATTGTTAACAATTTGGTAAAGGTATATGTTATAAGAGTGTCACTAACCTATGACTTTACTTTATATTTTATCTAAACCTCGTACATAAGTTGTAGTTTCTATAATCAAAAATTTGTTTTTGTAAAATCTACAAATCTACATTTTTGTTATTTCTGAATTTTGATTGCAATTTTGATTAAAATTCATATTAAGTAGGTGGGTTAGTTAGGGACTGAATAAATGTTTTAAGGTTTTTGTGATTGCTGATGATTATGTTAACTTGTATTGTTTGGATCGTATCAATTTATATATATTTTATATGTTAATCTCTTTGCTTGCGATTTAATGAAGCTGTTTGCGACTAAGGTTCATAAGTAATAAATGCAAATTTATTAGGATTAAATAATGGGTGATAATTTCACAAAACACTGGCAAAAACAGTGCTACATATAAGAAAAGGAGGAAAGCAGTGGATTCGAAAACCGGTCAAACCTTTTTATATGTGATAGGATAACCATATGCAGGGACAATCTTGATAACCAGCAACTTTTGATTGCATAAAGATAGACCAAAAGTCAGAAAAAAATTATTTTGTTTTTCAACTATCTTGAACAACTAAAACAAAAGTAAGAAGCTTTTCTGTTTAACTGTTGTTATTGTTAAGCTTGTGTAAGGATTATATTACCAAACAAATATTACAAATAATAGGATTATATTACCATACAGATAAAACAAACATGAGTAGACAAGACGGACCGAGTTAAAATGGTTGATCGTTTATATAATTTTATCAAATAAAGGTCTCCCAGAAGGAGTGCAGAGAATAAATCATGCTTTGTTCACTTATAGCTGTTCTGCAAACAATTTCGCGACGTCAGTTCGCATTTTTTTGTTCCTATGTTTGTACCATTGTATTAGGATATTAACTAACTGTCAATAAAAAAATGTTCTAATTGAGTACCACAAGGACAACGACACCAAAAAGTTTATTTCTAAATGCCGGGATGAAATATAGATTTTAGATTATAGATTTTTGAAATATAGATGAAATTTAGATATCGCATATTGCCATAACTAGAATTTTATATGAAATCTGTACCTAAAACAAAAATTGTAACACAAATTGGAGCTATATTAAATTTTAAAAATGCGAAAATCTTTAGCAGAATAACAATAAAGTGATATCGTCGAACATATTTCGTATGTAACTCGATCATAAACGTCAAATATTACTCTCACTCGGTTGCTCAGCCTCTTCTTCGTTTGAGTAATAGAAACTGTCCTTTTCCCCCTTTCTCGCACTTTTTATTATTAAATTAATTTATGTTCATTAAACTAAGAGTATAATTTAATTCAATTTTTCTTCAATTCAATTCTTTTTTTTATCTAGAAATTGATATTAGATATGCATTGCTATTAAACACCATTTGTAATGGGGGTAATGTAAGTTCACGACAAAATAAGAACAAGATTCTTACAATTGGAAAATAATTTTGGATGAATATGCTTCTTTGAATAGCTGAAAGCTTGCAGCCGATATCATGTTTTATGTTAAAGAAAATTCTGAAGTTTTAATTTATTATTTTGATATTTCGTATAATTTGAAAATATTCATATACATATAAACATATTTTAAACTTCTTTTTGTTTTTAATCTATAAAGTCCTCAGAAACGTTGTAAGCCAACGTGATAATTTAAAGAAAAACTTTTTCAACACCATATGCACAAATACCATATGCACAAGCATCAAGAAAGGTTCTTTTTGTACTATTTATATAAAGCAAAAGTTAACGATCAGTTTATTAAGCGTAAAATTCCACTTGTTCACTCGTGGTAATGTTTTGTCCTTAATGTTTATAAAATTCTTCACTTATTAAAACACTAACTACACTTGTATAATATTACATTTATTATCTTTATAAAATGTTTCACTTATATAACTTTACATTTTGAGTAGTTCTTGATTGAACCTCTTTGCACTATTGTTATAAGTGTATATATAATTTTATTTAGTTTTATTATTTCATATTGAAATGCGCTTGGTATTTGATATATAAAATAACGATGAAATGCTTATACAGCATTTCATATATTGGATACAGTGATGCCCCTTTGATCACTACACCTCCCTTTTTAAAGGAATGACGTAATCGTCATTAAATTCAAGAATTGAAGCTGGTCAGCCGATTTCAATTTCATTTACTTTAAACATTTTTGAAAAATAAATTGCCTTTGGAAATTAACAGAAACGAAATGAAAGATTTTTACAATATGATAAATTTTTTTTTTTTTTGATTTTTCAAATTAATTTTGGATTACTTTTTATTTTGATTTTATTAATGTCGTTTTCGATTGAAGAACTAGTTAATAACTAGTTCTTAACGAGTTCTTTTTTTCAATCGAACATGCAGACATTCAGTGTTATTGTATGAGTAAATTGAATTGGTTGTTTTATTAATTCTTTTATTTTGGTTTGTTTGAAAAGCAATAAAAAAACAATACATTTTGTGAAAAAAACTAATTTTACAATATATATTGTTAAATAACTAAAAATAAAATAAAATTATTAATATGATGCTGCGTTATAATTATAACGTTTTTACGTTTGTAGTGTATACTTTTTGTCATAGTATGAGTAAAACTCAAAAATAACTGAAAATAAAACTAGTTCTTCAAAAGGGGAAAAAATGCACAACTAGTTCAGAACTAGTTTTTTTATTTCGCTTCAATCGAACATGATTTGGAGGGGAAATAATTTTTTTTGTATTGAAAAAAAAGAACTAGTTATGAACTGGTTCTCAATCGAAAATGCTATAAGTTACTAGAATAAACTAATTGAGGAGGTAACTGAGTACCCTTCATCCTTTTTTTTTCTTTTTCTTTTTAATTACTTTTCTAATGTTATACCTGAAAATGATTAACTAATCATTACTTAACTTTTAAGTTTGTTTTAAGTTACTTAGTGCATGAAGAGTAAATACATTTAAATCTAAAGTGTAAGTATATCTATTAAAAATTAAATGTATATAATTTTCAGTATTTTATACTGCTTCTATTTTAAACTTTATATATATTGTCTTTGTGCATTATTTTATGTTTATTTTCTTCATCTTTAATTTTTACGTTATTGTTTGCTAACAACTCTACCACGACCCATGGTCTTAAAAATCTTTTTTTCAAATTTAGAGCTTGCAGAATTGATTAATAACACCACTTCGCATCTCCTACTTTAAAATTTTGAGGTTTAGATTTTTTATCGTAGTTTGCTTTCTGCGTTAATTTTGCTTTCATTAGAAATTTTCTAGCTTGCATGTTTGCGTATTGCAATCGGAATTTCAAATTTTTAGAATAATTTTCAAGGTTGTAAACTGGATCAACATTGGTTATGGGAATAAGCTTTGTTTCCCTACCGAAAACTAATTCGAAAACTCGAGTATAATCGTAAATGCTAATGGGTTGTGTGTTATAGAAAAACGCGTAGAAACTCGCCCGCTTATTCCAATCGGCATAATAGTCGTTTGACAAATAATTTCTCAAATACGTATTTAGATCTCTATGGTTTCGTTCAACTACTCCCAAGGTTTGGTAATGATAAGCTGTTGAAGTAAAATGCTGAAAACCTAAAAGTTCTTTCAGCCCTATAAAAATTTCATTTACGTATTCCGTTCCTAGATCCGTTTTGACTACTGTAAAGTTTTCGTAAGCCATTACGAAATTATGAAAAATTGTTTCTGCTACCGTTTTAGCAGATTTGTCAGGTATGGATAGAACTACGACATATGTTGTTAGTTCACACTGTAGCGTTACAGCGTATTTGTTACCCTGACTGCTAGATTCTTTTGGTCCAATCGTATCTATTTGGACTGTATGAAAAGGCTTTTCCGGTGTTATTGTTACCGATAAATTTTCTTTATGAGTTAGCTTTGACTTATTGCACATGCAACTCTTACAATCTTTAATAAAGTTTGCTATATCTGTTTTCAGATACGGCCAAGAGAACTTTTAAAATATTTTTAAATAAGTTCTTCTTATTCCCGTATGACCGCCTACGATGGGATCTTCATGATATGATTTTATAATTCTCTTTTTTTCGTTTTCATCATATATTTTTACCGGTTTATTTTTTATGAAAATGTTGACGTCTTTTAGTACTCTATTACCTACGTTCTTAAACGTTTCTATATCAAATTCTTTGAATATTATTATTATTATTATATTAAATTTTTCTTATTATCGATAGTACTATTACTATTATTATTATTATTGTAATTATCATCAATAATGTAATTATTTTTTGTATTTTGTATATGATAATTTGAATTTAAAGTTTTGCTTTTAGTCTTGTTTGTACCATTAATATTTCTTTTAAATTATCAATGCTTATACGTGATAATGCGTCGACTACCACGTTAGCTTCACCTTTGAGATATTCCATCTCGAAATCAAATTCTTCTAGATCTAAACGCATTCTTGTGAGTATTGAAGATGGGTTTTTCAATGAGTATAGATATACTAGAGGTTTATGGTCTGATTTTATTATAAATTTGGTTTCATAAATATATGATCTGAAATATTTTACCGCCCAGTGTATGTTAATTCTTTTTCGATTGTCGATTTATTAGCTTCTCCTTTCGTGAATGATTTTGAAGCAAAAGCTACTGGCATGTCTAAAATTATTGTTTTTACGAGTTAATTTATTTAATGGAATAGAGATATGTGCAAAAATTTTTATAAATCTGTGATAGTAGTATGCAAACGCTACGAATCTTTTAGTTTCATCCGCGTTTTTGGGGACGGGATAGTTTTTTAAGATTTAGCATTTTGAAATATGCATTTTGATACCTTCACTTGTACACGTGTGACCTAAATATGTTACTTCTTGTTTGAAAAAAAAATACATTTTTCAGGATTTAACTTTAATTTTTTTTCTCTACACGCTCTAAATACCATTTCTAAATTTTGTAGGTGATGCTTCTTTGAGCAACCAAATATAATTAAGTCATCCGTATATAGAAATGCTCTAGTTGGTGATAAACTACCGAAAGCTAAAGTCATCATTCTTTGAAACGAATTTGGACTGATTGAGAGTCCGAAAAGTAGTCTTGTGTATCTGTAAGATCCAGACTCGGTACTAAAAGAAGTTATATTTCTAGATTGTTCTTCTAAAGGAAATTGATGAAAACCTGATTGTAGATCAACTACGCTAAAATATTTTGCCCTTCCAAGTTGGTCTAAAATGTCATCATAAAATATCATTAAATTTTTTTAAATATTATGAGAAGTTATTACCACAACACCCCCCCCCACCCTAGTTCCATCAAAGATGGAACAATAATTTCTATATTGTGCTACAGCACAAAGGAAGCGAGTAGGGGTACGAGTAGTTCTGCCTGCTCGTGTAATTGTGGATGCAGGGTGGAATAGTTGTTGAGGAATGAGATTGAATCTAACCTTCTTAGTTGAAACAGTCGCTTTAGCGTCGCGTTTCCTCGCATCTTCAGAGGTAGAAAGGAAAGACGAGGATGTGTCCGGAAGAGTAGAATGGGCTTTATCTGTAGAAGATGAAGTTTCGTCTGCGCGACTGAGATAGTTAAGTCATCTTCAGATTGTTCCCTAAAGCAAGGTTTTAATCTGTCGATGGAAAATCGAATGTGTTGACCTTTACGATCAATGACGAAATTATTACCATCGCGACTGATGACTTGGAAAGGACCTTCGTATGGAGGTTGAAGAGATTTACGTACTAAGTCAGTACGTAAGAAGACATGCGAACAAGACTCGAGAGCTTTGGAGACGAAAACATTAGGAGAAGTGTGTTTTGGTGCAATAGAGGGACGAAGGTGGTTGAAATGTTGTTTCAATTGAGAAACGAAATCATATTGAGGAGTGGAAGTGGAGTTCTCGCTAAAGAATTCACCAGGAAGACGCATGTTAGTACCATAGACGAGCTCTGCGGATGAAGATTGGAAGTCTTCACGGAAAGTGGTTCGTAAGCCGAGTAGTATATTGACGGTATTATACGCGTTTAGTCCGTTCTGTCCTAGGCCATTATCGCAGATTTCAAAGTTCGGTGCCAACGTTCGATGAGACCGTTACATTTAGGATTGTAACTTGTAGCTCGTTTGCGTTCGAAACCGATAAGTTTAGACAACTCACTGAAGAGATTGGATTCGAATTGGGAGCCCTGATCAGTGACGATTACTGAAGGTGCTCCGAAAGGAGCAATCCAATTGGAGTTGAAATGTTGATGCTACTGTTGCAGCTGTGATATCCGAGATAGGAATGTCTTCAGGCCATCGAGTATAACGGTCAATAATTGTGACACAATAGGGTTGGTCCTCAGAGGTAGGAAGTGGACCAATAATGTCCATGTGAATCTCGGAAAATCTTGGAGAAGTGGAGGGATAGTTACCTAAAGAAGATTGAGTATGGCGAGAGACTTTTGCCACGCAATTCTGAGCCATTTGTCATACATCCTTCTTAATAGATGGCCAAATGACTTTTTCAGTAAGAAGTTTGACAGAGATAAATTATGGAGACTATTGAAAACAGATTGACGAAATTGCTTTGGAATAAAAGGTCGTGGTTTACCAGAAGAGGTATCACATAAAATAGTTTTGGCATTAGAATTGCCAAACAATACTGGAAAGGATCGGAATTGAAGTGTGGGACTAGTGTCTACTAATTCCTTGAGTTCGTTATCGTTGAACTGAGCGTCAGCAATTTCGTCGTAGTTAATATTTTCTGGAATTGATATTTGCTCGACACGAGAAAGTGTGTCGGCGACTACATTATAAATTCCAGAAATGTGACGAATATCAGTCGTGAATTGACTGATAAAATCTAGATGTCGGAACTGGCGAGGAATAGCTTGGCAGAGTTCTGCGACAAAGCGTAAATGAGTGGCTTATGATCGGTAAAGAGCGTGAAGGTTCTACCTTCAAGGAGATACTGAAAATGCTTAGTTGCAGAGTAGGCTGCAAGGAGTTCGCGATCATAAGCGCTGTATTTCTGTTGCGTTTCATTGAGACGCATAGAGAAGAAACTAAGTGGTGTCCAACAGTCGTTAATTTTTTGTTGGACAACAGCGCCATGTGCCTTATCGGAAGCGTCGACCATTACGGCAAGTTGGGCAGAGTGTAAGGGGTGAAACAGAATTGTTGCCTCACTGAGTTGCCGCTTGCATAAGTCGAAGGCTTGAATGGCGTCTTCTGACCATTGAATGACACGTTTCAATACAATTTGCATATAACTCACTATCAACTAGAGAAGCTGAACAAATTTTACAAAACGACTTGGAAACATTAGTTAGCTATTATGAAAAATGGCACCTTAAAGTTAATGATTCGAAAACCGAAGTGTCATGGTTTCATCTATCAAATCATAATGCGAACGATGTACTCAATGTCTGCATTGGGGAAAACGTAATCTTTTTCAACCCAACACCAATATACTTAGGAGTGACACTTAATAGATCGCTTACTTTTAAATTCCACTGCTTAAAACTGGGTCATAAACTTAAGTCAAGAATCAATATTATTCAGAAGTTGTCTGGATCTTACTGGGGTGCTAATGCTGAAACTCTGAGAATTTCTGCTCTAGCGATTGTATATTCAACCGCGGAATATTGTGCTCCTGTGTGGATTGACAGTATTCACACTCGACATATTGATACTAAACTACATTCCTGCATGCGAATTATATCAGGTACTATCAAATCAACACCTCTTCCATGGCTTCTAATTTTATCAAATATTGCCTCTCCAAGATTAAGAAGAGAAATGTTATTTGTCCGAGAAGTAACTAAGATTCTAAGTAACGATAATTTGCCGATCCATGTTGATTTGAATAACAGAAACCAAAATAGACTTGTATCAAGATTCCCTCTATGGTCTAAAATTACATCTATTGGTAATATTATTGAGTACTCAACTAAAGATAGATGGATAGATATTCTAACTAACTTAGATTTCGTGAATAAAGAAATAATTGCCGATCCAACTGTTAAAGTTCCTGGTTTCAGTGAATCTCGTCGTCGTTGGGTTAAAATTAATCGCATACGAAGTAACCATGGTGTAACTAACGCTGAACTTATTAAATACGATCAAAACATCTCTCCAAGATGTGATTGTGGATATCCTATACAATCGATTACACACATCCATAGTGAATGCATCCTTAGATGGTTCAATGGTGATCTAATCGAATTACATCAGTTAACACAAAATGCTATTTCTTGGATTGATAGTTTGGATATAAATATTTAATTGTCTCTCTTGTTTTCAAATGTACTTGCTCTTCTTTTAATTTGTAAATAAATATATACGATTAATAATAATGACACGTTTGTCATTCTTTTTGGAACCTCTAAGGAAATCGTTGAGGATGGCTTGGTTGCCACCAGCGTGAGGAATGAATCGTCGGTAGAGCTTAATCATCCGAGAAAACGACGGAGTTGCATTACTGTTTCGGGACGTTCGTAACGATTAATAGCCTCGACACGTTCAGGAGTAGGTTTGATTCCAGTTGAATCAATGGAATGTCCGAGAAAGTCAACATTGGTTTTAGCAAAGTTGCATTTATCAACGTTGATAATGAGACCAGCGTCGAAAAGACGCTCAAAAACAGTTCTTAGATGTTTGAGGTGTTCCTCAGAGGTTTCAGAAGCAATAAGGAGGTCATCTATGTAGATGAAACAGAAATTTAGGTCTCGGAGAAGAGAATGCATGAACCGTTGGAAGGATTGCGCAGCGTTTCGCAATCCGAAAGTCATTCGAACGAATTAGAGTCCAAACGGAGTTAAAATTGCAGTTTTTGCAATATCGCGCTTATCAATAGGAATTTGATGATATGCGCGGACGAGGTCGATAGTGGAGAAAAATTTGCATCCATGAAGTTGATGTGAAAAATCCTGAATATGTGGAATAGGATATTTATCAGGAGTAGTGACGTTATTATGAGAGCGGTAGTAACCGCAAGGTCTCCACTCGCCGTTCTTCTTTTTGACGAGGTGGAGAAGAGAAGACCAAGGGCTGTTTGACGGTCGGCAAATGCCTTGCGACAACATAATGTCAAATTCCATCTTTGCGATGGCCAGTTTGTCAGCAGCTAATCGTCGGTATTTACAAGCGACGGAAGGACCGTGAGTCTCAATGTCGTGAGTCACGTTGTGTTTGACCGGCTTAGCCGGGTCATAGGGAGAAGTGATACCCTTAAAATCGTTAAGGATACCTTTTATTTGAATATCAACCGTATCATTATTGATGGTTGTTAGCGAGAGCGTTGGAGAAGTGGAGATTTTGGCGAAAGTGAACAAGGATGTTAGTGGATCGACGAGGCGTCGATTTTTAACGTCCACTAGGAGACCATACCTGTTCAAGAAATCAGCTCCAAGAATTGGGATGGTAACATTGGCGATAACAAAGGTCTGACAGAACACACGTCTGAGACCAATATTTAGAGTTAGAGTTTTGTTACCATATGTAACAAAACTATAACTATAACAGTAGTAGCGTTAGCAGCGTACAGAGTGAAAGCTGATTTCTTTGAGAGTTTTTCCTCTGTTGTTGCGGGAAGAACTTCAGCGCCTGTGTCAACCAAGAATGTCGACGGGAGTTGATATCAAATATCAAGAGACGTAGTTTAGAGAAGCTATCATCACACGCCGCCTCATGTGATGAACTTAACAGTTCTTTGGAGATGAAAATTTTGGGCAATATAATTTGCAATCGAGGTCACATTTGCGTGTGTTATCCCCGTAAGTGTGATGGTAATAACATATACCATCGAACATTTGGGTGCGCGACTTGGAACGAGGTCGCGCGGAAGATTGGTTTGGGCGATTGGGGCGATTATGCCGAAAATTGTTATAGTCGTTTCGATCCCTGGATCTACTCCGATTACTAGGGAAAGATCGAGAAGAAGATTTGTGCTGCAAGGCATTTAGCAGCTGTGCGCGTTGGGTCTGCAATCAGATATGGAACTTGATATCGCAGAGCCCAGACCTTGTCCTCACTGGAGGAAGAAGAAGAAGGAGCGGCAGATTATCTACCGCACTTAGGTGAGAACCTTAACTATTGTGGCAAAAAATTTGTCGTCTATCTCAGCAGTTTTGACAAGTCAGCGTGAACTACCGCGATAGCAGTACGCACAGCCTGTGGGAGTTTATCTTCCCAAATAATTTTCAACATCCTTTCATATACTAGACCTTGGGATTCAGCAATTAAATCCCGAAGAAATTGTGAGGGCTTTTCATCCCCAAGTTCTATACTGCGAAGCACATTGCGCAAGCGATCAGAAGGGCTGCTTGATAAGCGGTCTAGAAGAGCCTATTTAAGCTTATCATAAGGTTTAACCGTGTCTGGTTGGGAAATAATGTCTCTTACCAGCGTAGCAAGAGACGGCGTTATGACAAATCAAATTGTTCACCTGTTTTTCATAATCTTTTCAAGTTGAGCTAGGTAGGTGCATCAAGACTCGGAAATACGGATGTCGCGGAGTTCTTACCATAATTAAAATTTAATTTTTACTATAAGTAAAGATTTTGTTTTTAGGATAATTATCATAATTAAAATTTCTGAAGCTTACGTTAGCCAATTAAGACAACCATGCCATTAGATTGAGGGATAAACTACTCTTAGGCATCTTGGGACAACAATATGAGTAGCTACTGAGAATATTCAAGAAATCTTGAGAATCTTAAACGTGATCCTTAAGAATCATCACAAAATTTTGGAAATCTTTCCGAATATCTTGAGAATTTTCAAAGACTCTTGCAAATATTTGGATATACAGACTTTCTTCAGATAATCTAGAGAATCATAGGAATCTTGAAAATCTTTAGAAAACCTTCATTAATCGGATAATATTTACGACATCTATTTTCCTTTCCTTTTTTTCACTCCAATTACATATTTTCATGTAAAACCAAAAAAACAAATCGCCATAGTATAAAAAAATATTTAAAACAAAAAAAAACACAAAAAAAACAAAAAAAAAACAGAAATAAAACAAAAAAACTGTCTTAAAATTTAAACAATAAAAAATGCGCTTTAAACAAAAAACAAAAGTTTTTTTTTTAAACAGTGTTTTTAACCAATATATACTATTATATACTATTCTCCATCAATAAAGATCTTGAGATAAACAAAAACGTATCTTCGGTATGTGTGTACTGTGTATTATACGAATTAACTTATTCAAAATCATTTAAAAAAACGAACTTTATTGTTTCCAGTATTTGACCTCATTTTAACTTACCTTTTATGACTTCCAAAAATTCAAATATTCCCACATTTTTTCCTACTTTTTTTAAAATTTGATATAAAAAACAAAACAATAACCCACGCTTTTTGATATCTCATAAAATCTATCAATAAAACAAATTACAATAATAAAACGCGAATACCTAATAAAATAACGATCATCACTATCTAATTGGAATGTGATCTACATTTTTTATCGTTCAATTTCTTCCACCTTCACCCTAATCTTTCATCATCATCAATCAAAATAAAAGCAACAAAACAATAAGCGAAAACATTTTTATCAAAAAATGATCACAATGAATTAAATAAACTAAAAGAGATGGAGAGTGATTTCGATTAAATAATACAAAAATAAACACATTTTTACGATAGAGATAAATATATAATAATATACACTAGAGTAACAGAATAAGCTGTTATAACTCATCATTTTAATGATTATATTTCTTCGGTGGTGAATATCATATGGATAAAATGGTATTGGTTAATCGTAATTTTACAAACACAATTATGGTAATGATTAAAAAAAATCACATAACACATACATTAATAATAGTGATTTTATTTTATAGTTCAGTGAACTTTGTGTTTGGATTGAAGTCATATGGTTGATTCTTTTTTTATTTTAATTATAATTTTCGATGTAGTTGTGTGTTTGTATAAAAATTATTTACACACATTTTGTTTTTGTTTCGTTTTGAAATTAATTATTTTAATAATAATTGCAATATTTTTAATTAATTATGTTAAAAATTAGTTATTTTGTTTCTTTAGTTATTTCTAAAATGAAATTAGAGTTGAATTTGTATGCTTATAGTTTACTTGTTGGTTTGATGATAGACTTTGTGTAGAATTATATTTACGATAATTGGAGGAAGGTCAAATGAGGTGGATTTTAAATCGTAATTTCTGTCATTTTTTTTTATTAATATTTGGTTTGTGGTGAAAGAGAAATGAATTGTGTTGATGTATTGAAGAGATTGTGTTAAGAATTAAGATTGCGGAAGTTATTTTGGTGAGGGAATTTAAAATTAGTTGGATTTATGCACAAAATTTATTAGATATTAGGATTTATTTTTTCAATGCTATACCGCGGGTTAATGTTTAGAAAGCATATCACAAATGAGAAGATTTTGGTTGAATGAACCGAAAACTTTTTCGTTGGATTTGTTTTATTTGAATATTGATAATTTTGACAGTTTAAATATTTGTAATAATTTATTCAAACAGAGTGAATAAGAACGTGACAGCTATGTCTTACATGTAAAACTCAGATGATGTATGATGAATTATTAAACATAGTTTAAAGATTGGATAAATGTGTTGTTAAACAAACACAAGAATTCAAAAATTTTAAATTATGTTGAAATAATTTACACTGAACAATATGACACCAGCTTAAACAGAAGGTGGAGCATGTTTACTGGTGCATTCCACCTTATATGTCATGTCAATTATATTACTTTGGACACTATTTTAACTTATGCTATATGATTTGTCTGTAGTTATAAAGAAACATTTTCAAATAAGGAAGTGCACATCATTATATCATACGTTCATATTCAGTGTACAAGATTTTCAAAACTAAAATATTTGTTTAGTTATTTATTAAAATACTCATAGCAGCATTAATTTTTATGTTTATTAAAACAAAAAACCATAGAGTGGCATCACATCGATTTTGGTGCTTGTCCACCAATATGAACTATAACATGTATGGCACCCAAGAAATCTCAACTGTCTATGTTTTATAGACAAACGTCGGTAAGGATATAAAGGAATGCACTATTGGAATTTCGCACTAGTTCATTCGATGTTGATGGCAAAGTCATAAGCAGAATGCCAATTGATACAGACATAACAGGCAGTGGCTACGCAGAATGACAGAAGTCTATGACAAGACTATAACATTCTCCTAACTGTTCCCGAGAATACCTTGATAGATATTTTCACAAAACGTGATATGTGGCGTACAAAAATAGAAATAAGGTAAACATGGTGCTGCGGTTTTAAGTATTTATGTACACGAAACATAACAGTTTATATAAGTGTCAAGTTAATTACAGAAAATCAAAAATCAGAAAATATTGACCTTTTTAGAAAATTTATAATAACCCCAATCGAAATAATTCAAATTAAAAACCAATAGCCTTATTCCTATCTAAAATATATGAACATTTTATTGATATCTGATAACCAAAACGGTTTTCGAATCACAGCATACTTGAAAAACATTTTCTCACCGACCGATACATTTCGCGGTATCCATAGTCTTTTTTTTGTTTCTGAGTTTATTTTCACGCTGGTGTTTCCTTATGTTTAAATTTGTCGTCTACTACATTTACAATTTATATTAACGAATTGTTGAAAATCACACCCATACAAGGTTGTACAACTGGTACAGTATAGTGACCGAGTACTGGCACCCATGACTGGACCATTAAAAAAAATGTAAAATATTATCATTCGCAAACTTAAATAAATTAAATACAAAATAATTTAATAATTTAAACAAAATAAAAATGTCTAATGATAAAAAATTTAAAACTTATACCAACCTAAAACTTAATCAATGTCTTTCAACCGAGAAGCGATAAACACTAAACTATAGGTAAAAAATTTTCAATTACATTCCAAAACGAGTTTTACTCTAGTGAATTTTAACCAAATGACATTGATGGTTGCAGTACTGGTCCAATAACAATAGCCAATTAATGTTAGCCGTTAAGTAGCCATTGCTTGGCTATTTAAAGTGAAGTGTATTGGTTATTTTCTATAAACCGCGGATCCACCGATTTATGGTTCTAGCAACGGCCGAATAACAATAGCCAAGTATTGTTTACCATCAATTGGCCAATGCTTGGCCAATTAAAGGCAACTATATATTGGCCCATTTCTGTAAATCATAGATCGGCTGATTAATGGTTCTAGTACTGGCCCGATAATAAAGACAAAGTAGTGTTCACCATTAATAGTCCAGCGTTTAGCCGTATTTCAGAGTCCGGAAAACCCTGCTTGAACCCAATAAATAGTTTTTCAGATGATAGTACTCAAGTCGCTTTTCCCCTTATGTTCAAACAGTAAAATGCAGTAAATCATCAAATGTAAATGAGGACCTTAAAAGTTGCCGGATGGGGTTACAAGAACTGGTCAATGTTAATTCAAATAAAACAGAGCTATCGATTGCTTTCAAACCAACCACATTTATAAGCACTATATTCGTATATACTATGGAGTCTTATTGCCAAGTTTGGGTGCGGTTCCCATCCAAACTATTTTAAACATTTTTCAAAATTTAACATCAAATCATGATTCCCTACAGCAACATCACACTTGATCTTGTGAAATGACTATAGTCATATCGCGTCGAATAAAAATTAGTATTGTTGAAGTCGATAAAAACGGTTACAACTGAAATTAAAAATTCTGAAACGAAAAAATCACAATCTAAAAACAACTTACTTTTGCTTCCTTCAATTTCATCAAATGTTTATATTATAAACACATCACACAATTTTTAATAATTAAAGACGTTTGAAACAATTATCATCACATGAAAAAGTGAGGCGACTACAATATTATTTAAAGTGACATCTGTCGTATAAAATGACTTGAGACATAAAAAGTGACCATCAAAACTAAAATTGATGCGATCTTGGGTGCGTTTCGAAATTAACTATGGTTAACCACGGTTAACTTTATTCTACCAAATGTCGTTCCATAATTAACCAAAAAGTTTTAATTCAATACTTGACGTCACTATTTTAACTATGACATTAGTGACATTATTACCGTATGGTTAACCGTGGTTGATTTCGAAACGCGCCCCAGACTAGTCATTTAAAGTGACATAACATGACTTAGGGGTAATTAGGATGTATACTTTTCGCCAAAAAGCGATATTTAGTCTAACTACCTGAATTTTACTATTAGTCAGCAATAGCTGAAGAAGTCGGTCAGAAACCTTCTGATTTCTGAAAACACCCACCTAATTTAGTGTATAAGTTTCATTCTAAACACTTCAATTTTTACTAAGAAGCAATTACACAAATCACGGCAATTAAATTTGGAGCAACTAATAGTTTTAAATCAAAATTTAGTAGAAGTAAGATTGACAATACTCTATGTAGTATTTTAAACATAATATACCGGTTGATCAGCCTAAAAAATGAATTAAATTGAAGTTTTAGAAGCCTGAAGAAACTAACTTGTATTGCATCATATAGAAATATTAATCAAGAAGTAACGTTACCTAAATGCATTAGAAAGCCATGATGGATGAACTGTCATCCTTCTCAAACTTTGTAAGTATTCTCTTTTGCACATATGTAATTCACATTGTAAGTTGTAACACACCTATTTTATATTTTAAAACAAATGAATAAAATTCTTACCTCCTCTACAATAATCACATCATAAAATATTTCCCGCCAAAATGAATTCCTTACAAATAATATCACAAAAATCAAATCATCCCCAAAAACTAAATAATAAATTCAACACAATTTTAATTTTCATAATAAAAAAAACATTTTTTTATTTATATTTTTGATTTTTTTTACGATTTTTTTAAATATTGTTTTTTAATAATAACTTATTTACAAAATATAAATGCATATAAAAAAAATAGTAAATAAAATAATTAAAAATATAAAATTATAATACAACTTCTTTTTATCCTTTTCAATGAAAAAATTAACAACAAAAATTTAATGGCAACATATTTAGGATATTTTAATTGGAACTTAATTGATTTGTTCAAAAAAATTACCGATTCGCCAATTTCTATATAAATTTACCTGTGTAATTTTATATTTTCACTTTTCTTTTTAAATTATAATTAATTGGGTGGGAACGAAACAAAATATGTATATAATAATAATAATTAATAATAAAAGTAAATATACGTCAATAAAAAAAAGAAGAAAAATAATTGGGGAAAGTTAAATCAATTTTGAAGAAGAAATTTATTTCCACTTAGTTTTTTTCTTTTTTTAAAACGAATAATAATAATTAGAAAAAGTTAATTAAATAATAAATTAATGAAAATATAATAATAAAATAATTTTTTTTTTGTTGATTTTTAACAATATGTTTTTGTTGATTTAATTAAATTTTTTAATACTTCCTTCTTCGACGGCAACTTGAGGTTTCTTCACGGCCCCTAACACGAAGCCAACGAAGTATACGTTCTGTTGTCTTTTTTTCCATTTTTTTTCTTATTTAATTTATTTATTTGCAATTATTATTATTTTCAATCTTCTGTTTTCTTTAATAAAAAAAAATGGAAAAAAAGTAAAATTGATCAGTTCTGCGAACTCATAAGTTCAATTATGGATATGCATTTTTATTGATTAATTATAACATATGGAAAGCTATGTTAATAATTGCCGGTTGGATCTAAATGGCACTCTGTTGATGATTTACGTGTTTTCGGTCGGCGATACATTCCGGTGGGATCCAGTTTCTGAATGTGATGTGACATTTTGTATCGGATATTTTTATTGTATTGATTAAATAAATATATCTATCTTACGATCTGTTGCTTTTTTTGACTTTTAATTTTGATACATATGCTATTCGCGTTCAATACATACCAGTTGGATCTAATAGTTGCTCCATTTTAAATTACTTGATTTGAATATAATTTCTCTCGATTATTTTATCAGCAAATTCTTCGTTTAGTAATGACCAGTTGGATCTAAGATAGTCATTTTTAGTAGAAAAACTATTGTAAAATTTATTAAAAAAGAAATCACAGATAGTGGCAGTGATGTAAGTTTTTGCGTTTTTCGTTTTACTTTCGAAAGTTCATCAGCCGGTTAAATTTTTCAGCACAGCAGTCTTATACAGTTGAATAAATTTTAAACTTTTGGTTATATTTATTTAGTTGTCATTAATAGTGGCCAGTTGGATCTAATGCTTTACACATTTTCGCTTATATATTATTTAATAATAAATCAAATTTCTTTTGATTAATAATTTCCGGTTGGATCTAATGTTAGCTCCATTTTATCACAAAAGTAATGATTTTCACAAATTCACTTTAATTTAATTATTTCTCTAATCAAAAAAGCCACTAACACTTTTTACAGAAAATACTATTTTTTAATTTTAATAATAGTAGCACACTGAATTCTAATAATTATTATTTTTTTATATAATTTATGCAAATAAAAAAACTTGTTCTAAACACGATGCGAGAATCAACTTTAATTATTTCGTACTAATAAAATTAAATCTCTTAAAGGAAACTATAAAAAAAAACTACTTTAATTTTATATAAATAAATATTCTCGTTTTTTTTTATTTTACTTTGTGTTGCTACTCAGTCGAATGATGTCGGTGTTATGAGTTGATCTTCGTCTTGTCGGAAGTTTAAATCCAACTGTCTAAAGCGTTGCTACACGGTCGATATAATAACACATTCAAATACAAACTATACATGCTCAAAAATATACTAAATTGATCGATTTTTTTTATTTAGTTTGAGAGCGGGCGAAATCATCATTCTCTTTTGTTATATTTTTTTTATTTTAAGCTAAATTTTTGTACTTTATTTTTGGTATAAAATAAACAATAGAATGTGAAGTTTTTGTTTTATAATTTCTTTCTTTCTTGCTTTGGAAATTGGAATGGAAATAGTTTTTCTCTCACTAAAAAATAGGCCGATTATAAATTTTTTGAACTTTTTTTTGCGGATTTATTTTTTGTTATTGAAAAGAAATTTTTGGAGGGGGTGTTTTTGATAAAGATAAAAAACTGCATTCTATTTTGATTGGGTTGAGAGATTTGTTTGTTGCTGTTGTACATGTGGAATGGAAATTATGTGCTGTGAAATTGGGTTTTAAAGAAAAGAAATAAGCCTCCGCCTATTTTTTTTTGTATGAGCGATCTTTAATTAAATTTTTAATTTAGAAATAGAATTATCTAGCAGCTTGCTGAAATGAAATGTGATTTAAAACGCAGAATTCAACGTAGATGGTTTAACATGATAATATTTGAATTATTTAAGATTGACTATTCAGTCGTTGTTTTATTTATTGATTCACAGTGGTGGGAGTTGGTGTTTTAAGGATTTTCTGCTATTATGTGAAATTAATTAAAATTGATAAATATGATTTTACTAAATATGTACTAGTAAAATTAATCCACTGTTCTCCATCTACATCTCCAGGCGAGAGATAATTTCAACAGCGTTTTTTTTAAACCTATAAATGTACAACAAGTCTATCGTGTTTTTTAGAATTTAATTTTACTATAAAAAGAAAGTTCAACAAACAATGCAATTTCGAAAGAGATTGAGAAAAAATGCATATAATCTACGAAATTTGAAAATACGGAAGTGAGTTGGTACGTTTTAATCAAATTTTTTGTTTGTAGAAAGCAATTAATATCTCAGGGTGTGGTTGAGATAAAAAGAGAATTTGGTTAAATTTTTAGTATCAGAAAAATAAAACTGTTTATTAAAACAATTTATAAGGAAAGACTGTTCGTTAATTAATTGTTCTACATCTACTTTTGTTTGGTTTATGTTTGGTGACAGTGAGTTTTGGTTGTTTATATTTGGCGGTCGTGAAATGGAAGGCATGACAAATTTACTATGGAAAAGAATCGAACCAACTACCGACTACCGTCTTTCCTAAAGAACAAGAGCCGGCTGTCAATTCAAGTGGGATTTATTTTTTGAAAATTTTAAAGATAATAAAAATAGTTTGAGTAAAAAGATTTTAAATACAAGGACTGGTCTTTCTTCCTTCAAAAATACAGTTCCGAATTAAAATTTGATAAAAATAGGATAATTTATTTCTTCAAAACAGGGATATGTATATATAATTCAAAGCAAAAAAGTTAAATACAATTCATAATCGTAAATATTTTTAAGAACAAACTAATTTGTATAATATACATCCAAAAAAATGCTCTTTAGTCTTTACCGCATAATTAATTATAGTTTTGAAGTATAAAACAAACATATTGCTGGCATAGAGCAACAATGAGATATGTAATTTGAAAAGTGTACGTTTGGAGATATCAAGCTTTAAAGTTTTCATATGATTACCAAAATGTGATTTTTTCAAAAAATTCTTCTTTATGGTCAAATTAAAGCATACGATTTAATTTTTTTCTAATTATTTCCTATTTTTAAAGATATCTCATTGTTGCACTAATATTGGAAAGGATATTTTCAAGATATCTCACATTTGTATACTTTTATTATATCGTCGCTTTAATAATGAAATAACGTATGCCATATATACGTTGTTATTATATAATAGGTGCGCTGCATTCCCCATAAAGATGTCTATAAAGTGGCATTTTAGCATTTTCCAATTTTTTTATAACTGGGGGTGAAAATTAATATATTGTTAATTAACGTACATGCAAATTTGACTTTGGTTAAATATTAAAACAACGTAAATGCATGTACGATATTTCAATTCCTACAGAATAATAACTTGGGTAAAATCAGTGTCGTATACTTTACGTACATTACGATCGCCACACGAAATGGTAAATCTAAAATATTGTATAAGCATCATTCATTACTACATGTTATGCCGGTTCATATAAATAAAAAATTGTAAGAATATTATGCGTTAGTTCAATAATAATTAGTTTTAGGCTTAATCGTACTTCCATGCAAAATGAAATAATGTATATGGAATATGAAATAACGTATAAGGTACCTGATTGACTTTTCACCTCTTTTTAGGTAAAAAAGCCAGCAGGTACCAATCTGAAATTTTAATATGCTATGGGGAAATTAGTCAACATTAATTGGTAGAAATTTTATTTCCAATATCTTTATTCATTCAATAGTGTTGCCGAGTTTACGAAAATCAGAAAATCGAAAAATCTTTAAACCCAATTATCTCGAAACTACACTTTTGCGAATACGTTGTTTCATTATTAAAGCGACGAATGTGGTATACAGTGCAATAGTGGGACGTTTTAACTAATTTTAACTAATTATTTCACTATTTGAAATATAAAAAATTAAAGGTACATCACATCTGTGATAGCACATTAGTTTTTATTTTAAGATTTTCTTTTTAATGCAGTATACAAAATGGATCTATTTTGTAACATAATGCATATAAAATCAGAAAATTTCAAATGTATCTATCCAGAGATATCTTAACAAAAAATATATTTAAAAAAATTAAAAGAACGGGCCCTTGTTTTCAAATAAAAGGGTACAGGCCCTTTTATTTCAGAATTTTCTCGAGGAGACGGTAGCTACAAGCTAGTTTATAAGATTTCATGGAGGGATCAGTTTGTTGATTTGTAATTTGCTATTGACGTAAGAGTTAACGTGAGATATCACATTTACCACATGGTAATGAGATATCACTAATTAAGTGAGATATAACTAACCAAGGTGATATCGTAGGGGTGCTGCTGGTGGATGAACCCTTTTTAGTCAACGGTAGCACCCTCAATCTAAGTTTCCTTGATGATGGCACGTTATTGCTTGCTCGAAGAAATGAGCCTTTATGTAACTATGTGTGGCTTTTAATCATTGAAGAAAACAGTACGCCACATGACATCACCAAAGAATATGCCACTAGCTGGATAATTGGCATATCCATTTTAATTTTGTTCCTGCAAATTTTTAATAGGATTTATTGTTTAGTTATGCCTTCTTTAAAAAATAAAGAAAAACAACAAAGATATGCGTCCATCAATATCTTAGAACGCATGTTGCTGTGGGGTCCTTGATCTTTAAAAGCTTTTATGTGCTGTTGTGACACATATTTTAATTCTTAGTACACAACACATTTAAAAAAAATACAGAAAACATCAGTGTTTTTAGAGCAGTCGGGATTCAGCTACTTTTGGAGATGGTAACAGTAGCGAAGAGGGGTATGAAACAAAAAGGTGTCACAAAACATAAATTTTAACAATTCTGCAATTAGAGGAAAGGGAAGGGGAGGGAGAGAGGGAGTCAGTCGGTAAAAGCTGAGTGATCTCATCAAAGTAGGTATATTCTCTTTATTTTATGTAGCGTTGTGATTGAAAACATTACAATACGATAAATTTAAATTTGTTTGACCTATAATAATACTCTTTATGAAAATTAAATATTTCATTTCTGCGTTGTTTTGTAACCGTGGACTTTTATTAACACGAATAAAATGAAAAATAAATAAATAAACGGATCTGATACCAACGAATCTAAACCGGGGAGATCTCTTACAAAAAAACTATTTTACCAAAAAACCAAATCCATGTGGATACAAAAAATTATTTAAAAAAAGCAAACAAAAATTATATAAACCAAATCAAAAAGCTTACATTAATATAAGTATATATATATGATGATCCACTTCAAACCCATCTCAATTGTTAGCATCTTTATGTAATCCAAACATTACATACTCAAAACGATCAGCTCTAGTTCCTGCGGTTTCTTCTGCACTTACTTCACCACTATTAGGTTTTCTATCTTCGTGTCACGAGGTAGCTAATACCAAATGACATTAATCACCTAATTCCATGGGATAAGGCCACGAATTTATATCCAGTATTAAAACCATTTTAAGGGATTCCGATTTACATTTAATTGACTAAGACGATTAAACTTTTTATCTTTCGGTACCATGTTTTTATATTGAAACTAACTTCAACTAATACAGCTAGAGATTTCTATCTTTTGTTTTTTTATATATCCTGGTCACTCTTACAACAATTACAAAACAACAATTCCACATGATCTTAAAATTATCATAATACAAAAGAAATCAATCCATCACGAAATCAACACGAAAATCAAAAAATAATTTTGAACAACAGTAATTCATTATGACGAAAGCTCATACATTCTTTCATAATACTTGCATGACCCATGTTTTAAAGAGGCAAAAAAATGAATTTGTGATGCAACGAATAAATCAATCGATCAATTCAAAATCAAAAATTTGTCATCAAGCACCGAAGAAACGGAAGCACTTATCTCATCTATAAGAAAGCATATGTAAAATATGGTAACTGACAACTTATGTAAACAATGCACCCATCAAATAATTAAATAAATGGCTAACCGATGTCATAGATTTGGCATAGTTCTGGTTATAAAAACATTAAAGAAAGATGTATAGACATAAATTCTGTTGTATACGTATAAAAAAGGAAAAACAAATTTTACCGGAAGGGACAAACCGGAAATTGGAATGCAGAACTATTACAAATCATACTCTTAGCATATTTACAAAGTTTTATCAAAATCAAATATCAGAAACTGATGTTATTGAAGTTTCAAATAAACAGGTACTCAGAAGGCCCATGCCACTTATACCAATATCGTCCAAAAACTAATCAGTTGTTTGTCATTCAAAACTTTATCTTTTGGCAAAGTGGATTCAAAATTGATTAATGATCTGTATATGCTCCGAACAAACTATAAAAACAAAGAGAGAAAAGTCAGTAGTTGTATGGTAGTCCCCATCAAAGACGCTGAAAAAATTAAAACAATTTCTGCAAGAAAATTTGTATCGGCAGTTATAAACTGGAAGTTGGGATGCAGAACTGTTGTGAACCATACTATATTGCTTATGTACTAAGTTTCATCCAATTCGATTATACAGATGTTATTGAGTTTAAAAAAAACAATTGCTCGAGGGACCCTAAACACTTTGTTCAATATCGCTCAAAAACTAACCATAAATATTTGCCATACCATACAAACTATACATGCGAAGCTGAGGTTTTGGAAGCTCAATAAGATATGTACCTGATAATCGAATTGGATGAAGCTTAACACATAGGCTTTTAGAACGGTCCACAACAGTTCTGCATCCCAGCTACCGGTTTTTCACTGCCGGTAAAAAAATGTTATTTCAATTTTTTAATATTTTTCCAATTGCCTATACAATAATCCAATGATTATGATGAAACTTATGAAAATGGTTTCAATTAGTGTGAGATGATAATGATCAACTTTTGGGACACATTGATCAAAGTGGCGACGGGTCCACCATACAACTGCTGACTTTTCTCACTTTGTTTTTAAAGTTTATTGGGAGCAAACAGACTTCGTTCAGTAATCAATTTTGATTACACTTTGACAAACGATGGAGTTTTGAATGACAAAGAACTGATTAGTTTTTGGACGATATTAGGATAAGTGTTGGGGTTCTTCCGAGCGCCTGTTTATTTGAAACTTCATTAACATCAGTTCCTGATAATTGATTTTGATTAAACTTGGTATATATGCTAAGAGTATGATTTGTAACAGTTCTGCATTCCAACTTCCGGTTTGTCACTTTCGGAAAAATATTTTTTAAAAATATTTAAACAAAAATCTCTGGATATATAGTGATTAGCTCACTATATATCCAGAACATTTTGTTTTCAGAGATGGGGTGAAGTTAGCCTATGCATCAGCGTCGCAATTATATGGGTAAACATTCAAGAGATTGATTTTCCAATGTATGTCAACCAACTAACATCCCTTGAGTTGCGCTACCCGGCAACTGATGCTGGTTCCTTTAAATATAAATGCCTTCGGAACCATTACAGAACTCAACACCAATTACTTCTAAATTACAGTCGGCTTTAATTTTGCTTATACTAACATAAGTACTATTCATTTTCAAATATGCTTGCACATCAAGAATCAATATATTATATGGATAGGGTCTGACAATGCAAACCATTTCTTTAATTTACTCTGCGCCTGACCGTAAACCATACCCAAACTTTTAAATGAGAATTTATTTAAAATCAATATCCATGGCAGAATAAAAAAAGATTAATAAGCATATTTGAAAGTTTGTCATATAAATTAGCACTCACGAAAAAAACCCAAAAACTATTAACAGTGAGTGGAGAATTAATTCCTGACCTACTTTTTTCAGTTATTAAATTGATTGAATCGTAATTTTAATGTTGACAGATATGTTATCTTCGAAAAAAACTAACAAAGTTAATAAACTTATTTTATTGTATTTATTTTTTTTACTGAACAATTATTTACGCAAAATTTATCTTATCAACAACACGTTGACCCCATTATTAGCAAAAAATTTGGCAGCATAGATTTAGATAAGAGGTTATTACTTTAGCTTGGTGTAATCACCTATAAATGTGTTCAGCTTGTTATATCTTTATTTTATATCATTTTCAATATTCTGAACTGGGGCAGTGAAGTATAATCGTATTTGTATAATCGACTATTTCAGTAATAATAATACAGATAAAGATTGGTTTAAATTTTATGTACTTCCAACATTCTTTACTTTAGCAAATTTTCAAATGTGTTTTTTCAAAGGAATAATACGAAATTTCCAATTGAAATGTGTCTATGTAAATTTGTTTTTTGTCACTATCAAATTGATTGCTAAATATAACAAATTGAGTAATTTTCAACACCATAACCAAATGTATTAAGAATAAATTTGTAGAGGTCATAAGAGTTTGTTTTTTGATTGTGTATCAGGGATGGATTTTAAATTATTTTAAATATGTGGCTCAATTAGGTGTACTTATTTCGGGGGTTGAAACAAAAGCATATTGATTGGAATAGAGCAATTAAACTAAAGTAAGAAAAAAACTCCATTTCATCCTTACGTGTTTCGGATGGATTCGAACCTTCCTCATCAGTGCCATGTTCGAATCAATTAGTAGACATGCTAATAATTACTATTTCGAAGTTGAATCTTCATCATGAATTATTTATCTACTTAAGTTGAATTTCTCTACCGTGAATTGTGATTAAACTTATATTATATGGGGATTCATTCATGAAATTGCTATACATTAATAGTCAACATCGTAGGCTACGTTTGCATAGTGATTATTGATTGTTCAATCCATATGAAATTAATGGTTGACACTTTGTCAATATGTGTCACAAAAACTCATACAAACCTATTGGGGATTTTTGAGATCAATTAAACTCAAGTAAGTAAAGAAGTAATTGGAATTTTTTCAATTCAAAGGTTTGGTTGGAAGTTTCTCAGACAAACCTTTTAAGACCAAGGTCTCACAACAACATGGGTTGTTAGGAGTTGATGGACGCAAATACTTTTTTTAGTTTATTTATATTTTTTGTTGAAGAATGGACAACTAAAAATACATCGTATCACATATAAAATATGACATAGGTCAATATTTCTTGATAGGATAGAGAAAATAAAAATGAAATAAGAGATAAAAAACAATTTTGTTTTAAAAATTTCCAGGAACAAAACTAAAATGGGGTTGTCAATAATTTAGCTAGCGGCATATTCCTTGATCATGTGGCGTACTGTATTTCTCAATGATTAAAGCCCAAATGATTATGAAAGCTCTCTCAATGATTATGAAGCGCACCAGCATCAAGGAGAATTCCACAGCTGAGATTGAGGGTGCTACCGTTCACTGAATACAGTTCATTCGCCAACACCCCCAAAAATGACCTTGGCTAAACATATCTCACTGCTATTATCAGTGGTATATGTAACATCTCACTTTAACTCGCATTTCAATAGCGGATCATTATTATAATTATTAATTATTAATTTTTTTTTAAAAATGCTAAAATCATATTTTGAAACGAGTGGATAGCTAAACAGCCGAGGTGATAGGCGAAATTTGTAAACGGTTGTAGGGTTTCAAAACATATCATTTTCGACATTGAAGAAATTAATAAAAAATTATCATTGAATTGAAAAAACCCACCTTTCACGAGATTTTTTCGATTTTCATTTGTCCAACATACGACCTGGTTAAAAATGCTTTTGTAAACATTTTCCTTCCTTTATGCTTTACACCTGGGTGTTAAGTGGATGGCGTCAATAAGAGATACTCGAAGATATCGGTGATATAGTTTTCATTTTTTCTTTACAAAATTAATTTGAATGTGAATTTTTCCAGAGAAATTCGAAATAAATTTGATAATCAATTTACATATATCAATTGGAATGTTCAAACTAAGTATTTAAAATTTTGCAAAAAATTTGGTCGAAATACACAGTATCCAATTAATTTCCAATCTAAAGAAATCACGTTATAAAAAACATTTTCATGTCTTAACATAAAACTTTTATTTCTATGCTTATTACATTTTTGATAAAAATTACTTACATTATAATATACATATTAAATATTTTGCAACCTATATTAATCATTCAAAAAGCACATACCCACATTTGTTTCCCAGATAAATAAATGAGTATCAACAAGTTTACAAATACCGTTCGATTTTTTATAATTCACTTCACATGACTTAAATCATCAAACCATTAGCATTTTACATTTGTAATTTCCAAAGAAATTCTTAATATTTCTTTTTATATATTATTTTTTTCTTTTTCAAAATTAGGTCAGTCGACGAAACAAACTATAAAATACAGGAAATTAACAACTTCGCTTTGAATCTTGTCGTAAATTAAAAAAAAATACAAAGATTTACAGTTACGCTATGAATAACGTGTATAAGAAAAATATCAAAATGTAATAAAAGTCGCGGTTAATGAAGTTAGTTTTGTTTTTTTTTTATTTTACAGAATTGATAATTATTACTATTTCATTGGGCTTTACCTAGAGATAATAATAAATTAAAATATGTCTGTAATTTGTATTAGGATATTATATGGTATATTATATATTTTTATTTTATATATTTGTATTAGGATATCATACATAATGTTCAAAGTCCGACAGTTTGTCAATTTTTTGCATGTGCGGTACTATTTATAATACATATGAAATCTGCTCAATAATCAATAATTAATTTAAAAGAATAAGATTTTATACAAGAATTGCTTCTTTTTCTTTAATGAGGTGAAACACAGGTTTTCAGTTTCACCTTACACAAAACACTGTCAATAAATAATTATTTGTCTTTGTAATTTAAACCCTTTTGATGATTCTGCAAAAATAATATGACATGAAACTTAAAATGGCTTTCAAATTTAATGTTGATCTCAAAATTAAGGTGCAAATATTGACAAATTATAATCATCCTAAAGTTTTATCGGTAAATACGTGTGTTGAATGTTGGTGAATTTTTTTACATGAAAGATGGGAATATGGGATAATTGTTATAATTAGTGTGAAACTGAAAACTATCAAGTGTTGGAAATGGTAGGTTAGGTTAGAAGATGGTTAGAACAAAATATTTTTAACAAGCTAAAATTGTAACAATAAAACGCCATAGTGTTTGATCAAGTGGTAGTCACAACTTTGGGGCACATTCAAGTTAGAAAGAAAAGTTTCAAGAGAACTCTCAAAATATATGAATTGATTTAAAACACATAATATTTACCACACCAAATTGAAAATAGCTGAAGTAACAAAATCTACCTGAAAATTAAAAAAACATACATACATACCACAAATTTTATTTTGTTATACTTATAGACAACTTTCAATTCAAATAAAAAAAAAAAGAGTAAAAAAGTGTATGCAGGCAGTTGCCTGTGAGATGCTAATTGCTAACGTAAGGCTTCTATATGGCTCTGGGAGCGAAAATTGGCCATGTAGCAACAATTGGTATTGCTTTGAGATGTAATTTCTTTGTTCCAATTTAATTCATTCTTTTCTAGTATGTTGATTAAGCATTACGTTTCTGTAATGCTTCTTAAATCGTTTTTAAAATGGTATTATCACCTAGGTTTTAAATCGGTGTGTAAGATCTCACTTTGTGTCCCTGAATTTTTGTGAGTTAGTGATTTGAGTGCATTTTGACGAGCGGTTGTAGAAAAACTACTCAACCGATTTTTATAAATGATATGTCGTTGAATAGGTATTAGATAAGAAATAAATTAATTTATCGAGCGCAGGACGATAACAAATTCCATAAATGGGTCACTTTTTTACATGCCGCACAGATTAGAACAAAATGCCACCAATACATTTTTGATTTATAGCTGAAAATAGAGCAGATCTAAATTTTGAGAATTTCGTGATTTTTGGCTTGAAGTTTTATTTTCAAAGATTCTTAACTTCGGTTCTGTTTTACTTTAAAGTTAAAAGGTGCACTTTTAAAAAAATATGTTATATATAAAAATTATTAACAAATTCCTATTGTTATAAACAAATAAAATGTTCAAAATGATTTTTAGTCACTATTTACCAAAATTAAAGAGTGTTTAATATGAGCATCGTATTGTACATTAAATTTTCTATAAAAAAATGTGTATTATATTAATAGAGAAATGAGTTTTACTGTTAGAAATAAATTAACTTATCGAGCGTGGGACGACAAAAAATTTATGAAATTTTTGTCGTTCCGCGCTGGAAAAATGAATTAATTTGTAACAGTAATTCTATTAAATAATATATATTTTTTATAGAAAATTGAATGTAGAATACGATGGTCACACTAAACACTCTTTCATTTTGTTAAATAGTAAATAGTAATCAATTTGAACATTTTATTTGTTTATAACAATAATCCCTATTAATCCCTACGTTAATAATTTTTATTGATAACATTTTTTTTAAAGTCCATCTTTTAACTTTAAAATAAAATAAACAAAAAGTGTCTATCATTACTAGAACCGAAGTTATGAAATTTTGAAAATAAGCCTTCAAGCCAAAAATCAAGAAATTTTCGAAATTTAGATCTACTTTAACCCCCCTCCCCTTCAAATAATAAAAACTCTTCGAAAACGTAGATTTTTTTCTTTATGTAGAGCCCGCAAAAAATTTTTCAGCTAAATCAAACATTTATTAGTCAGATTTAGTCCTAATCTGTTCGGTATATTTTTTTTAAAGAAAATGTGTTGTGTAATAGGGCTTAGAATATGCGTCACAACAACACATAAATACCTTGTAAGACCTAGGTCTAGACCTGGGTGCCACAACAACTAGCGTTTTAAGGTGTTGATTAACGCTTTTTTTAAACCTCTGCGGGTTGAAGCCACCTGAGACTAAGCGTTCCGGCAAACTATTCCATTTGTATGCAGTTCGGACAAAGAAGTCTTTCCGCGATCTGCCAGTATGACGCGCGGGATCTTTACCGTTTCACTGGTTGCGGTAGCCGATTGCCGAGTGGAACGGGGGTAAGAATAAGTTTGAGGCATGATGCCAAATGATTCCAATTTGATCCCTTTATGGAATGTGTTATCGTCCCGTGCTCGATAAATTAATTTATTTCTAACAGTAAAAATAATTTCTCCATTAATTATAAATACGTTTTTTATAGTAAATGAAACGTAGAATATGATGGTCATACTAAAAACTCAATTTGTGGGTGGGGAAATGACTAAAGATCAATTGTGCATTTTATTTGTTTATAACAATAGAAGTTTGTTTATAACAATAGAAATAAAAATAACTTTTATTGATTCTATTTTTTTAAACTACATCTTTTAGCTTTAAAATGAAATAAAGCAGAAGTCTCTATCTTTAATAGAACCGAAGTTATGAATTTTTGAAAATAACTCGTCAAGCCAAAAATCACGAAATTCTCGAAATTTTAGAACTTATATTTGTACTAATATTTTCCAAAAAGAAAAACAAATCCTCGAACACGTATATCTCTTTTTTATGTGAAACCCATAAAAAAATGTCCGCCAAATCAAAAATGTGTCGGTCAGATCTGTTCGATTTGTAAAAGAATGCGGGGAGGGGGGGGGGGGGGGGGCATTATTTTAAGGCCATAATTTTAAATTATTATTTTGACAATATTTTTTACGCTTGGCCACTTACAACTTGATCTATTGACCCCAAATTTAATACACAGGTATCTTAGAACAATGAATTCTTACGCGTTGACTTTCTAACGCAAGTCAGTTATGACTCCATATATGAGGATCAAGATATGTATGTTTTTGTCTGTCTGTGGATACTAAGAAAACTTAGCCTATTGACTCCAAATTCAGTACACATGTGATATAAGAAACCATACCTCCATATCTCCCTTTAAAATTGATGTTCAGACCTACGTGTCGATTGGACCTGAGATATGGGGGTGTGTATATCTGTCTGTCTTTGCATACCATATCTCAGAAACTAATTGACCTATTTACCTCAAATTCGATAAACAGGTTTCTTAGGTCTATATATGGTATGGTATTTTCAGATCCGCAGATTAATTTTGACCCGAAATTAGGGGGGCTGCAGAAGTGTGTCTGTCTGTATGAGGACTCGATATCTCAGATGTTACTTGACCTATTGACCCTAAATTTGGTATACAGACATCGTAGGCCAATATCTCTTTTTTTGTGATATTTTCTTATATTCAGCAATGTTATCGAAAATCTATGGTATAGACAAAGTTTATGCGATTGCAATCCTGTTTGAGTGTATCTATCTGCCGTTTGGACTTTTTTTTAAAAACTATTGAAAGCTATAGAGATAGCTTATGCGATTGCAATCCCGTACAGGTATATGTGTATCTGTCTGTCTGTTATCAAGATATCTCAGAAACTAGTTCATCTATTGGGTCCAAATTTGGTGCTCATGTATCTTACACCAATATATATGCTATGGCATTGATATTCAGATCCTCAAGTCAATTGTGGCTCCACATATGGAGGTAAAAATATGTGGGTTTGTCTGTATGTGGACGGAAAATCTCAAAAATTACTTGGCCTATTGACCCCAAAGTTGACCTTAGGACAATATCTCCCTTTTTTTCGTTTTTGCGATATCTTGTTATATTCAATGATAATATATTTTTCGTAGTTTTCGATGGTTTCGCATCTCGAGCTTCCACCGTTCTAGTTATAATTATTATCCATGAATAAAGATAAAATTTATGCAGTATTGAAATTACGAGCATAAGTGTTTTGTTTAATAGTTCAATTGTTTTTTATGATAGTGCAATTAAAATTTTCATTTTTTTCATTTCATTTGCATCAAATTTCATCAATACATCAGAAAACATGTTGTTGTGAGACACAGGTCCTAAAACATTTCTTTATGTTGTTGTGATATCTATTATATATTAAAATTCTTATTACAAAATTGTTTTCAACAAAAATCGTAAAAAATACCCATTACAATTCTCTCTCAAAACACGTCACAGCCACTAGCTCGCAGATCTGAAATCAACTGTTTATGTAGTAAGAAATTTAATATATTATTCACCAAAAACTCCCCGACAAAATTCGCTTAAAGTTATTTATCTCTTTACTTTTTTAGTTGATTAGTAAATAGTAGTGGCATAGCGACATACGGGTTTAATCTGGTTTAACCCCCCCCCTCCCATTGAAATTTTAAAGTTTCTGTCTTCTAGAAGAATTGCTCTAATATTCTAATATTATGATTTTTTTACCTGGTATCTTACGAATGAATTGAACAGTTGCTCTCTTTTGTTTCCATAGAACCCCGCCCCCACTATGTTGTCATAGTGATAGCACACATACTCACTAGCGCACATACTCAAAAATTTGACTGCCAGCTGGATGCCCCGATGCGTACTATAAGTGGTGCTATCAGATCCACCCGTTTTCCTTGGCCCCTGTGTTAAGCAATATCGCTCCACCTGCACTCAGACGCTCACATGCTCTCATGCGTGAACATAAAAAGGTAACCAACAACATCACGTTACCCTTGCACGAATATTACGGTGACCACACTCGTTGTCGATTGAAGTCAAGAAAGCCTCCACATAAAACTGCCAGCAACCTGCTGGCAACTAATTTTAATATCTTGGATGCCTTTGACACCTCCTGGCATTATTACAACACAACTGGCCTTTCTATTACTAACCCGACTTCTACCCAACCTGCTTTCGATCTGCCACGTCATACCTGGACTACACCAAACCGAATAAGAACAAATCATGGACGTTGTGCTGATTCTTTCTACAAGTGGGGCATTTCAGAGTCCCCTGAGTGTAACTGCGGCGCTTCACAACAAACCATAAAACACAGTGCAACTGTGTGTCCAATTCGACGGTACAATGGTGTCATCTCAGACATCCATTTGGCAACTCGCGATGTAGTAGCATGTATAAAGTCGCTCGATGTAAACATCTAATGTTCAAATGTACTGCCCAATGTTCAAATATTTTACTTTTTTACTAAAAGACGCGCAATCAAATCGATTGTAAGTTCATTTAATGTGTATCCATGTTTTGTTTTAGGTAGATTTCGTAGAAGAGTCTACCTATTTTAAGTTTAATTTTTAATGTGTCACAAAAAAAACCATACGCTGAATAAAAAAAAATTGTGATACAATAATTTGGAAAAAATAACAAATATTATGTCAAAGGTAACTTGTTCCACTTATTTTTATTTCGAAATTTATGCAAATTTATAATTTTAATTTAGAATAAACATTTTTTTTTTAAATATTTTGCTTGCGGCGAATAAAAAATAGTATATGATGCAAGGACGTAAGCTATTTCGGCTAGCACCTCGATTTGCAAACTCCACATACGTCCAAAATCTTTAGCTTTACGTCCTAGCATCATAATGTACTATTCTGGACCCCAATTATGGAATGCGATATACGTTGAAAGCACGATGCTTTTAAAAAATATTGTGTATAAACACAAAATTTTTCTTAATTGTATTAGTAATTAAAATAAAAAGTAATGAAATGACAGTAGACCAATATTTTGTGGATTTTTCACTGTGATATGTCAAATAAACATTACCTTTTGAGGTAATGTTTTCATTTTGCTTATGAGTCGTGTAGTGTATAAGTGCATAAGAAGGTACAATTCTTGAAGGATTTGTTAATTTACTGTAGGTTTATAACTTTTAGGTTAAATGGAACCAAAATTAATTTTTATTTATTTGTCGCATGGAAATTGGTTCTTTTTGTAAATTGTTACGAGTTTAAATGATATCGTAGAAGATGCTAATAGTAATGGGATGGGTAGTGAGAAGGGTTACTGCGTCAAAGGAGATTAAATTTTGGTCTTGGTTAATGAAATAAGTTGAGACTTATTTAGTTTTGATGGCAAATGAGTTTTTAAAGTTAAAGATGTTTGAAGAAATGTGTTTGAGAATCTTGGATCGAAATGTGAACAGTGGATTGTTTTAGTTTGTAGTTAGCATGTCACGTTTTAAAATTTTATAGCTGCTAAAATCACTGAGTAAGAGGTTTAAGTTATTAATATATACACAGTCTTTGGCATGGTTACTGTTGTTTTGGTTGCCGGCAGATACATTGATCACATTGGTTGATAATGTTAGCTGCGGTGAATTGGTGATTAAGGTGGAAGAGTTAATAGTGCTTGATAAGGGTTGCTATTCTAAAATAAATGATGTCTCTTGTTTTTAGTTGAGTTTGCCGATATGGATTGCTTGTTCTGTGTTGGCTAATAGATTGAAACCAAAAAGATTTTTAGATGAGTAAGAAATAGAGAATTAAGTTTTGTTTTGAAAAATGAAGTTGTCTGTTTGAATTTGGTGAATTATAGCAAAGAGAAAGAGGGCGTACTTGACTGTTTTGTTCAAACTATTGTTCTTTCGCAATTCGCTAAATATTTCAGCCCTTAATTTTATTGCTAAGTACATATGTTAGTTTTGCAACAAATTTAAAGTTTTCCGTAATACATGAAATACAATGGGAGCTCATGTCTAAGTTTGATAGCATTTCATGTTGTGGCAATATTCATAGATGAAATTTATAGATGTGTTTAGGAGCTTAACATTAATCACTTTTTTATTACATCGATTTGCCACACATATTTGATTTACTTGAAATAGAGCAACATTGTTTAATAAAGAATTTGGATGTGTGGCATTATAATTAAATGTAACTATATCTATACATTCACAAACTAACACAACTAACAATTCAAATAATAATTAACAAATCATTCTTCACTTTTATTGTAAACAAGATTATAATCGAATAAAATTTTTGCATAATGGTTGAACAAAAACTATTTGAACTTATTAAAACAATAACAAGAATCATATTTGTAAAACAATAACAAACAATTTTCTTGAACCGTCAAACAAATTTTTGTTTCAAAATAATTTAAACAAACGTAGTAGATTTACAAAAAAGTAATTGATTTTCGACCAATATCATTACTAATACACTTACGCCAAAAATTGTGCTATTATCGCTTTCACATTCCATAATCGGGGTCGCATCTTTTATTTATGCCCAGTGGTCTACTATTTTGTCTACTATTCTTTCTTTATGAGTACATCTGTAGCCCTATTCCTGTAGATCGTGAAATAGGAATTGAGAAATAAATTACAGCAATTTTTTCATAACTAGTATTCCGTGCCGCGGGAAATAACAATTTCGTATTAGAAAATTTCCTTTATTTCATTTATTGCACTTTTTTCTTAATTCCCAATTCCCAGGGAAATGCAGGAATAGACGTACTGGTATTCTTTTTATTTTAAATTACTTATTTGAACGAATCAGCTACTTTTTTTTTCGTTACTCCAAACATTTATTGCTCAGTGTTAATTTCAATTTGAAGAGAGAACTTGTGTTCTTGTGTCTTTAAATTTTACAAATAGATGGTTTACAAGGTAAGAAATCTTTTTCTTTAAAATTAATTATTGAATGTAAAATAATTTAAGATAGTTAAAAATAATCATTAATCTATTTTTTAAAAAATCATTAATTAAAAAAATTAAAATTAAGGAAACATTAAAATGAAGTATATATTATTGTAATGAATTATTAATAAAACTAATTAATTGGTTTATTGGGTTAAACTATTAAGTCTTATAAAATAATCCTTGACCCCCCCAATGGAAAATTCTGGCTACGCCACTGGTAAATAGTATACATATCGAGCTACTAAATGACTAGGTGGCGTATGGTTTTTAAATTTGGACAAATTCACTAGCACCAGTAGCATACAATAGTTTTTGTATCGAAAATAAATACTTTAACACAATATGTTTAAGCAAACAAAATATGTTAAAATAATAAAAATTTTAAAATCAAAGTTCCGAAATTTTTTGATATGGAGTTAGTTGTTGTCATGGTAACATATTTCATTGACCCTTTTCACACTTGTATAAAGGTTTCCCGTTTCAATACTGTGTTTTAAACTTTTTCAACATTGTTTCCTTGGAAAAATATTGTGTATTGCTATATACAGCCAGAAAAAGCATATTTTTGGTGCAATGTTAAAATTGGCCAAACTGGAGTAGATATGAATTTTAGAAAATAATAACCTTGACGAACTCATGAACTGATCAGTTTTTGTTAATCTGTTTATTAATTTTTTATCTAAATAACAAGCCACGTACTCCAATCCATGCTTTTTAACCTAAGTGAGAAATTACACAACACTGGTAATTGTAGTGAGATATCACTAGCCCAGCATAAACGAGTGGCGGATGCACTTCTTGGTGATCTCGCGCTATCGCTTGCTCGAGATAGTGGCTTCTAATTAACTTTATATGTGGCCCTTAAGTTATGGTGGACAGTGCGCCATTTGAAAGAGGAATTTCTATTAGCTGGATTATTGGTAACCCTATTTTTTTCACGAAATATTTTAATAAAAATTGCTTTTTACCTTTTATTTTATAATTATTTAATCCATTTTAACATAAAAAATTGCTGTGCAAAACCTTTTTTATCAATCATGGTAGTATCATACCTTTCCGACTTATAAAATTAAGTTTATGTTTCAAGTTTACTTAAATTTCTTTAAATTTCCTATCACTCCTGAATACCATTTTCTTCCCATTTATCTTCTATGGATAATTCTTCGATATCAAACTCATAATAGCGAGTGATGCTAACGCTCATCACACCGTGTTGGGAAGTAGTAACATCAATGAAAAAAAGAAGTTTCTATGTCTGTCCACATTTATATATGTTTCAACATAGAAAATTATGCAGTACCTTAAAACACCAGAGAAAACCAACTGAGAGCTTTGCACAATATATCTGCAGAGTAATATAAATAGTTGTTGTAGACTCAACTCCACATGGGATCTTGATTTTACAGCAAATTATTTACATGAAACAATCTGAAGCATCCAACATTAACATTCCCGTAATTCATTCCAAAATATTCAGAGATGAACTTTGGTGGTATTAAAATTTTAAAAGGCAAAGGAACAGTTCATTTGCATTTAACAGAGCAAAAACAACAAATAATTGGTTAGATTACTGAGTGGCTCTAACCAATTATAACAAAAACTAAGACAATAAAAAAATAGGTGGAAATAGCACTGTAATACGGTAGGAAGTTTTCCTGCGGCATCCTAACTCCAAAGTCGATGTTGTCTGATCACCCACACCCTCTACGCAAACCGGTCTGAAAAGCATCATTCCATATCTCATGAGTTTGTTTAAACCAAACTTAAGTCTTATTTTCTGTACTCAGGAATCGATGGAAACTAAAGCCGTTTTAAAACCCAAGTCAGGTAAAAACCAAATGAAACCATATTGTACTGGTCAATAATTTTTACATCTTTTCTATTGAAAACAATGGAAACATAGTATACTATTACATCCATCATGTATTTCTTGAACAAAAATCTCTAGCCAGCACTCCTGTCAGACAGAGCAATAAACTGAAAAGGTATTGCAAAAATGATGAAAGAAATTACGAGCACCCTTAACTACAAGCACGCACTTGCTTTTACATTTAAAAACATACAAGGAACCATCGACAATGTCCACTTTAAACCTATCATTGAAATGGTCGAACCCCAAAAATATAAACACGCATATCATTGAATGGATTATCAAAATGCTAAAATGCTAAATGCTTCCAAGTTTTTAAAAATGTGCACTGTTAATTTTTTGAAATAATTTTTAACGGTGTAACATAAGAAAGTAACATAAATAAAGCCATAAAGATGGCGCTGGATCTTTTTTTTTTTAAAACTAAATTGAAGCTTATTTTATATCTAACTAATTGTGAACGTTCAGGATACGCGTTATTTTTGTTTAAAAGATAAAATTCGTTGTGCATGACGGTCGGGAATCAGTATTTTTTTGTTCTGAATGAAAATTATAAAAATGGCGTTATAAACTAAGAGATTTTTTTTATGTTAAACATCAAATATTTTATTATTAAATGAACTTTTTAAAATATTATAAAAATTATTATATGTACAATAAAGGAAATAAATACAATTGTTAAAAATGATTTACTTATTTTACAAACAGAAGTTTCTTTTGGATAGGAAAACGTTTCTGCAATTATTTTCGTTGTACTAGATGGCATAAAAAAATGAAATGTTTATTTACCACTTTCGCAGATGAATGCTGAAAATAATTTTCGTGTATAGAGTTTTACTTTTTTCAACCAAATGACGAGTAGCATTACTTCAAAATATATCTTGAATTTTCTGCATTTTTATTTCTTGCGGTAAAATTGACAATTTCTTTTGTTTTTCAGCATAATCCCCATTGTCGAAATATATCTTTAGGTTTCTAATAATTTCTTCATAACGTTGCCTTATTTTTGCATTTTCAGACAAATCTAATACTTCTCCAGTCAAACGTTCCTGAATAGACTTAGTTATTTATACGGCTTTTTGTTTTCTGTAGTCGAGACTGCCGCACAATCTTTTTTTAAGAGATGAAAGATGATCCGATATATGCGGCACAATATGTATGTTTAAATTATTAATTAACTAATCACACTCTAAGTTAATCATGTTTGGTGTTTGAACATCTAATCTCGATTAAAGCTGGTTGCACCAATCACTTGATCGGTTTGCGTTTCATCTGATGTTTCATTTGAATGCATCGTCACTTTTAGTGATGTTGATAAATCTGAACCAGAAGGTAGTGTTGACTGTTGACTGTTTTGTTAAACTAAAATAACAAGATGAACGTATTCGCTTATACTCCATTGCGCTAATCCCAAGAACATCTAAATGTTGTAGTACATTCTCGTAGAAAGCCTATTTTTTATGATCAAATATAATTACTCTACATTTGTTTACCTGAGCATCTGTTCAAACTTTTAAAATCTTTGTCTTAATTACAGCCATATATGATTTAAAATCCTTAAGATGGTTTTTATTTATTTTTAATCCTTTTTAATCCATATTAATTTACGCCTATACTCACCTTTTCAATCATGCATATCTAAAAAAACAGCCTCCTTTTAATGGGATTACTGGTGTACTGAAGAACAAAATCTGTTTTTTTTTCAAATACTTTTTACAAATCAGATTTTGGAAAAGAAATATGACGTTGTCTTAAAAACCTTTAAATTAGCAACCGAGAAAAACCATTTTGCCCTACTCTTATATACTCCAAGTGTCTTATTTTTAAAACCAAAAATAACGCCTATCTTAAACTTTCACAGTTAATTAAATAAAAACAAGCCTCAATTTTATTAAAAAAAAAAAATAAAAAAGTGGGTATAGATGCTAGCGCCATATTTTAATTTTGCTTTCTTATGTAACACCGTTAAATAGGATTAAAAAACTAACAATAAACAGTTTCAAAAATTTCTTTTTCACTCCTATTCAACTATCATTTGATACCTATTCAACTATTATTTATGAAAATCAATTAAGCAGTTTTTCTACAGTCGTTCGTCAAAATGATAAATGATACTCTACATGATAAACTTACAAAAATTCAACCAGCGTTTGGCGAATGGCACCCAGTGAATGCCCCTGGTGGCAAAAGAATTTCTACGACAAGTCGTATTTTTCATTTATCAAAGGCTATCTATTAGTCTAAGATCCGGCTGCAGGATTAGTGCGCTCATCGATTTTTGGTAAAACCAAATTTTTATGTATATTTATAATTAGGAGAATATATATCTACCAGGTTGCCTATCAAAATTTGGCCGCCAGTATTTTTAAATTAATTATTTTTAATTGATTTTTGGGAAAAAATTTCGTTCACTTGTTTTTTCAATAAAATATCGTCTACATCACGGCAATTTATATAAAGATTCTAAAAATTCATGGTTGCCGTTGCGCACCTGGCCGCACCTCTTCGCAGCCAGGTGTAAACCGGTACGATTTCGATACATTTATACGTTCATAACGTACATTGATTAATTCTATATCAAATTGAAGCTAATTTTTTTCTTTTCGATGAAAATCGATTTAGTAGTTTTCCTACAATCGCTCGTCAAAATGCACTCACATCACAAAATCACATAAATTGAAGGGCACCCTGTGAAGACCCCTGGTCGAAACAAGAAATTCTAAGAGAACTTGTATTTATTTATGAAAGACTATCTATAAACAAAAAATAATCAAAATTAAAAGGAGTCAAGTCAAAATTTCCCAAAAATTTGCTGAACTTGTCTGAAATTGCTCATAAGCAGATAGGTAGAGTTGTCACACCAATTAATTTTACTCACTTTTAATAAATTTTACTCACTACAATTTTTTTACAAATTTAATTTTTATTTGACACCAACTAGTTTTCGACTTCAAAACTCCATCGACGCGGGTTTTTTACTTTTTACAAGTGATTTTTTTTTGTGGTTATGCTGCTAATTTATGTTCAAAATACTTTTATAGTGTACTTTTTATTTTTGATTCTTTTGCTCAGCCACAGTAATTAAATTTAAACAAAATGATATTTGAATATCTATATTTAAGTCGAAAAGAAGCTCTTGATTGTTTAAATTGTTAATCAAGTAACGATTAGTTAAATTAAGTTAATCAATTTAATTATTTAATTAAATTTTTAAGTAAAATATAACAATACTATTTAACATGTCAAATTTTAATCGATAATTAAAAAACTAAAAATGGTTTTGTAACATCATGGAGGATATCAACTTCGATAAACATTTTTGTCTTTCTTTTCATTAGATGTTTGTTTCACATCAAATTCGATGTTCGAAAAACAGAAACCGATTTACACGTTTAATTTTATTATTTTGTTTTACACAAAACATATGTGGTTAATTTCATGTGAAATGTACACTCGAGGGTCAGTATAAAAGTTTAATTATTTGGGAAAATGTGTCGGTACAACCTTATGAAACTGATACCTTCTGATAGAGCCACCTCAAATTTTCAGAGACTATAAATTAAAAGTTTATAGGATAGGAAAACTAAACTTAAACCAACTAAACCCTAAAATACTAATAGCAGTAGTTGGGTATTTGTTCCATAAAACTGATGGGATTAGAACATTTAAAATTCGTTAAAAACAGACAATTGTTCAATATTTTTGAATTCTGAAAAATAGTGCCAAGCAAACTCAAAGGATCAAAGTCTAGCATTTTAATCAAAAAGGCCAGTTTCTGGTCATTTCAAGAAAAAAATTGGTGATCAACCTGATGATGCAACCGTGTGGTATTATACCATTGATCCATTGTCATGAGGGAGTCCATTATCATGAAATCCATTATCATGTTTAGCGTGAGCGGGAATCTTGGCTTAGGGATTTAGATCGCAAGCATATGCTACTTTATCAGCATCCCCCATCCTCCACTTGTTCCTGAGTGAAATTTCCTGAGTGATTTCTCAGCTTGCTTCACTGTATGCTATATGCTAACTTCTGAACTTTAATTTTCCTAAATTGCTTTCAGGTTTGAGTTAGTTTTGTTTTACACTCCTAAGCAAAAACAGAATACTAGTACACCATATCAGTTTTTTTGCAATAAGTTTTATTTTTGTTATGTGCTCTGCTAAACACTAAAATAATGTGACCATAATAACCTTCTTCCAAAAATTGAATAAAATCCGTAACACAAACCGTAGTCTTGCTAACTCAGAACCAAGAAGTTTCAGCCCTTCTTGCTTTTCTGATACGTTCTTCGGGTTACAAGTATGTTTCTATTAAATTGATTAAGTTGATTAAAAAAAAGTTGTTTAAGGCTGTATCAACACCAAACTAACAACTTTTCAATTTTCGGTATCTTCGTACAATATATTTATTTATTTATGATGTTAACTTTTTACATAAATAACTAAATCTTTTAATAAAATAAGGAAATAATAATGTTAGAAACATCTAAATCCTTTTCTTTTATACTTTATCTTAAATGTATTACAAATAACAATCAACTAATAACCTTAAAACTCCTACTTTACTTACCTAATTTAAACTAAAAGAAAAAAGGATAAATCCTTATTTATTGTTGCATTTATGAATAACTCCTTAAAGAAACGAGGATTAAGGAGAAAATGCACAAACTATCCGATTTGCACTAATGAAAAACAAAAGAGTGAAGATGTTAACGTAAAAGGGTTCAAAACAAAATTAAAATGCCATAGTAAGGTAACATTTAAATTTGAATACTTTATGTTTTTATTGTTGTTCAATTAGAAAGGATGAAAGGGGATTAGGGGATAAAAAGTAGCTTAGATATTTTAAAAGGGAGATTATACTAGATTGCTTTTATGATTTAAAATATTAGGAAAAGCATAAAGGTTTGGAATATTTGTAGAGTTATATTAAAATCAAATGCAAATCAGTAAGTAGTAATGGTTAATACGTAATTGAACATAATTTGTTTGAAATGCATTGTTGGCCAATTTCTATATAGTCAGGGGCCCTATTCTCGAGCACATAAATGTCATCACAAAATTGTAAATTCATACAATATTGTGAATTTCGTATTATGTAATACCAATTTGGTGAAAATTCAACACAATATTGTGAATCTGACAAAAACAATATAGTTACTGTCAAAATCACAATTTTGTTTTATGTTTTGTGTTGACTGTTTAGAGTTGACTTGTTTATACAAATTTCATCGATTGGCGTAAAAATTAATTTATGCTGCAAGAATAAGTCTTTAATAATATTAATCATGTTTTTATATAATATATATATATATATATATATATATATATATATATATATATATATATATATATATATATATATATATATATATATATATATATATATATATATATATATATATATGTATATATATATATATATATATATATATATATATATATATATATATATATATATATAAATATATATATATATATATATATATATATATATATATATATATATATATATATATATATATATATATATATACATATATATATATATATATATATATATATATATATATATATATATATATATATATATATATATATATATATATATATATATATATATATATATATATATATATATATATATATATATATATATATTTAAATATAATTGTAATGGGTATCGAGCCTATTTTTAAAAAAAAAAACACATTAATTGTTTTAATAAATTTGTTTTTCGACGTTTCGGCAAAATTCCTTTGCCATTTTCAAAAAAGAAAGTATATTTAAAAAAACATACAACAAAAAAATATTAGATAACATTCGTCAAATGAAAACAATATTATATAAAACAAAATACACATTTGAATGTCAGAAAAATTTAAATTTACATTAAAACGGTTACTAATTTAACAAAGACCAAACATATTTCATACCTTGAAAATTGTTTATAAAAATCAAACACAAAAAAATATTAACAAAAAATAAAATAATTCAATGCATTAAAAATAAAGTTAATCTTTAATAATATTATTATAGGAGTTACCAATATAAATAGAATCATTTTGTTTGTTTAAACAATTAGGATTCTTCTTTATATAGATCATCTCCAAAATTTTCCGTTTTTGCAAATTTGATTCCCTAGCCAAGATATTAATATTTTCATAATTTATTTTATGTTTCATGTTGCATAAATGATGTGATAGAGCACTATTTTTATCATCATCAACTAAATTAATATCTGGATTTATATGTTTTGCACCATTAGAATGTTGGTAAACACGTTTCTCAAGCCACTGTTTAGTTTGCCCAATATAAGAAGCTTCACATTCACAAAAAATTTTATATACTAATTCAGATTGCTTACCAAGAGGAACTTTGTCTTTTAATTTTGTGAAGAATAACTTATAAAAATTAATGTCACTTCTCCCAACAATTTTAATATTATACGGTTTTAATAAATTTTGAATTTTTTCAAACAAACACTTAACGTAAGGAATAGAAATATATTTAAATGTGTTATTGTCTAAATGAACAGGAGAATTTGATAAAACTAAAGGAACAGCTAGATTGGAAAGTTTAGCAATTGTGTTTTTAATAGTGTTATTAATTAAATAATATGGATAGCCATTTTTGTTAAGAGTCGATTTTAATAAACTAAAATTTTTTGAATGGAATATTTTATCTGATAATATCATAATTTTCTCTGTTAAAATTTGGATAGTGTTTCTTTTGTAAGAGAAAGGAAGACAAGAATTAAAATTAAGGTAGCGTCCAGACCAAGTTTGCTTATGATACCAATCTGTTACTAAAGAGCCATCTGGATTTCGAATAACTAAAACATCTAAAAATGGTAACTGATTTTTGTTTTCCAACTCTATTGTGAATTTTAGCCGATCATTAAATAAGTTAAATGCATTTAACAATTCATTTACATTATCTTTGTGAATAATTGTAAAAATATCATCTACATATCTTAGAAAAATAACAGGGGTAAAATTTAGAGAACTTAAAACTTTATCTTCAACAAATTCCATAACGAAAATAGAATAATCGGACTTACAGGAGAACCCATTGGAGAACCAAAAATCTGCTTATAAATAAATAAATAAATAAATAAATTTTACCATTAAAACTAAATTCACAATTATTTAATACAAATTGAATACATTTTAAGAACTGATCTTTTTTAATTTTAGTTCCACTCTTTCTCTTAATTTTTTGCCAAGAATCTTTAATCAAATTTATTGCTAAAATATTATCAATATTTGTAAAAAGTGCTACTACATCAAGTGATAACAAAATATGATCAGGGGGAATAATAATATTTTTTAATTTTTCCTTAAAATCAATGGAATTCTTAACAAAAGTGGATGTATTACCAACACTTGGTTTTAAAATATCTGATACAAGAACAGACAAATTATAAGTAGGAGAACCAATAGAGCTAACTATTGGACGACATGGAACACCTTCTTTGTGAACTTTCTGTAAAGCATAAAATTTTGAAATAACACAATTTTGTTTCTTAAATTTGTTAAAAGTTTTAAAGTCAATACGTTTGTCATCAAATAATTCTGTCAAAATTTCATTAGATTCTTTTTGTAATCTAACAGTAGAATCTTTAGCTAAAAGTTTATATGTATTTTCGTCAGATAACAAAACATCAATTTTAGTAAAATAATCAATTTTGTTCATTAAAACAGTAATGTTACCTTTGTCCGCTTTGGTTACTAAAATTTCTTGGTTCTCTTTCAAAAAATTTTTTGTTTCTCGAATATTAGATAACATTACTTTGTCAACCGAATTTAAATTATTATTATTTTTAAAGTTAGTTAGCACATTGATTAATTTATTTCTTATTTCAAATTTTGTATCTTGCTCAAAATCTCCAATACAACATTCAACATCAGTTATAATTAAGTCAAATGGAGTATGTGCTAGCAATTCTCAAATTATTTGATAATGCAAACTTAGTCATTCTTTCACCATTATCATTCGAATTCAAATGCAGGCTGTTGGGGCCCACCACACTTCCATAGGAGATATCTCTTCCAACCTGCCCATTAAATTCACCAAGAACCATAATGAAGTCGCGTGTTGGTGTTTGTTTCATAACCTCTTCTAGTGCTATGTAGAAATTATCCTTCTCGTCGACGGTATTACCTTCAGTAGGTGCATACACGTCAACAAGAGAAATATTGTTGTATGTACCGCGTACCCTTAGGTTGCAGATCCTCTCATTGACCGAGCTTTTTGTATGCGTGCACCTACAAGAAAACCAGTTCCAAATTCTCTTCGAGAAGGATGACCACTACAATATAAAGAGTGACTATCCAAATCTCGTTTTCCGATTATTGGCTGTCTAATTTCTTGCAGAGCTATGATATCCATCCTATACCTCTCAGTCTCTGTTTCTAGACTTAGAAAAGCATCAAGAGCGCTCAGGCTGCGCACATTCTACGTTCCGATTCGGTAGTCTGGTCCTTTTTCACGTCCAGGTAAAATTCTGTTGTTTTTTCCGGTTATGTTATTCTTTCTCTGATTTCCAAATTTAACAAAATATTTCTTTTTCCGGGGTTAGGGTGTTAACCTTAAGCCCAACCCAAATTGTCGTTAATAGGTCCATTCTGCATCTTAAGGTTACCAGAAACAACCTTTTTACACGTCTATATAGCGATCAGCTTGATCCAAAACAGACGCCCGCTTCCAGCCGCCTCTAATATGAAGAACAGAGGCTTGGGTCGCACTGGTTTTAAGGCACCAATTCACCGATATAATTTACTATTTACAAATACAATTTAAAATTTACAAAAAACCGTAAAATCAGTACAACAATGTTTACTGTGGTATTTTAGTATAATTTTTGTAACATATTCTCTCAATATTTTATTTAACCATCGATATTATAATTCTCAAACTTTAAAAGTCAATATGCATCAAAGTTCTTCATAATGCGACATTTGAATGAGTAGTGGACTGCCTTGAATGGTGTTATTTTACTAAGTGTATCATGACCTTTTTTATGTTGAACAACGATGATCTTAAATGGAGTAAAACTAAAGAATAATACTAGCGCGTCTAACAATATCGTACAAAGTACTGCACTAAAGATGTATCTTGCAATACTATGTTAATATAATCAACAAATATTCGACAAGAAACGATAAAAAGTTGTACCAAATATAACCAATTTCAATCAAATAAAATATTTGATAACTAAACGATGAAAATGCCCTACCCATGTGAGTATTTCCTAATAATTTTACTACTAATTTCCTAATAATTTTACTAATAACTGTAAAAGTCCATGTTTGTAAATTCCTAAAAAAACATAATGCAGAGAAGTTAATCTATTTTTTTTTATTAACACTAAGAGGGAACGCTTGTGTGGTTGGCATCTCCACGACAGCCAGTTCTGGAAATTTTGATTGTTGAAAATATAGTGTCCTTATATCTATTAAATTCTTCAATTTATGACGAACTGTTGCAATAGCTCTTTTCCTTAGAGATACTTTTTGTAGAAACTAATTGGATTCTTGTAGTGGACATATGTACTAGGTTTCGTCAAAATCACTTATAAGAACTTCAAGTAGTTGAAGCTTACAAAACAGGTTTTTGGAAGAAACTCTACCACTTTGCTCTATATCGCTCAGAAAAGAATCAGCTTCTTGCGTCAAAACTATCAATTATTTTTAATGGTTTTTCTAAATGAAAACTTTCGGTTTTGGTTAAAGCCTAGACAGGTCCTTGTCGTGTGGACTGGAAGGTTTTTGGTTTTTCTAAATGATAGCTTTCGGTTTTGGTTAAAGCCTAGACAGTTCCTTGTCGTGTGGACTGGAAGGTTTGGTGAAAAGAGGCTGTAGTGTGAAAAAATCTTAAAATACCAGTTACGATATACCTTAAAAAATATAAATAAACATTTTTGCCGGAAGTGACAAAGCGGCAATCAACAGAACTATGGGCAACCGAATCAAAATCTCATGTACAAAGATTTATTCAAATCAATAGACTTGACAGGCATTAAAATTATTGATGTTTCAAATATAAAGTTGATCGGTAGAAACTCTCATTTGCTTGATTTGTAGAATGTATTAGTTTTTCACATTTAAATGTAGAGACATGCTTCTAGATGCTCATAGAAAGTCGTTTTGCATTTTGCTCCAATAATGCCAGATCCTTTTTGATATTCCTTAGTCATATCTTTACAGTCAGTTATTTGAAATATTACCTTCGATGAGAGAAATAAAAAACTAAAGAAATTTGACAATCTTCACATATATGATCAAAAATACGCAATTATATTTTATCGTAGATCTTAATGATAATTCTTGATTGAAATTTCAAATAAATTAATTCAATTATACTAATACTTAGGGGTCTGCAATAAAAAAAACTTTTATTATTTAACATTCAATTTTTTCCAAAAAACCGAATTCATTTTCCACAAAATTTCGATTTAAATGACCAACACAAAACACAAGGACACAACAAACCAAACCAAAAACCAGATCACTAAAATCTTTTATTTCCAATAAAATTGCCGCCTTAGTACTGCAAACAATATACTTGTAATTAAAATTTATTACGAAAGGAAAATATGTATACCTGGCATTTTTATTACTTTAACAAAACAACAGAAACGTAAACCAAAAATGTGACAAGATATAAAATTTTACAACTGCAAGCAAATCCTGGTTTTACGATGGGATAATCAAAACGAAACCTGAATAAGTGTATTAATTTTTATGTCTTTTATTATGCGTGCTTATATTATAATAATGAGTTATATTTTATTACGTTTTTTTCACGGTTTTAATTTAGATTTTTAAGAGAAAAACAAGTTATTAGAATAGGATAAACGAATGCTTAAAAAAGTTGTCTATGATTGACTTAAAAGTTTTAACCGACTATCTGTTTAGAGTTTAGACCAAACGTTGAGGACTTCGAAAAACGTCATTCGACTCCAAAATTAATTCTAAGTTTTATTAAATTAGCTATTTAGAATATTACGAATAATAAATTAACTAATCAATTAAATTAAAATCAAAAATTTAAATATGTACTATGATATGAAAAGAAATTCTCATATTTTAAATTATGTTAAGAATGTTGTTTAAAAATGGACTCTTTGGGACGATGTCGTAAGATTTTCAATAGCGAACAGCTTCGTTTAATAAACAAATTACATATATGTCAATATGTCTCTGCATGGAGTATTGTTCTCACATGTAGGGTGGAGCATATTTTAGTAGTATGAAGTGTCTTAATTCTGTTCAGGACAGAGCTGTTAAACTGATTGACAAATTAACTCTTATACTAATGAGCTTGATTACTTACAGCAAAAAAGAAATGTTGCCGATCTGACAATGTTTTACCAATACATTATGGATGAACGATCTGCTACAGTAGTCAAATCAATTTTACCTATCTCGTAACACTAACATTTTTTCTTAACCTGGGGTGCTCGGATCCCTTAGGAATGCCAGAACCAGTAAGTGAAAATAGTGTCAAAAATTTACTATAAGAAAAATTTATTATGCATTAAATTTGTTTAAATATGTGCGTAAAATTAATTTAAGTAGAAAAACACTAAGAAATTCTAGGTAAATCACCACAGAAACTAAAATTTATTTTTCCTAATTTAAAAATTTTCCTTATTTAAAAATGTATATGCGTAGTGAGTAGTGTTTGTTTTGCATCTATATAATTTTATTATTTTGGAGTGGGGGTGCGAGCGCATTCTTTGAAGATTTTAGGGGTGCCGGGAGGTAAAAAGGTTAAGAACCACTGCACTAAAGCAATTGTTGTGCCCATTTGTTTGCGATTCAAATAAAAAAGTGCCGAACTGTCGAAATTTAATATAGTCAAAAATTATAATTCTATTAAACTATCGGCGGTATAAACAGTATTAATTCGTTAATTGTTACGATTCTACATAAACCCAATTTAATACAAAACCTTAATTTTCGTTAAACAATATTTCGTTTCTTAGAATCAGGGTCAACATGAAATAAAATTGAATAATTTTATGAATCAAATCAACATAGTAGGTAAAAAATGACGTTATCGAATATTCTAAGATTGACCTTAAATAATCGGAAATGACCTCCAATAATCGGGGAATTATGCAGAATCGTATATAAGGAATTACCTCTTGTAGAATATAGATAGTTTTATTTTAGACCTGGGATGGGTGTATTGAGTAAATGAGTTATAAAAAAATCGTGTAAATAGAAGTTATTTTAAATTTAATTGTGAATAAAGTTTTAAGTGTTAATAACAGTGGAAATAACTTGTGTATTATTTCGGAAGCTGTGAACTGGATATTTTTACAATTTAGTTAGGAATATTGCTTGTTGCATTGTTTCCTGTTGTTATGGAACAATTAAGGTGTTGAATACTTAATAAAACCTGGTGTGTTTGCTTACTAATCAGTGATCGAACTAAGAAGGAGATTGGGAATTGCGTTTATCGAACTGAGAGCAGGACCAATTGGAAAGAAGGTTGTAAAACGTAACATTGGTGACAGCGGCGGTAATAGCGGCGGCGGTATCTATAAATAATGGTTTTCTTAACTGAGCTGAAGGTTCCTCAGTTAACGGAGGAATTACAACAACGTGGACTGTCAACAACCGGAAATAAAAGTGAATTGATGCTACGGCTTCGAGAAGCTATGGAAGCCAATGGAACAGTAGTATAAAGTTACCAGTTTGGAGTGATTAGTACATATATTGATTTAGTAGCAACTGAGGAGGAGAAAAGTTCTGTTGCGGAAACAAAAACTTCATTGTCACCTGAAAACTGTGATTTTACGCATTTAATGGCTATGATGCAACAGATGAGTTTGAACATCAGTTAACAGATAACTGCTAATAAAGACGAATTGAATCAAAACTGGATGTAGTAAATACAAATATGGCTACAAACCGAAACGAAATAAGTCAGATAAATGGAGAGATCAGCTTTAAGATCAACCAACAGATGGTTTCTACATAGGAAGAAATCAGTTTTAACGTCCAAACAAATAATGGAAGAAAAATTTGAAACTGAAAATATATTTATATGTGTTGTGAAAAGTCACAGTACAACAATTTGGGACTAAACACCAAATTGTTGTACTGTGACTTTTCACAACAATAATTGTACAGCAAAATAAACAGTAACTACAGGATTGCTACCAGGCGAATCCCGGCGCAAAATCTCTTAAATAAAAAAAGAATTTACATTACATAATCAAAAGAACAAGACCTACTAGACTCCAAAATTCAAACTAATGAAACTTAATACAATATATAAAATTAATAATAAGTCAGACCTAACACCAAAACTCCCTCTACAGTTAATTCCTTCCTTGTTCAATCCTCTTTCCAAACAAGTCCTGCTTCATCTAATCCCTCTTCCAAACATTTATTTATTCTTACACTCCTTTGATATTCCTGGTTGATAACTATTCCTTAAATAAGAGTAATATTTGACGTAACTAATATGATGAATTATCACTGAACTTCGAATAGTCCGCCTAACAGATACTCCGTTTTTCTCTTTTACGGGTTTCGGTTGCGTTTTGAACTCGTAACCAGCGTTGCGACTTGGATACATTTGTATCCATTTGAACACATAATTTGAAAAATTTATTAAATAAATACTGGATACAAAAAAATCACAAAACTGCTAGAATGGATACATTTTTTTAATATGCATTTTAGCTGTGTTGGTTTTCCAAAAACTTTGAAAATATTTATGAAATTTGTTATATTGTTCGTAACAAATTGTCCCTTTTTGTGAAAGAAAAAGTCTCAGAAGTTGTCGAACAGTGTAAATAAATTTAAACATGTTTTTGAAAAACGATCGCATTTTTTTAACAATTTAAAAATCATTTTATACAATTTTATAAACCTCATTGTTTCTTAAATCTGAGGAATGTAAATGAGCTAGGTTTTGAAAACGAAGAAAACCTTATACCATTGGCTTGAATAAGTATAGGGTATGCAGTACAATCATTTTTAACATACAGTAAACTGAAAAAGGAGGATTTTTTGAAGGTGACAAAAAATGTGAAAAATGTATATGGAATTTATTCATCAAATAAAAGACACATAAAAATCATAAGATACAAATTTGAATTAATGTGATTTTTTTGGTTGTTATAATATAAATAAATGTGATCAGGATACTGAATTGTACTAAACTTTAATATCAAATAATCATGTTTCATTTTTTCAAAAAGTGGATACATTTGGATAAATTTTTTTATAAAATTGGATACATTTTAATTTTTTGGCAACGAGCAGTGTTAATCAATGCGTCAATCAAATACCGTTATCAATGCCAATGAGTTCTTATTCTTTGGCAGACACGCTACTTCGCCACCAATGCGATGATATTTCGAGGTTAAAACTTCCTCACCACTCTATTTACCTAAGTTGAATTCTCAACTGTCATTAGACTCCAATTTTTTTGGGAAATGTTTTAACATTATTTGGGGATTGTTCCATTAAATTTCTAGACACCACTATTGTGTGAATTCATGGGATGTGTAATATTTCTATTATAGTCAACATTCTACCTAAACTATTTACCTTTACTACCTTCTTATCTTTTAACCTTTCACAAATATGCCTTGCAAACACGAACTGTTTATATTCTTCGATAGTATGTACATATTAAAATAATTTCGTTTTACTTCAAAATAATTTTCACATTCGGGTTTTATTATACAAACGAACAATTCTTAAAGACAAAAGCCCTTACAATACAGCTTCACAAAATAGCTTTTTTTTTAAATTCTAACTGCCAATTGTATAAAATCAAGTGAATATGGATTGTTGACCAAACAATAATAAATATTATATTATATTTCAATTTAACGAATATAACTGAATTAAATTTAATATATAATCCAAAATTCAGATGGACATTATAAAATATAAATTCTAAGCAAACAAAATTCAATTTTGCGCACGCGTCTTGTAATTGATCTTAAATTACTGTTATACCAATTTAATGCAAAACAAAAATACAGATATTGAAACTCAAAACGACATTTGGTCCATTTTTTTTTATAATAATACAATCTCACCTTAATTCAATAAAACTTATAAACTTCCGCAATTTTTGATTCCCCTACGATAAGATTAATTTCGATTTTTGTAATGATGCAGCCGTCACCCACAATAATGAATGACTTAACTAAAAACATATCTCTCAGATGTAATTTTCAATTTCGCTGTTCTTCTTCTTTTTATATTGAGTATCAATAAATGATCATCTTTCAACAATTATTATCATTGATTGTTATTTTTAATACATCCAAATATAATTTCATTTTAATTAGAAGAGATATTTAAGTATGATTAACTTTTTAACAAAGAAAATTGTAAGAAGATGCGTAACTCGATTGTACATAATCCGTTGTTGTTGGTAGTGTTGTTTGTTATTTTTCTTGTTTTATTAAAAATAATTTGTTGATATTCTTTTTAACAAATAAATAAGTTTGCTTCCAGATATAACGGTTCACCTACTTTTGACTTATTTGTTTAACTTATAATGAATATAATATGTATGATGGTAATAAAGAATTCATTAATAGTTTTTTTTAAATAAACAAAAAATTGTAATTATGTCATTATATTTTTGGGCTAATGAAGTTGTTTATTTCTTGGTTATGAATTTTAAATACATTAGTTAAGAACAAGTTATAGAAAATTAGGGCAGTTAAGATTTTTTAAATTTGTGTCATGGCATGGTTGAATGAAAGTTAATTAACGCACACAATGGGATTACTTAAAAAAGATCGGTCAAGTGCGAATAATATTCGTTCGTTAATATTGTAAATTTTATTATATCCATAAAAAATTATTAATTATATGTAGTTGTGCACTTGTGTTACATTAATAATACTAAGAATATGGTTTAATTTATTGGTTTTCATATATACAAACATGTTTCTATGAAAATATAAATTTGAACCAATTATTTACCAAATTCCATCAGTAAATACAGACAAACACAATTCACAAACTAAATATTTAGTGTGAATTTCTATAAAAACAAAAATTTTCAATTTTGTGGTCCAGTAAACTCTCAGATTTAGACGGCTATGAAGAAAACATATAATACATAAATGTAAACTGCAACGCTACTTATATTAAGTGCTCTTTCAAATAGTACCCATTATCCCCACTCGACTTACTTTAGCTTGCGACTCAAAATGTAGAATAAAGCATTGGTCCATCGCTTATATTTTCCGATAAAAATGTAGGCTCAAATATTATTAATTTGTTCGTATTTACCGCTCCGTTCAGTTCAGAACTAAGGAGAAGGGAGACTGTTAACAATTTTCAACAACTTTTCGATTTAAAATTAAATAATAGTACATTATGATGCTAGGACGTAAAGCTAAAGATTTTGGACGGATGTGGAGTTTGCAAATCGAGGCGCTAGCCGAGATTTGCACCCACATTAACTCCAAAATATCTTACGTCCGTGCATCATATACTATTTTTTATTCGCCGCAAGCAAAATATTTTAAGAAAAGTTGTTTATTCTAAATTAAAATTATAAATTTTCATAAATTTTAAAATAAAAATATGTGGAACAAGTAACCTTTGACAAAATATTTATTATTTTTTCCAAATTATTGTGTAGCTATGACAACAAATGATAACAACTATTTTAATTGGATAATGAAATTTTGAATTTAAGGGTTGCTTTGATAAAAAATTTTATTATTCATAGAATTTAAACAAATACAAATGCTTTTTACTTTTTTGGACGTAGCTATGACAACAAAATAAATAGTTGAAAAGTGATACTTTAAGGCCGCAAGTCACAGTACTAAAGCAACACCTTAATATGTAGGCGAATAAAAAATAGGTTTTTATGACACAACACAATAACATTGATTCTAAGGTGATGGTGGACGCAAATGTTTGTTTAATTCTTTAATAAGTAAAGATAACTAAACAGTAAACCCTTTCACATAATACACTATGGCAGCCCATTTTTTATTATTAGATGGAGGAATTAAATATAAAATAAGAGGTAAAATACAAATTAGATAAAAAAATTTGCAAAAATACAGCTAAAATGCAATAGTCAATAATTTAGCTATTGGCATATTCCTCTATTATCTGGCGCACTTCCTCAATGATTAAAACCCACATCCAAACTAGCAATTTGTTCAGGTATTCCCTATCATGATCCGAGCCGGATCAGGGTGTAATAAGGTAAATAGACCCTAATAGGACATTTGCATCCGGCTCCTATCAGAAATCATACTTGATTTCACTACTAGGGCGTGTCGTATTTGTCCTGATCCGGCCCGGATTTCGAAGACCTATCTCATGCCTACACAGAAAGAAATAATAATTTTCAATTTAAAAAAAAAGAATTCTTAAATTAAAAAACGGCCAAAAAAAAAAAATTCATATAAATTTAAATGAAAACCATGTTAAATTAAAAAACATTAGTTTTTTGGTCTTTTGAAAATGATTTTTAAATATTTTTTTTAACTCTAATGGTTAAATTTTTGAAAAAACCTTTAAAATAAACAGGTAAATAAATCAAAAAATCTATGTTTTAAAATTAAAAACTTTTTTTAGTTGCATTAAAGTTTTTAAAATAAATATATTTCTTTAGATTTATCAAACAATATTTTTGAATCAAAATCATTTTTTGTTGTAATGAAAATTTGTACTTTTAGAACTAAAACTTTTTTTTGGTTTCAATGTTTAAAATTTTAAAATGCAAAACCAATGTTTAAAATTTTAAAAAGCTGACTAGATACACTTCCAAAAAGATGGTTTTTGTTTTCTTATACTTCGCTAGAGCAGTAGAGCAATTTTGGTTTATATAGCGTTAATTTTTTTGGTAGTGTATCTAGTCGGCTAGCCCTGATGAAAATGATATACTGTTTTTAAAGTGTAATAAACAGTTCTTATCGGTTCGAAAATAGATCGGTAAACATTTGTAATTTTAGAATTAGAATAAAAACTGTAATTTTCAAAGTAAAAAATAAATTTTTAAATCCATAATATTATTTTTTAATTTAAATACCGTTTTAATTTTAGACTAAAATATTGAAACATTTAATATAAAAATTTTGGATTTTGTTTTAATAAAAAATTGTTTTTCGGCTAACGGCTGTAAAGTTTAACTTTACTGCCGCTGGGGAGTAGCTAAAGTCTTACTTTTTAGCCGGCGGCTGCAAAAGTGACGTCATTTTTACTTTTTCTGCCGGCGGCTGTAAAGTAACTTCCATAATTTTACGGCGGCTGTAAAGTAATTTTCATATTTTTACGGCGGCTGTAAAGTAATTTTCATATTTTTACGGCGGCAGTAAAGTAAAATAAAATGATATTATTAATTTGTTCAAAACAGAATGCATTTCAGTTCATTTTAATGAATAAAAATAAAAAAAAATTAATTTCAGAAAATTTATTACCTAAAACATATTTTTAAAAAATTTGATGCATTAATTTCATATTTTTAAACAAATTTAAACGTTTGCCGAAAAAATAGTGTATTGAATTCGGAGCTAAAGTGACTTTTTGTGTTTCGTCTATAATTGTCGGCCTCCCTACGGTCGGCCGCCAAACTATAGACTCAACACAAAAAGTACGACTTTAGCTCCTAATTCAATAATATACTATTTTTCAAATAAAATTCTCCAATTTTAAATTCAAATATAATTTTTTGAGGATCAAAAGTGGATTTTTTAATAAAAATTAGAAATTTCAATTAAAAATTTTGTTTTTCATTTATAATACAATGTTTTTTAAATTCAAATATTTTTTAAATGACTTTGGAATCAAAACTAAAACATCTTTAAAAATAAAAATAATTCCTTTTGGCGAAAAATCGTGTCGCATTTTTTTTTGATCTTAAGGTTATTTTTTTGAAAGTTAATGCGATTTTTTCTTTCTGTGTAGTAGTAAATGCCAAACCAGGGCCGGATTAGAATCATATCTGATTTTCCAATTAAGGTATGCAATATTTGTCCTGATCTGATCCCTATTTCATTTTAATAAATTGGGTAAAATTCACTAGAGTATTATCCATTTTAGATATACATAGTTTGCAACCTTTGTGGTCGTTTTAAAACTCTGTTTTCGATCTGGATAATCAACGGCTGTGTTTTGGGAGAGATTTATTCAACCGTACAATTTACCTCTTGCGCAACGAAAGGGAAATAAGGGAAATGAAAAGAGAGACATTTTTTGACATTGCTTATTTCGTTAGACATTGCTTATTTCGTCGTTGATATAAAAATTCAAAATAATATTATATAATTATATAAATCCAACAGTGACAAAAATAGATAGGGCTGTATTGAGACTTGAGGTACACCAGGAATTGAGATTCAAAAGCAAAGTCAGATAAAATGATCGAAATGTATATTTAACTACAGATAACTATTTATAAACCATTATAAGTGGGGTTGATAGAAACATGTTTTTAACATAGTTCAGAGGAATATCATGTGGTAGGTAGATTGTGCTTAGCTTAATAAGCTAAAAATTTGGAAAATATAAGTAGTGAAGAAAAGATTAATCAAATATTTATTGATATTCAACCGTTATTATAACTCAGAGCCTTGAGATTTCATCCTCTTCATATTTTATACTTTAATTTTAAAATAATTTCTTGCTTAATAATTTGGTGAAGCATGAAAGATCCAACAGGTACATTCAATGTTTCCTTTTGTGGTTTCTTAAATTTCTACGAGATTTTTAATAATAGACATTACTTCTTTTACAATTGTGGATTCGTTTATAATGTCATATCTCGTAATACCATCAATTTTAGAATAAACAATAATAATAACATATAGAAATAAGTACGAGGTGAAAGTCAAAGTACTAGGTGAAAGTCATTAAAGTTAATGAAAAACTCTTTAAAAACAGCAAACAAATATATTTAAGTTGTTTTAGAAATAAAATCTTTGATTTAATGCAATAATTATTTTTCATGCTTTCTTTCTATTCCATTTCACTTACAAACATTAAGATACATACACAAATGACTTTTTAATAATTTTCTAGCTCAAGTTACTTGTAAATATATAAATAGAACACATTTGTTATTCATTATAAAAGAACATAAGACTTCGAGTGACCAAATATAATAAAGAAGAAATTATACCCATGATTTAATTTAATTTTTTTTTTGGGTAATTCGCGGGTCATGGCTATGAGTGATTTTTATTGTTCCTATTTTTAATAACATTAATCTATATAACACACATGGCCAAATTGCGGCTCTTTGAAAGAACGAGTGCGGCTCTCGAAAAGAAATCAAAAAATTTAATAACATTTAAAAATTTATTAAAATTGTAATAAAGTTGTAATTAAATTACCAGCTCTTAATCCAAAATATCGAAAAATGGGATAAATGTCGTTAATTAAAACAAACAAAAAATTAACTATTTCCCCACCTATCAGCAAATTTTTTTCAAAGACAAACACTATCCGGAATTAAAGGATGATCGATGGAGTAATGACTGTGTATTCTTAATTGATGTAATGGACAATCTGCAGCTCACAACCTAGCATTACAAGGAAAAGATAAAGTTGTTACTGATCTTATTCAAAAGATTCTGAGTTTTATTAAAAAAAATTAGCTTTTTAACGCGATTTGACTACAAAAATGCTAAACCACTTTCCTTGTCTTGAAAATAAACTCTCTAAAATTGGTGATAGAAAACTGAGTGAATACAACAGTAAAATAGGAAGGGGCTGACATCTCAAAGCTTTGAAATATCAAAACTTTGGTCTGGGTAAAGGATTTTTATATAGTTTTCGGCAAAAGGCTTTTATGAGTACTTGTTTTTAGTTGTGGGCAGCGATGTTTATTCAACATAAAAAAAATGTTTAATATACATCGTTTAGAAGTTTATTAAAGAACTAACACGAAACATCAATACGTTTATATAGGTAAACATAGTTTATAGTAAAAAGATGATACACTCAAAAAACTACTCAAAAACCTTTCCATTTAGCGTTCAGCAATTTCAAATTTTCAAATACAAATAATCCATTATCTACAATTTCATGTTCAATTACATTTTATGTCATACATATAAATAATTTATTTTTTTTCAAATAATTGATTTAAAAAAATTATAACAATAAACAAAATCAAAAATTCAAACTTTTTCCATGATTCCAAAAACTATAATAAAATCAAAAATTGCTACTTTCTTCAAAATTCCTAAATAGGCCCATAGAATTACGGATTGTACGTGTTGTTGTCGGTTACAGGTCGGATTTTTTTTAATCTCTGGATGAGGGTACTCACATAATGGACCTGCCGAGTCCATTCGCTCGGAACCTAGAGAACTAACTAGAGTTATTCAACAAATAACTAGAGTTATTCAATAACTAGAGTTATTCAACAAATTCGGCTGGAAATGTTTTTTTGCTTCCTTGTAAACGATATAACTTGTAAATGGTGCACTTTAGGATACTGGTGTTGTTAAACGTTCTTTGTCCTTAAATGTTTTTCTATAACTTAAAATAAAAAAAACATTAAACAAATTTTTTTTGTTGCAAATTTTTGCAAAAAACTGCGAAATAATGTCTAAAAAACGATATATTTCAATTGAATTTAGTTATTTGCAAATAGTTGTTTATAATACAATTGGCCCCTCTATCTTGTAGCTGAAACCTCAACAAAAAATATAAGCTTCGGAATGTTTCATTCGGCTTAATGGTTTTTGCACAATTCCATTTTGCACTTAATGTCTGAAAAAAGTTGTTAACTTTGGGAGGCCGCAAGGTCTGAGTTTTTATCTGATCGCAATCTGCTTGACGACAGTCGAAAGGGTAAAATGTCAGCTTTAATTGACAACTGTGTTGCTTATACCTATATTCAATATTAACAACAATTACAGCGGTCAAAAAACGGCGAAAATTCCTTAGTTGCAAAATTAAATTTCTCAACGAATTTTCAACGTAACGAGTTAAAGTTTTAAATTTGCGAAGTGCTTAGAAAACCAAAGATTTTAAAAAATAGACCTCTCTAACATGATCTGGGACCGAGTTATGACCCATTTTTTTAATAACTTAATAATATTTTTAAACAAAAAGTTTATTATTTTGTTGTTAAATTAACATTTATTGCATAAATCATGATTTTTTTTACCGAAAAAACAATTTTTTCTCTTTTGAGTCCCTGGAAACAGTTCATTTTGCTTTTATTTTTTACATTATGAAAATATTTGTGTATTATATTGTTTTAAAATAAAATATTAATCAATTAGTTTTTAATCAATAAGTTATTTAATACATTAATTACTATAACATTTTAATAAGTAATTAATTATACTTTAAAGACCATTACACATAAGTAGTTCATTACTTTTTCATAAAATTTATTACAATAATGCTTAATTATAAATCGCGTCGCTACGTGTACGACTTCGTACGTCTGTTGTATACTACAGTACGTTTTCTTTTTTCATACAGTATGTTATTAGCAGCAGCCAAATTCTGAAATTGTGAAGCGGTGAAGTGATAAGTTTTTTGATGAAAAGAAACGAAGAAATTTTTATCACTTCACCGCTTCACAGTTACAGAATTTGGCTGCAGGAGTCAGAGTAGCCAATCGCGTGTTCGGTAGGTACAGACCCAGCATCTTGTCAGCACAAAAGCATCATTTTGAAAGGAAAGGCTCCATTCCTGTGAATATATTTCATACAAAATCAAGGTCACAATCGGGGTTTTTAAAACAAAATGGGTCATAACTCGGTCCCAAATCATGTTAGAGAAGTCAATTTTTTCTAACCAAATTTTAAAACCGCATCTCGTTAAGTTGAAAATTCGTTGAGAAATTTAATTTTGCAACTAAGGAATTTTCGCGGTTTTTTGAACCGCTGTAATTGTTGTTAATATTGAATATAGGTATAAGCAACACAGTTGTTAATTAAAGCTGACATTTTACCCTTTTGACTGTCGTCAAGCAAATTGCGATCAGATAAAAACTCAGACCTTGCGGCCTGCCCAAAGTTAACAACTTTTTTTCAGACATTGAGTGCAAAACGGCCTTGTGCAAAAACAATTAAGCCGAATGGAACGTTCTAAAACTGATATTTTTTAAACTGATATTTTTCGTGAGGTTTCAGCTACAAGATAGAGGTGTCAATTTATAAACAATCATTTGCAAATAACTGAATTCAATTGAAAAATATCGTTTTTTAGACATTATTTCTAACGTTTCCAGCCGAATTTGTTGAATAACTCCAGTCTCCAGGTTTTGGGCGAGTGGACTCGGCAGGTAAATTATGTGAGTACCCTCCCCCAGAGAGTAAAAAAATCCAACCTGTAACCGACAACAACACGTAGGTCATATCTTTTTCCATTATTCTATGGGCCTAAAAATATTCAAGATAATATTATGAAATCAAAAATTCTAAAAATATTCTAATAATCTAAATTGTAAATTCTAAAAATATTGTAATAATTATTATAAAATCAAGGATTGAAACTTTTTTCAAAATTCTAAAAATATTGCAAAAATCATAACAAAATCAAAATTCAAACTTTTTCCAAGATGATTCAATCAATCACGATTAAATCTAGCAAGATGATATGTTAAGTTGATTCAATTAAAAAACCGCTTTTTTGTCATACAAATAATTAATTTTATTTGACAAATGTTTCTAATCGAAAATGCTTCCAATTTTATGTTTCTCAAAAACATTGGGTATGACACACTTATAGTTCAATAATCAAGCATCTATTCTCACATACCAATCCCGACCATCAACATTTCTCATTATTACTTAAAATGAAGGATTTTAAGCCAAAAGCATGAATTTTTTTTTTGACACGCTTAATGATTTTTTTACACACTGCCGATACAGTTATCGAACACATCGACCTTTCATCTTTTACAATTAAGTCGTCCTATTTTTAGAAGCAAAGCTTACTATTAACGATGGATTATCGATTCCTTATTATATTTTGAATAAAAGTTCCACAGGAGAAATGGAATTATTATAAACTCAGGCGCACATTCTTAAAATGCACCACAAATCAACATCAACCTGTAGTTTTGGAAACGACTGTCTCAATCAAAGTACTCCAATTTGAAAAAGCTGCTTGAAGATTACTGTCCATATTCGACACATCATACTGTTGTGAATCACTTTTTCCAACAATGTAATTTATAACATCAAAGCAACGTTCACAACTTACAAGCGTCGTACCACGCTAACGAACTATGAACCAGATTTCAAACAAGTTACAAACACACATGCCATCTACCAGCAATCAATAGCTATCGGTGCCATGTTACAAAATTTAAATATATGTATGTATTCATAACACCGGCGCAAAAAAAAACCAACTTAGTGTGTACTTTGGGCGCCACCTATCTACGGGCATGTTTTTCGACCTGCGGAATACGAATTTCAAGTCAGTTTTAGCCGTCCACCCTGCAATTTCGAATTGCGAAAAACCGTGAAAAATAGCGAAAATTGGATGTTTTTGTATAAAAAAAAATTTGGGGATCTAAGACAAGCTCAATTTTCATGTATTTTGATCTCGTGAATACTAATTTTAAATGTGCTTAGACCATAAGCTGTTTTAAATCCGAGAAAATTGTAAAAAAATCCTTAAAATGGTAAAAATCGCAAAACATTTTAATTATTTTGATAAAAAAAATCTTGTTGTCTTGGATCGAGGAGAATTTTCTTGTAATTCTATCTCCGTAATCTGAATCTGCAATATATTTGGTCCAGATTTCTCTCAAACACTCAAAAAATCTCAAACACTCAAAAAACACTCAAAAAAAAATTGAAAAAAAATCTTGTAAGCTCTATTTAAGCTAAGCTAAGCTAGTAAGCTAAATAAATACGTTTTTTGTATTCACAGGATCAAAATACATGCAAATTGAGCTTGTCTTAGATCCCCAAATTTTTTTTGTTACCAAAACATCCAATTTTCGCTATTTTTCACGGTTTTCTTTTCCGCAAATCGAAATTGGAGGGTGGACGGCTAAAACTGACTTGAAGTTCGTATTCCGCAGGTCGAAAAACATGCCCGTAGACAGGTGGCGCCCAAAGTACAGACCACTTTGTTTTTTTTGTGTGCCGGTGGAATTAGTATTTGCTTGAAGACGGTGTATGCAGCTTGCAAGAAAATAAAAATTCCATAACAACTATGATATTTTCTCGTAACTCTCGTAACAAGATTGCTCTCGTAACAAGAATTTATTGAAATCCGGCTCCACGTGTAACAAAGTTTGGCCATCTGTGCTATATAATATAATCAAATAATTTATTTATCCACGACTACTATAGAATATATGCTTTCCATGTGTATGCCTTCCATTGTAATGTTGTACATTCTCTCACTTGATGTAGAACATAATGCATTCGTTACATTCTACAACAGTTCTATAGTTTATTAAATATTCCCCTAACAAAATAAAAACTTAACATTTGTTGGTATAGTAATATCAAAAGTTTAAAACGAGAACAATACATATATAAAATAAAAAATTTAACATTTTTCGTTATGTCAATTGTTTTGTTTTTCTATGCTGTCTATGATTTATTTCAATATGGTGATAAAAACTTTATCAGGAAAACTGGAAATTATTCGAAATATTTTGCAGTCGTGGATAAAATAGCATCTTGTATTCGCATAGGATGATGGCAATTCTTCATGTGGATAAAGATTCACGGAATAAGCGAAGCAAGTGGAGTGGAGTCATTGGCGTAACTAGAAAATTGTTCTAGGGTGGGCCTGGCCCCAATAATATTGCTGAGTAAAATAATCAATAAAGTTTCCGTTTTTATTTCTTTCTTTTAATACATAAAGGGTGTGTCAATTTGAGGTTAATTTTAAAATTTACGGTCATTAATATTTTTTTGCTAGATTATTCATGTTAGGTTAGGTTGCAGTGACTGTCACCAAAACACAACATCAGGACGACATACTTAGACCAAAATACGTCGGTTGTGATACCAAAGAATCTCGTTCCCAAACTCGAACCATTTGGAGCTTCTAATGAAGCTAAGTATTTGCGTGATTTTAAAATTATCCAGGTCGGTGAGAGTTTTAAATGTGTGCGTTCCAAAATGAGTTTGCCGTATAATGGGCGAATGCTGGACATGTGCAAAGTAGATGAAACGCTGGTTCCTCCTGATCCTCCTTCTTACAGCTCCTGCAAATCAACACTTGGGTGCTTTCCAAGGATCCACTAACGAGTGATGACTTTAACAATGAACTAGTTTTCTGCCTACTCAAGGTTATAAGTTTTTTGGAACGCTGTAGGTCTAGTCTAGGAAAGATTTACCTGCTTATCTTGCAGCTAATGGTGTTTGACCACCGACCTATAGATTACGCATTTAACCCTGTCATAAGTTAGTTGTTTGAGAGGAGCAAACGACTCGCTCAGAGCTTCCATTTCTTGTAGAAGATCGAGTTCAGTCCTTTACCTAGAAAATCCGTCCGCTATATAGTTGCATTTAACGCCACTATGACCTGGCACCTATATAATGGGGCTTATGATTGAAAACGCGTGGAAAACGTAAACGTCGATGAAACGTGAAACGTAGTCTATTGGTATGATTGAAAACGCGTGACAAACGTTTTATTTCGAACTTATTTTTTTGTATGATTGAAAACGCGTGATATCCGTTTCTTGTACAAAATTGAAACGTTAGATTAGGCTTGCGTTTAGAATAATTTTAAAACTTAAAAATGTAAGTTTATCTTTTTATTTATTAATTTTGAGTGAAAAATGAACAATGTTTTGAATTTTAAGCATATTTATTATTTGAAAATTTTAGGAGAACGATTATTAGAGGAAAAATAACAAATCAAAAGTAGTATTGTAGTATAAATTAGTAAGAAGAATGAAAGATAGTCCTGATGTAGCTAATTATTAATTTTATTTTATCCAAATATTTGAATTTTTTGAACTTAGCACTGAACACAATGATGTTTTTTTAACAAACAATTAGATCTGACAATTAACAACAAATTATTTTGACAATCTGACAGTTTTTTAATTTCGAAAAAAAATTCGAACTAAGTTTTTATCACGCGTTTTCAATCATACCTACATTAGGTGAAGGTGAATAATCTTAACCCGCGTGATGCGTTTTCCGTGCGTTTTCAATCATAAGCCCCAATATGAACGGTGAAATTGCCGGTGGTTTAGTGTCACTTTTGACGTCGTTGCTACTACATCTACCGATTCGAATGCAGTTTTGTATGCTATGTTGTTTGCAGTTATTTATGTTTACATTTAGATAAATATTTGTGTAAATAATAAATCTTTAAATTATAAAACTAAAAGAAAAAAATGTTCTTTTTAAAATCGACATGTTTGACAAATTAAAATTGAAAAAAATCATATAAAATTATAAATTTTATACAAAATCAACATTCCTAGTTTCTAAATTAAACTTTACATTCCTAGTCTTTAAAACTATTGAAAAAATAAAAATAAAAATAGTTCAAAAATAACAATTCATTGTTTACAGTAATCATGCACTCCCCCAACCATTTAATGCAGTACTGTGCACAACGATCTCAGCCATACAAAATTCAGATAATTCCAAAAATAAATCCATCAGACTTCGAATTCCGTCGTCAATTCGCTAATGGTCATACAAACAAACGGGGATAATACTTCTACTTAGGCGCCAAGATTTTTTTTATTTGATATCGAATCACTCACTGAAGCGAATAAAACGAAAACGAGTTGCATATCAGCCCCGGAGTCCAAAATACAGGCCTTTGAAAAAGCAAAATCCATTCAAATTTACAGTTTTGAAAAGAATTTCTTCGGTTTTTTTTAATTTTTGCTTTATGTCCCTTGTGCTTATAAGATAAACAGATCAACACTGTCCCTTTTACTAAATTTTCTTAATTTACGATAAAAAAAAACAAAAAACAAATCCACTTGCGCCTAAGTTCAAGTCCAATCTTGCCTCAAATGGTCATAACGTGGGCCCCTAGGGTTATAATTATTTTTTTTAAGTTATTCATGTTGATTCTTTGAAATTGAATATCAAAAATAACATTTAAGTTGCAACATTTGGTAAAAAAAAGTGTATTTTTATACGATATTTTTTATTTCAAAGGCCTATATCTTGGTCCCCGGGACTGATTTTCAAAAAAAAAAAATTGTAATTTGCTTATAAAAGTACACATGAAAAAAAAATTGGCTGGCGCCTAAGTAAAAGTAATCTTGCCAAACAAACTTAAAACTACGAGTAGTGTTGGTGTTTCGGTGTGGTTTTAAGTCTTATGGAGCAATGAGACCGTATTTTTTTTAAACGAAGTCTATATTGTTCTTATTGCGATGTTTTTCGTTGAAAAAATTGGAAGGTGTGGTTTTCCAGAAATTATGAATTCATTTGACATTCTGACATCTGGCACATCACATGTTGGAAAGAAAATATTTGCTTTTTTAAACTTCGCTACTATGGTGAACCGATAAGATAAACGACCATTTTATAGATACTTTTGTGGCAATATTATTGGTAGTGCTTATTAAACTTCCTTATTAAATTTAAATGAAGATCAGTGATATGAATAATATCATGCATAATATAATTGTACGTTTTGAAATAATTTTGAACAGCAAATTCCTTAGTAAAGAAATACATTTTCATTTTCCCTAACTGTTATATATACTTCATGAACTTTGTGTTCTAGGGGGGTCCAAAATTCGTCTAGGTGGGGCCGGGCCCTCTGGGCCCCTACCTAGCTACGCCTATGAGTGGAGTGGATTCTAAGCTCATACAAGAATCCTCTATTCTATATTATATCTATAGGAATGGCGTCATTTCGCCAAAATCTTAGGGGGGGGGGGGCGAGAATTTAAATTACATAATAAGATTTTTTTCGTAAAACATAACATACACATTTTTATATACACATATATTTAAAAGCATTTAAATGCATGGACTTAGAAATAAAAATAAAACTTTTAACTCTTAAACGGGAAAAAATATATTGCATATATATTTCAGTGGATAACGACGACGTTGACGCTTGAGGGCAAACTCGTTAACGAGATCTTTTATGTTGAACTTTTTTACCATTTCTGGTTCCACAGCCATCAGCATGAGGTGACTTAAACGATCATCTCCAAATCCCATTGTTGTACGAAGATACGACTTCACTCTCTTTAAAGTGGAGTAAAATAATTCGTTGGATGCGGTCGTCACTGGCAGTGTCAAAACAATATACATTAATTGTATAATTTGTGAAAAAGCAATTGGCATTTTTTCTAAACTCTGTACCATATCTATAATTGATTTTGATTTATTTTGTTTCAAATATTCTCTCGCCACACTCAATTGGCTAATGAAAACAATTTCATTGACGTGCGAATCTTCGGACAAAAATTTTTCCAAATCCCGATCAAACGTTTCTATTCATCAGCTCTGTGTTGTCTTGAAATCGCTAGTCATACTCTGATAAAAATTTCTCAACCATTTCGAAGCAGATCTTACGCATATTTTCATCAAATTTCAATGGTAGTACACTGCGTTGCCCTTGGCCAAGTGTTGACATTATCAATGATTCCATAAACTTTTGGGCTACATTGGTTACTCTGCTAGATCTTTTGTCTTCTGGTGTTGTTTGATCGAAGCGAATGCCGCAAAGTTCTGCAAAATCCCTTCATTTGTTTAAAAATAATTTTAAATTTAGTCTGCATTGCTTAAGCATCAAGAAAGTAGTTTTAATTAAAGCGCTTGTGCTAGAAATTATTATATCTTTGCTTTGTAACTGTTCAGAAAGTAAATTTGTAACCGACAACAGATCGTTCGGCGTCAAAATATAAAGGATGGTTTTTATATACGATTTTTTTTAGATCCCGGGCATCCCGGGATTTAAAATTTATGATCCATGAAACACCACGGGATTGCAATCCTTACGTGAATCCTCTTATGTCGAATCGTTTTTTTGTTTGTTTGTTTTCCTTTATTTGTCTCAGAGAGAAAGAGTTATGTCTTCCCATAGATGTGCGTAAATTTCTAATTTGATTCAAAATTGTACAATTATTGCGAGTTTCTTTTAAATCTATAAGAAAAAGTCAGACAAGTGCGAATAAAATTCGCTCGTCAAGGGTTCCGTGAATGTAAAAGAACACAATATCAAAAATTATTGACAAAAAGTTGTGTTGTAATGTCCTTATATTTCCAGACCATAGGCGCATAACAAAATAAATGTTAAATTGTAAATATTAATAGCAAATTACAATCGAATCTAGATTGATCAAAAATGGCAAAAAAAATGTTAATTCAGGTTAAATCTTATCCATAGATGTTTTTGGTAACTTAAGAAAGATTCAATTACACCAGCTTGTAAATGGATTAAATTTGATTATTTTTTCGTTCAATCAAGTGTTGAAATTAGGGGAGTGGAGGCTACATACTAAAAATATTTTTTTTCTAATAACACAAAAACTATGCATTGCAAAATTCTAAAAAAAATTGTAATGTTTCTTAAATTATGTAATCCTTCATATGACATACCCCACTCATTTGGGTCAAAAACGATTTTTTTACTCTCTCTATACCCACCCCTTAAACTCGTCGAAACGTAGGGGGCGAAACGATCTGAATTTTGCACTTTCTTGTCCATAACTCAAAAACTGTGCACCCCAAATTTCTAAAAAAATTGCAATAATTTTTAAATTAAGTGTTCTTGCAAATTACCACCCACCCGCTTGGGTCAAAAAAGTTTTTTTTTTACCCTCTCAATCCCCGTCCCCTAAACACATAGAAATGTAATTATTTGAGACTTCGTTATAAATTTTCATACAAAGTTTACCAAAATAGCCTAACTCTATGAATTTTTACAAATTTTTCTGTCAATCAGTGTCGAAACGTATAGGGGGGAGGGGGGGAGGGGGGGGTATGAATTTTACACTTTTTTGACAATAACTCAAAAACTGGCCAACGAAAATTTCTAAAAAAAATTGCAAAATAATTTTAAATTAGGTGCTCTTTCAAATGACATGCTTCGCTTGGGTCAAAAAAAGTTTATTTTACCCTCTCTACCCTGCTCCCCTAAGCACACAAGAGATATAATTATTTGAAACTTCGCTATAGTTTTCATACAAAATTTACTAAATTTCCTAACTCTGTGAATTTTTTCAAATTTTTTTGTCAATCAGTGTCGAAACGTATAGGGGGAGCGTTCTGAATTTTGCATTTTTTTGACCATAACTCAAAAACTGGGCACCGCAAAATTCTAAAAAAATTGCAACGAATTCTAAATTAGGTGCTCTTTCAAATGACACCCCACTCGCTTGGGTCAGAAAGGTTTTTTTTACCCTCTTTACCCCGGTCCCCTAAGCACAGAGAAATATAATTATTTGAGACTTCGCTATACTTTTCATACAAAATTTACCGAATTTCCTAACTCTGTGAATTTGTTAAAATTTTTTTGTCAATCAGTGTCGAAACGTATGGGAGGGGACGGTCTGAATCTTGCACTTTTTTGACTATAGCTCAAAAACTGGGCACCGCAAAATTCTAAAAAAAAATTTATTTGTTTTCTAAATTAGGTGTTCTTTCAAATGACACCCCACTTGACCATATTTTAAAGTGTTTTTACCTCTTCTCATTTCATCCCCCTTAATAAATCTAATTATGAGTATATGACACTTTTATATATTTTTTATTAAAAACTTACTGATCTATCATTCCAATTACATTTCAAAATTTTCATTTAGTTAGGTTCTGAGCTAATCGAGGTAAGAAATCACGAAAAAACGTCATTATTCAAAATTATACAAAAAATGGTGACGTGTAAAATTCCAAAATAAACTTTTAAGGAATTAATCAATTATTGAATTTAATAATTAAATAGTAATATTATTTTTCAAACAACTTTTATTAAAAATATAAATTTCAGACGCTTTTCGGATATAAATATCCATCATCAATGAAAGAATTTATATTTATGAATGGAATGCTGAAATAAAGTCCTTTCATATGATACCCTACTTGAATCTATAAAAAAATCTATTTTATCAAAGGTCTCACATCGTACCCTTGTAAACCAAAACGAAAACCACTTTAGTTTTATTTGTATCCGTCATTTCATGTGGATTTATTAGTTTTATACGCACCTCAAATTTCAAGTTCATAGCATTTATAGTTTACGAAATAATCGATATAATGTGAAAAACTCGGTTTACTCTCACTAATAGTGATCCGTATAAAAAACGGAACCCCTAAAAAAACCTACCATAAAAAATAATAGTTTCTCCTCCCTGCGACTGTATAAAAAAATTGAACAAAGATTGACGTTTAAGAATCGTTTTGGATTTTATTATAACCCAAACATATAATTTTTGCTATTTCATGGATTAAAACTTATAGTCCATATAGCGAAAAGAATGTTTCGAAGTTTATATCGTCGCTTTAATAATGAAATAACGTATACGCAAAAGTGATGTTTCGAGATATTTGAGTTTAAAGATGGATGTGCATGCATTTGCATGGACGTTAATCAACAATATATTAATTTTTACCTCCAGTCATAAAATAATTCGAAAATGTAAAAACGCCACTTCAAAGATACCTTTATGGGGAATGCAGCGCACCCATTACATAATAATAACGTATTTATACGCATACGTTATTTCATTATTAAAGCGACAAATATAAAGTATATATAAATTACTTTGAAGAAGTTTATATAAATTACCAATGGCCAATAACAATTGAAATTTGAATGTTAAATACTGCATTATGAACTCTCGAGGAACCCTATATCAATGAAATAGTTGGTTTCCACTGGCTCAGACACGAATATCTTATAAACAAAACACAATCGTTCTTCTAAAAGCGGTGATGCCGCGCACCTTATATTTTTTTTTTTTTTTTAATAAAATGTGATGTATAGTAGGCATTACAATATGTGTCACAACAACACATAAAAACCTTTTAAGACCAAGGTCCCACAACAACATGCGTTCTAAGGATGTTAATGGACGCAAATCTGTTTTTTTTGTTTTTTTAATATTTTTTGTTAAATAATGGACAACTAAACTATAAATCCTATCACATATAAAATATGACATAGGCCAATATTTCGTGATAGGATAGGGAAAATAAAAATAAAATAAGAGATAAAAAGCAAATTTGTTTTAAAAATTTGCAGGAACAAAACTAAAATTGGTTTGCCAATAGTCCAGCTAATGGCATAATCCTTGATTATGGGACGCAGTATATTTTTCAATGATTAAAGCTCAGATATATAGTTATATGAAAGCTCGTTTCTTCGAGCAAGCTACAGCGTTCCAGCATCAAGGAATATTCATTAGCTAAGACTGAGAGTGCTACCGTTGACTGAATACAGTTCATCCGCCAGCACCCCTAAGATATTGGCTAGTGATATCTCACTGCTATTGCCAGTGGTATGTGATATCTCACGTTAACTCATGTGCCAATAACAGGGACTGGAGTGCGCGGGGTTGTCACACCCGTGGATCAAAAAATAGAAAAAAATTAACAAATTAATAAAAACTGATCCCTCCATGCGTAAGCTATAAGGATAGAATTTTGTAAAAACTGTCAACGGCGTTTTTGGAAGAACGATCGTGTTTTGTTTATAAAACTGATTTCATCAGAAGATTAGATCTTTCGTATCGGCGGCGCTCTAGTCCATGATACAAAGAAGATAACGAATATTGAGGTGAACTGTACTTTAGTCGGCCCAAAATAATATGTAACGTAATAATTATATTATCAGATATATTTCAGTATAGTTAAGTAAATCTTCTAAAAATTAGACGAATTTACAAAATAACAGTGCATTGAAATTTTTTCAGTGTATAATTCTACCACGATTAGATGGTTTTATTGAATCGATGTATTGATAGTATCAGATCCTTAGGGGGCCAATGCTCCCCCCCAGCCCTACCCAATTGACGCTCCTGATAGGAATAGAAATAATCCATAGATTTACAAATATAATCTATTTCTAATTAATTACATTAATTACAACAAATAGAAATCATTCATAAGCACAATCCGAATAAAAATTAAATTTAACTGTGGGTATTATTACATTTCCTATCTGCTCCTTACATCTTTTAAATTTGACTGCTTTGACATCTTTGACTGCTTCAACTTTATGAAGTCATTTAATACTCTTCATTTAAGCTGTTTTGTATTATTTTTGCATAAAATATATTTAACATCACCATTTTTGATAGCTAAATTCATGCACCATTATCAAAAAATGATTATAAAAAAATGTTTTTAATGACAACATTTTTTAACTTTTTATCTAATCCTACAATTCATTGAAAATTTGAACGTCAACAAAAATTAATAAAACTAAAAGCACATGAAAATGTTATACAACTTAATTGGTATTAATTAAGTGCTAAAATGTATGAATGAATATTTTTCAATAATCTTTCGGAGATTAAACTTCGATTTCTCAAAAATCGCTGTCATCATCTAGCAGTCGTATAATATTTGTTGATGTATATATTAATAATTTCGATTGTAAATTATTATTATCAATCTTTTGAAAATGCTTTGAAACAATGACGGTCAGAGCAGAGTGATAAAATAGTTAGATTTAGTTAAAACATGGACTGTTTGTTCCTACGTTCATTGAATAGTCTATTGGGCATCTATTCAATAGTCTAATGGTGTCTGGATCTGGTGCTTGAGGGTGAAATACCGAATGGGTTGAGGTTAACATCATCACCTAGGCAAAAAGAAATAGTTATATATACTTATCTAAAAAAAAAACAGACACAAAAACTAAAACAAAATTTTACCTTTTAACATGACTAATACATATATGCCATTATGCCGGATATTTTAATGTAATAGCTCAAAAATAAAATATCTCATTATTAAATCAACAGCTTTTACTGTATTTCATCATTCTTAAAAATGGAACACTTTTTTATCTTAAATATCCCTAATAACACATATAATACAATAATAAAAAAGCAAACGTTAAGTTGAACCCGATTCTTTAAAAACAAAATTCGCCTTCACATTCAATTCCAAGAACTGAACTCGACCCATTTAAAAAAGTTATCACAAGAAATAAAACTAAAAGCTAAAAATCAACAACTCTCCATTAATATTCCACCTCCGACACTCTCAGTCATTGAATCAATAAAAAAAAAATATATACTTACATACAAATAATATTAATATTTTTATAAGTTAAAAACTTCATGTGCCCATTTCATTTCTTATTAAGCTATATTTTTTTCTCTTTGGGAATGTTCCACAAAGATATATTTAACAATTTTAGTAATTCTTTATTTTATTTATTAATTTTTGTTGTATGTTAATTTATAACATGTTTTTATTCTTTAGTTAGACTGAAGACTGAGTGGAATATTTTTTTTTTCATTTTGGCACAAAAAACCACAATGGGGACATGTTGAATAGAACCGTTATAACAATAAATTTATTTTAACATTTCAATTTGTCTTTCACTACAACATAAGAAGTTTTATAGTTGTTGGCATATATATTAGAACTTATTTCTGTTATTGATTTATAATGTTTGGTTTCACTGGAAAAAATAGTTTATTATGTCGCGTTCTTTGGCGAAAAAAAATTGATCTGAGATCAAAAAAATTAGCTGTCAGTTCTTTGGTTGTGTGTTCTTTGGCAAAAAAGATTGATTTTTATTTTGATATAGATCAAGTTTTAATAATGTAAATTTTTTGGTAGATTTTACAAATACATTAAAATATTATTTTTACTTGTCAAATTTATGTAAACAAAAAAAAACGCCAGTTTAATTATTATTAATATTTTGTTTAAAAATAATTTATTATTATTTAAATAATTTAAACTACTAATTAATATAAGAACTGAATCTAAAAAATGATGGTGCAAATTATGAAACTTTTTGCAATCCATACAATTTTCGACCGATCTAGTTTCGAACCAATGAGAAAATTTTAAACTTTAAAAAAGTTTATCATTCTCATCAGGGCTAGCCGACTAGATAAACTACCAAAAAATGTCAACGCTAAATATAAACCAAAAATTAGGTTACAACTCTAGCGAAGTATAAAAAACAAAAAATTTACATAAAAACATATTTAATAGATTCAGGTTTAGTCAATTAATTTCTCTAGTGGTCACTGTTAATTTTTGGTATATTTAGCGTTATATTTAGCGTTGACATTTTTTGGTAGTTTATCTAGTCGGCTAGCCCTGATGAGAATGATAAACTTTTTTAAAGTTTAAAATTTTCTAAAAACGATTTACGTAATTTACTTAAATAAAATTTAAGTAAATAAATCAATCTTTTTGCGATCAAGCCAAAGAACGTGACATTAGAGTTTGTAGATTTTATATGTGTCGATTTTGTAGCTGATTGAATATGAATATAAAAACATTTGATTATTGTTTAATTGTAATACGCGGCCGTTATGAGTTTTATTAGTTTTTAGTAGGGAAGTAGGAAAGTTTACATACAGAATAGTTTCGGTACGAACACATGCTAGCTAGCAAGTTCTATTAATTAAATTAAGGAGAGAAGTTTCAAACCTCTGAGATATCAAGACTTCGCTCGGTGATAGGGGTTTTTATATAGTTTTTATGATGATATTGTTATTAGTTTTTGGAAGATTCTATTTTATTTCTGTTTAGAAATGTATTACTAAACCATAGCCAAACATAAACGCGTTGCCAGGAAATTGTAAGAGATCATAAATTAACAGAATAAAAGAATGAATCCAAACGAGGGTTCAACCAGCAAGCTTCCCTAAAACCTCTCTATCTAGCGTTCCACAATTTCGACTTAAAAAATATAACAAATTATCTACCAACACCTAATATTTTTTATTAGTCGATTTCTTTTCTTCGTTTAGCGAAAAAGCTTCTCTATTCAATAAGTACAACTAACGCGAGCTGATATTTTCTAACTCAACTGCGCGTATTGGTTCAAAAAACTCTGCAGAACACCTCTCCCTTTAGCGTAAATGCTTTTTTTCGATAATTACAACTTTTGTGCGGAAAAACGACATTGAATATGACACGACCTGATATTTTCTAGCCCAACTTTTCCTATTAGTCCAGAAAACTTCTTAGAAAACCTCTCAATTTAATCTAAATACTTCTTAACAACTACCCATACAAGGTTGTACAACTGGTCCAGTAATGGTCCATTACTGGCAGCCAGTAATGCAGCAATGGGTGAGTCCTGGCAACCACGACTGGGCCATTAACATAATTTTACTGGATGTTAACTTCGGACAATAAATGGTTGCCATTCTTGGCCCAAATACTGGCAACCATGACTGGGCCGTTAAAAAAAATATACATTATTATCATATGTAAATTTAAATAAATTAAATACAAACTAATTTAAAATAAAATAAAAATGACGGAAAAAATTCAAAACTCCCTATACAACTGGTTCAGATGAAAGAATGGCTGAGTAATGCAAACACCGCCCTGACTCCGCCAGTACTCCGCCATTAAAAAAAATATAAATAATATTTTTTATACATAAATTTAAATAAATTATTTACAAAATAGTTAAAATAAAATAGAAATGATAATAAATTAAAACATATACCAACCTTTTCTTTATTACCAAAGTCTTTCAACCAACAAGGCGATAACTAAACTATATGTGAAATTTTTCAAACTATGTATTTCTAAAAGGGATAATACTCTAGTGAAATTTAAAAAAAATGACATAGATCGGCAAATTCATGGCTACAGTACTGGTCCAATAACAATAGCCAAGTAATATTTACCATTCATGGGCCAGTGCTTGGCCATTCAAAGGTAATAATATACTGGCTATATTCTGTAAACCATAGATCGGCCGATGATTGGTTCTAGTATTGGCCCAGTAACAATAGCCAAGTACTGTTAACTATTAATGGACCAGTGCTTGGCCGTATGTCAATGTCTGGCAAAACCTACTTGGGTATTAGGAAAAATAAACATTTAATATGAACCGTCTGTTCTTATTAGTTCAAAAACTTCGTAGACAACCTTTACATTTATTCAAAATGTTTCGTTTCAATAATTACAACTTTTGTTAAAATACAACACTTTATCTAATACGACGTAATATTTTCCCACCAATCTGTTCCTATAAGTCCTGGGGCCCTATTCCCGAACACATATTTGTCAATCGACAATATTGTCAATTTCACCAAATGCTTAACAACTTTGTTTAAAAATGGTATTCTGAAACTCTTATTTGTGTCAACTGTCAAACAAATTATAACAAACTTTTACAAAATTATAACAGATTTTTGGTACTAGCTTCGTACTTTTGACAACTAACTTTTTTAATCTTAAAAGATGCAAAATTAAATAAAAATATATTCAATAAATAACTATGTTTTAATGATATTTATATAAAAATATGATTATTTAATATTATTAAAGACTTAATTTTGCGTTATAAATTAATTTTCACGCCAATCGATGAAATTTGTATAAAAAAGTTAACACACAAAACATAAAGCAAAATTGTGATTTTGACAGTAACTATATTGTTCTTGTCAGATTCACAATATTGTGTTGAATTTTCACCAAATTGGTATTACATAATACGAAATTCACAATATTGTGTGAATTTACAATATTGTGATGACTTTATGTGTTCGGGAATAGGGCCCCAGAAAACTTTTTCATTAGCGAAAATGCTTTTTTCTAAAGAATAATTATTTGTTATACAAAAAAACGACATTTACTCTGCAACATGTTGACATTTTCCAAATGTATCTATTTGTCATCAGTGACAAAACTGAATTCACTCAAAAAATTTCTCACAATACTTTTCCGTTAAGCGTAAATCTTTTTACTTATTTTAATTTTTGTAAAAACCAATATTTGATCTGCAACAACCTGATATTTTCAAACTACTGCTCTTATTTCGAAATAGGACAACCCACTGCGTTCGGCGGGTAAACGCAGGCGCCCAATGGAAAGTCATACTTCTCCTCCTAATAAAATAATATACTATTTTCTATGATAGGAGATGAAAAGTCTATTTTCAATCAGACTCAATGGCCTGAGGAAATTGTATTTTTTCCTCTAGTGTAAAATTATTTTCCCTAAATAACAAATTGTAGTTGCTTTGGTATTTTCATATAGTTTTACAAAGTTTTTAAAACAAAGCAACCATGTAAAAATAGAATATGGCTTTTTAATGTTATATATTGTTGATTTTTGATTTAATAATTTCTAATAAATATCGTTTAAATATTTACTATCATAGAAAAAATTGTATTTCCTACCCGAGATAAAAACATTTTACGTTCGTGAAATTGTTCCACTCGCCGCTAAAACGTCTCGTGAACAAATTTTCACTCACGAAAAAGCAGCAGTTTAAAATGTTTTCCATTTTGTTTTTGTCGTTTGTTATGTTAAATTACAGCAGACGGTTGATTTTATCAAAATTTCAATATGTTAGCTATCTGTTAATTTGAAAACCGGTGTGTGGTGGTTGTTCATGTTTTACTTAAAAATACTAAAAATACCAGATGGAAGTTGCTCCCGAGTTCTGCGATTTCGTGCTACAGCATTAGAGTATTATAAGGAAAATAGTACATTATGCTACAAGAGATGAAAACGCTTCGTTTACGTAAATGAAAATTTGTTCGTTAGATTCGAGTGAAACAATTTCACGGATGTAAAATGTTTTTATCTCGCGTAGGAAATATATATAATAGTACATTATGATGCTAGGACGTAAAGCTAAAGATTTTGGACGGATGTGGAGTTTGCAAATCGAGGCGCTAGCCGAGATTTGCACCCACATTAAGTCCAAAATAGCTTACGTCCGTGCATCATATACTATTTTTTATTCGCCGCAAGCAAAATATTTTAAGAAAAGTTGTTTATTCTAAATTAAAATTATAAATTTTCATAAATTTTAAAGTAAAAATATGTGGAACAAGTAACCTTTGACAAAATATTTATTATTTTTTTCAAATTATTGTGTAGCTATGACAACAAATGATAACAACTATTTTAATTGGATAATGAAATTTTGAATTTGAGGGTTGCTTTGATAAAGAATTTTATTTTTCACAGAATTTAAACAAATACAAATGCTTTTTACTTTTTTGGACGTAGCTATGACAACAAAATAAATGGTTGAAAAGTGATACTTTAAAGCCGCAAATCACAGTAATAAATTAACACTTTAATATGTAGGCGAATAAAAACGATATTTATTTTAAATTATTAAATTAAAAATCGAAATATAACATTTAAACTTCATATTCTTATTTTTTCATAGTTGCTTTGTTTTAAAAACATTGAAAAGTTACATCAAAATACCATAGCACCTACAATTTGTTGAGACCCCCTGATGAGAATGATAAACTTTTTTAAAGTTTAAAATTTTCTAAAAACGATTTACGTAATTTACTTAAATAAAATTTAAGTAAATAAATCAATCTTTTTGCGATCAAGCCAAAGAACGTGACATTAGAGTTTGTAGATTTTATATGTGTCGATTTTGTAGCTGATTGAATATGAATATAAAAACATTTGATTATTGTTTAATTGTAATACGCGGCCGTTATGAGTTTTATTAGTTTTTAGTAGGGAAGTAGGAAAGTTTACATACAGAATAGTTTCGGTACGAACACATGCTAGCTAGCAAGTTCTATTAATTAAATTAAGGAGAGAAGTTTCAAACCTCTGAGATATCAAGACTTCGCTCGGTGATAGGGGTTTTTATATAGTTTTTATGATGATATTGTTATTAGTTTTTGGAAGATTCTATTTTATTTCTGTTTAGAAATGTATTACTAAACCATAGCCAAACATAAACGCGTTGCCAGGAAATTGTAAGAGATCATAAATTAACAGAATAAAAGAATGAATCCAAACGAGGGTTCAACCAGCAAGCTTCCCTAAAACCTCTCTATCTAGCGTTCCACAATTTCGACTTAAAAAATATAACAAATTATCTACCAACACCTAATATTTTTTATTAGTCGATTTCTTTTCTTCGTTTAGCGAAAAAGCTTCTCTATTCAATAAGTACAACTAACGCGAGCTGATATTTTCTAACTCAACTGCGCGTATTGGTTCAAAAAACTCTGCAGAACACCTCTCCCTTTAGCGTAAATGCTTTTTTTCGATAATTACAACTTTTGTGCGGAAAAACGACATTGAATATGACACGACCTGATATTTTCTAGCCCAACTTTTCCTATTAGTCCAGAAAACTTCTTAGAAAACCTCTCAATTTAATCTAAATACTTCTTAACAACTACCCATACAAGGTTGTACAACTGGTCCAGTAATGGTCCATTACTGGCAGCCAGTAATGCAGCAATGGGTGAGTCCTGGCAACCACGACTGGGCCATTAACATAATTTTACTGGATGTTAACTTCGGACAATAAATGGTTGCCATTCTTGGCCCAAATACTGGCAACCATGACTGGGCCGTTAAAAAAAATATACATTATTATCATATGTAAATTTAAATAAATTAAATACAAACTAATTTAAAATAAAATAAAAATGACGGAAAAAATTCAAAACTCCCTATACAACTGGTTCAGATGAAAGAATGGCTGAGTAATGCAAACACCGCCCTGACTCCGCCAGTACTCCGCCATTAAAAAAAATATAAATAATATTTTTTATACATAAATTTAAATAAATTATTTACAAAATAGTTAAAATAAAATAGAAATGATAATAAATTAAAACATATACCAACCTTTTCTTTATTACCAAAGTCTTTCAACCAACAAGGCGATAACTAAACTATATGTGAAATTTTTCAAACTATGTATTTCTAAAAGGGATAATACTCTAGTGAAATTTAAAAAAAATGACATAGATCGGCAAATTCATGGCTACAGTACTGGTCCAATAACAATAGCCAAGTAATATTTACCATTCATGGGCCAGTGCTTGGCCATTCAAAGGTAATAATATACTGGCTATATTCTGTAAACCATAGATCGGCCGATGATTGGTTCTAGTATTGGCCCAGTAACAATAGCCAAGTACTGTTAACTATTAATGGACCAGTGCTTGGCCGTATGTCAATGTCTGGCAAAACCTACTTGGGTATTAGGAAAAATAAACATTTAATATGAACCGTCTGTTCTTATTAGTTCAAAAACTTCGTAGACAACCTTTACATTTATTCAAAATGTTTCGTTTCAATAATTACAACTTTTGTTAAAATACAACACTTTATCTAATACGACGTAATATTTTCCCACCAATCTGTTCCTATAAGTCCTGGGGCCCTATTCCCGAACACATATTTGTCAATCGACAATATTGTCAATTTCACCAAATGCTTAACAACTTTGTTTAAAAATGGTATTCTGAAACTCTTATTTGTGTCAACTGTCAAACAAATTATAACAAACTTTTACAAAATTATAACAGATTTTTGGTACTAGCTTCGTACTTTTGACAACTAACTTTTTTAATCTTAAAAGATGCAAAATTAAATAAAAATATATTCAATAAATAACTATGTTTTAATGATATTTATATAAAAATATGATTATTTAATATTATTAAAGACTTAATTTTGCGTTATAAATTAATTTTCACGCCAATCGATGAAATTTGTATAAAAAAGTTAACACACAAAACATAAAGCAAAATTGTGATTTTGACAGTAACTATATTGTTCTTGTCAGATTCACAATATTGTGTTGAATTTTCACCAAATTGGTATTACATAATACGAAATTCACAATATTGTGTGAATTTACAATATTGTGATGACTTTATGTGTTCGGGAATAGGGCCCCAGAAAACTTTTTCATTAGCGAAAATGCTTTTTTCTAAAGAATAATTATTTGTTATACAAAAAAACGACATTTACTCTGCAACATGTTGACATTTTCCAAATGTATCTATTTGTCATCAGTGACAAAACTGAATTCACTCAAAAAATTTCTCACAATACTTTTCCGTTAAGCGTAAATCTTTTTACTTATTTTAATTTTTGTAAAAACCAATATTTGATCTGCAACAACCTGATATTTTCAAACTACTGCTCTTATTTCGAAATAGGACAACCCACTGCGTTCGGCGGGTAAACGCAGGCGCCCAATGGAAAGTCATACTTCTCCTCCTAATAAAATAATATACTATTTTCTATGATAGGAGATGAAAAGTCTATTTTCAATCAGACTCAATGGCCTGAGGAAATTGTATTTTTTCCTCTAGTGTAAAATTATTTTCCCTAAATAACAAATTGTAGTTGCTTTGGTATTTTCATATAGTTTTACAAAGTTTTTAAAACAAAGCAACCATGTAAAAATAGAATATGGCTTTTTAATGTTATATATTGTTGATTTTTGATTTAATAATTTCTAATAAATATCGTTTAAATATTTACTATCATAGAAAAAATTGTATTTCCTACCCGAGATAAAAACATTTTACGTTCGTGAAATTGTTCCACTCGCCGCTAAAACGTCTCGTGAACAAATTTTCACTCACGAAAAAGCAGCAGTTTAAAATGTTTTCCATTTTGTTTTTGTCGTTTGTTATGTTAAATTACAGCAGACGGTTGATTTTATCAAAATTTCAATATGTTAGCTATCTGTTAATTTGAAAACCGGTGTGTGGTGGTTGTTCATGTTTTACTTAAAAATACTAAAAATACCAGATGGAAGTTGCTCCCGAGTTCTGCGATTTCGTGCTACAGCATTAGAGTATTATAAGGAAAATAGTACATTATGCTACAAGAGATGAAAACGCTTCGTTTACGTAAATGAAAATTTGTTCGTTAGATTCGAGTGAAACAATTTCACGGATGTAAAATGTTTTTATCTCGCGTAGGAAATATATATAATAGTACATTATGATGCTAGGACGTAAAGCTAAAGATTTTGGACGGATGTGGAGTTTGCAAATCGAGGCGCTAGCCGAGATTTGCACCCACATTAAGTCCAAAATAGCTTACGTCCGTGCATCATATACTATTTTTTATTCGCCGCAAGCAAAATATTTTAAGAAAAGTTGTTTATTCTAAATTAAAATTATAAATTTTCATAAATTTTAAAGTAAAAATATGTGGAACAAGTAACCTTTGACAAAATATTTATTATTTTTTTCAAATTATTGTGTAGCTATGACAACAAATGATAACAACTATTTTAATTGGATAATGAAATTTTGAATTTGAGGGTTGCTTTGATAAAGAATTTTATTTTTCACAGAATTTAAACAAATACAAATGCTTTTTACTTTTTTGGACGTAGCTATGACAACAAAATAAATGGTTGAAAAGTGATACTTTAAAGCCGCAAATCACAGTAATAAATTAACACTTTAATATGTAGGCGAATAAAAACGATATTTATTTTAAATTATTAAATTAAAAATCGAAATATAACATTTAAACTTCATATTCTTATTTTTTCATAGTTGCTTTGTTTTAAAAACATTGAAAAGTTACATCAAAATACCATAGCACCTACAATTTGTTGTGAGCTTGAAAATCTAATTTGCATCTGCTATCATTGAAAAATAAATATTTACATAAAAATGCTTACAAAAAGATTCAGTGGTGGTATCATGAAACCCGATAACGAAAAGTTCTTGACAAAAATTCTCCGGTTGTACTAAAATCTACTATTTCAACAATTGTTTTAAGTTTTAACGTTAATTTTATGTCAAAAATCATCCGGTTGGAGTTGAGCTAACGGATGCAATTTTTAAATCAACAACAAGTAAGTCAACAATGACAAAACAATAAGACAGTTTGAAATTAAATAAAATGATTAGTTTTTTTGTCCAGCCTATATTGTAATTTAGAAAACTAGTAAAACAATTTTTTAATGCATTTAATTACGTCAATATCAAAACACTTTTACTATCAATACACAAAATTAACAAAAATACAAAACAAAACGAAAATTACCTACATAATGCAAAATTATGTTTTTCGAACAAAAAATACGGAAGCCGATGCATCAAGTATCGATAACTATAGATATGTATCAAAATATAACGGTATGTATCGATATATTGGTTTTATCGAAATTGTTTAATGTCGATATTTGCGATATTTTTGAAGTGAAAACTTCTTTAGCCGCGTTGCAAAATTTTATATGGACTAAAATCTATATATTCGCGTTGCCAATTTTTAAATCAGTAAAATATTTTTAAATATGTAACACATCCATCATTTCTTAACGTTTGAAATTGCGATGCGGATAACGCGCTCGACTGATGTTCTGTAGAACGCGAGTTCAATTCCTGGACTGGTACATTTTTTTTATTGTTCTTTTTTAATTTTTATTAAATACCATTAAAATTATTATTTTTTATTCATGAATTCATAAAAATAATAAAAATTTCTTTTTACGGATTATAAAAAATTGATCTAAAATGCAGTTTTTAAAAGTTATATTGCTACTGTCTTTTGCAATTTGCATTCTAGTCATCATGCTAAATAAATATTGAACGTAGGAAAGATAGTATAACCTGAAACAATTACATTTGTATATCAAAATTGTTGGTTTGAAGTTGTATGTAATACATGTTTAAAGCTCACAATAGCTCACATTATTTAAAGCTCACAAGCGAGCATAGCTTATGTATGATTAAACCTGGCTGGCAATCATGATAAATAAAATAATAAAAAATGGTGACACTTAGCCGATAGTGATTTACAAACGGCAACAATGCGCATTAATACCAATTAATTTACTTAGCTTTTTGCAGGAAGATTGGTAAAATTTAAAATTGTTGACCTATAGGTGTGACAACCACGCTTACTTTAGTCCCTGCTATTGGCATATGAGTTATCTTGTGATATCGTATACCACTGGCAATAGCAGTGCAATCTCATTAGCCAAAGTGATATCTTAGGGGTGCTAGCGGATGAAGTATTTTCAATCAACTATACCATCCCTTGCTCTAAGTTATGGAATATTCTTTGATGATACGCTATTTTTTTTTTAAATAAAATGTGTTTGATAGTAGAAATTACAAGGTATGTCACAACAACACATAAAAAACTTTTAAGAACAAGGTCCCACAACAATTCATGCTTTCTAAGGTGTTGATAGACGCAAATTTTTCTATGTTATGTTTTGATTATTTTAAACTAGCAGGACCCGGCGTACGTTGCTACGCCTATAAAAAAGTTTGTGCGCAGAAAATAATAATAATCAGAATAATTCAAGATTTTATTAAGAGTTTAGCAATGGATCTAACCATTATGTAGTTTAGAATTCTAAGACACTAGAAATGAATGTATTCAATTGAATAGAATGAAAAATTGCTTTGAAAAGTGAAAGATCCGTAACAAAAGTTTTATCTCAATTCCGGTCGGTTCGGGGGTCGGTTCGGTTATCTCGTCGCTGGTCGAGTTGGTTAAATGGTTAACCATATAAGCTTTGATCAGAGGGACGCCGGTTCGATTCCCCGAACCGACCGGAATTGAGATAAAACTATCTCGTCGCTGGTCGAGTTGGTTAAATGGTTAACCATATAAACTTTGATCAGAGGGACGCCGGTTCGATTCCCCGAACCGACCGGAATTGAGATAAAACTTTTGTTACGGATCTTTCACTTTTCAAAGCAATTTTTCATTCTATTCAATTGAATACATTCATTTCTAGTGTCTTAGAATCAGAATAATATCATTTATAAATTCAGACTTATATACTAATCTAAAACCAGTCAAATCACTTCATTTGTTGACATATTTGCATATATTTTACCGATTTCTTTAAATAACCTACATGGTTTGTTTGTTTTAGAAATTAATGGGGACGCCTATTTTTCTTAATAAGTAAAACACTTTCAACCTGGAGCTTTGATATTATTGTTCATAATCCTATTCTTCAATTCAACGATTCCATTGCAAAATCTTGCTGCATCATTGTTTCTAAAAAGAGGAAAAGAAACGCCCATTTTCTATATTTTGAACATGTAAAACATATATATATATATATATATATATATATATATATATATATATATATATATATATATATATATATATATATATATATATATATATATATATATATATATATATATATATATATATATATATATATATATATATATATATATATATATATATATATATATATATGTATATATATACATATATATTTATATATATATACATATATATATATATATATATATATATATATATATATATATATATATATATATATATATATATATATATATATATATATATAAAGCAAGTGAAATATGTATTACATATGTATATACACCAAACCAAGAACATGAGTGTTGTAAATTAGAAATATTATTTGCAACGTTTTGTGTTGGATGCATATAATTGTATGTATATAATAAATATATAAATGTATATAATTTTCATCTACATGAATTTGTTTGTCAACTTTAATTTTCCATTTGGATGGTAATTCTGTTTTGCGGAAAAAAATCGATCAAAGATAACTGAGTGAAAGTTGAATAATTTTAGTATAAAATATAATATACATTCAGGCATATATTTAACCATTAGGAAAATTAAAATTATTAATTCAAAAAAATAAATTAAATTTTAAAATTTCGGCTCCGAGGTGCATTAGTACCTGTTAATAGCCTTCTCCTGGCAAAATTTCAGACTCCTGTGTGCTGCAGATCTCGCTGGAGAGCGCACGTAGACAGACAAACACTTTATTTTATTATTATTATTATATTATTATTATTATTATTGTTATAGAAGATATAAAAATGTATATAATAGTTGCTTGGAATGCTGACAGATGTGAAACCCAGAATAATTTTAATGATTTTAATTTAAACATTCAGAAAGTTTAATTTGCAATGCTACAATAATTGGAAGACAGACAAAAAACACAGCTATTTCACACATTTAAGTTTTCACTTCTGTCGGCAGTCCTTAACACTGCCTTCTTTTTTTTTATAACGCTCAGCCCCAGTTTAATCATCTAATCTATCATATCTAATAACACATTATCTCCAATAATTCAAGAAATTAGTAATAATACAACATCACTGCGATGAAAAATCTACTACCAATTGAATTCATGCAATTGTCTGGTCTGTCGAGATTTGAGCCAATAAGTTTGTTTCAATGTTTAAGAGCGTTCATAATATTTTTCAACATTGATATCCTACGGTATAAACTAAAAATATGTTAATGTTTTGAATAAAAACCATAAATTAGCTTATAGTTATAGGGAATTATAAAAAAAATTTAAGGAACATGTATTTGTACTTTATATGTAAATTAAAAGTTGGTGGCCGCATTCAATACAGAAAAGGAACAAATGTATGCTAATATTGATCTCTAACAGGAGATTTGCCTTTCTATACTGAATACCCATTTCTATTTTACGTAAAAAATGGAAAAGGAAAACTGTTTATTTATCAAAAATACTAATAGTCAAAAATCATCCTATGAAATTCATCCCGGTCAGTGAGAGGATCTGCTACCTACGTGTACGTGGTACATATAACAATATTTCTCTTATTGCCGTGCATGCACCTACTGAAGCTAAGACCGTCGACGAGAAGGATAATTTCTACATAGCACTGGAAGAGGTTATGAAACAAACACCAACACGCGACTTCATTATGGTTCTTGGTGACTTTAATGGACAGGTTGGAAGAGATATCTCTTATGGAAATGTGGTAGGTCCCAACAGCCTGCATTTGAATTCGAATGATAATGGTGAGAGAATGACTGAGTTTGCATTATCAAATAATTTGAGAATTGCCAGTACGTTCTTTCCGCATCGATCGATTCATAAACAGACTTGGGTCTCACCGAATGGAAACACTCGAAATCAAATTGATCACGTTCTAGTAACAGCAGGTTTCTTTTCGAGCGTTCGGGATGTGCGATCCTTTAGAGGTGCATACATCGGAAGTGATCACTTCCTTGTATGTGCAACGATAAGGTTCCACTTCCCAAATCCAGGCATTCCAAAATTCAATCAACGGAAACGTTTTAACATCTCATCATTAAACAATGCTGAAACAGAAGAGAGATATCAAATCCATATTGCTGAAACATTGGAGAAATCAGAAACCATTAATGGAGACGTCGATAAGTCATGGTATTTGCTCAAAGATGCTGTTTTAAGCGCTGCTGAGGGAATACTTGGACGACCACAGAACCACTCCCAGAAGCCATGGATGGATCAAGCATGCCTTGACGCTATTCAATACAAAAGAGATTGCTATCTGAAGTGTCTACAAGGACGCAACACCAGGTCCACGAAGGAAAACTATAAACTGGCAAGACAAGCCGTTACAAAGCTATGTAGACGAGCGAAGAGAGAATGGTGGAAGAGACAGTGTGAGGATATTGAAAGCTTCAATAAGGAACATCAATCGCGTAACTTCTTTCAACAGGTTAAAACCTTAAAGAAGGGCCCTCAAACTAGATCAACTGCTATTCAAAATGAAGATGGGGAGCTACAAGTAGACCTTAAAAATATTTTAGATACTTGGGCCGCTTATTTTGAGAATCTTCTCAACTTAAGTGACCAGCAACAAGTCGGACGACGAGCAAAGCTTATTCGTGCGTCAAAGGTACATGTAGACGAACCCACCAAAGAGGAATTCGATGCGGCGCTGTCAAAACTAAAATGCAATAAAGCACCTGGTATCGACGATATAACATCCGAAATGATTGTACATGGTGGCGAAACTCTATCCTTAAGATTGTTTGAACTTGTTCAAATGATCTGGCGGGCTGAAACCATGCCACAGGACTGGAACACAGCTATGCTGATACCAATCCATAAAAAAGGTAATCGCCTACAATGTGCAAACTACAGAGGAATCGCTCTCCTCTGCACAGCATATAAGATCTTTTCCTACATTTTGCTATCCAAAATCAATCCTTTTGCTGAACAACTGTTTGGAGAATATCAGTGTGGCTTCCGGCGGGGCCGAGGTACCACCGATGCACTTTTCTCGATAAGGATGATTTTGGAAAAGTGTCGAGAGTTCAACATACCTGTGCACCAACTTTTCATTGATTTCAGGCAGGCCTACGACTCTCTCGAGCGAGAGACTCTATGGTCTGCTCTGGTGTCGATGGGAATTCCTGGTAAACTGGTATCACTATGCAAAATGACAGTACAGAACTCTCAATGCTGTGTACGAGTAGAGAACGAAATATCAAAGTTTTTTAAAGTCGACTCCGGTTTAAGACAAGGTGATGCTATCTCTCCTATACTTTTTAATCTAGCCTTGGAATATGTGTGCCGTCAAAAGAAACTACCGACTAATAACAATATCTTGTCAATAAACTCAGTACAGATGATTGCTTACGCTGATGATGTTGTCATCCTCGGCCGAAGTGAAGCTGTTATGAGTGAGACTTTCAAGTCGCTTGAGAGTGGTGCTAGGAAAATTGGTCTGCAAATTAACTACAATAAAACCAAACATATAAATGTTTCAAGAGAGGCTGAGAAGAAAGATTTGATGTGCGGCGATGAACGAATTGAGGGAGTTGAATCTTTTAAATATTTGGGATCAATGCTTGACTCAAACAACAGCATACTTACAGATATTAAAGCTCGCTGCAGGTAATCGAACTTTCTACTCAATTAAACTTCTCCTTGGATCACCGTATGTATCAACTAACACCAAGCTCAAGTTATACAAGACATTGATTAGACCGGTTGTGATGTATGGGTCACAAACGTGGACCCTTACACAAAATGACGAATCGCATTTATCTGTATTTGAGCGTAAGATCCTACGCTACATATTTGGTCCACTTAAGACAGACGATGGGGAGTATAGAACCCGGTATAACTTTGAGATCAGAGACCTTCTTGAGGGTCCTGATATAATAGGTTGTATCCGTTCTAATAGGATTGCTTGGTTTGGGCATGTTCTACGAGCCGATTCACAGTCTGGAATGATTAGAAAAATGTACGTTAGTACCCCAGGGAGTGGTAGACCGCGAGGTAGACCACGACTACAATGGGAGACTGACGTAATAAACGACCTTAAAAAAATCGGCTGCCATGGTAATTATGTCGCTGTTGCGAATGACCGTGGTGAATATTCAAAGCTGATTAACCTGGCAACGCTCCTACATGGAGCATGAACGCCCTTAAAAAAAAAAACGTTTGTACGAACATATCGTTTGTTACTTTGCAACACAACGTTGTATCAGTACAAAATTTTTTTTCTACTTTTTAGTTCGTTTTTCCAAAGTGTGTTTTTTAAATTTTATCTATTTATTTTTTATTTCATACTGATATCTAAAACGACATTTTTCGGATTATTTATGATAAAAAAAGTTGAACTTTAACGTCCTAGGACTTTATAAAATTTTATAAAGTCCTAGGACGTTAAAGTTCAACTTTTTGAGTAATATTTAAAACTCCTTTCTTTTATTTTAATAAATTTCCAGTATGAAATAAAATGTTGTATTTATCTCAAACGAAAAGTGTTTTCAAAGGTACTCATGTTGTAAACCTTTTAAAACTAATCTAAATTTATTGAACTTATTAGTATAACTTAGTGATATTTCAAAATTTAATTTGGTTTAAAAATTGTGATTTCACAATGTAAAAATTTAATGCAAGTCAAAATTGCATAGTTTCAATTTTTATTATATTTAAAAAATAAATATAATAAAAAGTGTGAACAAACTTAGTTTTTTGACTTGTGAATTTTTATATTGGGAAATCCTCTAAATTAGGTCAAATTATGTTTATTTGTTTTTATTAATTTTTAATTGGTTGTTTTTCTTTTGATAACGGAAAATAACGGCTTACAACATTTCCCCTACAATTAGTAATTATTGAAGAAATTTAAAAGTTAAAAGAGTAGTAAATTAGCAGTGAACGGCAGAAGTTAGTTAATATTTATGCTTTTTGAGTTATAGTTTGAGAAACATAAGGTAAAAGTTTAGTCAAAGTAATTAAAGAGTGAAATCAATGTTGTAGTTAAGATTGAAGATAAAGTAGAAATAGAAAAGAATTGTAAGAAAAGTTTTCAATAAAACAAAAGTGTTTAATTAGAAAGTTCAATACTACTAATTAAAAATAAAAATTAAATGCAGAATTAAAAGGAGACTGTTCATTTATAAAAAGTGTTTTTATAGTCAAAGTAACTGACCCTAGAAAAAAGGGTATAACTTTTGGTATAACGTTGGTGTGTAAAGAAGATATCCCTATAAAAAAGGATATAACACTCACTAGTATTTTCAGCCTCGGCTAGACGCCTCGGCCGCAAACAACTAGCTCGTACTTTAAAGTTTCACTTTTTGTTCTAGATAAATAAATAACTATTATTTTAGAGTTTTTAGCTATATAATTTTACCTAAAATAATTCAACAACGTTACTCCATGGAAAATACATGATAAGTAAAACCAGTACGTAAATAACATCCCGAAAGTTTAATATTCTTTTGAAATTTAAAGTAATTTTAATAAGATATAATTTTATACGATAGCATATAAAATGTATTGTTTCATGCCAGCTTAATCCCTTATAAAAGAGTTTGTTCCACAAGTGTATCATTTTCAATAAATAAGCTATGCTATTGCTATTTTCATGGAATTTTACAAAATTTTTGAATCATTACAACTTGAAATATTTTTTCGCATGCTATTCGCCATTAAACATTCATATGCGATTTTTTCATAGTTGTATTAATTTAAAAATTTTGCCAATTTCTAATTTAATAATTTATACTAATTATCATTTATATCGTTAAGATCGTAGAAAAAATTGCAGTTTCTACGCGCCATGAAAACGTTTTACGCTTATGAACTGATTTTGCCCTCAACGTAAAGAATACTTGTTATAACAAAATTTCTTTAATTTGTTTCTCAATTCGTATTTCACTATGTATCATAATAGAACTCCTGATCGACCCCAATTGCTAGCCCGATCTACTCGGACGAAACGCCACAAAACTATTAGTAATTTATATTCGTTACCTACAACATACAAAAATTGATTAATTTAAATTTAAGCAGAAAACGACGCATTTTATATTCCACCAAAATAAAATTTAACAGCATAGGGTGCAACGACACTTTTGTAGGTCTACTGTTAAAAAGAACGAAAAAAAAAATTTAACATTTTATGGACAAAAATTGTTTGCTTAGTCACCAAACGATGGTTTTAATATGTGTTTAAGACATGAAGTGAACGATTAAAAATGAATAGGACTTTTTTAATTGTGTTCGTAGTTATGACATTTTAATTTATCTCATAAATTGTATTCTTTGTTGAATTATAAAATTTACAACATGATTTGGCATGCGATGATTATAAACATTATTGTTCTGATTAAATTTAGTTTCATGTTTTATGTACATGTAAAAGCAATATATATATATATATATATATATATATATATATATATATATATATATATATATATATATATATATATATATATATATATATATATATATATATATATATATATATATATATATATATATATATACATATATATATATATGTATATATATATATATATATATATATATATATATATATATATATATATATATATATATATATATATATATATATATATATATATATATATATATATATGTATATATATATATATATATATATATATATATATATATATATATATATATATATATATATATATATATATATATATATATATATATACAGTAATCCCTCCGACTGCGCGGTAGTTCCGTTCCAGAAAAACAGCGCGCAATACAAAACCGCGCAATGTGAACCCTATTTTGTAAGAAAATGGGGGGTTCGGTTCCAAATTTTGAAAAAAATTCAAAAAAAAATAATTTAAAGTTATAATTAAACAAAAATGAATATATACAGCCTGAAAATTATGTATTACTTCGACAACTCTTAAAAAGAAAACACTTCATAAGTTAACAGATAAATTAACATAAATAACATTTCAAAAAACAACTCAAATCAAAAAAAATAATATCAATAATATGAATTTGTTTAGAATATTCTTACTGACTTGAAATTGAAATTGATCTATATTGAATGTTCCAGCCACACAGTTAAAAATAAACTGAATTTCTAATGCAAATTCCTACATATATGGGTCATTCTTTTACAAAGCGAACACATTTTTGATTTGGCTGAAATTTTTTTTAGGGCTTTTATAGGAAAATTCCCAAATTCCCATTTCCCAAGAAAAAAAGATATGCGTGCTCGAGAATTTTTTTTTTCGAAAATAAAGCGGTTCTAAATTTCAAAGATTTCGTGATTTTTTGCTGGAAGACTTATTTGCAAAGATTCATAACTTCGGTTCTGGTAATGATAGAAATTTTTTTCTGTTTTATTTTAAAGCTAAAAGATGAACTTTAAAAAAAAATTGTTATCTACAAAAATTATTAACAAATTCCTATGTGTAAACAGTTTAGCAATAAGTCAGACACTTTCTCTCTAACATCTGCAATTTTGCTCTCTCGTGTACGAGTAGCATTAGAAATAAATTAATTTATCGAGCGCGGAAAGACAAAAAATTCCATAAATTTTTGTTGTCCCGCGCTGGATAAATTAATTTATTTCTAACAGTAAAACTATTTTCTCCATTGAACGTAGAATACGATGGTTATATCAAATACTCTTTATTTTTGTAGGGCAATCACTAAAAATCGATTTTAACATTTTATTTGTTTATAACAATCGGAATTCGCAAATAATTTTTATTGAATATATTTTTTATTAATTCCATCTCTTAACTTTAAAATAAAATAAAACAAAAGCTTCTATCATTAATAGAACCGAAGTTATGAATTTTTGAAAATAAACGTCAAGCCAAAAATCACGAAATCCTCGAAATTTAGATCGCCTCTATTTTCCAAAAAAAAAATCCTCGAACACGTATATTTTTTTCAATATGATATTGAGGAAGAAATGTTTTAAGCCAAATCCCAAATGCGTGATTTTGTTCAAATCTGTTCGATTTGTGAAAACATGTAATTTTTTTTTCATTTTAATTGTACGAAATTCACCTACATATTCTAAAAAAATTTTTAAACTACGCGCAGTGTGAAATTTTAATCGCGCAGTGCGAAAATTAGTATTGAAAACTCATCTCGCGCAGTGGAAATCGCGCAGTTAAAACCCGCGCAGTCGGAGGGATTACTGTATATATATATATATATATATATATATATATATATATATATTTACAGAATATTATTTATTATAATGTATTTATCAAACTTCCAGTCTCTGTGGTTTTTTCAAATTTTTCTGTCAATCCACCTCGAAACGTAGTAGTGGGGAGTCGGGTCTTAATATTAAAAATTTTCCTTATTTGTCAATAATTTAAAAATTGTGCACTGAAAAATTGTAAAAACGATTGAAATGTTTCTTTAATTAGGTGCTCTTTTAAATGACATTTGATTTGATGTTAAATGGTGTTTTTCCCAATCTCATTCCCATCCCCTTAATATAATTATGATTATTTGACACTTTAATATATTTTTCATTAAAAACTTAAAAATTTTTCTAAATAAAGATATCCCCATTATTCAAAATTATACAAAAAAACTGCGAAGTTTCAAAACTAATTTTTAAGGAATACTGAAGGAGAGCCCTTTCATATGATACCCTACTTGACTTGGTAAATAATGTAGTTTCTCAAAGGCCTCACAAGGCAGCCCTCTGAAACAAACAAAAACAACTTTATTTATTTTTGCAATTAAGTGTTACAAGTACCTCAAAATTTCAGTCCATATGATTTATGGCTTACGAGCTTACGATATAATGGGAAAAACTATCACCAATACAGTTTCTTATAAAAAGGAACGATAAAAAACAAAACCAGAGCACAAGTACAATTTTTTAACAATAAATTTTATAAATAATAAATTTAACGCAACCATTTCTTACATTGAGTTAAAGAGGAAACTTGAGTATGTAAATCGGTAACTAAAACCCTCTTTTAACTCATTACAACTAAATGTCGTTATATATTTTTAAAAAAAATTATTTTTGACAGTTAGATATTATTTTTTTTCATTATTTTTAAAACACTTATTTTTAAAACACTCTTTAATTATTGCGTCTTTAATTATTATTTTTTGTTTAAGTAATAAAAACAATATTTCGGCACATTGCCGTTTTCAAGTTGAAAAATAAAATATAGAAAATATTACAAACTTATACATACATACATAATCACAAAATTATTTTTCAAAAAATTATCAGTACAAAATGAAAAACTAAAATTAATATTAGTTTCATTCATATTCATTTTGTATAATTTTTTGAAAAATAATTTTGTGAATCTAATTTTTGTAATATTTCTTACATTTTTTTTTCAACTTGAAAACGGCAATGTGCCGAAATATTGTTTTTATTACTTAAATAAAAAGTCCAAGCGGCACGTATATCAGCTAGAAATAGGTAGATTTCGAGATCAGACAGTTTTGTGTGCCAGTAGAATCTTATGTATCAGATTAGTTTAAACAAAACAAACTAATTTCAAACAGATATCGAACAAATTTTAAAAAGAAAATTAGCTACCTACAAGCAAAATTATATCTATCCAATTTTGCAACAAACAAATATCAAATCTACCACAAAACATGTGTGTGACAATTTATGAAACAAACCTACTCTATATCATATGTCGTGCAATTACTGCAAAATATCAAAATAGTTTATTTCTAAGAAAAAAAATAGTTTTTTTCTATTCAAATCTTTTATTTTTTTGACTGTTATAAGGTTGACATTGACTGTTATAAGGTTTTTGGAAATTGTAGTTGGGGATTGCTGCAAACTTTTTTGTTGAAGCCAACAAGTCAAAAACCTTTAACTGCAGAGGTTTATATATATAAGAAATGGATTAAAATGTTTTTACAGATTCTAAATTTATGAAGATTTTAAAAATATTAGTATCCAAACGGCCGTTATAACGGATTAAAAAAACCACTTTTTTTTCTAGTATAAAGCCTATAGTTCCTGAACCATGTATCAGATTTTTTTGATTTACGAACTGGTCCAAGATATTAATAAAACACACATTTTTCAGAAAGGTTTTTTGGTCTGGCTCCACAAATGCAACCGTGAGAGCGCCGGTTGATTCAAACGCATTTTGTGTTTTACAAGCTTTTTTGTTGGAGCCGCTCACTCAGAAAGCTCCAACCGCAGAGGTCTTTTTTTTGAAAGAATCTGATTAAAAAGGTTTCAAAAATTCTAAATTTATGAAGTTTTTAAAAATATTAGAATCCAAACGGCCGTTATAACGGATCTAAAAAACAGAGTTTTTTTCTAGTATAAAGCTTCTAGTTTCTTAACCATGTGTTGGATTGGGCTGATTTTCGAACTTGTCCAAGATATTAATAAAACACACATGTTTAAAAAAGGTTTTTTGATCTGGCCTTATAGATGCGACCGTGAGAGTGCCGGTTGTTTCAAAAAAAATTTTTTTTTTGCAAACTTTTTTGTTGGAGCCGCTCACTCAGGAACTTCTAACTGCAGAGGTCTTTTTTTAAAACAAATTGATAAAAAAGATTCCAAAGATTATAAATTTGTTAAATTTTTTGAAATATTAGTATCCAAACGGCCGTTATAACGGTTTTAAAAAATCAATTTTTTTCAGAAAAAAGCCTCTAGTTTCTTAACCACGTGTTGGATTTTGCTGATTCACGAACTTGTCCAAGATATTATTAAAACACACAAGTACAGAAAATTTTTTTGATCTACCTCAACAAATGCGACCGTGAGAGTGCCGGTCGTTTTCGTTATATCTCATATCTTTTATATATATATATATATATATATATATATATATATATATATATATATATATATATATATATATATATATATATATATATATATATAAATTTTTTTTTTTTTTGTTTTTTTGTCTCCGCTTATCATATATAGTCGTTTGGCACAAAAATTTTTCCGAAATTCCGAGATGAAGCCCATTGCAATAGGTAGATTTTTATATGAAATCTACCTAATAATAATTAAACACTGATATAAGTGTTTTTAAAATAATAAAATGTCATTATAACATATAGCAGAGAACAGTGAATTACTAGAAAAATTGACATTCCTTTCAAAGCTAAACATAATATTTAAAACAATTCTTCCTCAAATAAAAACAGAATAAATATTTGCATAAAAATTTTATACAGAAGATGTGCTAATTTCTAAATAAAAGAATAATCTGTTTTCTTTCATTAACAACAAATAAAACTAACAGTGTAAACTAGGATGACGTTACCATTTATCATTTGTTTGTTGTTTTATTTTACTTTTTAATTATTGACCTAAATTCAGGTCACCAGGAATTTGTATATCTCACTCACAATTTCTTACTTGGTTCATTTCCTCATTGCTGAGCTATCGATATTTTTTTGCGACTAGATAGTTTTAATTTTCTCTTTTATTCTCCAAGTTTGTGATGTTTGTAGTAAATCGTATAGTCGTTACTGCAAAAGTCTTTGATTAATCTTGGTCGTGTTTGTTGATATTTTTATGGTTTTACGGATATTGTTTATATACGATTGTTGTTTATATTAAACCTAATAATCCAAAATTATAGATCACGAAAATTTTTTTACTTGTTCTTGTAATTCAAACCAAATTTGTTCTCTTTATGCAAGTTCTTTTATACATATTATATATTCAATTTCTTTACTAAAAAACCAAATTCAAATTTAAACGCAAATAAAAATTCTTTAACAAATATAAAAGAAATTAAATTAGCAATTCATCTATCCGTCTCATTCAAAGAAAATGAAATAAATATGTACACCTAGTGTAGACATAGACAGACAAACACACAAACATATAAAATTAACAATAGAATTATTTAAATTAAAGTATTGGTAATCTGCAAGTGAAATGACGAATTAAAATTATAAATTTGCGAAATTTTTACATTTTATTTTTGCATTTCCAGGCAAATTCCAGGCAAAAAATCGTACCTCCAAAATCTCTCTGGGAGCCGTTTAGAAAAACCAATTACGTAGCGTTCCTGCAATATTCTTTTTAATATTATATTAATTTGGTTTATTTTACAAAAATGAAATAATTTGGGTTATTATTCTAGGGAACTACCTTAGCTAGAGTAATCCAAATTATTACTATTTTTTTTAAACTTTATTTATGAACATAGTATTATTTTAGGTAGATTTCATATAAAAATCTACCTATTGCAATGGGCTTCATCTCGGAATTTCGGAAAAATTTTTGTGCCAAACGACTATATATGATAAGCGGAGACGAAAAAACAAAAAAAAAAAATTTTATATATATATGTATATATATAAACGATATGAGATATAACGAAAACGACCGGCACTCTCACGGTCGCATTTGTTGAGGTAGATCAAAAAAAATTTCTGTATATGTGTGTTCTATTAATATTTCAGACGAGTTCGTGAATCAGCAAAATCCGACACGTGGCTAAGGAACTAGAGCCTTTTTTCCAAAAAAAAATTGATTTTTTAAAACCGCTATAACGGCCGTTTGGATACTAATATTTTAAAAAAATTAACAAATTTAGAATCTATGAAATCGTTTTTATCAATTTGTTTTAAAAATAGACCTCTGCAGTTAGAGGTTCCTGAGGAGCGGCTCCAACAAAAAAGTTTGCAAAAAAAAATTTTTTTTGAAACAACTGGCACTCTCACGGTCGCATTTGTAGAGCCAGATCAAAAATCCTTTTCTAAAAATGTGCGTTTCAATAATATCTTGCACAAGTTAGTAAATCAGCCAAATCCGATACATGGTTAAGAAACTAGAGGCTTTATACTAGAAAAAAACTCTGTTTTTTAGAACCGTTATAACGGCCGTTTAGATTCTAATATTTTTAAAAACTTCATAAATTTAGAATCTTTAAAACCTTTCTAATCAGTTTCTTTAAAAAAAAGACCTCTGCAGTTGGAGGTTTCTGAGTGAGCGGCTCCAACAAAAAAGCTTGTAAAACACAAAATGCGTTTGAATCAACCGGCACTCTCACGCACGCATTTGTGTAGCCAGATCAAAAAACTTTCTTAAGAATGTGTGTTTTATTAATATATTGGACAAGTTCGTAAATCAGAAAAATCTGACCCAGGGTTAAATAGCTAGAGGCTTTATACTAGAAAAAAATTCGTTTTTTTAATCCGTTATAACGGCCGTTTGGATACTAATATTTTTAAAAACTTCATAAATTTAGAATCTGTGAAACATTTTAATCCGTTTCTTATAAATATAAACCTCTGCAGTTAGAGGCTTTTGACTTGTTGGCATCAACAAAAAAGTTTGCAACAATCCATAAATACAATTTGCCAAAACCTTATAACAGTCAATGAAAAAAAATAAAAAGGTTTGAATAGAAGAAATTAATTTTTTTTCTTAGAAATAAACTATTTTGATATTTTGCAGTAATTGGACGACATATGATATAGCGTAGGTTTGTGTCATAAATTGTCACACACATGTTCTGTGGTAGATTTGATATTTGTTTGTTGCAAAACTGGATAGATATACTTTTGCTTATATGTAGCTAATTTTCTTTTTAAAATTTGTTCGATATCTGTTTTAAAATAGTTTGTTTTGTTTAAACTAATCTGATACATCAGATTCTACTGGCACACAAAACTGTCTGATCTCGAAATCTACCTATTTCTAGCGGATATACGTGCCGCTTGGACTTTTTTAAAGTTAATATGTTTAAAGTTTTCAACATGTTGGTTTTATTATGCAATCTTATTGTACTCTATCGAGAAGGAACTTTTAAAATCAATTTCAGGAGTTTGGGTGCTTTCCAAACGACGACTTATTTGTGGAACGTAACTTATTCTAAACTTATTCAAATAAGTATGCTGGCGAGGTAACTTATTGTCTGTCTCTTTCTGTTATAAAAATCTAATTCGAAATGTCAAATCTTTTTTTTTTAACTTAATATAGGTTATGTTATATTAACAAATAAATACACAATATAATAATTAAAAAACATGAGTGCAAGAAAACAATATAGCAGTTGATGTAAGTACTTATGTAATATAGATACATTGCATGATTATTTTAAGTTAATACAAAATGTTTTATATTATTATAGACCAATAGCCTTACTCCCAGTCATGTCTAAAATATACGAGCACTATATTAATTCACACATATCCAAATTTTTGGAAGACAACCATTTGATATCTGACAGCCAATACGGTTTTAGAAACAAAAGATCAACAACCGATCTACTGAACTATGTGGCACATATTTGGAATAGCATACTTGAGAAAGGTGGTGAAACGTACGTAATCGCATTAGACATCTCAAAAGCATTTGATCAAATTTGGCATGCCAACTTGATCAACAAGCTCGTTGCGTACGGTTTTCATCCCGCAGTCGTGAAGTTGATTCAAAATTTTCTGTCTAACCGATACATCTCGGTATCTATAGATGGCTTTTCTTCTGAGTCCAAATTAATTAACGCTGGTGTACCCCAAGGCTCAGTTTTATCTCCCACTTTATTTTTAATTTATATCAACGAACTGTTGCAAATCACCAGTAACCCAATAAATAGTTTTGCAGATGATAGTACACTGCACAAGACATTCGTCCCCCTATCTTCAAAGGGTAAAATGCATGAACGAATAAATCCCGTCCGGAGAGACGCTGCCATAAATGTAAACGAGGACCTAAAAAAAGTCGCCGATTGGGGTGACAAAAATTTGGTCAATTTTAATTCCACCACAACACAGCTATTGAATGTTTCCAGATCAAAGACCGAGTTTCCCAACGATATTTCAATTAATATGTGTGACGACCAAATACGCGAATGTGAAAGCATTCGTTTATTGGGAGTCACAATATCCAATGACTTACTCTGGAATGATCATATAATGGCCATGGCAAAGAGCGCGTCAAGAAAACTCGGCCTCCTCAATAGATGTAAAAAATATTTTACTCCGCATCAATTACTCCACATTTATAAGTCCTATATTCGTCCCTGTATGGAGTATTGTTGTCAAGTTTGGGGCGCTGCATCTTTTACTATCCTGGCTCTTTTGGACTCTGTTCAAAAGCGAGCTATACGAATTGTTGGTGATCGAGATTTAACATTAGGTCTTGATTCCCTGCAACATCGTCGCACTGTTGCTGATCTCGTTGTTTTTTATAAATATCGTCACCAGCAGTGCTCGGATGAAATCAGGTCCATAATGCCTCAGACATATGTTTTTCCCCGTTTTACTCGTCAATCGGTGTGTGCGGGCGGTCGAACTGTCGAGATTACTCACTGTCATAGTAATAGAATGCAAAGAGATTTCTTTGTGCGTACATCGTACACATGGAATGCTTTGCCCGAATCAATAGTCTCGAGTGCTTTCAATCCACAAAGATTTAAAAAAAGCGTCCACCTATACCTCAAGACGCATGTTGTTGTGGGACCTACGTCTTAAAAGGTATCTATGTGTTGTTGTGACACATTTTGTAATTCCTACTACACAACACTTCTTATTAAAAAAAAAAAAAAAAAAAAATATGTGTTTTAATTTTATCTTTATGAACCGAAGAAGAAATAGAGGGAAGGGGAGCCAACAAAGAACAGTTTAAGTTAAAAACCAGTCAATATAATATTATCTGGAAGTAAAATTAATCATATTAATTTAACATTCTTGTTACTAGACATATTTTGTTTTATTTTAGATTAATACAAACATCAAGTACAGAACTTGCTGGCGGGACACCGCAAGAATGTGCCAAAAAATGGAATAATTTGATGGACACTTTCTAAAAAATAAAAGGATCCAAAAACTGGATCGGAGTCAACTTCCTTAAATGCGTCCAATTGGCCATATTTTCAAAAAATAAATGATATTATGGGCGATAGGAATAACATCACAGCAGCCTACATTATTAGTAGTTGTGCTGATGATAATTCAGTATAGAATATGACCCTGACCCGGAGTACGACCTCGAGCTATTGGCAAGCCCATTACCATTAGAGAGTGGCCCATCTTCAATCCATGCAAGACCAATCCCACCAGATATTCCTCAAGTATTTTAATCTGTTTTTTATTTGTGGTTTTGGCGTTGGACCATATGGGGCAGCCAAATAAAATGACAGCCAAATAAAATAATTATTTCTTTACTTCGGTTTTCAAGTTTATGTTTGTTTGATTTTCTTGACTCATTATAATTTTGATGTTAGTTTTGATGTTATTATATAAATATAATTTTTTGTATACGCTCCCAAAATCATTTCAGGACTCATTTCAGTCCGTAAAATGCTTAATTTTCGGCCTAGGCCGTAAAAGTCGTCATAGCAACCATTTAAGGACTATTTTAAATGATTCAGTCGATAATATTTAAAAAAAGTCCAAGCGGCACGTATATCCGCTAGAAATAGGTAGATTTCGAGATCAGACAGTTTTGTGTGCTAGTAGAATCTGATGTATCAGATTAGTTTAAACAACACAAACTAATTCCAAACAGATATCGAACACATTTTAAAAAGAAAATTAGCTACATATGTATAAGCAAAACTATATCTATCCAATTTTGCAACAAACAATTATCAAACCTACCACAGAATATGTGTGTGACAATTTATGACACAAACCTACGCTATATCCTATGTCGTCCAATTACTGCAAAATATCAAAATAGTTTATTTCTAAGAAAAAAAATTAATGTCTTCTATTCAAACATTTTTATTTTTTTTTCATTGACTGTTATAAGGTTTTGGCAAATTGTAGTTATGGATTGTTGCAAACTTTTTTGTTGAAGCCAGCAAGTCAAAAATCTTTAATTGCAGAGGTTTATATTTATAAGAAACGGATTAAAATGTTTCCACAGATTCTAAATTTATGAAGTTTTTAAAAATATTAGTATCCAAACGGCCGTTATAACGGATTAAAAAAACGAATTTTTTTCTAGTATAAAGCCTCTGGTTATTTAACCATGTGTCAGATTTTTCTGATTTACGAACTTGTCCAAGATATTAATAAAACACACATCTTTACGGAAGGCTTTTTGATCTGGCTCCATAAATGCGACCGTGAGAGTGCCGGTTGATTCAAACGCATTTTGTGTTTTACAAGCTTTTTTGTTGGAGCCGCTCACTCAGAAACCTCCAACTGCAGAGGTCTTTTTTTTTAAAGAAACTGATTAAAAAGGTTTCAAAAATTCTAAAATTCTAAATTTATGAAGTTTCTAAAAATATTAGAATCTAAACGGCCGTTATAACGGATCTAAAAAACAGAGTTTTTTCTAGTATAAAGCCTCTAGTTTCTTAACCATGTATCGGATTTGGCTGATTTACTAACTTGTGCAAGATATTAATAAAACTCACATTTTTAGAAAAGGTTTTTTGATCTGGCTTCACAAATGCGACCGTGAGAGTGCCGGTTGTTTCAAAAAAAAATTTTTTTTTTGCAAATTTTTTTGTTGAAGCCGCTCACTCAGAAACCTCTAATTGCAGATGTCTATTTTTAAAATAAATTGATAAAAAAGATTCCAAAGATTTTAAATTTGTTAACATTTTAAAAATGTTAGTATCCAAACGGCCGTTATAACGGTTTTAAAAAATCAATTTTTTTTACAAAAAATGCTCTAGTTCCTTAACCACGTGTCGGGTTTTGCTGATTCACGAACTCGTCCGAGATATTAATAGAACACACGTGTACAGAAAATTTTTTTGATCTACCTCAACAAATGCGACCGTGAGAGTGCCGATCGTTTTCGTTATATCTCATATCGTGTATATATATATATATATATATATATATATATATATATATATATATATATATATATATATATATAAATATATATATATATATATATATATATATATATATATATATATATATATATATATATATATATATATATATATATATATATATATATATATATATATATATATATATATATATAAATTTTTTTTTTTTGTTTTTTCGTCTCCGCTTATCATATATAGCAATAGGTAGATTTTTATATGAAATTTACCTAAATTGCAATAGGTAGATTTTTATATGAAATCTACCTAAAATGTATTAAACCTAAGAATACGGTTATTAAAATACATGTTAATTAGGCATATCTCTGTGAACTCAACAATATCTAATCTAACAGGTAATAAATAAGAAATAAATAATCTTATTCGGAAAAATGAAAATGAAATGAACAATTTTGCGCATTTTGAAAACTGTTACCTGTTAACTGTTTCCTTTTAGAAGAGCGATAACTTTTGGAAACTTGTCAATATAAATATTTTCTTTGACACTCAGAAGTCAAAACTGTTTTGAGCATAGAATATTTCGACCATACTGTCGACGGTTTGAACGTTTGTGACTGTAAAAGAGTAATCAAAAATCCTCAAAGTATAAATTGCCAAGATACTACTTACTTTTTCGTGAAAATAATTTAATACCACGTCTTCGTTTATAACGGCTACGCCCATATTTGATTTCCAGCTGTTAAAATTTTCATACTCTTTATGATACATGTCACGAGATTTTCGGAGAAGTAAATCCTGTACAATTTCTTTTGCCTTCTCAGCAATACTTTCTGGATTTCGGAGCATTTTCAAATATGTTTGTATTTTAAATTTTATGATAAATTTCGGATGACAGAATTGATAAATGAATAAAACAAACTTGTTGCATATGTTTCATAAGAAATCAGAATTCATTCTCTGAAGAAGGTCTCTTAGAGACAGAAAATATATTTAGAAAAATAAAATATTATTAAAGTGTATAAGAAGTCTTTTAATCAAAAATTTTCATTAGATTAACACTTTAAGTAGTTCATCAACAATTATATATCACCTACTACTTCTATTACCATTGTAGAAAATACGTTACTTTAAAATTATGATAAATTTCACTTTTTGTATAAATAGAAAAAGAAGTTTAAGAGATATTATTTATTTTATTAGAAAAACTTAAATTATAAGAGCACATTCTTCTTCGCAACAATCACAAATTTCCACAAGTTGATCAGTTTGACACTGTTAAATTCCAGGAGTAGGCGGCCGCTCTCCGTCCAACAGCGTTATGAAAAATTCTAAATCTTCAAAATCTCTCCATTTCTCACCATACTGTTTCACCAATAGATTAGTCATATCTCTCTTTTTCTCATTTGAAACTTTATTCCCTAAGGCAATCATTTGCATTGTTGTTGGAAACAGTTTCACTCCCTCTAAGTAAGATATGTACTTTTCATCACTTTCATATATGATGTTTTCAAAACTTTTTAGCAAGCATTGACGGCAAATTTGAGATGTTTTAAAAAAATACACGCTTAATATTTTGTATTGTATACCATTTATCGGTTTTCCTTGTAGTGACACACACTGTATAAAAACTTAGTTGTCGTAAATAAAATGCATCCCCTATAGGAGATTTAGGTTATGGCTATACATGTTGCAGGTCAAAGCACAGTGTTAGTGATTTTGGCACATCTGTTTTAAGTAATTTATAAAACGTGTTCGCTTTTAATTTATGTATCCTATGCATAATTCGTTCCAGAATCTTTAACGTAAAGCAAAACACTTATTAAGCTCCAAGTTCACATACTTTTATTTTTACGATAATTCTTTTTTAATCCGGGATTTCCCTCATTGTGCGATCAACGTATTTTTTTGCGAATTACTCGTTATGAAAGGTGCTCGTTACTTTTCGCTACTTTTTGGTGCAACTCGTCGATTTCATAGCGCATTTTACGAAATTTGACGCATTTTGTTGCAATTTCGGCCGAATTTTCAATATAATTCAGTAATTGGAACCAATCTACGTACATAACTTTTTTTCTAAGAAAATTGGAAATGTAACGTTTTGGTGTGTACCTCCACATTTGTATTTTTTTGTTTATTAAAATTTTATCGAGTCATCCTTCGTTTTATGTTTCTCTATTTCTATTTAATTTTAAAATAAACGCATTTAAAATGAATTAAGTAATACAATATATATGCATAATTATTATTTATATTAATAGTTTAATTTTAAATTTTTAATTAATTTTGTTTTATATATATTCGCAATATGCGTGATTATAGTTAATTATTATTTTTATTACTCTTTTGTGTTTTTATCTATATGTAATATGTTTCTATCTATTTTTATCTTTTATAAAAACTTTAATTTTTGAAATTTGTTAGATATTTGTAAGATACTTTATTAAATTTTCACTATTTAAAATACTTTTAAAAATTAATATTTGTTATTAATAGTATTTATTATATTTATTATTTTAAGAATGATGTAATATTAGGACGGCTGCCTACTAAGCTCTCCACGCTTTGTTGTTTAAGTTTTAAGTAGGGATTCCTGTTTTCTTTTAGAAAGAGTACAGTTTGTCCTATTACGCTGAAGCGGTCAAGTTTAGTCTCCTTTATAGATATGGCTGTTTTAGTGGAAGAAACTCATTATTATCCCTGCTCTGCGTTTGACGATAAGCTTTAGCTATCGATATTATTAGTATAACTTCTATGGAACTGACCGTTGAGTATGATGTTGTTATAATTTGTATTTTTATTTGTTTTTTATGGTGATTATTAGTCCTGGCTTGTTCTGTTAATATATTTACAATTAAAATTAGAATCATTTTAACTCTATAATCGTTGACTTGCTCATCCCGAGATATTGTAAACTGCTGTACATTCAACTGCGAAAGATACGTTATAATAACCCATTATTAAAATTTTTGGAATTTGTTTATTTGACATTTTCAAATATGTAAACATAATATTTTTGTATGTTATAAAATTAATCAATTTTTTTCTTAATTTATTGGCATAGCTCCTTTATTGGAGGCATATCACCGAAAAGCAAATTAATTTAATTTAATTTTAACATTTCACATATAATAAATTTGAGATTGGAATATACCTTGAAAATGGCAGCAAAGCTGTAGAAATCAATAGCTAGAAAATAAAAATAATTATATATAAAATTATTATTAAATTATTTTAATTAAATTTTATTTATGTGAAACTTACGCACCTTTTGAATTCCAAACATTCGAAGGTTCTAAATAAAAAGATAGTAAAATAAAAATAAATAAATTATAAATAAATTTGCACCGAAATTTTTATTTGAATCGAAAATATTGGTTATTAGAATTATTCTGTTGTCTATTGTATACACGTTTCCGTATGTACAACAGAACTGATCTATTCTTTTTTTTTTTTTTTTTTTTTTTTTTTTTTTTTTTTAAGGCGTTCATGCTCCATGTAGGAGCGTTGCCAGGCTAATCAGCTTTGAATATTCACCACGGTCATTCGCAACAGCGACATAATTACCATGGCAGCCGATTTTTTTAAGGTCGTTTATTACGTCAGTCTCCCATTGTAGTCGTAGTCTACCTCGCGGTCGGCCACTTCCTGCGGTACTAACGTACATTTTTTTAATCATTCCAGACTGTGAATCGGCTCGTAGAACATGCCCAAATCAAGCAATCCTATTAGAACGGATACAACCTATTATATCAGGACCCTCAAGAAGGTCTCTGATCTCAAAGTTATACCGGGTTCTATACTCTCCGTCGTCTGTCTTAAGTGGACCAAAAATGTAGCGTAGGATCTTACGCTCAAATACAGATAAATGCGATTCGTCATTTTGTGTAAGGGTCCACGTTTGTGACCCATACATCACAACCGGTCTAATCAATGTCTTGTATAACTTGAGCTTGGTGTTAGTTGATACATACGGTGATCCAAGGAGAGGTTTAACTGAGTAGAAAGTTCGATTACCTGCAGCGATTTGAGCTTTTATATCTGTAAGTATGCTGTTGTTTGAGTCAAGCATTGATCCCAAATATTTAAAAGATTCAACTCCCTTAATTCGTTCATCGCCGCACATCAAATCTTTCTTCTCAGCCTCCCTTGAAACATTTATATGTTTGGTTTTATTGTAGTTAATTTGCAGACCAATTTTTCTAGCACCACTCTCAAGCGACTTGAAAGTCTCACTCATAACAGCTTCACTTCGGCCGAGGATGACAACATCATCAGCGTAAGCAATCATCTGTACTGAGTTTATTGACAAGATATTGTTATTAGTCGGTAGTTTCTTTTGACGGCCCACATATTCCAAGGCTAAATTAAAAAGTATAGGAGAGATAGCATCACCTTGTCTTAAACCGGAGTCGACTTTAAAAAACTTTGATATTTCGTTCTCTACTCGTACACAGCATTGAGAGTTCTGTACTGTCATTTTGCATAGTGATACCAGTTTACCAGGAATTCCCATTGACACCAGAGCAGACCATAGAGTCTCTCGTTCGAGAGAGTCATAGGCCTGCCTGAAATCAATGAAAAGTTGGTGCACAGGTATGTTGAACTCTCGACACTTTTCCAAAATCATCCTTATCGAGAAAAGTGCATCGGTGGTACCTCGGCCCCGCCGGAAACCACACTGATATTCTCCAAACAGTTGTTCAGCAAACGGATTGATTTTGGATAGCAAAATATAGAAAAAGACTTTATATGCTGTGCAAAGGAGAGCGATTCCTCTGTACTTTGCACATTGTAGGCGATTACCTTTTTCATGGATTGGTATCAGCATAGCTGTGTTCCAGTCCTGTGGCATGGTTTCAGTCCTCCAGATAATTTGAACAAGTTCAAACAATCTTAAGGATAGAGTTTCGCCACCATGTACAATCATTTCGGATGTTATATCGTCGATACCAGGTGCTTTATTGCATTTTAGTTTTGACAGCGCCGCTTCGAATTCCTCTTTGGTTGGTTCGTCTACATGTACCTTTGACGCACGAATAAGCTTTGCTCGTCGCCCGACTTGTTGCTGGTCACTTAAGTTGAGAAGATTCTCAAAATAAGCGGCCCAAGTATCTAAAATATTTTTAAGGTCTACTTGTAGCTCCCCATCTTCGTTTTGAATAGCAGTCGATCTAGTTTGAGGGCCCTTCTTTAAGGTTTTAACCTGTTGAAAGAAGTTACGCGATTTATGTTCCTTATTGAAGCTTTCAATCTCCTCACACTGTCTCTTCCACCATTCTCTCTTCGTTCGTCTACATAGCTTCGTAACGGCTTGTCTTGCCAGTTTCAGATTTCTCCAATGTTTCGGCAATATGGATTTGATATCTCTCTTCTGTTTCAGCATTCTTTAATGATGAGATGTTAAAACGTTTCCGTTGATTGAATTTTGGAATGCCTGGATTTGGGAAGTGGAACCTTATCGTTGCACATACAAGGAAGTGGTCACTTCCAATGTATGCACCTCTAAAGGATCGCACATCCCGAACGCTCGAAAAGAATCGTGCTGTTACTAGAACGTGATCAATTTGATTTCGAGTATTTCCATTCGGTGAGACCCAAGTCTGCACATTTCCATAAGAGATATCTCTTCCAACCTGTCCATTAAAGTCACCAACAACCATAATGAAGCCGCGTGTTGGTGTTTGTTTCATAACCTCTTCCAGTGCTATGTAGAAATTATCCTTCTCGTCGACGGTCTTAGCTTCAGTTGGTGCATGCACGACAATAAGAGAAATATTGTTATATGTACCGCGTACACGTAGGTAGCAGATCCTCTCACTGACCGGGATGAATTTCATCACGGCTTCTTGTATACGTGCACCAACAAGAAAGTCAGTACCAAATTCTCTTCGAGAAGGATGACCACTACAGTATAGAGAGTGACTATCCAAATCTTGTTTTCCGATTATCGGCTGTCTAATTTCTTGTAGAGCAATAATACCCATCCTATACCTCTCAGCCTCTGTTTCTAGACTTATAAGAGCATCAGGAGCGCTCAAGCTGCGCACGTTCCACGTTCCGATTCGGTAGTCTGGTCCTTTTTCACGTCCAGGTAAAATTCTGTTTTGTTGTCCGGTTCTGTTATTTTTTTCTGATCACCAAATTTAACATATTAGTTTTTTTCCGGGGTTAGGGTGTTTACCTTAACCCCAACCCAAATTGTCGTGAATGGGTCCGTTCTGCATATTAAGGTCACCAGAAACAACCTTTTTACACGTTTATATAGCGAGCCGCTTGATTCAAGACAGACGCCCGCTCCAAGCCGCCCCTGACATGGAGAACAGACGCTTGAGTCGCATTGGTTGTAAGGCGCCAATTCACCGTGATGTAGCGTCATTGACTAAGCAGTTTTTACTATGCCAATACACCAACCTAATTCTGTCAGCATTACCCAGGCAGCACGGCGTGGACGTCGAATTTCGGATTTCGCTACCCCATAAATTTTATTTATGTGAAACTTACGCACCTTTTGAATTCCAAACATTCGAAGGTTCTAAATAAAAAGATAGTAAAATAAAAATAAATAAATTATAAATAAATTTGCACCGAAATTTTTATTTGAATCGAAAATATTGGTTATTAGAATTATTCTGTTGTCTATTGTATACACGTTTCCGTATGTACAACAGAACTGATCTATTCACTGAGTTTTATTCTCACTGTCTTTGATTCTATTGGTAGTAGTTGACCACAAATAAAATACCAAACTGTAGATCAAAAAAATTTTTTCTTTTTATTTATTTTCTTCTAGATATTTCGGACCTTACTGGGACCCTCATCAGTATTCATAACACTGAACAGAACTTAGAACTCGAGTGAGAATAATTGCTGTTATATTATGTTCACTTCACTAAATATGAAAATAATTCACCACACACACACTTTGAATGATAAATAAATATTTAGATAGTTTTATACAAATTTATTTTATTAAATTTTAATACATTAATTAAAGAGAAAATTATTGTTAGTATCTTGTTATTTTTTATTAATATCAGCTGCTTGATTAAACAGTATTAATTTTATTGTTGTTTTATAAACCATTGACGTTGTTTTAAAGTAATACTTTGGGTTAATAATCAAATGACTTTTGTTTAGCTTAAACATGCAACATCTCCTTTTTTTTGTTTTGTTTTTAAATAGCATGCATTATTTTTCAATGTTTGTTTTTTCGAATTTAACAACCAAAAAGTTTTTTTTTTAGTATATATAAATGAACATCTATTATTAAGTGTTAAGTGTATATAATATATAATCTTAATTGAAAAATATTTGAATCACCCTTTAAAAAAATGAGGTTAGAAAAACAATATAAAAGTAACCGACACAATTATAATTATAATAAGAACGACAGTAATATACATAAACCAATATTCCAAATTTTAAATAAGCTCAATCATTTTGCATGTCGTAAAAACCACGAATTTCTACGTAAAATGGATGGAGTCCAAAGCTTTTTATTAATTATTGCTTTCTCCCAATGTTTTCTATTTTTTAGCCATACAATTTCCCCTTCAACAAATTCCTCACACTTTTTTGTTTCTGTTGTAATAGTTACACATTTTATTTGTTTAATACTCAAATTTATTCTCTAATTTTGATAAAAATGGAGAACTGAGCAATGTTTACCAGGTATTATTGTTCTGGTTTTTCATCCCATGAGCAGTTCGCTTGGACTTTAATCCGATTCTTGTATGGGAGTGTTTCTATTCTCCAGGCTACCCAGAGATCCTGTTTAGATTCATTACATTTTTTTTAACATTGCTTTTGCCGTTTGCACATATTTTTCGGCCGTACCGTTAGACTGAGGGTACTTAGGACTAGTAGTGGTAACTACAATATCAAATTCTTTAGCAAAAGATTTAAATTGATATGAGTCGAAAGGCATATTGTCATTTCTCGAAATAGAACTGTGAACTGCAAAAAGATTTTCTAATTTACGAATTATTTCAAGTCCTGTTTTGTTTTAAATTTTTATTATATCTAAAAATTTAGAAAAATAGTCAGCAATCACTAGATAATTTTGACTATTAAATTCACATATATCCATCGCAATCTTAGAAAACGAAAACTGAGGAATTTCATGTGCGTGAAGTTCCTTTTTTCTCTAAGCATTTCTAAATTTTTGGCATACCATACACGATGCGATTGTATTTTCTATCTCATTACTGATTTCTGGCCAATATAATAAAGTTCTTGCTAAGGATTTCGTTTTTTCAATCCCCAAATGACCTCAATGTAGATCATTTAGTAACGGCTTTCTTAACGTTGGTGGTATTATCAACTTTTCATTATAAAAAATTAAACTATCATTAAAAATTAAATTATCTTTAAATTTCCAATAAATTTTTAAATCCTCATCGATTTTTGTTTTACTATTCGGCCAACCTTCTGGCAATACTTTAATTAGTTTACCTAAACTTATATCATTTTATATTTTTTTTGGTATACCACTTTTTTCATCACTTTTGATTGTATGGATCACTTCCGATAAATCCTCTATTTCCATTTTACATTCTGCTTTACTATAATATCTGGAAAGTAAATCTGCTACAAACATGTATTTACCTGGTTAACATTTTATTTCTATGTCGTAGGTTAGAAGACGCAACTTCATTCGTTGAAGTTTAGCGGCTGGAACCTTGTGTATCTCTTATTATTCCCAGCAAAGGCTTGTGATCAGTGATCACAGAAATTTTTCGACCATATATCCAGTTATGGAACTTTTTACAGGCAAAGCATATAGCCAGCCAGCATTTCCTTTTCAATCTGAGAATATCTTGTTTCTGTGTCAGTTAGGCTTCGTGATGCAAACTGATTGGTTTACCACTTTGCATAATACAACAACCAATGCCATCTTTACTACTACCTGCTTGAATGGTTATTTCGTTAGTACTATGAAATGTTTTTAATGTTGGAGTGTTTACTATTAAGTTTTTAATTTTCTCTATTTTCTCTAATTTTCTCTTCTCTTTTTTAATTAAATCCATATTATTTCGTGTCTGTAGGACTATTCTTGTTTTTGGTGGTCTTCCACGCTGTGACTTTGGTAATTTAGAACTTTCTTCCAAATTAGTTTTAAGTTTCTTTATAATTTCCATAATCAATTAATTAAACAGTATAACTCTGCCATGTTATATAATGTTCACTTCACTAAATATGAAAATAATTCACCACACACACTTTGAAAGATAAATAAATATTTATATAGTTTTATACAGATTTATTTTATTAAATTTTAATATATTAATTAAAGACATCTGAGTGAACAATGATCAAAATGATTTGTATCAAATCTTTTTTTAGTATCTTGTTATTTTTTATTAATATCAGCTGCTTGATTAAACCGTTTTAATTTTATTGTTGTTTATAAACAATTGACGTCGTTTTAAAGTAATACTTTGGGTTAATAAAATCAAAGGACTTTTATTTAACTTACACAATATGCAACAATTACGACAATTTTTTTTTCCGACGTATGATATTCTAAAATGTTTATTAAAAAATGTAATATTAATATGTTAAAATAACAAAATGTATGACATAGATGTATACATTATACATTTTGTTTTTTTTTAAATATTAATATTATATTTTTCAATCAACATTTTACAATGGAAACGTTATCTATAATCATAAAAAAACTAAACTGAAAAAACTGCTTTCCATTCGATGGCCAACAGGTTATATAGTTTTCCAATAAATGATAAAAAACAAAACTATAAATAAAAAATAAAAATAAAAATAAAAACTAAAATATAATTCTAAAAGAAATTTTAAACTATAAAAAGTTTAAAAAATTTTAAAAGTTTAAAAGTTTAAAAAGTTTTGTTTGTATCTATTTTTGCATTTTTTTTAAACTATTTTTCATGATTTAAAATGAGCGGGCTGTGTGACAATTTGTTTTAAATCCACAGCATTGTGTTATATTGAGAGCTTTTTTACAATAACAAATGAAGAATAAATAAAATGCTGGATGTGTACCTAGTGAATCTGTACTTGGAGATCTCTTATAAAAAAAACTTTATATTAACATAAGAAATTTAAAATTGAGATCTGATTAAGGAAAAACCGAAATCAATTATCATTAATGAAACAAAAATTATATAAACTAAATCAAAAAGCTCACTTAAATGTCTGTTTAATTTATTTAATGACACTTTTGAAGAGTTTTTCCACCTTTACGAACACAATTTCTTATATCCAATTCATAATCATCCTTTACATTTTTTGCAGCCACCATCGATTTAATTTTAACTTAATAACTACCTAGAATGGCAAAACTACGGTTTCGCTTTCTTCATAGCCACTTCCTGAAACAATCACACTCATATTTAAAAATAAAAAATATAAAGGAGCTAAAATCTCACAGCTCTGAGATATCCAGACTGCGGTTTGGGTTAAGGATTTTGATATAGTTTCCGGCAAAAAACTTTTATGAAGGAAAAATTTATTACAAAAATTTATTAGAAATTTATTACAAAACTAACACGAAACATCAATACATTCCCGGAAAATCATAACAGATCATAAATTAATATAAATTAGTGGAAAAATGATACAATCAGCAAACTACTCAAAAACCTCCCATTTAGCGTTTCGAGAAAATATTACAAAATCAAAATGAAGTAAAAATTCATATTTTTTTTAAAATTCCAAAAATATTGTAAAAATTAAATAAAATCAAATATTTAAAATTTTTTCAAAATTTTAAAAATATTCCAAAAAATTTTACAAAATCAAAGATTAAATTTTTTTTCAAAAATTCTAAGAATATTGCAAAAATTCTTACAAAATCAAAAATTGAAACTTTTCAACAATTCTTAAAATATTGTAAAAATTATAACAAAATAATAAATACAAACTTTTTTCCAAAGTTCTATAAATATTCAAAAATTCAAACTTTTACCGCAATTCTAATAATATTGCAAAAATTTTACCAAAATCAAAAATTTAAACTTTTTCAAAAATTCTAAAAATATTGCAAAAATTGTTACAAAATCAAGAATACAAACTTTTTTCCAAATTCCAATAATATTTCAAAAACTATAACAAATTAAAAAAATTTCAAGTCCAATTTCATGTTCAATTAGATTTACGTCATACAAATAACTAAATTTTTTCCTCCAAAAAATTAGCTTAAAAGATAAATGAAATCATTTTTTTGACACTTGACAATATTTTTTGACAAACTTATAATGCCATAATTCTCTATAATAGTAATAAAATTTCATGTTATACAAATAATTAATTTTTTTTTTTTTTTGAAGAGATTGGGTAAAAAAGAAATAAACTTCTAATGCAATAATCTAGCTTTTGATCTCACATACCAATCAAGACCATCCAGATTTTTTCACATTCATTATTACTACTCATTATCACTTAAAATGATCGTTTTTTAAGCAAAAAATATGCTAATTTCCTTGTTTTGACACACTTCCGATACAGTTACCGAACACATCGTCCTTTCGGCTCTTACCATTGAGTATACCTATTTGTAGAAACAAAAATTTTTAAAATCCCCTCAAGGGTTTTCTAGATTTCATCGGTTGTTACGGGCCGGCAGACAGACATACATTTTTTTTTGCTTTTTTGGAATCGTTATTACCTAAAGTAAAACGTCGAGAAATGTCAAAAAAGTGGGGGTAAGAATTTTACTTTTGGCTCATGAATGTAATATGTACTTAGATTTTTCAAACCGAAGTAATTTTCAAACCGAAGTAATATTGTTCATATTATATGTAAATATTGTTATTTATAATAAATCAAAAATGTTGAAATTTGGATTTTACTGGTTTGCTTTTAAAAACTATTGACAGTTAAAAGCTTAACACTCAAAACTTAGTAAAATACCACGAAAACTTAATTAGTTTTATAAATAAATTAATTTTACAAACTTAATTTGAACAATTAATTAGTTAAATCATGTAGGTACATTAAAATAATTGTGGAACAATAACTCTACTGATAACAATTTGATACCCTTTGATAAAAAGTTCATGCTAACCGATCGAACAGATTAATCGATGTTTTATTGACAAGAAATTTCCCCTCGTTGTTTCTTTTTTTATATAAATTGGTCACTATTACGTAAACTGATCTCAAATACAGATCCGGTTAAACGAAAAATCTTTTTCACAATTTAACACTTTAACACAATTTCTATTCATATCAAAAAAATTTAATACACATACCAACACGAAAATCAAAGACTACAATTTTACATCTCATAAATTTTGAATAAACCGCAAACTCATTTTTATTGGGTAAAAGTTTCAAATTGTGTCTTTGGTATATGTATGAACAAATTTGTATTATTGAGGTAGGTCCAAACATGAAAATATATAATTAATTACAAATTGAATTACGGAGTTTCTTTGGATATTGCTGTCTTTAATTTTTTAATTTTTATATAGAGTAAAAATTGAAATAAGACAATAAGTTGATTTTATAGAGTTGTATTTTAGATGGTTATAATATAGAGCAAGAATCAAAGTAGGGCCGATCGTTTCAACGTTTGTGAAAGATCGAATGCCGTTTATATTTTGGTTTTTACAAAATAATATTTAATAATACCAGCCGGTGATTTTTTATAAAATAAATTCGTGAACTTATTACCTTTTATTTAGTGATTGGCAAAGAAGGATACCAATGAAAGAAGGATAATTAATTACCGATGATTGAGTGCTGGAGTTCTGGATGGTGATATTATAATTGCAATACACCACTCCCTCAAATATATTTGTTTCATACGTCGGTCATTTTGATCCATAAAATCTGATTTTTTGTGAACGCCAACGAGTTTGCACTTTGTACTATAGTAAGATTCTTAAAAGTTTTTCGCACCAAAACTTAAATAATTTATGGTGTAGCATTGTTGTTGAGTTCTTCTCAACAACAATGCTGACTGAACACAATTATAGTAAATCTTTTGACAGCATATAAGAATGGATTATTATAAGATCAGCCAACAAACTCTGTAAATTTCACAATTTCATCAGAATCGTGCTGTATTCTAGAAATCCACAATAGAAACTTTTTCTCTAAGAGCATTTCTCTCGTAGACACCTTCACTCGGCCTTGATCCACAATTTCCTACTACGGTTATCAGGGTTTTAATAGGCTTTAATTCAGGAGTCTGGCTCGCTTTATTACATAGTTATCCGGCCTGGATCATAATAGGACATTCTTCTAGAAAATGCTAATCAGGTTCAAATTACTAAGAATTCGAACTAGAAGTTCTCGTTTCGTTTCAACGCATGGAGGGATCAATTTTTTTATTTGTAATTTTTTTGTGACAACCCCGCGTACTCCGGTCCCTGCTATTGACATACAAGCTAACGTGGGATATCACATACCACTTGCAATAGCAGTGAGATATCACTAGCCAAGGTGAAATCTTAGGGGTGCTGGCGGATGAACTCTATTGAGTCAACGATACAACCCTCAATCTTAGCTATGGAGTATTCCTAGCTGATGCCACGTTATTGCTTACTCGAAGAATCGAGCCTTCATATATAACTCTATGTATAGACTTTAATCATTGAGCAAGGAAATGCGTCGCATGATCAAAGAATATGCCACTAGCTGGATTATTGGCAACCCCATTTTAGTTTTGTTCCTGCAATTTGTTAAAACAAATTTACCTTTTAACTCTTATTTTATTTTTTCTCTATCTTTCCATAAAATATTGGCCTATGTCATATTTTATATGTGATAGGATTTATTGTTTAGTTATTCTTTCTATATAAACAAAATATAAAAAAAACAAAAAAGAATTTGCGTCCATCAACACGTTAGAACGCATGTTGTTGTAGGACCTTGGTCTTTAAAGGTTTTTATGTGTTGTTGTGACACATATTGTAATTCCTACTACACAACATTTTTTATAAAAAAAAAACACAAAAAAGAAAATAAAAGGAATGACTTATAATCATGTTGAACTAAAAGAATAAAACGAAGTAGTTTTACTTTAACAAACACAAATATCTTGACCCATTTCATACAAAGTATATAATTTATATCTTGTTTAACATTTGTGCAATAATTTTATAATTTACCTTTTAATTCTTCCTATATATCTGTATATGTATACGATTGTTATTGTTATTCGCCCTTCGTAGTTGGTTATGATTGTGCTTATATGTTTCCTATCATTGTTTTATTACAATTTACTTTAAATTGAATTATAGAAATTCCGTATAAGAGACGATAATTCTAGTTTAATTTGAAATTGATTTTAAATTGAAAGTAAATATTTTTACTTTGATTGTAAATGAAACATCAACAAAACTTATTTATTAGGATTTTGCAAGACTGCGACAAAACGTTATAAATATTCGTATTTTATTCGGAGGTACTTTAGTTTCTTGGTAGAACTATTCATTATACGAAGTACAACCGGGTTATTCTTTTGAAAATGTACATTTTGTTTTTAAATCTGAAAATTTGGTGTGTTATTGGTATTAATAAAAAGAAAAAACTAAATTCAGGATCTTTTTTTGCTCTAAAATGCAGATATGCGTTTATGAATTATGGCCAGTTTTTATGGGTTTTTGATGTGACTTCGGGGTTTTGCTAATAATTACCACAAATTTCATTGAATGGTTATAAATGTTTGCAAGTGAGTGTAGAAATAGTTATTTTATCGAAAAATAGTAGTAAGAAATTTATAATTCATCTCAATGCCGTTGTGTGGAGCGCAAAAAATAAGCAGATTTGTAAATTTAACATATCTTAGAGTAAAGATAGAACTATTTCCTAAAGTGGTTAAAGTGACTTTTTGTGTTTCGTCTATAATTGTCGGCCGCCAAACTATAGACTCAACACAAAAAGTACGACTTTAGCTCCTAATTCAATAATATACTATTCATACATATAAAATTTACTTGTTTTTTAAAGAAATATGAAAAAGTGATTAAAATATTATTATGAATGAAATATAAATTAATTGAATTTTGAATTAAAATTTACAAGATAGAATATTTTTGCTAAATGATGGTTGGTCGTTTCAAATTAAATTTGGAGATTTTTTGAATGCTTTATAAATTTCAAATAAAAAGTATGTTAAGTATGTTACTTTTGAAATAAAAGTATGTTTGATGAAATCGGTTGAGTCGTTCTTGAGAAATTTAATTTAAAAGTTTCTTCGGATTTACAAAATTTTCATGGATATTGGGCGCATGCTGAAACTATGCACTTTAAAAAAATTTAAAATAAGTTGTATTTTTGATTTTGTCCACACTAGTTATATGTCAAGTTTCATGAAAATCAAAAATGGTGAAGTTCTAATTTCTTCAAACAAATAATCCTATCAGTTAAGAATGGGGGCGCTACCATTTACTGAATAGAACTCATCTGCCAATACTCTTAATATATCATCTTTATATACTTCAAATTCATACTCAACTTATTATTGCTGTTTTGTGATGACAGTCTGAAGTTTATAATGGATCTGAACCTTTTAGTTAAGAGTATAGCAGGTTGACCTAAATGTGTACGTGCTAAAAATAATTAAGCTAGCCTATATGTAGATGTCTCTCATTTGATTGGACGAGACTTCGTCGAGTCTTACTAATTTACCGCGAAATGTTTATGCTGTCAGATTTGATTTATTTTTATATCTCTTTGAGAACATCTATTTTTTGCGATTACCAGAAGCCGTAAACAAATTTACAAGCGAGCGAAATCTTAACGATCAGGTTCAGGTGAATAGTTATTTTTATAATAATTTAATTAATAATTTTTTTTTGCGAACAATTAAAATACTGTGAATTAATTAATAAATTATTGTTGAATAAAACTATAAACATTATTTTAAAATTTATATATTGTTTTATAATAAATACATTATTTGTTAGAAAAAACTTTTTTTTATTATTGCAAACAATTTAATGTGATTTTATTAGGTGTTAGAAAATATAAATTAATTGGAATAAACATTTTTCATAGAATTTTTCATCCAGCTCGAAGGACCATCCATGAAAAATGTTTATTCCAATTAATTTATATTTTCTAACACCTAATAAAATCACATTAAATTGTTTGCAATAATAAAAAAAAGTTTTTTCTGACGAATAATGTATTTATTATAAAACAGTATATAAATTTTAAAATAATGTTTATAGTTTTATTCAACAATAATTTATTAATTAATTCACAGTATTTTAATTGTTCGCAAAAAAAAAATATTAATTAAATTATTATAAAAATAACTATTCACCTGAACCTGATCGTTAAGATTTCGCTCGCTTGTAAATTTGTTTACGGCTTCTGGTAATCGTAAAAAATAAATGTTCTCAAAGAGATATAAAAATAAATCAAATCTGACAGCATAAACATTTCGCGGTAAATTAGTAAGACTCGACGAAGTCTCGTCCAATCACATGAGAGACATATACATATTATAGGCTAGCTTAATTATTTTTAGCACGTACACATTTAGGTCAACCTGCTATAATTCTCTTAACTAAAAGGTTCAGATTCATTATAAACTTCAGACTGTTACCACAAAACAGCAATAATAAGTAGAGTATGAATTTAAATTATATATCATAAAATAAATAAATTACCTTATTCTAACTAAAACTATTTTTAATCTTTTAGGAAAGCTCGTTAAACCGCTGGCTAGAGATGACATCTATATATTTGGGCTGTAAATCGCTGGATTACTAGACATCAAATAAGTGTTGTTTGTTTTGAATTAATTTTATTATTTTGATTGTATTTGTATTTTTAGGCATCATTAATCGTCGTTGATCCGGAACAATCTTAGCTAATGATATCTTATACTGCTATTAGCATTGGTATGTGATGTCTCATGCTAGTTCATTTATCAATAGCAGAGACAGGATTCGAAAAACTTCTTGAAAATTTTAAAATTGTTGACAATACAAAAACTGCATCAAATATCTGAATCGAGGTGTTCGTCACTTAAAGATGTCTTTTGTTCTAGTTTACAAACAACATAAAACTATTGTAAGAAATATTTAGAAACAGCTACTTCAATACAATATTTTTACAACTAACACTTAATTTTAAAATTCGACAAGAATTAAACGATATATGATTCAATGAACTTCGGATGTGAAGCAACATTTTACCGGTTAAATTAATTCATCTATGAATTCTCTCATTAGTATATGAGATGTACAAAAATGAGATTATTATATATGTATTACTTTATTGTTTTAATGCACCACTTGGCAACCAAATAATTCACAAATCATACTAAAAGTATTCAATATTTAACCAAAACGTTCTTTCCCACTTAATTTGTTCAAATTACTGATAATAAATGAAACAAAATTAAGGTGAAAATATAAACTTAAATTATAAATAAACCAACAAACCAAAAAAAAAACAATTTTTTTATGTCTTCAAATGGCTGGCAATCAGGAAATTCAATGTTTGCTAAATGAAGAGAAAGTTGCACAAAAAAATTTGTTTTTAAGCAATCAATAAATTATTGAAACGAAGAGCAAAATGTTGATAATAGTATATTATGCTACGATCATGTAATGACGGTTATTAATACACGAGCATTAACCGGGATACGAAACGAGCCGTAGACGAGTTTCGTATGGTATATGCGAGTGTATTAATAACCATTACATGAAAGTGGCATACGCTATTTTTTCTACACCCGGTAAATAACGAAGAACGATAATTACAACGGAAATTTCAATTTTCAAATTTCAAAGTTCAATTTTTTTTCCCATACGAAAATTTCAACAAACTTCAAATGCATAGCATGTTTGATTGAAAAACTATGGTTTTCTTTCTATTGATTAAAAATCTGTATCGTAATAAAATCTGTATCGAAATGAATATCATTATAAAACGGATTTTGGTCATATAAATGTATTTTAATAGTACGGGTGTAGAAAAATACTTTTATTCAATAAGCGGTTATTGATAATTTGAAAAAATTATGTTTGACATTGAACTAAAAGCGAATCAGTATACTTAAGGGTAGTTAAAACTGTAATTTTAGCAAAACAAACCCGTGGTAGTGTTTTTTTGGAAAACTGGAAAACTGGAATAAGATAGGAAAACGACTGAAATCCATACCGAAAGAAACAACCAAGAATGAATCAAAATATAAGACTTATTTCGGGCGCACTCTTAATAACTCAACAAATTCAAGTTTACGGGTCACATAAAAGTTATAAAAATCTGAAATTCTTAAAATCTTCTTTTGCTAAATATTAAAATTATAATAGCGAAATTGAACGGTAAAATTATTCTAAATTTAGCAAACATTATGTTTAATTAAATTAATTAAAGTATCAACCTCTTTCTAATTATTATATAGGAAAGTTCAATTTTATAATAATTTTCGTTATCAGTTCTACAAAACCTAAAGAAATATATGCCAATTTTAAGATCATTCACCTCAAGTTTATATAGGTTTACTAAAATTTGTAAAAAAAAAATTTGTTTGTATTTCAAATGTAAAATTTTTATAATGCCAGCGTTTTTCATTCAAAGCCAGTAAAATTAACACAAAGAGCATTCAGTTTGTTACATACTCTCAGCGTTTAGTTTATTGAGAAATATAATTTTCTAATTAATGAGTAGCTTAATTTTCTTAAAAGTGGAGTTTTTTTGGTACTCTCAAGCTACATTTGCTACAAAACAATGGCAAAGCCATTTAAATTGCTTTGAATTTTGCACACAAAAGTAAACAACTAGTGATTTTTGAAGTGTTGACTAAATACCAAATCAATCATATGATTGGTTTGCAATTTAATCAACATTTCAAAAATCGCTATTTGTGTATAAACTATATGTAGTTTATTTATGTTTCTTGTTTTTAAAACATTGAAAGAAAATAAATAAATAAATTTGGACAATTTTTTCACGATTACAGTTTATGTGTTTACTTGAAAAAAAATTAATTGTGGTTGAGAGAATTGAAAGTTTAATGAGATTGTGGCGTTTCCACCTGTTTGTTTCTTTAAATTTTTCAAAATTAAGTTGGCAATAGTTTTGATTGATTGGAAAAGTACACTGTTTTTGAATTTTAAAATTTACGAAGTCTGAGCAAAATTCTTTTGTTCAAAATTAATTGTTTTCAAAATTCGAAAAAGTAAGTTGAGTTTTACTTTGAACAAAAAGTTAAAAAAACAATTATTTTTTAACTTCTTGTTCAAAGTAAAACTCAACTTACTTTTTCGAATTTTTAAAACCATTAATTCTGAACAAAAGAATTTTGCTCAGACTACTTAAATTTTAAAATTTAAAAACAGTACTTTTCCAATCAATCAAAACTATTGCCAACTTAATCTTGAAAAAGTTAAAGAAACAAAAAGGTGGAAACGCCACAAATACTCCCTCCCCAGTGATTGTGAAGAAAAAAATAATAATCACGAAACTATCACATGGAGCAGGATCCAACGACGTAGATGATCATGAGAAAACAAAAATGAACGATTTCTTTCATCCTATACTGGAAGTAAAGATTTCTTAAAATCATTTAAACACTCTCGAATTGAGTTCAAAAGCTTTTGCGGTGTTTTAATTACTCTTCCAGATTTTGAAATTTTTAAATTAGGAATTGTGATGACAATGGGCTGATCATTAAAAGTAACCTGTTTTTTTTATTTTAGGTTTATTTTGGCGAACTGAATCAGATTGATTCGTACCAGTAACATCTGATTGTTTCAGAAGAGAAGTGGGTTCTAAAATTTGTTGATTCAAAATGGAATCAGTATGATCAGTTTGATAATTATTAAAATTAGCAGATGATTCAGTAGAAATATGTTGAGTTCCCGAGCAGAAATTAGTTAGGAAAAACCTGAATACAGTCAGGGTGTGGTCAGGGCCTGGTCAGTCCTACAAGGGCAATCCCTATTAGGGCAATCTGATGTGGTCTGTTCCGGGCCTGATTTAGAATACCCTTTAAGGGTTAACCTTATATGAATATATCCGGTTCTGATCAGGTTTTTCGTATTTGACCCCTAGCTGAAATTTCAATTGGTTAAAATTCACCTGAGTATTATCCATTTTGGAAATATATAATTAAAATCGTTTCATGTATGTTTTAGTTATCGCTTTTCGACTGAAAGACTATAATAATAGTGATTAAGGTAGTATGTATGTTTTAATTTTTTTAATTATAATTTTTTATTTTAGTTTGATTAATTAATGTATATAATATATAAATATGTTTCAAGGTCTGGTCCAGATATCCTAATCAGGGCCTGATCCGATTATCCCAATCAGGGTCTGATCCAGTAATCCCAATCAGGACCTGATAGGGCAAAAGCGTTACACTCATGATCAGGGCCCAATCAGGCTGCCCTACCAATGCCTGATCCAGACTTGGGCAAACCTGATCAACACCTTACTTGAGCCCTGACAAATTTCTGCTTGGGTTGCTTTAACGATAGAACTTGTTTGTTCATCGTTTAAATTTTCATGAAAATATGATTTAAGTCGGCCAATTGAAATTTTGGGTGATTTGCCGACTTAAAGCTTTGAAAGGACCAGTGTAAGGAGGTTGTAAAGATTTCCTTACAGCATCTGTACGCAACAATACATGTGAGTAGGTTAGTAAGTCTTTACTCACAAAAGAGGAAGGCGAATCATGTCTGGATGCTGGTGTTGGTCGTAACTCATCAAAATGCTGTTTCAATTGTTTGACGAACTCAGATTGAGGCTTAAAAGAATTTAATGTAGAATCGATAAACTGCCCTGGAATTCTTATCGAGCTTCCAAAAGTAAGTTCCGCTGAAGTGGTTTGGAGTTCTTCACTGAAAGTGGTTCTTAACCCAAGGAGAAAAGTAGGTAAAATCTGTGCCCAATCTGTACGATTATGACACATAACTGCAGACTTAATTGTGCGATGCCATCTTTCAATCATACCATTGTACTTCGGATTGTAGCTGGTTGTTCGAAATCTATTGAAACCTAATAGATTTGACAACTCTGAAAACAGTTGCGATTCGAATTGAGTCCCTGATCAGTTACAATTGATTCTGGGACACCAAATCTAGCAATCCATGAATTATATACAGCGAATGCGACTGTTGCAGCACTTATATCTGGAACTGGAATCGCTTCAAGCCACCGCGTATAATGATCTATTAGCGTAACGCAATATCGTTGGTTTTCCAATATTGGAAGAGGACCAATGATATCAAGGTGAATTTGTGAGAATCGCTTTAAATGTACCAAGAGGTGACTTAGTATGTCTAGACACCTTGGACTTTTGACACGCTATAGAATTTTGCGCCATTATTTTGATATCTTTATTAATAGAAGGCCAAATAAGGAGTTTAGTTAATAGTTTGGAGGAAGCTTTAACACCAGGATGCGAAAGACAATGAAAAGCATCAAAAACACTTTGGCAAAATTGCAAAGGAATATATGGCCTAAGTATAGCTGTTGATGTGTCACAATAAATAAATCTACTTTCATTGAAAGCGACTGGAAAAGTTGAGAACTTCAAATATGTATTACTTTGAAGAATACTTTTTAATTCCTCATCGTTGGTCTGAGCATCTACGATTGCAGCATAATCAATTTTCTCTGGAATAAGTATTTGATCTATGCGAGATAACGCATCGGCTACGGCATTGTCGACACCAGAAATATGCTGGATATCAGTGGTAAATTGCCCAATGAAATCCAGATGGCGAAATTGACGAGGTGATGCTTTTTCCAAATTTTGTTTAAAAGCAAAGATTAATGGTTTATGGTCAGTAAATAGTGTAAATTCACGACCTTCTAAAAAATACCGGAAATGCTTAACGCCTGAGTATGCCGTGAGTAATTTTTATCATATGCGCTGTACTTCATCTGAGTGTCATTAGACGAACAGGGAAGAATCTGAGCGGTTGCCATGTTCCTTCGACAAACTGATGTACAACAGCCCCAATTGCTGTATCTGAAGCATCGACCATAATTGCCAGTCGAGCTGAAGATAAACGATGAGCTAATAATGTTGCATTGCACAATTTATCTTTACAATTAGCAAAGGCTTGTTTGGACTCAGATGACCATGCATCGGGTATCTTACTATTTTTCTTATATTCTTTTAAGAAATTATTTAGTAAGATTTGATCTGCCGCTGCGGCAGGTAGAAAACGTCGATAAAAGTTAATCATACCTAAAAATCTTTTAAGTTGTTTAACTGTATTGGGACGTTCGAAGTCTTGAATGACTTGAACACGTTCAGGATCAGGCAATTTACCATGTTCAGAAACTAAATGGCCTAAAAACGTAATTTCAGATTTTGCAAATATGTATTTATCTGAATTAATGATTAGGCTATTTTCAGAAAATCTCTGAAAAATCATTTGTAAATGTTTCAAAGGCTCCTCTAGAGATTTTGATGTAATTAAAACATCATCTAGATAAACGAAGCAAAAATTGAATTCGGATAAAACGGAATGCATCAATCATTGAAATGATTGAGCAGCATTCCTAAGACCAACGGTCATTTTGCAAAACTCAAAAAAACCAAAAGGAGTAGATATTGCAGTCTTAGGAATGTCCTCCGGATGAATTGGAATTTGATGGTATGCCTGAACTGAGTCAATTGATGAAAAAACTGTGCATCCCTCTCTGCATGCGAAAAATCCTGGAGGTGAGGAATTGGATATCGATCGGGAACAGTAATTCTGTTTAATGCTCGATAATCACCACAAAGACGCCATTCACCGTTTTTTTTTCTTGACCAGATGTAATGGATTGGACCAAGCGCTATTACTGGGTCTACATATTCCCAGTTGTACCATCTTTTCAAATTCAGCTTTGGCTATAAGTAATTTGTCAGGAGCCAATCGCCTAGTCTTGCAAGATATTGGTATACCTATACTGTTTCCAACCTATGGGTTACGTTATATTTCGTAAAATCGGGCACAAGGTTCCGATCGGTAACCTCTGAAGACTTAGCAAGAATTTTTAAAATATCAGTTGATAAAGTTGTTTTATCGATTAAGAAAAGTGATAGTTCATCATTATCGGAAATGCTAGCTGTTGAAAACAGAGAGGTTGATGGATCTATTAGCCTCTATTTCTGTATATCAACAAGCAGACCTGCGTTTTTTAAAAAATCTGATCCAATAATAGGGATCGAAACGTCGGCAACTATAAATTCCCATGCAAAATTTCTACGAAGACCTATGTTTAAATTAAGAGTTTTTGTGCCATAGGCAGAAATGGGAGTGCCGTTTGACGCAAATAAATTAAAAACTGATGATTCTGGCTTAATTTTAACAATATGTAAAGGAATTACTGATACTTCAGCGCCTGTATCAATTAAAAATTTTCTTTTTGAATAATGTTCAAAAACTTGCAAACGATTACTATACCGATCATCAATGCTCCTGACTGCGCACTGATGATCATTTATGCGTTTTTAAAATTTGATATATTGGCTATAAATTGTTTGAAAAATTTACAACCACACTGAAAAAAATAATTTGGTATATTCTACAAAACGGATTCAACCAAATAATTTTGTAGTCTCAACTAAAATTTAGTACAATTAACCATACGTTTTAAACGTTTGACAAAGCATTGTCAAATGTTAAAAACGTATGGTCGATTGTACTAAATTTTTGTTGACGCTACAAAATTAATTTGGTTGAATCCGTTTTGTAGAATATACCAAATTATTTTTTTCAGTGCAGAAGTGCATTTTAATGCTTTATCACCGAAACGTCTATGATAAAAACATTGATCGCTAGAAGATTCACTTCTATTTCTAGATTTGGATCTAGATGCACTTCGACTTAAACGCGATTTAGAACGCGACCTATTTTCACCAGATAATGAAATAGCATGTATTTTTTGTATTATTTGCGTTTCAAAGTTCGCGAATCTATTGTCCAACAATTGATTAATGTATAAAAGACTTTAATGAATTTGACCATTTGATGAAGAAGATGTTGATTGAACATCGACTAAAGAAACTTGAGAACGTGACATGGTTTCTAGTAAGTTGTCAGCTCCTTCAGCTAACAACTGTAAACTCACATCATTTTCAATGGATGTCAACACCAATTGAATGGATTGAGGAAATCTTGATATCCATATTTGTTTCAAGAACTTCTCGTTGATGTTGCCACCAGCATTTAATCGCATTTTAGTAAGTAGCTGCGATGGTTTTTTGTCTCCAAGAGTGAGTCGATGAAGAACATTGTTCAATTTGGTTTTCTCACTCTCACCCATATATCCGAATGACTTCAGATTTAAAAGTAGTATAAGGTTGAGGACCTAAATAGCAAAGAAGCAAATCAGATAATTCATTCTGCAAACGATAGTCGAAGGATCCTGCTGCGTGTGAAAATTTGTTTTTTTCAGATTTAATATTAGAGTTCGCAAACTGTAACTCTAAAAGTCTGAACCATATTTCAGGGTTTTGGTTATATAACATCTGTTGAGGTTTGAATTTTAATGAATCAACACTATTTAGCTCGGTGTTTTTGGATGTTAGACACCCAGAAGTAACATTAGTTTAAACGTCAGAATTAACAGATGTAAATGATGCCTGTCTTGTTGACTTGACATATCTACAAATACTATCCTGGATTAATTTATCCAACGCACTCTGCGTCAGAGTAGCAGAGAGAAATTTAATCCTAAAACTTTTGTTATTGTGAAGCATATGTGATTATCATTCACCCATCAGATCATCAATATTAATTTAAACAAATAGAGATTTAACCATCAAGAGTATTCAAGGGATTCAAAGGAATTGTTAATAGTTAAATATAGCGAGAATGACTAGCTATTATTTAGAACACAAGTAAATATATAGCGAAAACATTATTACAAGCTATATAAGATTATATTACAAATATCTATAAGAGCGATTTGGTTTAAAACTTTCTTCAACCGTTTGTTTTAGGATAACAACGCAACTAATTTGATTAGCAATTTTTCATATATTATATAGAGCAATTCCACGTTACCGTAACATCGATATTCCTGACCCCTTCTGATTTCGATACAATTTCATTGACAGATAGCCAATAACAAAATTAAAATACCGTTTCTTTTGAAAAGTTAAAATTTTACTCTGGAAATGACACAGTGTGGCGGCAAAGTATCACGGGTTGGCGAATCATGAGTTTCTTTGCTAATGGTTATTGATTTCACCTTCGTACTTATCAATCAAAATGCAATTTACAAGTATAACTAATAAGAACTTCTGATAACATTTGACGTTGACATTTAAAAAACTCAGTGCAGTCCAGATTTCAAATACGTTTAAATATTTTTGGTCCACATTGTTTTTTAAAAGTCTTGAACGTAAGTAAGTTTTCAAATAACATAATTTCAATATCTTGTTACTTTACGCAAATAACTTATTTAATAAGTTTAATAGAAAAATTAAAACAAGCAAAGTTTTTTATAATTTTACTGTTACTCTATATATATTGCAGCTTGATATGCCATCTTCTGGAGTAATTTTTGGAGTCTCCAGAAGATGGCCTAACAAGCTGAAAATTTAGAGTAACAGTAAATTATAAAAAATTTTGTTTTCTTTAATTTTTCTATTAAACTTATTAGATAAGTTATTTGCGTAAAGTAACAAGAGATTGACATTATGTTATTTTTCTAACGAGTTCTAGATCTGTATTTAAAATTTTAAAATTATCGGATAACCATAAACATTATTGTCACAACATTACGGCAATCTTGAACATGGCTTGTTGTAGATTTCGTTTTTTATATCTGGCACCACTAATGGATTTGAATTGAATGTGACATTTCAATTTACATTTTTCGTAAATCCAGTTTATCATTCGTCATTTGTGAAAAAAGTGATATATGTTTAAATATATGAAATTTATGACAAAATATACGAAGCATGATGTTTTTTGTAATGGAGGCTCGACCTATTGCCAAAAATATAAGCAGAAAGTAATCGGGGATAGCGCGCCTTGAGATTTTATGTTCCAGCTAGCGAAAGTCATGTGGATACGAGAATTACCGTCCTCCATTCCAGCACTAATTAACCACTATGCACGCATTCGTACATACAGATGAAGAAAACAATTGAGCAAAAGATACTATGACGACCCTAGCAGCGAAGAAACCAAGAGCGTCACATCCACACCAATTCTATACTTTAGTTATATGAAGAATATTATCAAATAAATGAATGACTCACCCCATGACGATAGAAGATCCCACTTCATAGCTCCTTTTTTGCCTTAGCCTATCATCAGAAATGCGATGGCCTAATGCGATGGCTTAATATATATATTTTTTCGTTGTACCCCAAATCTGCACGGGCGAGTGTTGAACGGCAATAATGGTTATATAAATATTTAAACCAGTAAACTGTTGCGTCACAATGATTGGACGATTATTGACAATAATGGTTATATAAATATTTGATCAAATAAGCTGTTGCGTCTCAACGGTTGTAGGATTGTTGACAATAATGTTTATATAAATATATGATTAAATAATTTGCTGCGTCACAACAATTGGACGATTGTTGACAATAATGGTTATATAAATATTTCATCAAATAAACCGTTGCGTCACAACGAATGGACGATTGTTGATAATAAATTGGTAAAATATATATATTTGATCAAATAAATTGTTTCGTCGCAACGAATGAACGATTGCGGTCAATAATTTGTAAAATATATTTTTTTTTCAACTCCAATCGTACCAACTCAAAATTAGATTCCTTTTAAAAAAATTGGCACTTGTAACAACAAAACACTACAATTAAATTAATTTAAAAAAAACAGATATTTAAAGAAAAAGATCAATATTTCTATGATATCCCAATTCAATTTCACTGTATTCTAACTTTTTCACAAAACAAAACACACCAACATCAATTAATATTTTTATGTGTTTTGGCACTTAATATTTAAAACAGCAATTATTGAACGATGACAATAATGACAAATCATGCAATTCACAATCACAAAAAAAACACATAAATGCTTACACAAACAAACAAAATTATTTATTTTAACGAAATACTTATTTTATATCTTTTATATTATCTTATATCTTGACTAACAAATACAGCACATTTTAATAATAAAGCCAACCAACCCCAACAATACAAACAATAGTTGTTTGTGCTACAAGTTTTGAAATGAAGATTTTTTCAGCACTAGTCCTAAGTTTTAGGACGTGTTAGGACGTGTGCTGAAAAAAAAATCATTTCAAAACGAGTTGCACACAACGTTTTCTGCACTTGAGTACCACAATAGACAAAAAATAAAAATAATTACAAAAAATCACTACAAAAAACTACGCGAAGTATTGATCGATCGACAATGCCTTGAGAATATGCAAGTTGGTTTATATGCAAGCAAAAAACGTCATTTGTTCTTGATTGTTCCCACACTACAAACGTGTTTTCATTTCGCGTGTATTTTATTGAGAAACTGCAAAAAATGAGCTCAGGGGAGGATTCCGATTTGGAAGAAGCAGCAGAAAGAGCTTTGCAAGGTTTATTGCCGGTAATATCCAAAGAAAAATACGAAAAAACGTATCGAGCGTGAAGGACAACATCATTATCTCAAAATTCAACAATTTGCGAGCTCTTTTGAAGCGTAAAAATGGCAATTATTTTGCGAAAAAATCAAGAATCTTCACTATTGAAGAAATCTACAAATTCCTGAAGGACGCTCCCGACGATGTTTATTTGGCTACGAAGGCAAAATTTGCTGATAATTTTTTTGTTTCATTTTCCTAATCTCACAATTTTAAGGTGGCCCTTATTGACGGTGTCTATGGTGCCTGTAGACGAAACAAATTGTTGAATTTGAACGTAAAGGATGTCGAATACATGGACAATGGCATTAAAATTATCGTACCGAAAACGAAAACCAAAATCACTCGACAATTCGTCATCAACGAAGGAAGTGATCGGGACGTAAATTTGGTTAACATTTTCAAGATGTATTCAGGACTAGGTCCTCATGGCGTTATCACCGACAGATTTTTTTTGGGTTTTCGTAAAGGCAAATGCATCAAACGGCCGATCGGCATTAACACGATTGGACGCTATCCGAAAACAATTGCAATTTTCTAGAATCTTTTGTCACCGGGTGAGTACACTGTTTATTGCTTCCATCGATCGTCTGCATCCTTGTTGGCAGATTCGGGTGCAAATTTAACTACAATTAAGCAACATGGTGGTTGGGAGTCTGATAAGGTTACAGAAAAATACATTCAACATTCGCTCAACAATAATCGTAAAATTGCTGACAGCATCATGGGTTCGAAAATTGTTAGAGCTGATAACGTTTCACTGACCTCATCAACCACTGCTCAATCCAGTGAATCAATCATTGAAAATGGCAATGTTTTAGCCGGTACAACTGTTACAATAATTTTGAGTCAAACAAGCCGAACGAACTTGAAAGTGGTTGGAGAGCCTTTGCCACAACCACCATTTCCTGGAGGATATTCATTCAATAACTTGCATAATTGCTGTTTCTACTTTGGTCAAAAGTAATGACGGTCAAAAGTATTCATTACTACTTTATTAATAAAAATGCTTACCAACACAAACGCACCGTTTCGTCTTTTAAATTGGCAGCAGTGCGGAAATGAAAAAGCAGTGCGGAAATGAAAAATCAGTGCGGAAATAACTCACTTTTCCGCACTCAAACGAGTTTCGAATAATATGTCGTATTGTGGTACTCGAGTGCAGAAAACAATTTTTCTAATTTGTTTCAAGTTTAATCAAATATACAAACTGCACTAAACATAAATAATTTTTTTTCTTTGTCTTTTTATTATTAACGAACAAAAAAATAGACCAATTTTTTTTTATATAATTTGTTTAGTGTACTATTAATTATCAAGAATTGTCATGAATTCAAAAAAAACTGATTCTAATATGAAAAAATAATTAATTATATTTTATTTCATATTTAAACGTTTCTTTTTTCGAAATTCACGAAACTGACTTTTTTACTTGTAATTTACTTTAATTGTAATACAAACACATACATAATTTTTTTCTAATTTTTTTTTTAATTGTACTATTAATTAAACTCCAATTGTAGTATTAAATTATAGTAATAATCTCTCTAAAATATTTAACTTTTTTTCTAACTTATTTTATTTCATTTAGGGACAACCACATAATTGAATTAATTTTTTCCTAAATTAAAATTATAATTTATCTAATTATTTTCTACTAATTTGACTATGAAAAAAATTTTAAACGAAACAAAAAAAAAATATGGACTAATAAAATTTACTGATATATTTTTCTTACTATGAAACTAAATATGTATGTACCAAAAATGTACATACAATCCATAGCTTTCTCCCATAGCTGTTCCCCTTCACAAACTTCAAATCGTTGTATTGTCGTATTTATCTCACATATGGCAATGATAATTAGGAATTAATTAAGAATTATTTAGAGATTACCTGAAACAGCCCTGATTTGAAAGAAATAATAATCATTTAAAGAAATTTCCAAACATAAAGCAAAAAATCATTAATGTTAAGTTTTATTCTTTATTCTCTTATTTTTTATTCTCTTTAAAACCTACAGATTCTACTATTTAGAATTTAGAGTATTTAAACACTTATTTTCAATACAAAAATAACATCTACATAACTTCTCCAAAAGCGATTTACCAGCAAAAAATCCAATTTGAGTTGTTAAATAGGCGTTAAAAATAAATTTTCTTTCGGTCTTTTCTGTAATAATTAAAAACGAAGAGAGAAATTTGTTTAATGATAATAATAACAAACAAACGAAAAGAAAGAATAAGAACAGAAAATAAAAAGTATTGTTTCATTTGTTATATATGGCTGCCATGGCTGGTTTGTTTTTAACATTTAGGGAAATAATTTACATACGTTTAATTTTAAATTGAATAATTTTAATTTATTATTTTCATAGAAAATTATGTGCGAAAGAAGTTTTTTATTGAATGTAATAAAAACAATCTCGCTAAACAAAAGGGCCCAATAATTAATTTTTGTGATTTAAAAAAATTATTATATTGTTTTAATATTTTTTATTTGTCTTGTTTCATGTCGATTTATCGATATTTTAATTTTATTTTTCATAATATTGAGAAAATTATGGAAAATTAGTATTATTTTCTAACATAATTCTAACAATTTTTTGATTTCTGTATTTTGGTCTTTTAAATTGTTTCTTTTAAAAAATGGCGAAAAAATGGACGCATCCTTTACAAAAAAATCACACTCATTCACTTTCAATTTAGAACTTAAATATACGAACTCTATCTTCATGTATAAAATTATTTCTCGGGTTTGATGCGAAATCGATCAGAATCGTAAATAGTTTTTGAAGATTCAAATAAGATGTTAATTTTGAACGTTGATAGAATTGATAGGACTTTTTAAGTTCTTAGGATATGATAAGTAGGATGTTGAAAAACTGGCTTATTTAGGTGTAGAGTAGTATTTAAGGAATCAATAGTCTGAAAATAGTTTTTTATTACTACATATTAAAGTATTTCTTTATTACTGTGATTTGCGGCCTTAATGTCGCTTTTTAAACATATATTTTGTTGTACATCAATAAAAAATACTAATATTACTTATAATAAAACAAATATATAATAAAAAAAATAATGATAAATAATAATATTAAAATATAATAATATTAATAATTTTTCATTATTAGTATTATTTAATTATTATTATGATAGAAAACTTAATTTCCAAATTTTTCCAATCAACTGTAATTAAAGCTACTTGTGATAGCAACTCCAGTTACATAAACTTGAAAGACGCCACTTTGGCATTGTAAAAATCCGAAGCTGTTGCATCGGTTTCAATAAATTTGTAAATTAATGAATAATGTTCTTGTGTTCTGCTTTTTATTAGCGAATGAGGTATTTCAATGCACAACATAGAAGCAGTAGAGCAGATTGCGTTTAAGCAGTAAGTTTTATATGTTTTATTGCGACGTCGAAACCACATAAAAAGTGGGATTACCTGGGATATTATATATTAATTTAAAAACGATGTTTTTCTTTTGCTTTCAAAGCTATTAAAATCTAAGTATTAAATAACAAAATACCAATTTATACTATAAATATACCAAATTCATATTAAAATATATAATATAGCAAAAACTTTGTGTTGCTTTAAAACCATTTATATGCTATTTGTCATCTTTATAGATATATCTATATCTGTAACGCAGTGCAAATTTCATGATCGTGATATGTTATTGAAAACCAGTCATTACTAAATCGCCTTCCTCTTTTATATAATATAACAAGAAATAATGATTCTGATCAAAAAATATTTTCGCCACAAGCACTACTACACCACCATCATCAGATTTTATCGTTATAAAATTGTGTTAATTTTATCAAAAGTATTATTGATTTAAATATACAAAAAAGTAATCCGATCAATATCATTCTATTTTTGTTGAACTTTTATGTACGCAATTTTTTATATTATCTGCAAAACTCATGTGTTTTTTGCGATTGTATACGAATGGAAACAAATACTTAAAAGATGTATGTTTATAGAAGTTCATTCAACCTCGCCCCAGTGAACTCACCAGATTAATGTTGTTTTTTGTTTGTATATTTATTGCTGTTTCCCACTCTCTCTATCTAGCTCACTCAGTTAAAATGATTACTTTAACTCTTGGATGTCTAAATTACAAATATCTTCTGATGGGAACTAATGTCGATGCGATTTTTAATAAAAAATTATATATCTAATGAACGCATAAGGGCTCCAAAGTGTCTTTTAAAAAAGAAATGTACTCTAGTTCGATTGATAGCTCAGTTTATTTTATTCATTTACGATTGATTACAGCATTTAATAAAAATGAGGAAATAAAAAATTAATATGAGTGTAAATAAAGATGTATGTTTCTTTTAAATTTTATGTCTTGAATTTTTAGTTATTATTCTCGTTAAAAGAAGTTAAGGAGGTTTCTTTTACACTTTAATGTGAAAATAAAAATTTGCGTGACTTTAATAAAATAATGATAATTGAATTTAAATGCATACAATTTATACAGAATTGCAAATTGATTCATGAAGTCATTATTCGATTATATGGTCTCTCTCTCTCTCTTCATCTCTACTCTCATCTACTCTTCTCTCTCTCTCTCTCTCTCTCTCTCTCTCTCATCTCTCTCTCTCTCTCTCTCTCTCTCTCTCTCTCTCTCACCTCTCTCCTTCTCTCTCTCTCAGTCTCTCTCTCTCTCTCTCTCTCTCTCTCTCTCTCATCTCTCTCTCTCTCTCTCTCTCTCTCTCTCTCTCTCTCTCTCTCTCTCTCTCTCTCTCTACTCTCTCTCTCTCCTCTCTCTCCCTCTCTCTCTCGTCTCTCTCTCACTCCCTCTCATTTACAAGTAGAACTACAAGAAAAACTATAATTGGTTATATTTTGGCACCTAGTGACGTCGCGCTAAGACAGAGAAAATACAGAAAAAAGTGGCGAGCATATCTTATTATTCTTTGTATGATGTTTTATACTATCTTTAACATCCAAAATTGTTTTCTGATGGAGTATTATCAATTCCCAAATTTTATTTTTATCCCAAACATTTTTTGTGGAATGCGAAATCTGAAAAACTATGAAAAATTGGGTAGTTTAACATAAAATATGTATATTAAATTTGTAAAGGAAAAATCAAAAATAACGACTTGTTACCTTTTGCACAAGCGCCGTCCATTTTATTATAGAAGGAAAACAAATGTTCACGAGAAAATTCGCGATAAAATCAAATTCATCAAACACGAAACTTTTTTCCTTTCGACAGACTTATTTAATAAATTGAATTATCTTAGAATGCATAGACAAAAACAAAAGTCGGCCAAGTGTGAATAAAATGCGCTGGCCAACGGTTTTGTGATCGAAGAAGAACAAAATATTTAAAAATAATTATACACAAAAGTTGTGTTGCAAGGTCATTATTTTGCCGTAGGAACATAAAATTAAATTATTTCTCGTAAATGTTATTAGTAATATGAAATGTCAATTGAAAATTGATCGAAATGATACAAAAAATATTACATCCATCTAAATCTTATTCTAATCCATTAATAAAAAATGGTTTAAATTTGAAAATGTGCACCGCAAAATTTAAAAAAAATTGCTATGTTTCGTAAATTAGATGCTGTTTCAAATGACACCCAACTCATTTGGGTGAAAAAAGCATTTTTACCTTCCCCGCTTCTATACACATTCCTGTTCCCTAAAACACAGAAATATAATTAATTGAAACATTGTTATATTTTTCGTTAAAAATTTATCAATCAAAATGTTGCAATAAATCAAAAACTGTGCACCACAAAATTCTAAAAAATATTGCAATGTTTCTTAAATCAGTTGCTCCTACAAATGACACCTTTTTTTCAAAAAAGATATTTTTCACCTATCTCCACTCCTATAACTCAAAAACACATATATTTAACTATTTGAGACTTCGTTATAATTTTCGTTAAAATTTTATCAAACGGCCTGCCTCTGTGAGTTTTTTCAAATGTTTCTTTAAACCAAGGTCGAAACGTAGGGTTACCACTAAAGAGTAGCAATTTTTTGACAATTATTATGTCATTAAAAATTTATCAAATTTCATGTCTTTGTGAATTTCTTCAAATTGTTCTGTCAATTTAAAGGTTGCAACGTAGGGGAGGGGAACATACAAAAAGTTGAACTTCTTTTATAATAATTCAAAAACTATGCATTGAAACATTCTAAAAAGAATTGCCATGTCTCTAAAATTAAATACAATTATAAAGTACACTCCACTTGACAGGGCTGTAAATGGTGGTTGAACCCTTTCTCATTCTTACCTTCTTTAAAAATATAATTATGAGTACTACCCTATATTTTTTATTAAAATCTTATTAATTTTCCTACCATTGCAAATACTTTTTAAGATTTTGGTTTGGAGCTAAGCGAAATGCCATATTTCAAAATTACACAACAAACAATGAAGTGTAAAATTACAAAATACATTGTTAAGGAATATTGAAAGAGCTCTTTCATACGATACCCTACTTAACTCGATAAAAAACTGTATTTTCTCAAAGGCCTCACATCGTGGCTCTGTAAAACAATTTTTTTTTAATTTTAACCCCTCATCCTGTGTAGATAGATTGGATACGCATCTTAAATTTCAGGTCCATGTGTTTTATAGTTTACGAGATAATCAATATAATGGGGAAAACACGTTTTACTCTCAACAACAGGGTTCATTATGAAAAGGGAACCCTAAACAGCAAAACGAATGAGAGAGAGAATGAGAGAAATTTTTATATTTTTACAATTATTTCCATACCATTAAATTAAATTAATTCAATACATATTTGATTTGAAAGTCATTTGAAAGTAGAAATGATCTAAAACGAAAGACATCAAACTTTGTGCTAATGGGAAACCAAAAAAAAAATCATATTAAAATATTAAACTTTCACATTGTAAATGCAATTCAAAAGAAATCATAGTAAGTATTTGACTTTTAATCGCGAGAGGAACATGCGCATTATTTTTAGTTTAGTGATTTATAAACTTTTTTCTCAAAAAATCAATGATCACTAAAAGCAGCTGATTGATCAGAAAAACTGAAAATAATTGTTTTTTCTGGCACAAAATAATCAATATAGTGGGGAAACACGCTTTACTCTCAACAACAGGGTTCGTTATAAAACGGAACCCTAAACAGAAAAACGAATGAGAGAAACTTTTATTTTTTTTACAATTAATTTCATACAATTAAATTAATTTAATTCAATATCAATTTAATTGTTTAGTCATTTTAAAGTAGAAAAAATATAAAACGAAAGACATCAAACTTTGCGCTAATATAAAAGAAATTAAAACTACATCGTGGAAAAAATGGAGAGATCATTTTCAAGCGCGGAGTTTATTTTTTGGGAAAGATTATTTTGATATTCAAAATCAACCAATGAAAAAATATGGTTTGAAAATGAAAATAACTGAAAAAAGATAATTATCACTATTAGTCTAAGATCCACACACTGTAGAAGTCCACAACATCTTTATAAAATACGTTTAAGAAATGATAATTTGTGTGAATGTGGTGAAGAAGGATCATTAGATCACATGATACTTTTTTGTGACAGAAGAAGAAATAAAAATAAAAGTGTACTTAAAAAATTATTAAATTATTGCATTACTTTTCCGATTAACTTAAAATTTATAATGAATAATCCCAATGGTGAATTAACTAAATTAATTGTTAATCATGTTTTAGAAACATACATTGAAGTGTAAATTAAAATGATTGTATTAATAATAAGAATAAATCTGGCCAAAGACTTTTTGTCTTAGGTTCTTAACAAACAAAAAAAAAAATTAAAATATTAAGTTTTCACATTGTAAATGCAATTCAAAAGAAATCATAGTGAACATTTGACTTTTATTCGAGAGAGGTTCGAGGCGCATCATTTTTAATTTAGGGAATTTATAAACTTATTCTCAAAAAATCAATGACAACTAAAATCAGCTGATGGATCTGAAAAAGTGAAAATAATTGTTTTTTTTGGCAAATGAAGATTTGTTTGAACTGCAAGTGATTTTACTATAGATATATTATAATTATTGTTATAAATTGTAATTTAAAAAAAAAATTACATGACGCTACAGACAATGATTTGAAGTTTAAGTATAAAAGTCTATATAATTTTGAATGAGAGTGGAATAGTAGATTGTTTTACTTGGTAGTGCGATTGCGTTTTCCAAACAAGAGTTATTGCAACTGTAGGGAGTTGGGAAACTAACTCTTGTTTGGAAAACGCAATCGCACTAGTAATACAATCTACTATTGTTGACTTTTTATAAAACACAATCCAAATGTTTATAACAATACAATCCAAAAAAAATTATTTCTGAACTCAATACAATCAAATAAACTGGTTTATACTTTATTGTATTGCGTTGATTCAAAAATCTTTTCATAAAAGATCAGTTTGACAAGGCTTCCATACACGGTCAGTTTGACAATCAATGTGACATTTATGACATGACTGTGTATGTTTATGACTGATAATGAGGCACAGTCAAATTTTATGACTGATGAAATTTTAAACATGTTTGAATTTTTATCATCAGTTAAGATTGACTTTCACGATCGATCGTGTATAGGCCCCTTAACAGAATAACACCTACAAAACTTCTGTTTGTTTGATTCTGTTTACAATAATAACATATACCACTATGATTGTAAAAACAAACAAAAACAAACGTTATATAGTTTTATTGTTGACGGAATGATGACAATTACTTAACTAAGAAAGAAGTTAAATTCAGGCGCAGCTTTTACTTCCATGAGCTGCATAATTTGGTTATTCTTTTAATCTTCGTAAAACTAATATATAACCGTTTTGAATATATTTCATACAACCGAAGCACACAAATGTTGTCAACAATATATATAGCTTTACGGTTTACAAAATTAATATGATATCCTTAATAAACTAGGAAATATTCCTTAAGGTTGAATTCGATAGTTATCTGTTTTTCTTTCTTTTATAAACTATCTTTCTCTTCAATGGATTCAATGGATCTTTATTGTAAATTAAGGTTTCTGTTACTAACCAAGTTTGGTTTAAGATAAAATAGCCGAAAGCAAATATGTTAAATGTTTTTATTTTATTATATTAAAGATTGTAGAAGAAATAATGTAAGGATTTACTTTAATTTGTGTGCAAATTTATAAAGTGATTGGTCTCTCTCTTGGGATTGAATAATAAGCTGAATTGTTTTTGGATCCATATAAATAATCTTATACAAGCTCTAAATATTTGTCTTATTTACAATAACCAATCAGAAAACTTTTATAGTTTCAGTTCTTGGCGCTTTTGATCTAATCGGTTAAGTGAATTTTTAATTTATATTTTGTAATCGTTGTTGTTGCTTTGTTAATTTACTTAGCCCATCAACAACCAATTATATAGTATTAAATAGAGTTAAACCCTATGAGTTAATCAATGCGTTAATACTTCAGCTAGAATCTATCAGTTCAAAATCAAAACACTGACAATTAATTACCTGTGTAAGCCATTAAAATATAATTATAATTTCTTTCTAATTACGAAATAATTATTTTCCAAGAAAACGAAAGAACAATGAGTTTTAAATAACAAAATTCCCGAAATGCAAAATTTTTGCAACAAATTCAAATTCAAAAGATCAAGAAAACGAAATCAATCTATTTATAGACAAAAAATTAAATAAACCAAACGTATCACAATCGTTTACAAAAAGAATAAAACAAAATTCAATTAATCTTTTATTCTATCCAGCGAAAAAAGCCCAAAAATCTAAGAAATACAACAACAAAAAATTTACAACGAATCTTTGCTATTATCGCGATCATCGTCATAAATCGAAAAAACGACTTGAGAGAGAGAGAAAGAGGGAAAATACATGAAAAGAATCTCGGTGATTGACTTTTGACTTATTTTACTTACACTGTAAATATAAATCGTGGGAAAATTTTATTCTTGTGAGAAAATTTTTTAATCTGAGATTTTTCCTTTGTCGATACGATTTACTCTGCTAATATTTGGAGTTGGGCTTTTATTTTGTTTTATCATTACATATTAAAACTAAAATAATACAAGTTTGTAATGTACGTATTTTTAAGTAGGCTTTCATTTATTTCATAGATAAGTCAAATCATGTCATCGAACTTTTTCTTATTTGTCTAAACCAGTGTAAAAAAGTGTATAGTCTGAAAACTTAGACAGTTTTTTGTTTTTTTTTTGGTTCTTCTGTTGATTTTTTTTCAATTTCATTGTTAAAACCAACTCTATTCTGTCGTAATTTATTTTTTATATTATCATGGTTTGCTGGATAAAATAAGCATAAAATGAATTTGTATCGTAACTATAAATCTTAGTTTTTAGACTAGTTGAAAAAAATTAGTCAATCAAGTATTCTGTAAAAGATATGTATCCACTTTGGTTGACCATCATCATATGAATAACCTAACATTAAATATTTGATCAATTGAACTGTTAATAAATAATAGCTAAAATGCATGACCAATCCAGGAATTTTATGATTATTTGCTTTCTTGCACTGAAAAAAACATGTCTTATTTAAAATCGAAATGCAGTTGTCTCAACCTCACCGTGCGGTCAGATATGGCAAATCGAACTACGAAATTGCTTCAACAGTTGAACAATTATAAACCGATGTAATTGGGACAATCACACGAAATATTTATGTGAAACTAAAATATATTTCAATTAATCTCAAATACTTAAATTTTAAAATGAAAAATTCATGATATAAGGTCAGAGAAGATTTTTTTCAGGGAAATAGTTATTAACTTTTTTCAACTACTGTTATATTTGATATAACACTTTATATTTTAAATAAACCTCATTCTGTTGTTAGAAAAATGTTTTCATGTAGTTGTCACAATCACGGTGAAATTGTTTGCAAATAATTTTTCTTTGCATGAATAACAAACTGCCAACTTCGAGATGAGGTTGTAATTACTTCAATTTTTTTTTCAGTGTAATGTGAGAAAAGAGAAAATTTCAACCCAAAATGTAGTGATTTGATGTAAAGATTAACCGAATACTTAAGTGCCAAAAGAGCACTACAATTTCCTTGTGAAATGTTAAACATTTTTAATATCACCGTTCTTTGTCTGTAATAACCTTTTTCAAATTAAATTAACATTTTGTAAGCTTAAGAAAAATGAATTATTTACATCAAAACTTAATATAAGTTAATAATTTTAGAATATTATCAAGAATTATCAAGTAAACAGCATTAGATAGAGTACACAAGTGAAAAAAGAATTAAATAATAAACAAACTTCTTGAGATGTAGGTCAAAAAGTCACACAAAATGAAAGAACTTAGTAATTTAAGAGATATTACTAAAAACAGAATTAATCATGCACGTGTATGATGGAATATGGAAATGGAAAACGCGAAAGATATTTAAAACATACTTGCAATGCACGTGGACCGAAACATAAATCTTAAAACTGTATATTTAATTTTTGTTGAAATCTCGTATTTTATGTAATACAATAAAGTTCATTAAACTGCAGTTTATTATGCTTAGTGCTTTTAATGTTTATTATGCTTCATTTTGGTATAAAATTATAATACATATAGACAACGATACGCGGTATGTTAGCAAATCTGAATCATCCGGGTCTATATAATAAGGTATAGTGAATCCATAATACTCGCTCATGATTTCCTCAAAAATTAAATAAATATTTTCTACTAAGTTGTTTCCTTTGAACAGCTTTAAATGCTTTAAAACTAAAGTTAAAATATCTCCCGGCAAGGGGGAAAAGATCGCTTAATCCTTAAAAAATCAATGAATTATCGATTTAAAGAAAAGTTATAATATTTATATACATCGTATCGCTTCACAGTACTAATCGCATTCGGATCTACGCTGAATTATCGCTGAATTATAGACATCGTTGCTTCACACTACTAATCGCATTGTGATATAAATTCAACGTAGATCCGGCTTATCTACGTTGAATTTATATGACATCCTAAGATCACACGCGAAAAAATGTCGCATGTTAAAATTCCACGCCTAAAAATATGACATCCTTAAATCATACTTATATAATGATTAATTGTATAAATAAAATTCCTTGTTGTTATATCGCAGAGTTTTTATTATTAATAAATTAACTATTTAATGATATAATCTAATTTATATATTAATATATTTCGATTGTCACATCATCCTCAGGAGCTTACAAAGAACTGATTCAAAATTTAAATTAACATAACTATTATTTATATCATGGTTAAACAATCTAGCTAGATGTAATTATGTAAATTTAAATTTTAAATCAGTAAGCTCCTGATGATAATGTGACACTCGGAATCGGATCGACCATACATAAATTAAATATAGTTAAATACTTATTTTATTCATAATAAAACCTCTGCGAAATAACAACCAGGAATTTTATTTACAATTATTTATCATGTCATGCCAAGAACCAGCGGTAAAATCCATCGAATTTACAAATATACACTCAAAAAATATGTAGGTAAAAATCAATAAACATTTGTCTGTAGAGTTTATTTAAACGGACTTTATTGAATTTGAGTGTTTTAACAGACATAATATGTGTTAATTTCTAATTTTCAACAAACATGGTTGTTACAAATTTTTAATGAAATTTACAAAATGTACGTTGACTTCCATTGTTGAATAAAACAAATGAAAACTAACCAGGAAAACATTTTCAGAATGCAGAGTGGCCATTTTCTGTATTTTTTAGTTAATTTTTATGGGATTGGTGAAGTTTATACAAATTTAATTGTGTAAAATAGATGATGCCGATTATGGAATGCGATTCGCTTTGAAAGCGATTTTGCTTAATATTTTGTGTATGTGTATTAGTAACGATTTTGATCTAAAATCCATTACTTTTTTGTAAAACTACTACGTTTTTATAAATTATTTTTAAACAAAAATTCGTTTGACGTTTCAACAGAATTGTCTGTTGTTACTTGTTTAACTTTTATAAAAATCGTAGTGTAATCTTTATATTGGGAATGAGAAGGCAGTTTCGTGATAAATTAGACAAATTTAGAGAAGGTTGGCGTACATTGAAGTTAGTACTATTAGTTTGAAGTGCAAATGATGTGTGCGAATGAAATATTGGTGATTTGTTGATATGTATTTGTTGTAGTTTCTGGAGAGTTTATCATTCTTTTCTTCTTTCTTCTTTTCTTCTTTCTTTTATTCTTTCTTCGAGAGTTTATCATTCTTTTCGAGATACATCTTTTTATTTAAGGACTGGCAGAATTCGCCTATATAGGAATTAGTGGATTATTTATTTTATATAGATTGCAATTTATTTTATAGATTGTTTTCTGTGTCTTGCAGTTTTTGTTCTTTGGTGTTAAATCTTTAAGCTCAGTAAACATGTTTTGGTAATATAGGTTTCCTGTAAGTATGTAATTTTGATTTTGTCTGCAGGAGTGAATCAAATATTTGATAAGTTATCCACGAAGATTAGGGGGGTATATACTAAGGGGGTATTAGACGTTAGTAGATCGGAACTGGATATGTTAATGGGGAGACGATAGATTTGGGACGCTTTTCGGAGTTAGGACAAAATATTTTGTTCCCCATGGTAAACAAAATATTTTGTCCTAACTCCCAAAAGCGTCCCAAATCTATCGTCTCCCCATTAACATATCCAGTTCCGATCTACTAACGTCTAATGCCCCCTTAGTATATACCCCCCTAATCTTCGTGGATAACCTATCAATTGTTGATATATTTGTCGTAATTTGTAGTAATTTTTGGTCCTTGTAGTAATTCTTATTAAGGAATACTGTTTCAGACTTGCTTTCTAGTTTTTGGGAAACAATAACGGTGTTAAAGTAAATACTTGATAGGACCTCGTGTTGGCAAAAAGAGATTTATGAATTATGTTTCTTGAATAGAGAATAAGACCAATTTGATAGATGATAGAAAAATGTGACAGCATGTTTTGGATTTTTCTCAGAGAAAAACTCCATTTCTTTTATGTGTGTTTCAGACTGGACTAGGACCTTCAAAGCCATTATTCTATTCGAAGTTCATCCGAAGTCTTTGGCAAATATGCTATCCACTACACCACCGAGGCATTGTTTGTGTGGTATAGAGTCGTTTGGTGTATAACTCCAATGAGGTATATGCTGTCGATGAAAGCACGCATACAATAACTAGCTTGCATCTGTAAAAAAAAGAATGGCATCTATTGGGACTTTTCCTACCTCTACAATGAGTATTGAAAAAATCTTTGTAAGCTAGCGCAACTCTACAATATCACACTGCGGTGGGTTCCAAGCTATAATGGCATTTCAGGCAACATAAAATCGGATTAACTTGCTAAGGCTGGAGTGGTCATGAAATATTCAGGCTCAGAACCCACCTTGGGGTTATCTAAAACTTTTACCTTGTCATATATATATTATAGAAATATTTTAATAAATTTTGTAAGGTGAATTGTTTTTAAAAATTTCTCTGCTTTTTCAAAAAATTGCCATAGTCCCTAATTATTTGGCATTATGTGGAAAAACAATGATATTATAAGACTATGGGTGAGAATAAAAAAAAAGGGGAATATCAACTAACCAAACCCCTATTTTATTTTTATAATAAATTATCAAAAGATATTATTTTATCAAATTACTATTTTTACCAAAATAGACCTACTTTTACCTTTAAACACAAAAAAAATTCAAAATCTGTCAAATAGTTCATAAGACACATAAAATTGAACATATACGAAACCCGTGGGTTTTCATAACTGCTCCGAGATATAAAGAGAGAACCACTCGCGACAAAAAATTTTCTTCTACGAAATGTTTTTTTTATTCTCTTTTCAACAATAAAAAATTTTAACCAATTCAAAAATGTGTGGCAACTCGATGTAATAAAAACGTGATTAATGCTATACTCATGAACACATCTACAAATTGCTTCTATAAATATTATCATAGCATGAAATTCTGCCAAACTAAATCAAGTATTTAATACATAAAAACTTTAAATTTATTGCAGAGCAACACACTTAGCAGCAAATTGAAGGCTGAAAAATCTAGCGAACTATTTTTAATCGTTCGTTTAAACGAAGCAGTCAAGTACGACCCCTTTCTTTTTTTTATTATCTAACAAGTTCAAACAAACGATTTCATTTCTCAACACAAAACTTAATTCTCTATTCGTTCTTACTTCTCTATTTGTTATTCACCTTCTATGTTTTCGATCAATAGCCGATACAGAATAAGCAATCCATATCGGCAAACTGAACTAAAAAAAAACATCATTCACTTTAGAATAGGAATCTTTATCAAGGACCGCCAACTCTTCCACTGTAACGATCAATCCACAGCTAAGATTCTCATAACCAATATTTAATATTAACTATAAGTTTCGGGATACATCCCAATTCTACCTGTCGAGTCCACAAATGAAACCTGTCGAGTCCCCAAAAAGCCATGTCAAAAACTGAGTACATTAATAAATTAAATCTCTTACTCACTCAAGAGTTCTAGTACGCACAGTTCTAAAACGTGACTTAAAAAACTCACTGCAAACTAAAACCAATTCAGTATTATAAAAGAACTAAATGAAAAATAATGAATCAGCGTAATAACTAAAAACATATAATGGTAACCAGCCGAACGATCTCCCCAAAATACATGCATCTAAAATACCGATAAGACCCATCGGCCATCGTATCCTACATAAGTACACTAGCGTACAATTAGTTCATATTTCTATTCCAGATTTTCAAACACATTTCTTCAAACATTTTTAACATAAAAAACTTCTATGCCCTCAAAACTAAATAAGACTCCACTGATTTCATTAACCAACACAATGAATTAATCTCCTTTTAAGTAGTAACTAATCATACTATGAGCATATTCCACATCTACGGTATAATTTAGAGTCTGAACAATTTTCAAAATGATTATGAAACAACCAACAAATAAATTAAAATAAATACATAAGTTTTTTAAATTTGGTCTCTTAATTTTTTTAACCTAAAAGTTATATAACTACAATGAATGATCAAATCCTTCAAGATTTGTAACATCTTACGCACTTTTCTCACATAAGCAATATGAAAATACTACCTCAAAAGGTAATGTTTATTTGACAGCGTGCAGTGAAAATTATTGCCTAAATAAAAATATCCACAAAAAATTGGTCTACTTTCATTTTATTATTTTTTACTTTAATTACTAATACAATTATGAAAAATTTTGTGTTTGTACACAAAATTTTTTAAAAGCGATTGCGATTTTGGTTAAATCGCATTCCATAATCGGTATCCAGATTTCAAAATAAAATGTATCAGGTTAGTAATTAGTTATCAAGTGAATTGTGTGAGGCAAAATTGAATGCAACATTCGAAGAATTTTAACGTTTTAAATTAATTAATTAATTAAAGTATTAATACACTCAATTGAAAATTTAGGTTTAAAAAAGAAGGTTATAAAAAATATATGCATAGAAGTACAAAAAAATTAAAAATTTTACATATAGTAATAATATATTTTAAATTTGAATTCCAAAACTTCACTGGACTACGGATGCTTTATGCAATCACACGGCCCACAAAGACTAGGCACCCAACATCTAAAAAAAGCAATATCAAAGTATTCAACATATAACACAACAAGTATTGATCGAGTGAGAGCTAAAAAAATTAAATTAAATTGGTTAAATAAATTTTGGAAGTTCAAATTTCTGACTGAGCCAACCAACAGTTAGTGATAAAAGTGACATAACTTTATACAATTAAACTCAAAAAAGTTCAAATAACAAGTTATATAATATATAATATCAATAATCGGGATTGACTAGATCACACGCATGGAGCGAGGAATTGGATAGGCTAAATAAATTTTTGGAAGTTTAAATTTATGTCTGGTATCAACAACAGTGAGAACAATGTCATATTTAAATTAACAAGCAAACTATTATTAAACTTATTTTCTACAAACATGACGCAAACGAGATCTCAATCATAATCAGACAAAAATTATGCGGTTTTCGAAATTGATAACCCAACAAACAAAGACTTAATGGCGGCAATGGTTGGTTTGAAAAGAACTTTTAATAATGACTTTAGTGAACTACAGAAATGTGTTAAAGATCTAAATAAAGACTATATATCACAATTAACAAAAATGTCAAACTCATGCAGACCGACATTGAAGCAAACACCACCGGCATTGAAATCAACACAAAGGAGATTTCATATCTCAACAACAGTTTCTTGTATTTTCAACAACGCGAACGGCAAATTGATGTGATTATTTTTAAAGTGCTCCCGCATGGAGGGATCAGTTTTTATAGTTTTGAATATTTTTTTATTTTTGATCTACGGGTGTGACAACCCCGCGTACTCCAGTCCCTGCTATTGAAATACGAGTTAACGTGAGATATCACATACCACTGGCAATAGCAGTGAGATATTACTAGCCAAGGTGACATCTTAGGGGTGGTGGCGGATGAACTGTATTCGGTCAACGGTAGCACCCTCAGTCTTAGCTGTGAAATAATACTTGATGATGAGACGCTATTGCTTCCTTGAGGAAACGAGCTTTCATATAACTATGTGTGGGTTGTAATCTTCAAGAAAGATAGAGCGTCACAGGATCAAGGAATATGCAACCGGCTGGATTATTGGCAACTACAGTTTTGTTTTGTTTCAGCAAATTTTTGTAAAAATTTGCTATTTACTTTTTAATTTACTGTATATTTTCTCTATTCTATCATAAAATATTGGTCTATGTCATATTTTGTCAGTGATAGAATTTTTTGTTTAGTTATCCATTCTTTAAACAAAAATATAAAAAAACAAAAAAAGAAGATTTACGTCCATCAACATCTTTGAACGTACGTTGTTGTGGGACCTTGGTCTTAAAAGGTTTTTATGTGTTATTGTGACACATATTGTAATTCCTACTACACAACACATTTTATTAAAAAAAAAAAAAAAAAAAAAAAAAAACTCACTGCTATAGGCCGAAGATATTTTTAAATCATTAGATCGATTACTATTTTTCAACTATGAACAAAACTGGAGCAAGAAAATCAAATGTAATATTATGTCGATTTAAAAATATTGATGGCAAAGCATCATTTATGAATAAAAATATTTAAAACAAATTGATCCAACATGGATAGTAGAATCCACTCAACTATTTGTAACAAATCGGCTTATGAAACCACTCTCTGTACTCCTTAGCAATCTGAGGAAACTCAAACAAGCCAAGCAAATCACAGATGCATACTACCGAAACTGTCCGATATTGATTAAATGTCAGATATTGTCAGATATTGCGAATTGCCTGTTCCATCATCAATCATCATTGAGCAAGGTGCAACAAATAATTGCAGGTTTAAGTGGAAAAACATAGCCAATTCACCAAAAACACATTGGAGTTACGTGCTCATCTCTCTAGTTCACCTTCCCAACTAGCATTTTGTTCAGGCATTTCCTATAATGATCCGAGCTGGATCAGCGTGTAGTAAGATAAGTCTTACTTGTTGATTAGGACCCGTTCAGTGTGCCTCATCCGGTCCCTATCAGTAGTAAGGGAAACCGTTTCCGGCCCAGATATGAGCCCTTACATAATGCTAATCGGGTTGTTGTTTTCGTTTTTATATCAAAAAATCACAACATCAATACCTAAATTGAAACTAAGTTGTATAAATTAATTCAACAAAATATGGAGGGGCTGAAATCTCACAGCTCCGAGATATCAAGACTTCGGTCTGGGTTAAGGATTTTGATATAGTTTTCGACAAAAAACTTTTATGAGGACATGGTTTTTAGTTTTGGGCAGCGATGTATATCAAACATAACTCTTTGTTAAAGTATAAGTATTTTTTATCTCCGTTTAGAAATTTATTACTAAACTAACGCGCTACATCAAAACGATGCCGGAAAATTATAACAGATCATAAATTAACATAATTTAGTGAAAAGATGATACACTCAGCAAACTACTTAAAAACCTCTCCATTTAGCGTTTCGAGAAAATATTTCAAAATCACAAGTTCATATTTCTTTCAAAATTCCAAAAATATTGTAAAAATTAAATAATATCAAACTTTTTTCAAAATTTCAAAAATATTCCAAAAATTAGAATAAAATCAAATATTTAAACTTTTATAAATTCCAATAATATTCCAAAAATTCAAACTTTTCCAAAATTCTAAAAATATTGCAAAAATCATTACAAAATCAAAAATTGAAACTTTTTTCAAAATTCCAAAAATTATATTAAAATCAAAAATTTAAAATTTTTCAAAATTCTAAAAATATTCCAAAAATTCTTACAAAATCAAAAATTAAAACTTTTTCCAAAATTCTAAAACTATTGCAAAAATTATTACAAAATCAAAAATACAAACTTTTTTCAAAATTCCAAAAATATTTCAAAAACTATAACAAATTCAAAAATTTCCATGTCCAATTTCATTTTCAATTACATTTACGTCATAAAAACAGCTACATTTTTTCCCAAAAAATTAGCTAAAAAAATAAATGAAATCATTTTTTGACACACTTGACATTATTTTTTTGACAAACTTAAAATGCCATAATTCTCTATAATAATAATAAAATTTCATGTCATACAAATCATTAATTTTATTTTTTTCCAAAAAATGGGTAAAAAAGTAAATAAAAATCTTTCTTTTGACACACTTGACAACATTTTTTTGACAAACTTATAATGCCATAATCTAGTTTTTGATCTCACATACCAATCCCGACCATTCAGATTTCTCCACATTCTTTGTTCCTACTCATTATCACTTAAAATGAACTTTTTTTAAGCAAAAATTTGCATATTTCCTTGTTTTGACACACTTGACGATTTTTTTGACACACCTCCGGTACAGTTATCGAACACATCGTCCTTTCGGCTCTTCCTATTGAGTGTACCTATTTATAGAATTCAAAATTTTCAAATCCCTTCATCCGTTTTCTAGATTTCGTCGGTTGTGGCGGACGGCTGGACAGACAGATACACAGACAGACAGACAGACATGCATTTGTTTTTTTTGCTTTTTAAAATCAGTAGGTCCTAAAACGTCGAGAAATACCAAAAAAAGGGCGGGTAAGAATTTCACTTTTAGCTCATGAATGTAATACTTAGGTCTTTCAGACTGAAGTAATAATATGTTTGGTTATAAAAGGAAAGCTACACAACTATGCAACCCAACAATGTGATGATTTCTATATTAATGTTCCAAGAACAGTTCGTGGCTCAAGCTCGCTTTTTTGTTATGGGCTGAATTTGTTTAAAAAGCTAACCGAGTCAATCAAACAAAATTCCAATGATATCCTCGTTCAAAAAGAATTAAAAGATTTTATGTTTAGAACTGACTTGCAGTAATGCCAATAACTCTTAAAAGGAGAAATAGGGCAATAAATAAATAATTGGATGTTTTGAAAGTTGTGTACCTTTGTATAATAACTGAAACCAGTTTATTCTTCTCTTTGTACTACAAAAAAAATGTAAATGAGTAATTAAATTAGGAGATATCTAAATCAATGAATGATAATTTGGATGATTTTTATAATAAGTTTTATTTCATATGTCTTTAAAATAATTTAAATAGCACTTATTATTTGAATAATTATCTTTTTCGGCAAACGGCTGTAAAGTTTAACTTTACTGCCGCTAGGGAGTTAGCTAAAGTCTTACTTTTTAGCCTGACAGCAAAAGTAATGTCTAGCGACAGCAAAAGTAACGCCATTTTTATTTTATATTACGGAGGCTGTAAAGTAGCATTTGTTATTTGTTAGTTTGTTATTTTTTCAAACATATTGTATAACCATGACAACAAAAAATAAGTTGATTCTCATATTATGAAATTTTGAAAAGGCTGCTTTGATAAAAAAATTTTATTCATACAAATTTAAATGTTTTTGTCTCTTTTTTGGAAGTAATTATGACGATACAAATTCATATTTAAAAAAAGTTTGATGTATTAATTTCATATTTATAAAAAATTTAAACGTTTGCCGAAAAAATAGTGTATTTAATTCGGAGCTAAAGTGACTTTTTGTGTTTCGTCTATAATTGTCGGCCTCCCTGCGGTCGGCCGTCAAACTATAGACTCAACACAAAAAGTATCACTTTAGCTCCTAATTAAATAATGTACTATTTTTGTCAAACGACTGTAAAGTTTAACTTTACTGCCGCTAGAGAGAAGGTTAAAGTTTTACTTTTTTGACGTTTAGTCAAAGCGGCTGTTAAGCAACGCCATTTTAATTTTGTTACACCTGCTGTAAAGTAACTTTCATCTTTTTACGGCGGCAGCAAAGTAATTTTTATATTTTTACGGCGGTAGTAAAGTAAATTTCATCTTTTTACGGCGGCAGTAAAGTAACATAACATGAGATTATGAGTTTGTTCAAAACAGCATGCATTTCAGCTCATTTTTATGTTAAAATGCAATATCTCTGCATTCATTGGTATGTTGTTCAATCTATTGATCATGTGGCTGTATGCAGCTAGTTTATGTTGGTATGGATGATGTGATTTAATATTTATTTATTTAGGCCAAACGGAGCGGTCCTTCACAAAAAGATTTATTGAACACACCAGTGAAATTAATAAGAGCGATCCAAAATCCAGGTATGCCCAGCATCTAAAAATAGAAAAACACAAATACACCAATATAAACACAAATTTAACCATATTACATAAAAAAGAAAAGAACAACATCT
>OY856188.1:174405315-174425315 GCA_963693315.1 Diogma glabrata
AAATTTTTAATAATGACAGTAAAAACAACGACAAAAAATTGTTTACAATTTTTTGTCGTTGTTTTTACTGTCATTATTAAAAAATTTTTCTTTGTTTATATAATTTCTATCTTTTTGTGTTATTTGTAAATTTAATAATTTTTGAAAATGTTGGGAAACTCCAACGAAACGTCAAATTATTTTTAAAAAATAAATATAAAAGGGCTATATACCAAAGAAAATCTTTTAATCATATATATATATATATATATATATATATATATATATATATATATATATATATATATATATATATATATATATATATATATATATATATATATATATATATATATATTTATATATATATATATATATATATATATATATATATATATATATATATATATATATATATATATATATATATATATATATATATATATATATATATATATATATATATATATATATATATATATATTATTATATATATCGGTGACGGTTATTTTATATATATAGTTATAATCCCATAGTATCATCAAGTCATATAACAAAACTGCTTTCTCACGAAAAGTGCCATCAATGCAAAATAGTATAACTAGAAATATAATGGAATGTTATCAACCAGACATAACATGTAACAACATGATAGAAGAATCATATATCATAAAACATATCATAAACATCGTATGATAGAAAATGCTGAGTGGTTGTTTTGTACCTTTAGTTTTAAGATTTATAAAATTTAGTTTTTAGTTAATGTTTAAACTCTGTTGTATTCAGTTCGAATAAAATTTAATAAAATAAAATATTTTTTTTATGTTTTATTTGATCTTGAATCATAACTGGCGCAGCCGTGCGGTTAAGTGAATAATATAGTGTAGTGTAGTGTAGTGATTGGCGAATAAAAACCAACTCCGAAGTGAACCCGTCAAGAAAATTGAATTTTTTTGACATCTCTGGCTGAAGTTTACCCAAGAGGAAAGCGCTGAGAGGATTTGAGGTTCCACCACATTGCATCATAAACTTCATTTAGGACCAGCTCAACACGACCAGGTAGGCAATTTTAAATTTAATTTTTATTTAGTGAAATCTTTAAACAAAATTTTTTTAAACAAAAAGTGAGATTTTTTTAAAATAATAATACGTGTGTTAACGGTTAGTTAAATTTCAAATTTCTGCGAAAAAGTGTACTACAAGATAGGCATATTTTCATAATTAATTAAATTATAATTAATTAAATTAATTAAATTTCAAATTTCCGCGAAAAAGTGTACTACAAGATAGGCATATTTTCATAAATACACGTAAATAAATTGAATTAGAATTGTGTTACCAATTTAGACAAACGAGCGCACTACAAGATAGACGCCGACCTGTCTACTATCCACTACTAGATAGAGATAGAACAATTAGATCCAAATTTATAGTATATGAGAAAAAAATTGGCAAAAATCTTTGATCATAATAGAAATATTGACTAAGATTCAAGAGAAGCCAACTCAAACTTAGAAATGGATCAACAAGTTGTAGAACAAATTAAGCAATTGGCTTACAATTACAAAATATAACCCAAAAACAAGGTGAACATGACCAATTATTGGCATACCTTAATCAAAAAATGGAACAACCACCAGTAACACATGAACAAGAACATGTAGTTAACAATATGGTAAACGTTCTAGACTTATTTAGGATTCCAGATCCAATAAAGTCAATTCCGAAATTCGATGGAAATCGAAAACAATTATCATCATGGATCAAGACCGTCGATGATACACTTAGTGTTTTCGAGCCACTCGTATCCGAACAACAATATAGCTTGTATTTGCAAGCAATTAATAACAAAATAGAAGGAAAAGCCAAAGACATACTTTGTCTGGCTGGCAATCCTAAAACCTTTAGGGAAACAAAAGAAATTCTGCAGGAAGCCTTGGGTGACCGGCAAGAACTTTCTTACTATAAGTCGCAACTTTGGGCGACTAAACAAACCGAAAATTTAAGTATCCACGGATATTTTAATAAAATTAAAGAAATAGTGCTTAATATAAAATCTTTATCTAAACAAAACCAAACATACAATAATGCCTGGCATGCCATTAATGCATTCATTGATGAAGATGCATTAGCCGCATTTATATCAGGGCTTAGAAAACCATATTTTGGATATGCACAAGCAGCAAAACCAAAAGATATAGAAGAAGCGTATGCTTTTCTATGCAAATTTAACTGCAATGATTTAATTTCGAATAACTTAAGGAGAACAAACCAGCAGTTATCCCAACATATCCCAATGAAACATAATTCAGGTGTTATATTCCCAAATAAACCTAATGTATCTCAACAAAGAAATAATCAATTTCACTCAACATACGAAAAGAAACAAAGTAATTCGGTAAAAGATAGGCCAATTCCTATGGACGTAGACCTATCTATGAGGTCAAGAAATACTTTTAATAAGAAGATTATAAATAATCACGAAATAAAAGAGGAAAATGATGAAGAGTCATTGCCACCTCTAGATAACGACTATCTAGTCGAAAACCAAGAAGAAAATGTCGGAAATTTTCCATTAGACATGAACTCCGACACGGAAGATTAAATTTCCTTCCATATTTAAGATGTTACAGCGAACAGTTGAAACGCATTGTAACACTTCTTATAGATACTGGTGCTAATAAGAATATTATTAAACCAGGCATATTACCTCAATATTTATTAAAAATTTCAAAAAATCAAATTAACAAAATAATAGTTAAAAACATTTTAGGAACTCACAAAGTTGATAAAATATTCAAAATTAATCTCTTAGGTAATGAACAACCATTACAAACTTACTTTGAATTGAATTTTCATAAATTTTTTGATGGAATCTTGGGTTCAGAATCAATGGCAAAAATGAATGCAAAAATTGGTTATAACCTAAGTTCAATTTCATTAAACAATTTTATTTATAAATTCGATCGATACTACCCAGAAGAAAACTTCTACAATCACATAGTAACATTAAATACTTCTGAAAACGGAGACTGGTTCGTACCAGAATTTCGAAATTTGAACAATGATATAGTTATACAACCAGGTTTATATAAAGCCGATAAATTTAAAACAACTGTTAGAGTACTAACAAATAGTCCAAATTCACCGGAAATATTACCAAAATTGAAATTACAGGTTAATAATTTCGAAACTTTTAAACCAATTCCATGTAGAGACCACATAATTGATAGAAATACTATCGAAAACCTAATTCGAACAAAACACTTAAATCCAAAAGAAAAGAGCATCTTAGTCGAAACAGTTTATAAAAATCAAGCGGTATTGTTAAAACAAGACGAAAAGCTTTCATCAGCAACAATAGTAAAGCACAAAATTGTCACAAAAGATGAAAATCCTGTTTATACTAAAACCTATCGATATCCATACCATTTTAAACAAGATGTTGAAGTACAAATACAAGAAATGCTAGATAGTGGTATTGTTCGAAATTCTAAAAGTCCTTATTCGGCACCAATTTGGGTCGTTCAGAAAAAACAAGATGCTTCGGGCAAACGGAAAGTAAGAGTTGTCATAGACTACCGTAAAGTAAATGAAAAGACAGTAGATGATAAATTTCCAATCCCACAAATAGAAGAAATTCTAGACAGTCTCGGAAAATCTGTATATTTTTCAACCTTAGATCTAAAATCAGGCTTTCATCAAATTCCTTTAGACCCAAAATCTCAAGAAAAAACAGCTTTTTCAACAGACAAGGGACATTTTGAGTTCATCAGAATGCCTTTTGGCTTAAAGAACGGTCGGGCAACTTTTCAGCGAGCGATGAATAATGTATTGCAAAACCTAATAGGAAATATATGCCATGTATATCTTGATGATATTATTATTGTTGGATATAGCTTAGATAACCATATACAAAACCTTAACACTGTTCTCGAAAGATTATCGCATTTCAATCTTAAAATTCAATTGGATAAATGCGAATTCCTAAAGAGAGAAACAGAGTTTCTTGGTCATATAATCACACAAGATGGAGTTAAACCTAACACCGATAAAATTCAGAAAATTCTAGAATGGCCATTACCAAAAACTGCTAAACAAATTAAACAGTTTTTAGGACTCTCAGGTTATTACAGAAGATTCATAAAAGATTACCCAAAAATTGCCAAACCCATGTCAAAGTTTTTAAAGAAAGATCAAGTTGTCAACACAAAAGACGTCGAATATATAAGAGCTTTCGAAAACTTAAAAAGAATTTTAGCTTCAGATCAAATTTTAGCATATCTCGATTTTACTAAAGAATTTATTCTAACCACGGATGCATCAGATTTTGCGCTAGGTGCAGTCCTCTCTCAAATCCAGAAACAATATAGAAAAACCTATTGCGTTCGCTTCAAGAACACTAAACGCTACAGAGATCAGCTACGCAACAAACGAGAAAGAAGCTTTAGCTATAATATGGGCTGTCAAGAAATATCAACCATACCTGTACGGTAACAAATTTACATTAGTAACAGACCATAAACCACTTACTTTCATTAAATCATCCGAAAAAAATTCAAAAATCTTAAGATGGAGACTTGAATTGGAGAACTACGATTATAACGTTGTCTACAAAGAAGGCAAAACAAATGTAGTACCAGATGCGTTAAGCAGAATGCCTACAGTAGATAACGAGGTGAATATAAATATAGGAACAGATAACACTCCACGTGAATCTGAAGTAGAAAACCTTCCGGATAGGGATAGTGACATAGACACTATTCATTCTGCGGATACATCCGATGATTATTTCATCCACTTCGCAGGTCGTCCTATAAATTATTATAGGAACCAATTATTTCTCAAAATTTCAAATCTAGACACGGTAATTTTGGAAGACATATTTCCAAACTATAAACGAGTAATTATTTCGAAAAAAATCATTTCAAAAAGAAGATATTACAAATTTCATAAAAGAGTTTCATAACGGCAAACAAACAGCAATCCTGGCACCTGAACAATTGTACCAGACAATCCAGGAAGTATTTCGAGAAAATTTCTCACAAAACGGCCATTTCGTTTTCGCTACAGAAAAGGTCGAAGATGTTAAAAATGAAGAGCGTCAAAATGCAATCGTAGTTAAAGAGCACGAAAGAGCCCATCGAGGGCTTCATTCACCCCTTCATTCACCCAGTAAATCAGATCAAACGATCCTACTTTTTTCCTAAAATGAGTAGTGTGATCAAACGACATATCAATGCATGTAACATATGCAATGTTCATAAATACGACCGAAAACCGTATAATATAAAAATATCTCCGCGACCGAGCACTAAAAAACCATTAGAACGAGTGCACATAGATATTTTTAATATCCTCAAAACAAATTTTTTGTCCGTTGTTGACTCATTTTCTAAACATTTACAAATGATTCCAATCGAAACTAAAAATCTATTGGATACAACTACAGCTCTAACGAGGTATTTCACTCAATTCGGAATTCCTAACGTTATTTTCTCAGATCATGAGACAACTTTCCAGTCATTACAATTCAAAGAATACTTAAGCAATCTTAATATCCGATTGGAGTACACATCATCATCGGAATCAAATGGTCAAGTTGAGAAAACACATTCAACTATTATAGAAATTTTCAATACAAACCGTAATAACTCGCCAAACTCGAGTATTCAAACAGCAATAGAGTTATCAGTAGCTTTTAACTCGGTACACTCGTCAACCGGTTTCACACCGAATGAGATTATTTTTAATCAAAATAACTTAATAAACCCGGCAGAAATACAGGAACAAGCCAAACAAATTTTTGAAACGGTTAATACTAATTTAGAAAAAGCTATAAACAGAATAGAGAGACGAAATAACAATAAAGAAGATCCTCCTAGATTACATGATGATCAATTGGTTTATCTTAAACCAAACATCAGAACAAAATCTCAGCCAAGAGGGCTGGAAACCAAAATTAAAAATGCAAACTACAAAACTTTTAAAACAACCAGGAACATAAAAAGAAACAAAAATAAAATTAAGAGATTAAAGAAATACTAATTTTGATTTTTACTTTTCATTTCAGAAATTTTTACTATGAATTTTTATTTAATTAATTTTATTTAATTAATTAATTTTTTATTTAATTTTTATTTGAATATCTATTTATGTTAATTATCCAAAACTGATTTTACAAATTTTACAAACAAATTTTACTATTCTTATCCATGTTAATAAAAACAAGAAAAATAAAAGCAAAATTCTAAATAAAAGAAATTCTCATTAGAAATTTTTATTGCATAAAAATTAATTAATATTGGAAATTTTAGAAATATTGTATTGTAGTATTGTATACTAAAATTTTTACTTATTATTTTGAAACATGGCTACTTTAAGAAATTTATTAATTTTGACTATATTTAATTGTATCAATACACAAAAATTGGAAATAAAAAATTTGCATGAAGATCCAATACTGTTAGAAAAAATAAACGAATGTAAAATTCAAACAGGGATCATAAGGGTCATACACCCAATTAATATAACAAACCTAGAAACTACCATAGAATTAATGATGAAAAATATAGTTGATAAGATAGATAAGAATGAACTTGATTTGTATACAATAGTTAAGGAAAAATGTAAAAGGTTACATAACAACATACTACAAATAAAACCACCAAAACGTCTCCGACAACGAAGATGGGATGCATTGGGATCAGGATGGAAATGGTTAGCTGGAAGTCCAGATGCAGACGACTAAAGGTTAATCAATGCTACAATGAATGGTCTAATAAATGAAAACAATCAGCAATACCAAGTCAATGAGCAGATCAACAAAAGAATTCAGCTACTAACAAAAACAATAAATGCAGGCTTAACCAACACATCGATAGCCAATAAAATAGTTCTGAGCGAGCTAGAAATTATGACAGCAATTATGCAAATTGAAACCATCGATGCAATTATTGAGGAAATCCAAGATGCAATAGTAAGAACCAAAATAGCACTGCCAAGCAACAAAGTTCTTTCGTTAAAAGAAATCATTGTTCTAAAAAATCTTTTGACTGAACAAGGAGTAAATATAACAATTCCAGACGAAGCACTAAAATTTGTAACACCCAAAATTGCTATATGTGAGGAAACACTATTATACATATTAGAGGTACCAAAATTGGAAAATTTTATATCAACAACAATAAGACTTACTCCACTAGTTGTAAACAACAGCATTATCGAAAGTTACCCACAAGAAACCCACAATACCTCATCAAAAACAGACACAAGCTATACACCACCATCAACTACAACAATTTTGTCCAAAAACATACAGATCTAAAAGAATTTAAGGATGAATGCATAAAACCACTAGTTTTTGGAAATCAAGGCAGCTGCAAAGTAACATGGGAGATCAACACAGCAATACAATGGATATCTGAGGGTAAAATACTAATAAATAATGGAAAGAACGTCGAAATAGTTACTAATTGTGGACCAGATGACAGAAATTTAACAGGAAGTTTTTTAATAACAATCAATAATTGTACAGCCACTATTAACAACAAAGAATTTCAAGCTTATGAAATCAAAACCGAGAATGAGGAAATCCAGGGAGCACTTCACAGTATTCAAATAGTAAGGAAAATGAAAATTGTTCAGAACAAAACAGCAATCGAACAGGATACCATTCAAAACAGGAAACTGCTACGACAAGTTTTTTTGAAGCAATATCATCACGAAAATTGGATATGGACACTTTCAGGAGGTTTATCATTATCATCCATATGTGTAATCGTTGTATTATCGTATATGTACCTGTGTAAATGCTCGATAACAAAAACAGTGCAAAGTCCAATTAACCTGGAAAATACCAAAGTAGCATACAACGACCTATTAAGGAAAGCCGGCATAGTAACAAAAGTCGAGGACGACTTTTCATCACCCCAGGGAGGAGTTATAATCCCATAGTATCATCAAGTCATATAACAAAACTGCTTTCTCACGAAAAGTGCTATCAATGCAAAATAGCATAACTAGAAATATAATGGAATGTTATCAACCAGACATAACATGTAACAACATGATAGAAGAATCATATATCATAAAACATATCATAAAACATCGTATGATAGAAAATGCTGAGTGGTCATAAAGTTTTAGAACTACGTGAAAACCTTGATTTTTTATTTTCATCACCCTCTAGCGCTCACATCGATACTACTTCCATCACGCCATAAAAATTATTTGAAAGTGCATATTTCAAACTAAATTTTAAAAAAAAATTAAAAAAAAACGTGTTATACAATCCGAAAAAATGATTTCAAACATTAAAACCTCAAAATAAGGGAGAAAACTACCCTCAAAATTTTTTTTAATATTTTTATCGTATTCTACGGAAAAAACTCTAACGAACTAAAATATTTCTAAAAAATTTGTATACGCGTTAAACTGCCTACAAAATAAAGACGTTTGTCGTTCACGAACAAAATTCAAATTTGTGACCGTCACCGACCGCAAAGGGGTTGGCCAAAAAATCTAAAATATTACAAAATCGTTTTCTAATGGAGTACTATCAAATCCCAAAATTTGGGTAAAAACAACTTTTTGGTCGTCCCACTTCACGTGGAATGCCCCATATATAATTTTTTTTTTCATTTTGATTTTCCGTCTCCGCTTATCATATAAAGTCGTTTGGCACCAAAATTTTTCCGAAATTCCGAGATGAAGCACGCTGCAATAGTAGATTTTTATATGAAATCTACCTAAAACCAGAATTAACAGACAAAAAACATTAAATTATTTAAAACTTAAAACTGTTTGAGCAAATCGATTGGTGTTTTTCCAAAAAAAATCTACATATAGTTACATGTTATGCTCGTTACTGTCAAAATTGACGTAAAATATTCAACAACAAGTAAATATCACATATAAGGTTGAAGGATAACCTTTTTATTGGCAAATTACAATTTGCTCCTAATCACAACAGATTGATTTTCAACTCAAGAATTGGAATCGCTATACACTTCAGCTCGTTTAAATCTTCCTTCTATAAATGAAATTCGCAAACTGCACGGCAGTCGCTGACCCGACCAGTTTGATTTACTTCATACTTGGCAAACAAGAGTGTAGGTGAAATAAATAAAAATATGTGCTATTTATAAAGTTCTTTGGAAAAGTAAAAGACCGGCTTATTTTAAAAAACACAGGAAACTTTTTAGGAAGGTTAAAAATTTCCTATTACGAAAAAAAAATAAAATTGCTTGTCCCACGACCTACGACATCAGCTCCATCCTTAAAAATTATATTGCTTAATATTTACATGGTAAACAAGACATTTACTGTGTATTTTAGGCCAGCTTTTTATCATAGAAAAAGATATGATTACATATTATAGTTTTCTATTTCGTTTAAATCTCATGGAGAGATTTTGCCGTCACTGAAATTAGCTTCAATGCTTTGTATAATTCTATCATTGTTGTATTTTTTAAATCTCTCATTATACCAGCATTGTATGTGCTTTTCCTTTCGACGAACACGAGCTCTTGTTTTTGGGACGGTTTTATTATTCTTTATATGTGGTTGGAGTTCAAAAACAGATTTTCAAAACAATAATTCAATTAGTACACGTGAATTAGGCGCATGCGAAGGCTGAGGGATACATAGATTTATAGAGAAGAATTAATCATTTAATTTTGTGGCTGTGTGGTTGCTCCTTATGAAGTTTAGTTTAGTGGCTGAGAATGTTTATATTAGACAGAGGTAAGGAGCAAGCAGTAGCGCGACATTACTTAGGCATACTTCATAGCAAAGATTAAGAGTGCTACCGATTATTTAACAGAGTTTATCCACCTGTACCCCTAAGATATTATTTAGGCGAGTGATATTTTATTGCCACTGTTAGTGGTATGTGATATCTCTCATCATTTCGTATGTCAATATCAGAAAATGAAGTTTGTTGGATTGTCACACCCGTAGATCAAAACTTAACAAAACAACTTTGAATCAACGAAAACTGATCCCTCCAAGTGTCTACAACTAAACTAAACCTTATTCTACAATGTTTCATTTAAATTTTGTGACTTCTATATAAACCACATTTCCTTAATCTATAGGTATTTTTATTTAAAATCACCCACTCACTATTTAAATACAAAAAAGCATCTAACGGGAATTAAAAAAATAAAATTTTTTTAGATTGACGACGCGTGCCATAATGCTTATTGAATCTACACCTTTTCTTCCTTTTTTTATGTATTCACATTCAACATTCAATAAAAGAAAATAAACAACAAAAAAACGAAAAATAAATTTTTTTCCACTTCGTAAAAAAACGTGTATAAAAAATATGAAAGGGAAATATATTCTAATTACAATACTTATATTTTTTTATTCTTATTGTATTCGTCTTATCCACGTGGCTCATCATACAGGTATTTCATTTTTTTTTATTTTTTATTCATAAGACTCATAAAAGAAATTGAAAGCACGACACACTACCAGATGTTATCAAATATAGATTTTTTTCTTCCAACTACTATTTTGATAGATTATCACAATAGATGAACCTATCGGGAGAAAAAATATTTTAATAACATAAACAAATTTAATAGAATGATGCTTTCAACATGCTATTCATTGTAAAAAAAAATCTAAAAAAATTGTTCCTTAACCAAAAAAATCTTATAAAAAAACATCTAGACCACATGTATGTCAGAAAATTCAAAAGCAAAAACAAAATAAATTAAAATTATATCCCGCGAAATAAAAAAAAATCTTTATCAAAAAAAAAAATTTTCCCGAAACATACATATGTCCTTTTGATTGATTTCAACTTCAGTTTCAATAATTTGTAAGGAAGTCTTCTGCAAAAAATCACCGTATGCTTTAATAAATAATAAAAAACGAAATTGGTTTTTTTATACTCAGATGTGGGTGCCTCCTCTTTAATTTGCTTGTGTAATTGTGTTATTTTTTTGTTTTCACAGTACCACGGAAATAAGCAGAATGCTGTAATTTATAAAAAATCTGCCGGGTGCTGATTTTTTTAAAAAAACCACATTACTTCCGCATGTTTTTTGATATAAATTCATATTAAAAATAAAAGTGAGATTTTAAAAGGAATAATCATATTTTGAGTGGTTTTGATTTTGAAAAAAGTATGAATCGCGTAGGATAGGATATAAAATAACTGTTATTGTTCAAAAGCAATTTTTTCAATTGATGTTTAGTTCCGATTAATATTCTGGACCAATCGAGGCATGCCTTATACATTTTATCTTTTTGACCACAATAATCTTAACTATTTTTTTTACAACTATCATAGTATGCGTTATTACATCAATGAGTACAATCTCTCGTCCAATCTTGATCTAATCTTTTTTATTTTAATAAAAATTGTTGTGTATAGAAATTACAATAAACGATATACGAAATAGACCTGCAATATTTCTTAAAAAGATGTGGCTAATAAAAACAAAATAAGACATGCAAAACAAATTTTTAAAAAAATTGCAGAAATAAAACCATATATTAGATTTTCATCCACCTAACGGAACACTCCTCAATCGTAACGCGCTCTTTCTCACAATGATGAAAGCACATATATAGAGCTATACGGAGACGCATTTCTCGAGAAAATAATAGCGCGACTTTTATCGCAAATTTTAGCTCCGACGCCAGAAAAGGTCGTCCATAGTGCAGAACATTTCGCTCCCACATTCCTCAACGTATTCATTGTGAGGGCCCATAATCCCTTATTAACGACAAGACGATGTTTTTAGATAACGCTAAGACCGTTTCTTGACCTAAATATTGCATTCCTTGCAAGTACAAGTTTTCTGTAGTCATTCTTGAGTTTGGAAGTGGTTTCCGAGTTTACTAGTACTTTATGAGCTGCTTGGATATTTATACAGATGCATATTTCTTTCTTCTGCTGACAAAAGTGATAGATTTCTGCAATAAAGAACAATACAGAACCTCCCATGAACAAATATCTTGATAATCATAACGCTATTTAATTCCATGTATGGGAGAGTTCTTTTATTTTATCCGTACAGTTATTCATATAGAAAACATTAATCTCGCTGAATAACCAGTTGGAAGCTTTTTAACATTAGTCCGGGGGGGGGGAGTGGGGTTCTTCGGTCTTCGGATATACTTCGGATATACTTCGGTCATGGCATATGGTAAGTCTTTGGTCATGACATATTTAAAACGGTTTTCGAAACAAAAGATCAACTACCGATCTATTAAACTATGTAGCGCATTGTTGGAACAGCATACTTGATAAAGGTGGTGAAACATACGTTATCGCTTAAGACATCTCCAAGGCATTCGATCGAGTCTGGCATGCCAACTTAATCAACAAGCTCGTTGCGTACGGTTTTCATCCCAATGTTGTGAAGCTGATTCAAAATTTTCTATCCAACCGATACATTTCGGTAACCTTAGACGGATTTTCTTCTGAGTCTAAACTAATTAACGCTGGTGTACCCCAAGGCTCAGTATTGTCCCCAACCCTATTTTTGATTTATATCAACGAATTGTTGAAAATCACCAGTAATCCAATAAATAGTTTTGCAGATGATAGTACTCTGCACAAGTCGTTCGAGCCCCTTCCTTCAAAAGGTAAAATGCACGAACGAATTAATCCTGCCCGGAGAGACGCTGCCATAAACTTGAACAAAGACTTGAATAACGTCGCCGACTGGGGTGACCAAAACCTTGTCAATTTCAACTCCACCAAAACGCAGCTGTTGATTGTTTCCAGATTAAAGACCGAGTTCCCCAAAGATATTTTATTTAGTATGTGTGATGAACAAATAGGTGAATGTAAAAGCATTCGTTTATTGGGTGTCACAGTTTCAAATGACCTACTCTGGAACGATCATGTAATGGCGATGGCAAAAAGCGCGTCTAAAAAACTCGGCCTCCTAAACTCGGCCTCGGCAAAAAATTTTGTACTCCATACCAATTGCTCCATGTTTATAAGTCCTATATTCGTCCCTGTATGGAGTACTGCTGTCAAGTTTGGGGTGCTGCCTCTGTTTCCATCTTGGCCCTCTTGGACTCTGTTCAAAAGCGAGCTATACGAATTGTAGGTGATCGAACTTTGACATCAAAACTTGATTCCCTACAACATCGTCGCACTGTTGCTGACCTCGTTGTTTTTTACAAATATCGTCATCAGCAGTGCTCAGATGAAATCAGCGGCATCATGCCTCAAACTTATTCTTACCCCCGTTCCACTCGGCAATCGGCTGCCGCAACCAGTGAAACGGTAAAGATCCCGCGCTGTCATACTGGCAGATCGCAGAGAGACTTCTTTGTCCGAACTGCGTACAAATGGAATAGTTTGCCGGAACACTTAGTCTCAGGTGGCTTCAACCCACAGATGTTTAAAAAAAGCGTTAATCTACACCTTAGAACGCCAGTTGTTGTGGGACCCAGGTCTAGACCTAGGTCTTAAAAGGTATTTATGTGTTGTTGTGACACATATTCTAAACCCTATTACACAACACATTTTATTAAAAAAAAAAAATAAAAAAATATGGTCTATGGTCAGCCAGTAGACGGTCTTTTTAATAATGTACTATACATGTAGATTGTAGACGTATGGGATGGTTTAAATACGATTACTCCACTCACCGTACTCTCACTCACCGTAAGGGGTGGTTTAATATGATTTGTGTCGCTAGCACCTTAGGAGTTCATTCTTAAGAGTAAATTATCTCAATTTTATTTAACTTAGGATGGATGTGTTGTGACACTGCCTTTGACAATCATACAACACATGCATATTAGAATTGTTGGTCTGATTATTTCTTTGCCGATCCATTGGATAATGTAAGTCCAAAAGATCGACGGCATTTTGTTAAATTAATGTTCCAATTAAGACTTTTGTCGAGGATTTTTCACTAAAACTTGGTTTTAAACTTAAAATGTGTATAAATAACGCAACACAACATAAACACCCTTTAAGGTCTATGTTCCTTGATGAACACAAATTAGAATTTTTTTTAAAGAACGAATAACCAAACAATATGACATAGGACAATATTTCATGAATATAGGATAGAGAAATTAAAAATAAAATCAAAAAGAGCAAAATTCTTAGGAGGTATGTTGGGAAATATGTGATAGCATTTATTTCGTATATTGTAATGCTTTTTTCGAAATTTGATTTTATTTTAAAAGTTTTTTTTCCAAAAATTTTCCAATTTTTGCAAAATTTTTCCACAATAATATTTATGTCGTTTTTTAAGCAAAGGAAAGTACAATCTATGTATTGAAAATAATTATTGAGGCTAGTGTAGTCAGAAGTTTTGCAATGTAATGTTATGGAACAATTTTTATATGAAGGATGAAAGTCTCCACTATTTTATTCTAAAGCCAAACCTTTGTGATGTTCTAAATTCTTAAATAGAAGTTCCGAGTCAGTTGCTTCTCTGAAAACAAAACCGTCTTCCAAATTTATGAAACATAAATCTAAAGTTCTATCAAAATATTTTTGAATTTAATTATTTGAACAAAATTATTACCATAAAACGTGTTAGTTAGTTCAATATCCATGTCGAGTAAGATTATCAGTATTAAATGTTTCCGGTTGTCAATGTCCCTAACTAAATTAATATTGGGTCGATTGAAGTCACCAAAAATGATACAATCATCCTCTTCTCATAAGTATAAGGTATTTTTTTCAGAGATTTAAAATGACCTTCTATTTTCCTCATCTCCTTCCTTTATAGTTGACATGGTATCTTCGGATATTCAAAGAGTCTAAATAATGAATATTTCATATTTAGTGTGCTAAACATGTCTAACTAATTAATAAAAAAAAAAAAAAAAGAAATTGTAACCAATTTCATCCGAAGATGGTGCGGGATGTACATGATTTCTATGAGAATATGTTTTTGTTTCATTTTAATTTTGACAAATACCAGATCTATATAATTAAGACAGACTCGACTAATTCACAGGGTAGATTTGTTTTAACAGCTATCAAAACTCCTCTCTCTATAGCAGTGCTTGTTTGCTCATAATTCCTATCTTTTCTAAATATGGTACAGTTATTACTTAAAATAAAAATATCTATATCTAATATAAAATATCTTAAAAAAAAATCTAATATATTACTTACAGATTCATATAGAATCATTTAGAGTGACGATGGATCGAAAACGACGATTTAAAAAAATTGTTAAGGACTCAAAAAATTGAAGTTCGTCAAGTCGTTTATACCTGACGCTCACAACATTTGTTGGTGGCATCAACATAACGGACATCCAACAAACTCAAACGACTCAAACAATTGAAGTTCATCAAGTCGTTTATCCTGACGCTCACGAGATTTATTGGTGGCATCAACATTACGGACATCCAACTAAACGTTGTGAAAAGCGATGTCGTTTTCATAAATTTAGCTTTAACACGCCATATTAGGAAAAAGTCTCTCCACAGTGGATGATGATGGGACTTATGACAATCGTCGCATGTTTGTCGCACGTTTGTTGTCTAAAGAGAAGGTGCAATTTTAATCGGTATTGGAGCTGATATTTGAGTCATTTCAAGTTTTAATTTTAAAAAAATTTCACTAGACGAACATTTGGTGCTGAATACATTACAGCTAATGGTTCAAATATTAAAACTTTTGATACTAAATTCCTGAGTTTTGACAAGATCTTCACCATAAATTACGAAAGACATTTGACGTAGCTCCAACAAGGACACAATTTCCCGACTAACATTTTGTTCAGGCATGCCGTAATATGATCCGACCCGGATCAGCGTGTAATAAGGTAAGATCTAATAGGGCATTTGCATCCGGCCCCTATCAGAAATCATACATGATTTCACTCATAATAGGACACGCCCTATTTGTCCTGGTCCAGCCCGGACTGCGAAAACCTTATCTCATACCTAGTAATAAATGCCGAATCGGAGCCGGATCAAAATAATATTTGGTTTTTCAATTAAGGTATGCCCTATTTGTCCTGATCTGAGAACTATTTCATTTGAATAAATTTCATTTGGGTAAACTTCACTAGAGTATTATCCATTTTAGATATATATAGCTTGCGACCTTGTATTTATACTTTAGTTATCGCTTCTTTGTGTTTTGTTATGATGACATATAGGTAAGTAAGTATAAAGTTAGAATATTTTATAAACGGTTTTGTTGGACATTTTTAAATTAACGTATTTAGAAAAATTGTACATTTTGTCATTTACTTACTAATAAATGCCCTATTTGAACTGATCCGGTTCTAGTACGGCTACCTGATCCGGTTTGGATAGATTGAGGCGTTACATTACTGATCAGGACCTGTTCAGGGTGCCTGATCCGGACCCTATCAGTGGTAGGGAAAGCGGTATCCGGCCCAGATCTGAACCCTTACATAATGCGAGTTGTGGTAAATTGAAGTTTCTTTCTCTTACATAACAGCTCAGATATGTTGACTCAGTAAAACACAACCTTTTCTAGATTCCGTCGACTGGAGCCTGAAATGTACAGTATTGCCATGAATCAAATTGCTAACTAGAATTAGTAAATCTTTCATCCTCATATGTATCGTTACCACTCTATGTTGTTCCCACAAGAGCCAAATGATTGGAGACCTTGTGGCGATTACCGTGGTTTTATTGTGGTCACGGTACCATATCGGCATCCTATTCCATATATGCAAGATTTTTCAGTGCATCTGTATGAGCGTGCGATATTTTCAATAATTGATCTAGTGTCCAATATCCAGTAGCGAGGTACACAAAACAGCAATCACGGTGCCATTCGGTATCTTAGATTTTATAAGAATGTCTTATGTCATTTCCTCAGCCAACATCTGTTTAAAAGGCTCAGTGGCCCTAAGTCTAATTACTATAGCTATATACCAAAACTGAACGAAAAGTTAACACCATTTCACACACACCTCGCGGCGCTTATAAACAAAGGTTAGAAGACAAAATTTTTGTTGATTTTTGATTGTGGTGCAGCTGTTACCCTTGACAAACAAGCAGTGGAGTATACAACACTTCTGGCAAATCCTCAAGAGGACTTATTTTTCCGCTTAAAAGCGGATGCTTCAGGTACTGCGATGGGAGCCATTAGTATTTCTCTCGCAAGCTCGCTGATACCAAATATTCTACTATCGATCTTGAATTTTAACAATTAAATGCTTCGCTAAAATTTTTTTCGAGATTTTAATATTTATCGATATTTCGCTATTTTTATTTTCGATCAAACATTTTCGATCGCAAGTTCACTATAGTTACGCACCTCAAACCACTGAATGTGTCAGTTACATCCAAGATGGAACAAAGTGCTACATAATAGCTAGCCCATGACTATGGTACGTCATTATGTAGCACTAACCCAGACTGAGTAGTCTTTATGTAGAACTATGTGGCACAATTTACCACTATTATTTAGGAATGTAAATATTGTCTTAAGAGCTTTGCTGAGTTATACCCAATTATACCCTATTAAGGTATAATATTATGTCCAACAACTGTTAGGTTTACAATTTCATTTCCATCGAAATCAAACAGACAATAAACACAATAAATGTACCAACATTTTTACATAAAATAACCTGGTTCTTAGGTTGATATTTATTAAATAAAATATGCAAGTTAGAAAGAAGAAATAGGATTACTTATAACAAAATCATTTTTTTATTGTTGTTATACATCTTTATTTCACTCTCTGAATATTTGATGATATCATATTGTTTATACTGATGAATTTATTTTCGGTTCCTCTTTTCTTTCTCAAATAAGACAAATGTAATGTAGTTCTTTTTTTGTTACTCGTACTTTGCCTTATAGATTAGATAATTTGTTTTGATCTATGATGTTTTGCATTGTTAAATGAATTTTTATGATTTTTTATCGCCTTGTAATATGGGTTTTGCTATTTCGTTTTTTTTCGTTGTTTCCCAAAATGAAACAAACACACAACAATGACTAGTCAGAATTTTTTGGTAACCAAGCGTTGTGGTCATTATTTTACAATAATTTATATAGTTAAGCTTGGGACTTCATCCAAAAAAGTAATGGAAGTATGACTTTCAAACATGTTTTTGTTTATAGAGAATTAAACTGAAAAAGATTAAAATTAAATTTTGAAAATATGTTCAAATTTTTGTGTAAATCTACCTCTCGATTATAAAAAAAATAAAAAATTGATCAAAAGACGTTAAGTTTTGAGTTCGGTTGAACAAGAAATAAAAAAGGATTGAAACGACGGACTATTTCCAATTTTTACTCTGAAAATAATAGTTTTCAAATTCAATAATAATTTTATTAATTTTCTCCAATTGTACTAAACGTAAACATTTATGTGTACCACTGTACATTTTTTTAATGATTTAAATAAACGCAAGTTTAATTAAAAATACAAGTTTTTATAAACGATGTGAAATGAAACAGAAGATCGATGATAATATGATATAAAAACGATCAAATAGTTTGGATCGAAATTAGTATAATTTTGTAAATCAATTAGTATATAATTTTTTTAAATGTCCAGTGAGTAGATAAATTTAAATCGAAGAAGTTGTGTGTGATCATAAAATTAAAGTTTTAAGTTAATAAATTATAATAATGGTTCTGAATAAATTGTATTAATTGAATGTTTATTTATTTTCATTTATAAATTGTCTAAAGTGATAATTTGGATTGAGATTTTCAGCAAAAAGAAAACTATTCATGTATATATATATATATATATAAATGACAGAACCAAGAAAAAATCGAAAGCTTGAGTTTTTTAAGAAAAAAATAATGTTATCTGGTCGTTTTGTGTTTTATTTAAACATGCAGTTATAATAGTTATGAAATGTGGTGTATGTAAATATGTGGACTCTAATCGTTACGAAAAGCATAATAGAAATAAAATAGCATGTCACAGATTTCCAACCTTTACAAAATATTTAAATCCATGGTTGCAATCACTAAATTTAAAACATTGGAAACCATAGGAACATGATGTAATTTGTTCGCAGCATTTTGAGGAAAATTGCTTAGATCGAAGTGCACCGTTAAGAATACGTCTTAAGAAAACTGCAATACCTACTATTTATAATCAAATGTCTGGGAAATCGTTAATAACGGGAGTTAACACAGACGATAAACGAAGACGTAAAATAAAACATGATGAAGACAACATTCAAGATAAATTAATGTAAGCTCTTTTGATTTTAATTTATATAATTTTGAATTTGTTTTTTTAGCTAAATTATTTTTATTTGTTGGTCAATTGATAAGTTTCTTTACAATTTTTCTGTGATTCCAAGTGTAGTTTGTTTGTTATAAATTCAGTGTTCCGGCAATATTTCAGTTTTCATATATTTTTATGAGCTTTCCGGCGTAATAATAGTTTGATTATATAGTTTTTCGTGATAAGGTCCAATTTCGTAACAGGATAAAGTTATTACTATCTTTTATTTATATGGAATGAAAAGCTAAAAATATTTTAAATGTTATAGGGTGAATTGTAATATGTGGATGTTAAAAAGAAAAATTACAAAAGTAAAAATAAATTATTTAATTAAAACTAAAAATATTGTAAATGTTATGAGTTGGGTTGTGCTCAGGGGATGTGATAAATACAAAGAAAAAATGATATTGTTGAATTAACCAAATTACACCAAAAATATTGTGTCGAACGCCATTGGAAAACCACAAATAAATTCCTTTGATTGAAACTACATAGTAGAACTCATATAACAGGAAGGTAACGGACATTTTGAGGAGGAGTTACATATAAATATTATTTTTGTATACAAGAATAAATTTTGTTTGGAAACATTTGGTTGGAATACAAAATGATTTGGATGCAGTAACCACGTAAAATCTAAAACTCAAGGCATCGCAGAATTGTGCCTTTTGTACAACACAAGCAGCCTTCATTTTTGTATTCCGTTTTTTTTTTCTCAAATTCTATTGATATTTATATTTATATAAATATTATTGGATTGTTTAATTTTATCATGATCTGCTAAATTATTTAACTTAGAGTTTTTCCTAGGCCAGAG
>OY856188.1:174430315-174445270 GCA_963693315.1 Diogma glabrata
TAAAAAAGTTATTATTTGATATCTAGTATACATTACAAGTGAAAAACCTATTAAAACTTAGCAACACAAGTGTCTAACAGTATTACATTACTTAGGTTATTACCTAAAAATCTAATTCAAATAAATCCAAATAAATGATAAAATTGGTCAAACAGTGCCGTTTTAAGTTTTTCGCATTATTAAAATAAAACAACGGTATCGTCAATAATAAACAGGATTGTATTGTTGATCAGCTGTTTTGTTGAAAACAAAGCATAATAAATTATTAGCAATAAATTTTATTTGGTAATCAAAAGTAATTGAAAGAAAAACTTTATTTGATATTTAAAATTCTAAAAATACAAGTGATAAACTGTTCAAAACAACTTAAAACAATTACATAAACAGTATTATATTATTTATCTTATTACCAAAATTTAGTTAAATTTGAAATTAAAATAAATCAATCAAATTTTTCTTAAACATTCTTACAAATTTGTCAACAATAAAACATAATTATGGCTGACAAAACCAGAAGCGCCAACAAATTAAAAGAATTTACCGACATTGAAAACCCAACACCAAAGCAAATGATGGCGCAATACTAATATCAAATGAACAATTAAGCAAATTGATAGACATAAAAATCGATTCAATTAATAACTCGATTGCAGCATTAACAACAGAAAATCGGCAAATTAAAAAAAACATAAAGGAACTGACCGAAAAAAATTCTGAGCTGGAAACAGAAAATATTAAAATTATTTCCCAATTAAACTATTTGAGACAAAAAGATCTAAACGATGAAATCATTTTGACCGGTCTTCCAATCGATATCAACAATATCCAAGAAGTCGTAAAAAAACTTGACTCTATATATAATATTGGACTACACAACATTGTTAGCTCAACGAAAAAAATTGTTTCAAGCTACAAGGATACAAACTTAAAGTATCTCCATCTGTCAATTAAATTCCGGGACTACACAGTTAAGGAAATTTTTATAAAAAATTATAAGGAGTGTGGTCCTTTATTTGCGAGACAATTATGGCCAACTGAAAGTCAAGGAAAGATTTTCATACTGGACAAACTCATTCCTGAATATCTTCATCTCATGAGGCAACTAAATAAATTAAAGAATGAAGGAGTCATAGATTCTCGTTGGCACTACAAGGGCAATGTGTACGTGCGATTAAAGAAAGAAGACAAACAAACCATCTTGATTAGAACGGCCGACGACATCAACAAATTAACTAAAACGATAATCACCACTGATAAACCATCTTGATTACTTTTACCCAGCTTAAAAACTCCACTTCTTTACCAACGTTACTCTAATATTTAACTTAATTTTTAAACCTCTAAAAAATTTCTTTTCTTTTTACTTTTAGATTTTTGCTACTAATAATATTTTGGAGACAAATAAGTCTTGCACACTATAGAAATCTAGAAAAATCTGCTAAACAATTGGTAAACTCATTTAAATTGTATACAATGATGAAAAATCTTAATAAACATTATTTGGATCTTAAAGACTTTAAGGAGTCTTTTAATACAAAGGATGTTGCCGGTATGACTATACTATATCAATATTAATAGGCTGCTAAACAAAGTCGAGAAGCTTGAATTGCTAATACAATCACTCAATATGGATATAGATATCATAATATGTGTCGAAACTTTTTTGAAGGACAACGACTTGAAGTTTATCAACTTACATAATTATACAGCATTCCATCATATTCGAAGTGGAAGACCAGGTGGGGGAATATCAATTTTTGTTAAACCATCATTGAATTTCAATTTCATTGAGGGCAATTCGTTTAAAGAGAACGATGTGTTAGTTATTAAATCCCAAACTACTAACTTCCATATAATAGGTATCTATAGACCACCACACACTAATGAAATTGAATTTCTCGAATATTTAAACTCCTACCTAGAAAAATATGTACATGCTACTGTTATAGGAGATGTGAATCTTAATTTGCTTTTGCAAAAAGATCACATTATAGAACGGTATAAACGTGTCGTAGAATGTAATTCCTATCAATTCATTAATAAAATAAGACCCGAGTTCTTTACTCGTCCTTCAAATCGTATCAATACATTAATAGACCATATTATCACTACAGAATTCACCAAGCACTATCATATACTTTATAATACAACACACCTTAGTGACCATAAATACATTATATTGACTAGTATCAATAACACCAAAACAAAAATTCCGGTTTATAAATCAGTAACAAAAATAGATTACCGAAATATACAAAATCAGTTGTCCAATATTGACTTCTCTCTAATCTCATTCGAAGATCTATATAATAAGCTAAGCAAAATAATAAGCCAAAGTACTAGCAAAACCAAAAAAATTCAAAAAAATTATCATAAAGCCTGGTCTACTCCTCTGTTGCTTAATAAAATGAAGGAAAGAGATCTGTTTTATAAACTAAAAAAAAAATATCCATTAAATCTATATTTCCTAGAACAATTTAAACGACTTCGTCATGAAATCAATGATCTCATAGTTACTCAGAAACGCTTATATTATTCCAATAAGTTCATGGACAATGTAAATAATCCTAAGAAAACATGGGAAATAATAAATGAGATCTTGCACAATCGCCCCCAACGTGAGAGTGTCGAACCTATTACCCTGAATCATAATAATTCGAACGTATCCGATCAAGAACTAGTTGTTAAGGCATTAAACGAACACTTCAACAATATAGGTCTTCAGATAAATACCAAAAACTGTTATCAACAAAGCCATAACATTATTAACTCTGTAGCCCATCACCAACTTACAGATTTTAGTCCCGTTGATACTAATGAAATTAACGGTATAATAAATCAACTTGACTCTTCTGCGTCAACTGGAGTTGATGAAATTTCAACAAAATTTCTTAAAGCAAACTTAGCAAAATTTGGTCCAGTTATCAGAGATGGTATAAATTTAGCTTTTAAAAACAATACTTTTCCAGATTATCTAAAAATTGCCCGCATTATTCCAATTTTTAAAGGCGGCGATAAATCCAACAAAGGAAACTATAGACCTATATCTGTGCTTCCTGTCATATCCAAAATATATGAAAGAGCGATGCACAGTCGGATAATGGAGCATCTTAATCTTAACAATATTATCCATAAAAACCAATTTGGATTTAAAAAACATACAAACACACTCGCCGCAACTCTCAATATGACTGAATCTCTTTATCGAAGCTTAGAAAAAAATAAAAAGACAGCCTGTCTCTTTATAGATTTCATGAAGGCATTTGATTGTTTAAACTATACCACACTCTCCAAAAAACTACATGCAGCTGGAATTAGAGGGAATGCCCTAAAACTCCTCGAAAATTATCTTTCTAATAGGATGCAGTTTGTACAATTAAATGAATATTCCTCCGAATTACTAAAAGTGAAATGTGGCGTACCCCAAGGATCAATTCTTGGACCAATATTGTTCCTACTCTATGTAAATGACATTTTTTCATTGCCGTTAACGGGATCGATCCAATTATTTGCAGATGATGCAGCTATTATTTATAGCTGTAGAAATAATATTGAACTAAAAACAGCTATCGAAAACGACCTGAAAATTCTCCAACATTGGCTTTCTCTCAATTCCCTTCAGCTAAATTGTAAAAAAACCCATTACATAATCTTCCACTGGAAAAATTATGACTTACAGGATTCTTCGCTTGATTGTGTTTCGGTGAACGGTGAGACGATTAAAAGGGTTGACCATATTAACTATCTTGGTCTACATATCAGTGAGAAGCTAAATTGGACAACACACATAGAGTTTGTAAAATCAAAAATTGCACCGTATGTAGGCGCTTTTAGACGTATCGCTAAATACATTTACCACCCTGTACTACATAAATTATATCATGCGTATATTAATTCTCAGTTATTGTACCTATTACCAATATGGGGAGCGGGATTGTCTTCAAAATTAAATGAACTACAGATCTTACAAAACAAATCTTTAAAAAATATGTACAATCTACCACCACGCTTTCCCACGAAACCTTTATATTCCAATTCCATCTTACCAATTCACAAGTTAATAGATTATGAATACATCTTTCTTATCTACAAGATATCGCACAAGTTAATTGTTGTCAATAACGCCCTTGTAACCTACTTTGAAGTAAGCAATAGGCAAAGTCGATTCAGCAAGTACTATAGAACACAAAAATACACTAAAACTATTTCTATGAATAGCGCATTCTATAAAGGTATAAAGTTATTCAATGACCTGGACGAAGAATACAAAGAACTAAAGATAAGCAAGTTTAAAAAACAATTAAGATTGAGACTTTTAAAGGAGTTTGGGCACGATTATGATATTTCTCACACCTTGAGCTAGTCAACACTTTGTTACGCCTGAAATTGATATTTGTATATAAAGCCTTATGAGTTACCAATTATCATCTCCCCAGTAGCATATATAGTAGTTTTTAGTAGTTATCTTAATAAAAAATAAAACCAAATATTTTATAAGAATATAATATTTTATATGAACATAATTCTTGTATACATACTTCATGAATCGCTGTTTATTCAAAAAAAATGTAAAATGAAATATCTTTATTACTATATAATTATTATAATTTTTTGCTTCACTTACTTAATTATATACCGTATATTATTGTATATTGTTTTCCTATATAAATTTAGTTTTTTGGAAAATAAATAATAAAAAAAAAAAAAAAAAAAAAATATGTGACGCTAACAAAGGGCATTGTTTTTGACATATCTTCTATTTTGTAAGTTCGAAAATTTAATAATATCTATTTGTATGTTAAGGGCGTAAAGTAGATCTTTTTTTTTAGAGTGAAATGTTGCTCGAGGCGTTAGCCGAGGGCAACAAACACTCGAAAGCAAAAAAGATGCTTTATACCCGAATCGCATACAAGATTTTTTGTACGAGTAAGATTCTGCATTATTTACATAAATTAAAATACATACATTTACACGAAATAGTAAAATATTTTTTGAGAAAATTGTTTAACCCAAATAGATTTGCTTTTCATATTTATTTTCCTAAATTTCTATATTTTTTTTTTAAATTTTTATAATAATAAAATATTTTCCAGGAAATGCGAAAAACTGAATAAGCTTGATTTAAATAGTTATTTTCAATGTAAACAATCATATTCATTATTTGTTAAAATTTACCGTTGAAATCTTTAAAAACTATAAATTTTTTCCATGGTAATGTACATTTTTTTACACCATCTAAAAGCAGACGTTTCAACAAAAATAAAGATTACTGATTTTTTTGATAAAATTGTTTCCAGCACAGGAGAATTTTCGTGTGAAAATGAGATCACTTTTTTGGTTTAAAATCAAAATCAAACGTAAAAATAAATATTGTGATTCCAAAAAATTACAGCGTATTAGGGACATGTTTGTGGGAGATAAAAATTAAAAACGAAAAGATCTTTTTTCTCGGTTTTTTCTATTTTCACGGCAAATTTTAGGTTATGTGAAAAAATGGTCGAGATAAAAGTTATAGACCTTTTTATTATCTACAACTTTTACTTTAAACTTTTTTAGATAGTAAAACACCATTTTCTACCCCAAAAAACTCACCCTATTTCACCCTGGTAACTCGGATCACCTTTAATTTATGTTTCCCATCATTTGCGCAATATTTTCTTCATTATCCAAAAGTTTTCATGCTATTACTAATTTTTTCCTCACAAAAAGCTACTTTTGCTGGTCTATTATTTATACTATTAGCTTAAGAAAAGTTGATTAATATTATGTAATCGTTGTGTTTTAAATAGTGTTTGCTTAACTCTACCAATTTAAATTTTTTTAACAGGTTGACTGATGTAGAATGAATGTTTATGACGTATTTCAAAACACACGTGTTTTCCTTATATCTTTTAAGTAAAAATGTTAAATCACGATTTCATTCATTTAATAATGGTTCTAAAAAGTACTCTCAAAATACTTTTATAATTCGCATAAATATGTATATATGTACACAGTTCATTCATCATTATTCAAATCAAATGTGACTTCTCTTCACATTTTCAAGGAAGAAATAAACAAAAAAAAATGTTTGTCATTTTTACAAATTATTTAAACATCTTAGTATACTAAACCGATATCTGACAATTTGACAATAGCCATAATATCTTAATGCTGATAAAAAAGTAACTCAGGCAATCTGGTTTTTGAATTGTATTCTAAACAAACGAATCCGAAGTGATCTATTAACAATGATTTTTTTTAATTTTAAAACTGTCATTCATTCTTCTTCACGTAAACTCATTTTCTATGGACTTCATATTTCGCTCACAAAAATGTACTTAAATTGTCCATTTGAATGAATTGGAAACGAATTGACCACAAAACCATAACGATTAAGTAAATCAATAGTTTAGGTCATACAAAAATATGACAATAATATAAATGTAATCCTTTACCACCTTTTAATACCTTTTTTACCTCAAGCCTTTATTTAAATTTACTTGTTTTGGATCTTCATTATATTGTTGAATGGTCAATATAGAAGTAGAAATTTGAAATGACCATCTTGTCATCATGTCAATAATTATTTCAATTATATTACATATTTGAATTCCAGATGTCCTTGAATCATGTCATCATGATTAGGATTGATTAGTGTATAATCTCAATGAACACCTTTAAGCTTAGCTATATAATATTTAAATCAAATACGAGTTAATACAATTTTATAAATTAAAACAATATATTTTTTATCTCGGTTAATATAATTGGATTTAAATCCTACACAAAATATGTTAATTACTACAAATAATATAATGAAGATTATGTTCAAGTATCCAAATTCATTGTATTTATCAGATTATATTGCTAACATATGAGTTTCAATTATTAAGAAAACAGCCTACTGGATGTAAACACAATTTTTTGGGAAATATAGGGTACATAGCTCGAATCGGGTCGAGAGTGGCATCATTAGAAAGGTTGTGACTGTTTAAAGTTTAGCTTTTTTGATGCACTTTTTATGCAATTTTTCTCAATTTTTCACATAATAGTAACCTTGTTTTTTATGTCAAAAATTAAAGAAAAAAACAAAAATTAATTTTTTATTATTTTTTGTAATATTTTTAAAGAATATTGGCAACTATTTGGTTCATTTTTTGCCACTTTTAAAATTTTCAAATTCTTTAGTCAACATGATGAAAAGGGTTGTATAATTATTCGTTTCTATATTAATTTTATTTGACTCGCTTCTGCGACCTTTCAGACCTTCGATCAGAGATAGCCATCCAAATCAATTCAAATCAAAATAAGAAACTTGATGTGCAAATTTGGTTCCAATTTAACATTAATGAAGTGAATGAAGTGGAGAACATTAACAAGACCAAGCAGGCATATAGAAAAACTAGAGCTTCGAAAAAAAACTAAATAGAAGGATTACATGCACGCTAAGCAATGAAATTCCTGCTTTGAAACGAGAAAATCAAGACCTCAAAATAAATTGATTTTGACTTGAGAAGCAAGTAAATCGGAAATAATGGATTATCAGAAGAAGTTAGAAAAACAAACGCATGTGAGTATCAGATATAAAACTGGAAATAGAAACAGATTGGATACTTTAAAAGAGTAGGTCAAGTAGGAAAATTAAATATAGGAAGGATGGATTTAAAGAGCATGTGCCATCAAGCGCTAGTCAACCGCAAGATGAACATGATAAAATGATAAAGAAAAAGTTATTCAAACAAAAGACAAAAGTCTGCAACAATGATGTCTGGAAAATCAACACATCAAACTGGCATACAGAAATTTAAGAATGAAACTAAAATAACAAATATCAGTAGGTGACATATGGAAACAAAAAAGATAGCCAAATCAACGTAATGGCAAGTGGGCTACATCCCACTTAATTGGCCAACGATATAATTGAAGATCTGACTCTTAAAATCCTAGATACTGTTAATACCATCAAAAAAGAAACAAAAGCCAATGAAAATGGATTCAAAACTATCCATAGACGAGGAGTTCCTCTTTTTATGTTAACATTCAAACAAAATGAAAATATTCAAGAATCTTATAATCCCTTATATAAAGTAATCCTAAGGCGGTTAGATGAGCAAAGCAACCTAAACGAATTGATATTCCAAAAAATTAAGCGAAAAGAACGCATAAAACCTGTTATGCAAACGGGCTAATCAACCACACCACAGAAGTTGTAATGTTTTTAAGTTACAAAAAATAGATACTTTTATAGCATCCGAAACTCATTTTGTTAAATCATCATTTAAGAAAATGCCTGGCTGGATATAAACTATATCATGCAATTCATCCAGCAAAAAAGCGAGGGGAGGATCAGTAAAAAAAGCGAGGGGAGGATCAGCAATACTAGTTAGAGATAACATAAAGCACCACAAAGGTTTAAAAATCGACTAAGAAGTAATGCAGGTCACGTCAATTACAGTCATTTCTAAAAATAAAAACCTTGTTATAGTCGCTATATACTCTCCACCAAAACATAATTTAAAAAAAAAAATGATAAAACTGTTGGAATCGTATATTTATAAAAAAAATTGTAAATTTAGTTTTTTTTTAGTTTTGAACATATTGTGGATCAAGAATCATCACAACAAAAGGTAAAGAGCTACTCGAAGCAGGACTAATAAAAAACTGTGATTTTCATTGGGGTGGTCCACTATATATATTATAATAAATTTACAACACCCCGCGAAAATGCCATTTTTCGGAGCTTTCCTAGCAAAAAATCGTAGGACTCATCAAAGACAGGCGCCTCACGAAATTAAAAATATGTGATAATCATCAAATAAAAGGAGCGAGGGCCTGGTGACTATTAGTTGATGTACTATGTTAGTAAAAAAAAAGTAAAGTATCTAAAATTTATTCAAATTTCATTTTTGGAAAAAACTTAAACATTTTAATTTCTGAACGGGTTTTATTGAGAAATAAAGTTGAAGTGGCAACGTGACAATTATATTAACTCTAAATTAGCTAGCTAATTAATATTATAACTGTGTACAATGTACAGAGCAGGTTTTCAAAAAACAATTTATTGCATGTAAAAGCTCTTTACCAAAATGGTGCAAAATATACATTTAAATACCATATACATTTAGATATCATATAAAAATTTGACAACGACTATTAAGTAAGTTAATATAGAATTAAAAGATTAAAGTGTAAATTTAACAAAAAATGTATTATAAAACAAATGCAAAAAACTCGATTAAACAATTATTTTGGAATTTTGTAAAACTAATATCAAGGTACTAGAAAAACCCACCCAAAATTAGTTTTGAGCTTTTGACAGGCTTATAAAAAGGCTTATAAAAATATAAAATTGTACAGATTGATAAAGACAACGATGTAAATTAGCAAGGTTTGCTTATTTTACCAAAGACATAAAAACTCTACAAAAAACTTTAACTTTATGTGGTTATAGCACGTTGATGGTGGTTATCCTTCCTGAATCCAACAAAGTAACATAACAATTGAAATCCGTCTGACGTGATCCTCGTTATGTCATTATTGTTACCTATTGTTGTTCTCTATAGTTATATTATTATTATTCTTATTATTAATTTTATTGTTATTATTATTGGATTTGTAAAATAGATTAGTTAGTGATTCCTAGTTTTATTCTTGAACTATTAATAGATAGAAATTGTGTTACGATGTACAAAAAAAAACTAAAAACTTATAAAACAATAGCTAAACTTATAAGAAAATGAAAATAATTTTTATTGAAAGTAAAGAAAAATAGACATGAAAACGTGATATTATTATGATTTTTATATAAATTTCCTATGTTGGATAGATTTATGAATTTTATGTGGGATTCAAAAATATATAGAAAAGTTAAAAATATAGAAATAATTTCTTACTTATTTTTTTCTATTTTCATTTAATACAAATTTCCGGTAAAGTTTGATTACCTTTTAGAATATTACTCATTCTTTATCTATTTACACAAAAATAAAAGGAGTAAGAAGAATATACGTACATTTTTGATTAGCTTAGGAAATTTAATTTATTATTTTTGTAATAAAATTATATAATGTTTTACCTGACAATAACTTAAAAGAGTCTTTCATCATAGGTTTGAGGAAATCCAAAAGAAGATATTAATCTAGATTCTGAGGCAGTACTGAGCAAATAACCACATCTACTTGTCTGCAAAATATTCAAAAGATCACTCAAATGGCAAAGTTTATATACAGAACGTATAAAAGCGACAAAATGAAGTCCAGCTAAGAGTGATTTTTTACGTTCTGTCAGATTTCATAAACTTGATCAGTGTTAATATAACAGTAATATGTATGGTAGGATGAATGTTCGTTTCAAAATGAGCTATTGGTAGTTTTAAGTTTATGAACCCCAACCGGCTATAATGATATTTTTTGACAACTAATTATCCTAATTTTTAATTAATTAAAATACCTTTTTATTTATCTAATTAATTTTTTAAAATAAATATCCTAATTTTATTTGAATCAAGCTTCAAGCAAGTTTTTGTTGTAAAAATATAGCACATCCTTTATTGTATTTGAGCATTTTGTTTCCTTGCGAGTACATTTAAATGAAAAGGAAAACTTATCTAAATATAAGCTTGTTTTAAATAATTTGTTTGCAACGGTGACGGAAGTCTTAAACTTGTGAGAAGAAAAAATTGACTCAAATTTTCACATCACATAAATTTTTTCTCTTTTTACATGCGGCTCCTAAATATATCGCTTCAACCAATAGAAAACACTGTGCTGTCTTATTTTTTCTGTTTATTTATTTACTAGTCTAGGCCAACCTTTAATTGCAATTTTGTTCGCTTTATATTCTAAAACTCTGCTTGCAAATTACAAAATCATAATCAAAGTCATGTGAAGTTATTTTTCCGTCAAATATTTTAACATTTTCTTGTTTTGTATCTATAATTCTCTTACCAAACATGCGAAAGTGCAATTTAAAATAGAAAACAGACAAAACAATTATTATTATATTATTATTATTATTAAAATTCACAAACATGTCTGACCTCTGTAATACATTTTTCGCCGTAATTGATTGTTCGCCGTAATAGATACTATGCGAGTATTATTATGTAAACGGAAAACTATTCGTACAAAAGTTAACCTTAAGATGCAGAACGAACCCATTCACAAAAATTTGGGTTGAGCGAAGGGCTAACACCCCATTTTCGTAAAAAATTATTGTCATGAATTCTGTACACAGGCCTCGAAATATCTCGGATTCATCATTGGAACGACCTCGGAAACTGTACCCGGACTACGATTTAAAAATGGGAACCTGGAACGTGCTAAGCCTTAGAAGACCAGGAGATCTCCTTAAACTCACACACCAAGTCGAGAGCTACACACTTTATATAGTGGCATTACAAGAACTAAGATGGCCAGGTAGTGGAATCCATGAAACAGCGAACGGATACACTCTTTATTATTGCGGTCATCAAAACGGAGGAGAATTTGGAGTTGGCGTTCTTATACACCGTCGCGTGAATCAGCATGTTATCGACTTCTACCCAATTAATATGCGGCTATGCACACTGAGAATCCGCACGCAAAAATTCAATGTAACGATCGTCAATGTTCATGCAACTACTGAAGATAAAGCAGATGATATTAAAGACCTGTTCTTCCTAGAACTCAAAGAAGTCATCAATAACATCCCGCGGCACGATATAAAAATCGTGGTAGGTGACTTTAATGCTCTAATTGGTAGGATTGCAGAGCTCAAAACACATTCGGCCCTAACAGCTTGCATCATACCAGCAACAATAACGGTTTTTGCGCAGCCAAGTTGGCTATGATGTATGCTTTAGTAGTTTTCAGCACTTTCTTCCCTCACAAGAGAATTCACAAGGCAACGTGGAAATCAAAATTACGGAAGAACGGAAAATCAAATCGATCACGTCAGATCTCTAAGTGACACTCTACAATTATAACTGACGTTCGATCATACAGGGGTGCTGATATGGACACCGATCATATGCTTATCATCTTTAAGTACAAGTGCAAATTATCATCTACATTTAACAGACAAGCAAAAAAGACAGTGCGCTGAAATGTCGAAGCATTTAAGCATCCGGAAACGCTGAATAGATATCAGGAAATAATAACACAAAACATAGAAGAGCATGACATCTCTTCTGAGATGCCATTAAATATACAAGAAGAATGGCAAACGCTTCAATCAACCATTATAGCCGCAGCACAAACTACAATCAGAAAACGACCACCGAAATCACACAATGAATGGTTTGACGACGAATGCCGCCAATCCGTTGAACATAAACAAAAACTGCGAGAAAAATGGTTAACAAGGCACCCCAAGCTGATTATCTATGTGCCAGGAAAGCCTGAGCAAAACTTATACATAAAAAGAAACGCGAACAAATGGAGAGCTGCATCGAAAACATCGACCAACATGCGGCCAACGGAAATTCAAAAGAGTGCTTTGCCAATGCACGGAATCTGACAAAAGATTTCCACCCAAGATCTACAGCCATCAAAAATGAAAATAATGAACTAACAACAAGTGATGTGCTGGCAGTGTGGCGATCCCACTTTCAAGACCTACTGAATAGGACGAATGAAGTTCATCCTATTCGAGCGATTGCTCCATCAACTGAGGATATTTTTGTTCCTTACCCAGCAATAGAAGAAGTGGAAGCTGCCATTAAAAAACTGAAAAATGGCAAATCACCAGGTTTCGATGGAATTCCCACAGAAATTTTGAAAAATGGAGGAGCAGCTCTGGTCTCACTGATAAACGATCTGATTCTTGCAATCTGGGACCAAGAAGAACTACCTGGCTGAATGGCATCACTCGTGGCATCGCACGTTCAACAGTATATAACTGCAACTGCATATAAAATACTAGCTAATGTCGTACTTGCTCGACTCATCCCGTTTGCCGAATCTATCATCGGTGACTATCAGTGTGGTTTACGTCCCAACCGCTCAACCACAGATCAATATTTTACATTAAGGATGATTCTGGAAAAATGTTGGGAGTACAACATCAACATTCACCAGCTCTACGTTGATTTCAAGCAAGCATATGATAGTATCATTCACGACAACCTTTGGTCCGCACTCATATGCCTTGGTATCCCAGAGAAACTTGTTTCTCCGTGCAAACTCACAAAATCGGGATCAAATTGTAGAATAGTAATTGAAGGGTCAGTTTCTGATCCTTTCAATATAACATCAGGTGTTCGACAAGATGATGCACTCGCGCCCGTACTGTTTAATTTTGCGCTGGAGTACGCGATAAGAAAAAGCCGAATTGAGACGCAAAACTGCATATATAACAAATCTAGTCAAGTTCTTGGCTACGCAGATGATATTGTGCTTCTCGGACGTAGAACAAGCGATATTAAAAATAGTCTCTCTCAGCTTGAAAGAAATGCTAAACGACTTGGATTATGCATCAACACCGGCAAAACTAGTGTTCCTGATTTCTCGACTTTTAAATTTCTCGAGAAAGAATACTAGAAATACATATTTCTCGAGAAATCTCGAGATCTCGAGAAATATATTTTCTTAGACTTCTTTGTTTATAACGTCGAATTGAAAACCAATGTATCTTTACACTTATTTTTTAACTATGCATATTAAATGAAACAATTTTTTTAATTATAAATAATAAATTTAATAATTCCGAACAACTTCCATTTACAGGGTTTAAGCCCAAATTATCCGATTCAGTGATATTACAATATATTTGAAGATCCCTAAATATTTTGTTGTTGACGTCAGTCTATTCGTCTAGGGATATGCTAAACTTTTTGTTACTGTTTTTAATAAATTAATTTTATTTAGCAACTAAAGCTTTTAGTTTCGAAAAACTTAATGATTAGTTCTTTTACATTTGAAGGATTTTTCGGAAAAATTGTTTGTCGAATAAAGCTTTCATTTTGTAACGCTGTGGAAGGAAAACCCATCAACAGCCACTAATTGAGCAATTGCTTAACTCATCGACGGACACTGCCTTACCATGAATTTATCGATATTTTGCATATCACTGTTGATTTGCATATCACTGAATACTTCTTCCACCTGTGCCCGACTCTGGATGTTTTCTTTTCAAAGAATGTATGGCGTTGAAATGTCGATAAAGACCAGTAGTGGCAGATCCTTACATAATATCGTTTTACCACAAATATTGCAGTTTTAATGAATTCTTATTGTTTTTGGTAAAATGTTTCCAAACATCATCGTATTGATTTGGGTTGAAATTTGATGAAAATGGTTAAATTTTTTAAAACAATTTTACTTACTATATATATGTTGTTTCTTGAAATTTTTTTGTTTCTGATTGTTTTGTTTTTAATACAAAATGTCAAACTATTTAAAATGCAATGGTGCATAAATCTACCTTACCATAATTTTAGTTCTCTTTTGTTCCGAAAAGCGCAAACATTTATATTTTTGATTGTTTTTAGTAAATTCGACGTTTAATTTTTTAAATAAAGGAAACATATTTTTCTCGAGAAAAATAAGAATTTTCTCGAGAAATGGAGATTGGATTTTTGTTAAATTTCTCGAGAAATTCTCGAGAAATATTTCTCGAGAAGAAACACTAGGCAAAACTAAAGTGTTAACAACATCTAAGAACATACCTCCCGGAAATCTGTATACGTCAGTATCCACTATTCCTATTCCACTATGAAGTGGAACGCGTGGAAAACTTCAAATACCTCGGGTCTGTAATAACATCGTCAAATGACATGCAGGCACATATCAAAGCCCGTGTCTCTGCCGCATACAGAGTTTTCTACGCATACTCAAAACTTCTGCGATCAAAACATCTTTCGCGATCGTGTAAACTCACACTTTACAAAGCATTAATTCGAAATGTGCTTACATTTGGAAGTGAAAGCTGGACACTGACTTCCTCCGATTGTAGAATTTTATCAACATTCGAGAAGAAGGTCATACGAACAAT
>OY856188.1:174445470-174503705 GCA_963693315.1 Diogma glabrata
TATACGAGCACAAAATAGCAAAATCTTTATTTTTCATATTCTTTGAAATAGTATGGTAATAGTATACTAAAAATGATGTTGGAGTTATAAAATATGTATTTCCATTGGTGTTGAACCAGTGCATTGGTTTTCTGAGTAGCAGATTCACCATAACTCGAGCACAATCCAACGCAACCTTTGTTTCAAATTTTTTCAAAATGGTAAGGCTATTTTCTACATGAAAAATCGATTAAACGTGTCAACTTTTATCTATTATTATAATATAGATTTCATTCTGAAACTCATAACTCTAGCACAATACAGCATAAAATTTGTTTTTTTACTAAGTTGGAGAGAATGGCATAAAATATAGGCTTATCTTTCTTGCAAAAATTATGTACTGCGCTCGATAGCAGAAGTTAGCAATTAAATTATTAAATAAATAAATTGTTTGTTTTTTTTTGTTGAGGCGACCATGTGTTATAGTCTGACATTTAAGCTGTGACACCTCATGAATAAATTAATAAATTAATGAATTAATAAATTAATAAATTAATAAATTAATAGATTAATAAATTAATAAATTGATAAATTAATAAATTAATAAATTAATAAATTAATAAATTAATAAATTAATAAATTAATAAATTAATAAATTAATAAATTAATAAATTAATAGATTAATAAATTAATAAATTAATAAATTAATAAATTAATAAATTAATAAATTAATAAATTAATAAATTAATAAATTAATAAATTAATAAATTAATAAATTAATAAATTAATAAATTAATAAATTAATAAATTAATAAATTAATAAATTAATAAATTAATAAATTAATAAATTAATAAATTAATAAATTAATAAATTAATAAATTAATAAATTAATAAATTAATAAATTAATAAATTAATAAATTAATAAATTAATAAATTAATAAATTAATAAATTAATAAATTAATAAATTAATAAATTAATAAATTAATAAATTAATAAATTAATAAATTAATAAATTAATAAATTAATAAATTAATAAATTCATAAATTAATAAATTAATAAATTAATAAATTAATAAATTAATAAATTAATAAAAATTATTGACAACAATGCTCCATATAGAGAGAATCATGAAACTTATAAGTGTGAATTAAATTGTATAAGTGATAAACTTAAATAAGCAATACAATAAAAATAATATAAAAAGTGATATTTTGTATAAACTGATTTTGATAATGTTCTATGGTATTGTATTTGTATTAGAAATGAAAATAAAAATTATTATTATTATTATTATTATTTATAAAATACATAAGAATATTAATTTGAGATAAAAGTCGTTTTTGCTGTTTATCACGTATTACATTACAAAACTTTTTTCGCCCATTTTGAAAGAAAGTAAACTAATACAAAATATCTGGGCTGGACGCAAACGTGTTAACATTGGTTCTTATAGCCGAAATTTTTTTGTAAGATTTCCATGAAATAGTTGTCAAATAACTTTATGTTTGAGACCATTTTATATAAAGTGTTTATCTACGAATTTTTATATTTGTTGAAACATTTTTATGCCATTATTATGTTATAGTTCTCTTGTGGAATAAACGAAGCAATCATTCATTCATCAATCTTCATTCGATTTGCAAACAATTCGTTTATACAAATCGTTTATTAGACAAATAAAAACTTCATCACAAAATCGATGAAGAAATGTTTGTGTTATTTATAGGTAAACTATTTTATACGCCCACATTTAAAATACTTATTAAAAATTCATAACATCGCAATTAAGTAAGATCAAAATTCGAAAAGCTTTAATCGCAAAATCATTAATATTTTAAGCGACAAAAATACTATAAATTCAAAGTTATAAGAACCAAAATAACTATAATGAGTGATAGTGGTCGTATGAAAAACAAACTAAAATAAAACGCACATGAGGTCAACAAGCTGGAAAGCGAGTAAATATTTAAATTTTAAATTAACAAATTTCGTTTATAAATAAATATAGAATATAAAATTAATATTGGTAAGTCAATGTGTACAATACTTACAACAGAATAAAAAATGCACCAGAAAGTTCAAATAAGAGTTCTTATCTTTATTAATGTTGCTTGTGTAATGAAATCTTAATCGACTTGCAATTTTGTATTGCAACAATCGTTGGCTTACTTGGATTCAATTTATACGTAAAATGTAATAAATTCCTCTTATTGATGGTAAGTAGGACTCACCTGGTTGAACTGGTTGTAAAGTTGTCTGTTATTTGAAAACCTGCATTTTATTATTGATGATTTACTTAAAAATTAACTTTCTGACACACTTTTAACTAAAATACGGTTTAACTACATAATATGATACATAATATAATACTACCCCATAAACCCAATAAAATCACGAAAAACAAATAAAAACAGCTGGAGATAAATTGAATGACAACAATCATAAAGAACTACTGTCAGGTGAATACATTACTATAAAGCTTACAATTAAAAAAAAAATTCATAAAAATTCAATAAACGCTGTTTATTATATTTTATAACCAAATTATTTACGAAATCTATAAATTTTTACACAAATAATACGAAATATATATACCACCTGTTTATCGTTTGATAACCCGTTTATGTATCCTTCCCGCATGGAGGGATCCGTTTTTATTGTTTTGAAATTTTTATTTTTATTTTTGATCTACGGGTGTGACAACCCCGCGTACTCCAGTCCCTGCTATTGACATACGAGTTAACGTGAGATATCACATACCACTGGCAATAGCAGTGAGATATCACTAGCCAAGGTGACATCTTAGGGGCGGTGGCGGATGAACTGTATTCAGTCAACGGCAGCACCCTCAATCTTAGCTGTGAAATAATCCTTGATGATGAGACGCCATTGCTTCCTTGAAGAAACGAGCCTTCATATAACTATGTGTGGGCTTTAATCTTTAAGAAAGACGGTGCGTCACAGGATCAAGGAATATGCAACCGGCTGGATTATTGGCAACTACATTTTTGTTTTGTTTCAGCAAATTTTTGTAAAAATTTGCTATATTCTTTTTAATTTACTTTTATTTTCTCTATTCTATCATAAAATATTGGCCTATGTCATATTTTGTCAGTGATAGGATTTTTGGTTTAGTTATCCATTCTTTAACAAAAAATATAAAAAAAAACAAAAAAGAAAGATTTACGTCCATCAACACCTTTGAACGTATGTTGTTGTTCTTAAAAGGTTTTTATGTGTTATTGTGACACATATTGTAATTCCTACTACACAACACATTTTATTAAAAAAAAAAAAAAAAAAAAATGTATACTATAAACCAGCATTTTTAAAAGAATAATCGTATATTTTTGTAAGTTTATGTATTTAATAAAATTATTTTTGAAAATGAATTCGTGAATATTATAAATATATACATAGCTAGCTATTAATTGATAACTTTGTGCAATACTTCATAAACTCCTATTTTCCGGCAAACGGCTGCAAAGTTTAACTATACTGCCGCTAGGGAGTTAGTTAAAGTATTACTTTTTTGACTTATAATCAAAGCGGTTGTAAAGTAACGCCCTTTTTATTTTATTTTTACGGCGGCAGTAAAGTAACATTTGTTATTTTGTTATTTTTTCAAACAAATTATATAACTATGACAACAAAAAATAAGAAATAATCTGATTGGATAATGAGATTTTGAATTATTATTTGTAACTATGACAACAAAACATAACAAAAAATCTGATTGTATTATGAAATTTTGAACTATTGTATAACTATGACAACAAAACATAACAAATAGTTTGATTGGATAATGAAATTTTGAATTGGAGCTTGTTTTGATAAAAATTTTTATTTATACAAATTTAAATGTTTTTTACTTTTTGGACGTAAAGACGGTAATATATCATATTTATAAAAATTTTGATGCATTAATTTCATATTTATAAAAATTTAAACGTTTGCCGAAAAAATAATGTATTTAATTCGGAGCTAAAGTGACTTTTTGTGTATCGCGTTCGAACCAACTTTGGTTCATAAAATTCTTAATAAAAATCTCAAATATACCTGTAACAAAACACTGCTGTAAAATTCATTATAATGGAAGAATAAGCCAAAAACTAAGAAATATTATTGGAGTGGAGTGAACTCCCTAAAATTGGAGTTTATCAGCTATTATGTGATGATTATGATGCATCGTATATTGGACAAACTCATCGTAGTTTTGAATATCGTTCAGGTGAGCATTTTTGAGTTTTAAGATATGGAAATTCTTGTTCAACATTTTCGAATCATTTGTTATCTGAAAACTATCATAGTTCTTTCAATAATAATTCAAATTAAAAATTTTTTTATTTGGAATCTGAATTTACTAAACTTGATATACTTAAATCATTTGTAATTAGAAAAGCTCTTTTTCAAACAAACATTTATTAAATTTATAAACTGATAAAGATTTTTTCGCCGTTAGCTAACTCTGATTTGTTTGAGATGTTTATTTAAAACAGAAGTAAATATTTAGATTGTTTTAGTTATATAATGGTTTACCCTTAATTACTGTTTAAGACTTATTTACTAAGATTACTTATTAAGACTTTATTTATTAGGACTTATTTCTATTAATAAATATTTCTTTATTAATACGTTTTTGGCCATTACTTTCTCTCTATTTCTATTTTTTTACGATATAAAAACTAGAACTTTTAAAATTAAAAATTATAATATAATCTACATAATTATATATTTTTATATTTATACTATTTATTGTATTTCTACTATTTATTGAAAATAATTTAAAATAAAATAAAAATGGGAGAAATTGTGAATAGTTAAACTCAAATAACTGGATGAATAATAGGAATTTTTGAATTCTGAAACCAGTTTTGGAATCTTCTAATTAACCTATTAATTCTCCCATACGAAATAACCCCCCGATCGCCTAGATCATATTAGATTGGTTTTCAGATTAGTTGAATAACAACTAATTGTAATGATTCTACCACATTGAGAATGTGTACGTAAAATAATGGATATCATTAACTTACCATACTTAATGGAATAGTAGCGTCTTGAGAATTAATCGAAATAACTCTATAAAAATTAGATAGATAATTAATTAGAAATAATTAATTGAATATATCATGTCGTTAGGTCGGCAATCTTTGTGAAATTGTTAACTTCATTGTAATTGTTGATGACGTTTCAATTCACTAACTAAAATTTCCATAAAACATGTCAATTGAATGGCTCAGTTGATAAAACGTGTATAACACAAGGTATCGAGTTTGTGTTACTGATGCATGGGGTTCGATACTGCCACGAAACACGTAAAACTTTTTCTGATTAAAACAGATAAGGTTTAATTAGAAGATTCCAAAACTGGTTTCAGAATTGAAAAATTCCTATTATTCATCCAGTTATTTGAGTTTAACTATTCACAATTTCTCCCATACAAAATAACCCCCCGATCGCCTAGATCATATTAGATTGGTTTTCAGATTAGTTGAATAACAACTAATTGTAATGATTCTACCACATTGAGAATGTGTACGTAAAATAATGGATATCATTAACTTGCCATACTTAATGGAATAGTAGCGTCTTGAGAATTAATCGAAATAACTCTATAAAATAAAAATGTCTAATGAAAAAAAAATTTACAACTTATTCCAACCTCATCAATATTATCATAGTTTTTCAGCCGAGAAGCGGCAACTAAACTATAGGTGAAAATTTTTCATATATATATTTCTAAAATGGATATTGCTCTAGTGAATTTTCAACATAAATATATATGACATAAATGACACAAATGACATAGATCGGCTAATTCTTGGTAGCAGTACCGGCCCAATAACAATAGCCATTTAATGTTAATCATTAATGGGCCATTGCATGGCCATTTAAAGCAAACTGTACTGTCCATTTTCCAAAACCGTAGATTGGTCGAATCATGGTTCCAGTAATGGCCCAATAACAATAGCCAAGTAATGTTTACCATTAATGGGTTAGTGCTTGGCCATTCAAAGGTAACTATTTACTGGCTATTTTCTGTAAACCATAGTTCGGCCGATGAATGGTTCTAGTTCTGACCCAATAACAATAGCCATGTATTGTTAACCATTAATGTGCCAGTACTTGGCCGTATTTCAAAGCCTGACAAACCCTGCTTAGGTAGGACTCATCAAGAAACAGATTTATATAAACAAAACTGTTTGACGAGTGTTGTAGCACCAGAAATGATAGGCTTCTGCTCTTCAATAATATCAGTTACAGCAGTAGAGACCTTCCGGGAATATAACGGACCAACCATTAGTGCACGAGATAGTCTACTCTCTCAACGTAACAACTCCAATGAAAAGCCGCTCGGGATATCTTGTGGCAACGCAGCGAAATATGTGGAGATGGGTGCGATTTCAACAAAGTCCTTTATTCCTCTGCGGCCAAGCGGAAGTGCAAATACCATAAAGGCTAGGTCGGCAGAGTCCATTCTCAAAAAACCTGTTGCTAAAACTTTACCTAACTTGAATATAGCGGACCTATACAATCATGAAACTATCTTCCGGACATCTCAATATAAAGCATCGAAATGTACGGAGATCGATAAGATTTCAATAGATCCTATCATACCACTACAATCAAACAGTGGAGGTGAAACTACCTCGATTGTAGGTTCCTATCCAACCAAATTACAGGTCAAAAAGCATCCACATGTTAACCACACAAATCATTTCTGGATCAAAACAAAGTCAAACAACTAATGTAAATAAGAATATTCTAAAAACTTTAATGCTCATAGCTGGGGCAGTAATCATGAAAATGGCAGAGGTCTTGAATTAGTGAAAATTCTAAATCAGTTTAATCTAGTATGTCTGAATAATGGAACAGCTACCCGCATAGCACCGCCTCCATATCGAAACAGTTCCACAGATTTAATTTTTTGCTCTCATCAATTAGCATTTATGCCTTTTAATTGGCAAATAACAGAAGATCCATTGGTTAGTTACCATCTTCATATTATTCCCTCACATCGAAACATTAATCGAACCCAAACAATCCTGGTTATCAGTTTGACCTGTTGAAAAATATCGATTGGGACCGTTGCCAGAAAAACATTTCTGGGACAGCATCTGAATGGTGCAAATTAGAAATAACATTAGAAAAACAAATGGCATTGCTCGTGGAAGGTATTATTTCAAGTACTATTAGCGCAAATCCGAAACAGGCTGATAATAGATTCTCAAATAGAAGATCTAACAAGTGATGGGTAGAGATACGCTTTTCGCGACATTTTCTGTTTCTCGGGAAAAATTGAGAAGGAAAATCTATTTCTCGAGAATTCTCAAGAATTCTCGAGATAATTCTTTATTAATTTTCTTTAATAAATAAATAATTTTTTAACCCAATAACTCCTCATAAACCTTTTTCTCTAATTATAACCGCTAAATTATCAATAGCTATCTCGGATTTTTTAAAGTTCCTCGAATTGAGAGATGTTTCTGTTTAAATCAGCAGACGCTTTGTTAAAGTTTCATGACAGTCAAATCATTTTCTGTATGGGAAACCAGTCCTGTAAAAATGCTCTATCAAAGTAAACAAATTATTCTTACGAATTTTGAAATCAAATAGAGGAAACAGTTTTTTTTCACGGTTTTTACAGAGTGTTGCGATACACAATTTCTATTGGGGGTGTAATTAAAACAACTATACTATTTGAATAAACTTTGGTCCTCACTTAGGTCACCCATATAAAACTAATCGATTAAATTAAGTCTTCATGTGAAATTCGGCCATAAAAATAACGTTCCTTTATAGACATTGTACGAAAAGAAGAATATTCTAATAATTCGTCAGCGATTCATCATTTTTATCATATGGATAACGGAGTCCTCACTCTCAATATTCTCTCAATATTCTCTCAACTCTCAATATTTACAAACAAATATAGTGTTCGTTATCTAATTTAAAATTTTAGTTTATAAGATAAAACATGATTCTCAATCTAATTTAATGAATTATTCTGACAGAAAAATTCGTAAAATTGACTGCAAGAAAAGCTTAGTGAGTTTTAAAAAATTTAAATTTAAGGTTTAAAATTTAATAAGTGAGTTTTGTTTGTCTTTAATTTTTTTCAAATTCTCGAGAAATGAAACAAAATTTCTTGAGAAATGAGAAATAAAAATCTATAGGGAATTCTTGAGAAATCGAGAAAAAGAATTCTCGAGAATAATCTCTAGTGATGGGATCGTGAGCTTACAATCGCAAAAAACAAGAAAAAATCAGCATTTAAAAACTTTAGACGTTTTGGCACTCCTAACGCATATGCTACCTACCGACGGTTAGAAGATGAGTTCAAATTTCTCTGCAACGAAAAAAAAAATGGAAAAGTTGGCAGGCCTTCTGTGGTTCCCTAAGTAACCAATCATCGTTATCGGATGTCTGGCGAATGGCGAAACGTTTTAAAAATCATGCTACGACTACAACAACGGCAGGTGCTTTAAATGAATTGTTGTTTTTAGACTTTGCCAAAAAGCTAGCGCCAGACTTTGTACCAAACCAGATAAATATCAAAAATTATAAAACCGGTTCCTCAAACGAGTGGCTCTCAACTCCATTTAACAAATCGGAACTGGAACAAGCAGTAAACCTCTGTAACAACACCTCTCCAGGGTTAGACAAAATTAAAGCCGTTCTTCTGAAAAAACTACTACCAGATTGTAAAAACGTATTACTTAATTTCTATAATAGATGTTTCTCGGAGAGTCCCACATCGTGGTATGAAACCAAAATTATTGCTGTACCCAAACCAAATAAAAACCCAAATGATAAAATTCATACCGCCCAATTAGTTTGCTTTCTTGTATAAGGAAAGTTTTCAAAAAGATGATACTTCTGCGCTTTGAATATTGGGCTGAAAAACACCAGATTATATCGAGCACTCAATTTGGATTTCGAAAAGGCAAGAGTACCCAAAACAGCCATGCAATAATAACAACGGATATTAGTGCAGCTTTCTTTCAAAAATAAGTATGCCTTGCCTGCTTCTTAGACATATCAGGTGCAAATGACAATGTTAAAATTGATATACTGTGCGAAAAACTATTGGCTATGGGTGTTCCATTGAAGATGGTAAAACTTTTGTGGCAGTTGCTAAAACAGAAAAAATGTATTTTTTCGTAAAAAACGAAGCAAAAATGGTTCGAACTGGGTATCAAGGCTACCACAAGGGTCCGTATTAAGCCCTTTTCTGTACAACTTATATACTTCAGGTATTGATACTGTGCTACAAAACGGGTGTCAAATCTTACAATACGCAGATGACGTAGTTATTTACTGTTCCTCCAAAAACATAAATCAAGCAGAAAACATAGTTCAGAAATCTCTAGTAAATCTTCAACTATTTTTCAATAGCTTGGGACTAAGTCTCAATAGCAATAAGACCCAATGTATTGTGTTCTCAAGAAAACATTCCAGTTTTCAATCAAATTTAAAATTGTCCGGGGTGAAGTTAAAACCAGGGTTGTAAATATACACGTATAAAACGTTTTATACGTTACACGTATAATACGTGACGTATAAAACGTATAAAACGTATATAACGTATAACATGTTTTTGTTTTTGAAATTCATTCATAAAAAATTAAAAATAGTTCTTACTTCAGATATGAATTATATTTTTAATTTTTATACTCAGTAAAAATATAATTAGGTAGTTATAAATTATTTATATATTTTATAATTTATAAAAAAAAACTATTTGTTTGGAATTTTCTTTGCTAATTCTTTCGAATAGGTCCTTTGATACCTCTATATTAAAATAATTAAAATAAACAATTAATGTTTTATACAAATTCTTAAAAAGCAAACAAAAATGGTAGTCTGTGTACTGACCGGCCTGCCAACCAACCGTAACAACCGATGAAAACTACTAGAGCGATTTTAAAATTTTTTGTTTCAGAAAATAGCTTTCATCAATGATAAGAACCGCAGGGACGAATCGAAAAATTGTAAAAAAAATGGTATATTTATTTTGCTTAAAAACGTAAAAACAATGTAGAGAAATCTTGAAAGTTGGCATTTGAATGGAGCTTGATTATTATAAGTGTGTCAAAAGAATGATGAATGAAATAAATTAATTTTGATTCCAAATTTTTTTGACAAACATTTACTTAATGGGAAACGTTTTGGATTAGAAACGTTTGGCCCATAATAGCTATTTATGTATTAAGGGCATAAAGTATGTCTTTTCCGCTTGAGAGTGAAATTGTTGCTTGAGAAAAACAATCACTCGAAAGCAAAAAAGATATTTTATGACTGAATTGCATACAAGATTTTTTGTACGAGTAAGATTCTGTACTATTTGCATGAATAGCAATGCATATATTGACACAAAATAGTAAAATATTTATTTAGAAAATTATTTTACGCACAAACGAGTCGTAAAACACATTTTACATCCTAGTCATCGTGGCTGAAAGTTGAACTTTACATCCATCCGTAAAATAAAATCCCGTTGCTATATGAAATATTAAGATATTTTTCTACTTTACCGCCCACCCGTAAAATAATCACCCGTAAAATATTCATAAAATTAGAAAAAACAAATAAATTATTGTATGAAGTTTATACACTGAGAGAAATCCTATTCTATTATTGAGTAAAACCAATTCTTAATAACAGAAAATCAAAATTGATGAAAATTAAAGACTTAACTGCTTAAAAAAAGAATTTTATGCTTAAATTGAGATCAAATAGATCAGTTTTAGTAATTTAACAATTTCACAAAATAAGACTAATAATTTCAAATTTGTGGATTTATAAGTTACAACATTTCAATCAATTATGCTACGTTTATGCATTATTGTAATTATTTGAAGAGCTTTATTCTCAAATTCAACTTACAAAAGATCGATGAAATTGTAATATATTTATTCTCAATCCGAGTAAGAAATTTAGTATCAAATGTAGAAAACTGATTTCTTGAACCGATATTGATAAATTTCGTTAGTTTTTACAGAATTATTTTCTCAAATTTAGACAAATTTATTATTATTAATTTATGAATTCTGTGATAGGGTTTCTGATTCCTGTTCAACAGTAACAGTAAAACAGCTGTATTTTGGAAAAAAAATCTGGAATTTTTTAAAAATGCTGTTTTACTGTTTTTTGTGTTTTTAATTACAAATTTGAATTCTCGCAAAAAAAAATTGAAAATCTCATTTTCTTCCATGCGTTCGTCGTAACGATGAAATTTTATTTGAAAGTCCGTTTTAACAAAGCAATTTTATATTAAACAAGACGCAACAGTATTATATTTCTTCTCTTTATCATCTCTGTTAAAATGGAAAAAACAATATTAAAAGTTAAATATCAACCATTTTCAGAAATAGGATAGATTTAAATTGCCCGCTAATGAAAGATCTTAATTTAACTTTTGCACGAAGATTTTGATGAAAAGGAGAAAAAACTATGAGCACAATTAAATTGAAAGTTGCCATGTTTACCATCGATGAGTCGATGTCGTTTACTGTTGATGAGATTACTGCTTAAACAGGACGAAGATATTTCGGAGTTAACTGTAATGATCAAACTGAAAATATCACGTATAAAACAAGATTCATTCGAATTTTCGCTTTATGAGTACTCTCGATATGATTGAAATAATAAACCAACAGCTTAGCTGTATTGGAATATCGATTAAAAATGATTTGGTTGCGTCTACACAAGATGGAGCTCCAGCTAAAAAGTATATTGATAAATCGAAGAGACTGGTCATATTTTAAATCATGGCCTGCATCTTGGAATGTGTTTCACACTCTGTAAAATAAAATCTGATATTGAAGGTTTTAGAAGCACCTGCAAAGGAAAAAATGTTGAAGTAATCGATAGTGAGAATGAAGAAAACATCGACCACCATGATTTATATAAAAACACCTACAAGCTCATCAAATACATGAAACTGTCAACTACCCAATCCTAACAAAGGGCGATTGATAAAGACTTTATTGGAGTTTAAGACATATTTAGATTTGGTCGACAACGTAGATGCGTGAAAAGATTTACTAAAGAAGCTGTTTACTAGAAACCTAAAACTAGCTGTTGAGGATCTTAGCAGATAAGATTCAACACTGATGAGCATTCACACGATATTAAAATTTATTCTCTTTAATGAATAGTGAAATTAATAAGAAGTTGATAGATAATTTGAAGATTCAAATTGATAAACGTTGGAATGCGAATGTCAATATTTTATTACGCAGCCCTATAAAAACTCTACGATTACGCTATCCAGAGCTACAATAGTTTTTGCAGGTATGGTGGCATATTTTTTTGGCGTAAATGATGTAGAAATTATTAAAATAACTAGCGATAATTCATACAAGTGAATTTTAACTGTACAAAGAGAACTTAATGTATTGCTTCAGAAAAATGAACCACTAAGACTCTCCTAGATAAGACAATTTCAAGTGAACAAACGCTAAATTTTCTCTATTTTCTATCTCTAAACTACAGGCAAACCAAGAGAGAATTTATAGAAGATTTGTGATACTACATATGAATATTCTTTGATTCTGTGGATGCGGGAAGAGGAAGAGTGTATGCAAACTTCTGTACAAAAACAAATTTACATCTTTCTGCTACGTCATTATCAGCGCTTGTAGCTTGAACATATCATTATAAAAAATAAAATTTATATTAAAATGTAACCATATAAACTTTCATAAAACATGAAAAATAGTAAAACAGCTGTTTTTCAGAAACCCTATTCCGTAAAAATTGAAATTCATAATTCCTGAATAGTTTTTCTTCATATAAGCAATTCATTGTGCAAAATGGTTCTTGATTCGTGTATATTGAGATCAATATGAGAATAAGATTTGTGATTCATTCACGTTTTTGACTGATTTACTTAAATTGAGAAAATAATACTTATTTGATACGATCTTTTCTTGCTGATTTTGAGAATAATATTGTTAATAGGAGTAATTGGCCCATAAAAAATTTAGTTACAAATGCTATTGAAAGTTTTTTTATTTACGTTATTCTGGTTTAGTTTGAGTTTAAATGTTAAGATATCGAAACGTTATATAAACTGTGTTATTCATTGTGCAAAATATGGAGGAAATAAGTTGTAATTTTTTTCAAACGGGGCACTCAGGAGAAAACCTCATTGAAGTGCGCAGAAATGAATGGTGCTATCTTAATTGTTTTTCTAAGTGTTTTTTTTTTCAAATAAGTATAAAAAATTGAAAAGATTTTTGATTTCATATGAAAAATAATATTATCATTAATACGATGTTTTATTCCAAGTAAACAATTAAAAGCGAATTGATTTGGTTTTCGCCTCGGTCGCCTAGTTGGAAAACATCATGGAATTAATACTGGTTAATAATCATTAATATTAATATATTTAAATTTATTTTTCCTATTTCAATATCATTTGTAGTAGCTTGACAGGAATTTTATTAAGCTAAACGCAAGTGTTTTTGTTATGCTTTATTGTAACTATTTCCTAAAAATTGTTTATATTTTAAAACATTTGATTGAGTTTTTATAAAAATTTGTATTTATTATAGGCTGATATGATGTAGAGTGAGAATTTGTTTTTTTATGCAAAAGTCTAATTGGAGGTTACCAATCAAGTTTATAAAATCATGTTAAACATCTGAATGCTAAAAAGATCTTTTAAAACACCGGATAAATTGATCAGGTATGAATATTTACTTTATATAAATAACATTATATTAATGCAAAAACATTTGCTTATTTTCTAGATTAAAACATACAAGTGCTTCAATTATTGAACAACGAAATTACACTGCTATTTAGAGCTACTCTACTGAGGACAAAATCGTAATTGGGAAAATCAACTTCATCATTCGTCTTAGAAATTAGCAGCCATAAATTAATTGGATCAAAACTAGAATAAACAAGATCAACAGAATTTTAAATATGGTAAATTTGATAATATTATTTATAATTTAGCTTTTTTTATATACTTGTGCTCTATAATTTTTAATTTTAATAATCTAAAATTTTTAAAGTGTTTTAATTTTTATTTAAATTTAATTCGAATATTCAAAAATGGAATAATTTAAATGTTAGGATTGTATTTTAAATTGTTTTAATTAAGTTAAAGTAAAGTTATTCCGCTTGAAGTTTATTTGGTTAGTTTTACTTTTACCTATCAACTTACTTGAATGACATATTCTTTGGTTTGTGTATTTATAAATAGATAATAATTAGTTAGTTAATTCAAATATAAAATATTTACTAATGAATGTAATTTCTTCATATAATAAAAACAATATATGTGAATAAAGTGTAGGTAAAATAATATTAAATAAAATTATATGTTTTAATTTCTTAATTGATTTTGTCTGCACTGGAAAATAATATCAAATCCTCTCATTATTGTTAAAATAAGAACTGCATTCTTCAAAATATATAAATTTGATTACTAATACAACAAGAAGAACATATCAAGCATTATTATCTCAATTTTAGCATAATAGTATCAATTCATATACAAAGATCACTAAAGATCGTTCTTTGTTTTCTCAACCAATGCATTTTTCACTCAAATCTTGCGCCAGCTGATAAATAAATGGTTCAACTTGAGAATTATTGTGCTTGTTTTAAGAATATTTTGCAATATTTTATTCTTGAAAGTAGATAAGATATTCTCAAAATTAGTTTAATTTAGTCAAAATCTAGCAAATTTCATCGAAGGATATTCTCATACTTACTATACTTTTTCTCAAAATGAGTTTAGAACTCAAAAAAGATTAATAGTTTTTAATTCACATTAAATCAAGTATTCTTAAAAATGTTAAATATATTCTCAAACGGAGTATAGTTTTGAAAACGGTTTATGATTTTATAAATCAAAGATTTATCATCTTGAGAATAATATACTTTAAACAAGCAACTGTATTTACTTGAATCATGTTGTATATTCTCAATTTTAGAATTTTAAAAATTAACAAATTATTAGCGCTTTATTCTTCAAATGAGAATAAATTGAGAATAGTTATGCTTAGCACACATTTAAGCAACTATTATGCATAATCTTATACCTATTATACTTGAATTGAGTAATCTTTTTTTTCAGTGTAGAGAAAATCATGGCATGTTTAGCATAATTTTCAAAATGTCTAGCGAGTTTAAAAAATTCAAAAATTGATTCATACTACAATAAAGTTGTGCAGTTGTGCGTAAAACGTTGTACATACACTCACGCTGAAAGGAAGATTACGCCCTTGGTTCAATAAAAGCCCTCGCTTCGCGTCGGGCTTCAATATGAACCGATGGCGTAATCTTCTACTTTCAGCCTTCGATATGTAAATAACTATTATCCGAGCAGTTTTTCGAAATAACAACTTTAGGCATTGTTATTTCAATTTTGGCATTGTAATTTCACTAGGAAAAAAAGGCCTGCTTTACGAACACTTTTTGAATCCCAAAAGTGCATTTTACGGTTTACTCGTACAAAAAATTAATTATTTGGTATCATGAAATGTTATTGAATTTATTAAATATGGTTCAATCCAGCTTCAACTACTCTCTATCTAATAAGGCTTTTAAAATATTATGTTGTTGCAGAATAAAAGTCGTTTTTTCATAGCAATTAGGGAAATTATCAGGGATTTTTAGAGAGATGTTTTAAAAAAATTTTGTTGTGTGAATCTGGGTTGAACCACATCTAATTAATAGGTTCAGTTTGAAAATATCACGTTGTTGCAGCAAATATTGTTTTTATACAAAAGTTGTAATAGTTAAAATATGTATTTACGTCAAACGGAAAAGTATAGTGAGAAGTTTATTGAGTGAATTCAATTTTGGTCATTGATGTAATATAGGTACGGTTGGAAATGTCAAATTGTTGCAGACTAAATTTTTTATATTATATTTTGAAAATGTGGAAAGTTTTCTGAACTAACAGGAATATTGGGTAAGAAACTATCATGACGACGTTATATTTTCTAAAGCAACTGTTCCTATTAGTCCAGAAAACTAAGCTGTATAAATATTAAATATCACGAGTACGATTAATAATACGCCCGCGATAATTTTATATAAATGTATTTTTATCGACTAAGGATTTTACTTTTATACGGTATAAAACGTATATAATTGTGTGTTTTATACTATACGTTTTATACGTACGTATAATACGTGTTTTATACGTTTCCGTATTATACGTACAACCCTGGTTAAAACAAACAGAAGTACTAAAATACCTGCACTCAAAAAAAAATTAATGAAAATTGTTTATAACTCTGTTTATTAAATTTTAGAACCAAATTATTTATGAAATCTATAAATTTTTACACAAATAATACGAGATATTTATAACTTCTGTTTATCGTTTTAAAACTCGTTAATGTATGCTATAAACCAGCGTTTATTAAAATGTAATCGTATATTTTTTGTAAGTTTATGTATTTAATTAAGTTATTTCTGAAAGTATAAACCGGATTATAAAATTTTCAAACAAAATTTATAAATCAATTCGTGGATATTATAAATATATAGTTATCAATTGATAACTTTGTTTATCACTTCATAAACTCCTATTTATAAGATTAATAAATGGCGTTTTTTAGCTCCAACTCATTAAAAAATTCGTAGATTTAATTAAATTTTTAATACATATAATAACTTTTTTTTCTATGCGAAAAGTAAACTCACTAGTGTAAAAAAATAACAAATTATAGTTGCTATGGTTTTTCATATAATTTTACAAAGTATTTTAAACAACGTAACCATGCTTGTAACTGACAGTCTAAGTTGCATAACAGCTCTTCAAAACTATAGAACTCCACATAAATCTTATAATCGGCTTATCGAATGTAGAGATATATTTCACCATCTGCAACAAATATTGATGTGGTTACCCTCGCATATGGGCATTGATGGTAACGAAAAAGCAGACTTACTTGCAAAGAATGCTACTCAATCTGAATATCTCGATTTGCCGATAAGTTCTTCTAAATACAGGTACTTAGCAAAGGTCTTCGGGCTATCGAAATGGCAACAAAAATGGGATAGAGATGAAATGGGATGGTTTACCAATTCAATCCAACCAAAAGTATCCTGTGAGCCATGGACTAAAAACATTTAAGAAAATCAAAAGTTTTTGGTCACATTTGGAAGAATTACAACCAACCACTACACCCTCAAATCACCACTTGGAAAGAGTGAATATAATTCAAGAATGCCAAATGCACTTTACGTTGAGCTACGAAACAGTAGACCATATTTTATGGCAGTCTGTACTTTTACATGAGAAAAGGGCTAAATTTTACAAGGATTCTAAACACAAGCATCTCTTTGGTTGCTGTATCAGAGATATAATTGCTTGTCAACAATTTGCATTTTGCAAGGAAATTTTTATGTTCCTTGAAAAATATAATAGTAATATTTAATGTAGATACTTTAAGCCACAAACTACTACTAGTATATATTGTAGATTAATTTGAAAGAAAATCAATAGCTGATGTCTGTTTCCTGATTGTTTTGATTGTTCTTGCATAAATAAAAAAGTAACAATACTGTACATTAGTTTTGTAATCAGATAAATATAGAACGGATCTGTAATGGTTGTACCAGCGATCCTAATAAATAAATGAAAGAAAAAAATACTTTGTATGGGAAATTTTGGCAATTTGCATGTTTCTTTTTTGAGCGACTTAAAAATGATATTTTATATATTACGCTTAATATATACTCGATAGGATAGTTTTTATCTCGTGGATGGTTGTAGATGGTTCATTTACCATCTTTCAGATGGCGGCGTAAATTAGTTAAATGACACAACTTCTGCATCGACATTTTAACCATCCGTGTAGGGCTTATATAGACAAGAGCGATTTTAAGAATAATCTTAAGAATACTTTTTTATATATTATGCTTAATATATAGTCAATATTACTTCATAAGCAAATTGAAATTGTTTATTTGTGATCAAATGAGAAATTTCATAGATAACTTAAAATTATTCAAGTTGTGTTTTGTATGAAATTCCATATAAAATTTTTGAAATTTTCTCTTATCCCCCATTTGTAGCGCTATTGCGGCAAACACATGCGTTAATTTCATCCGCATATGTAGCACGTGCAATGTGGATAATTTTGCATTTTTCTAAAGTTTATTTTTGTTACACACCATTCTTCGAATGTTTCTTCATGTCATACGTTGGGTCTAGATTTGTGTGAATGTTCAAACTTGAGTGTTGAATGCCCAGTTCGTTAACCATCAATCAAGGCTGCTGCTTTACCTTATGAAGCAATGCCAAAGTGCAATATGATCTTAGGATAGAATGGGAGCAAGAACTATTAAGATGAGGAATGTTTTGCCAGTTTCATCAAATTCATTCAAAAAGATGGATAGATTTATCCCAATATCGCCCAAAAACTAATCAGTTCTTTGTCACTATAATCTCCATTCAATTTGATTATCAGGTACAAATGTTATAGATCTTTAAAAAACAGCTGCTCGGGAGACTCCCACAATCTCCGTTGTACCCTTTGTCCAATGTACCCAAAAGATTTAAAAATCTTTCTCAAATCTTTTGTATTATTTTTTGTCAACGTTTCATGAAAATCATTTACATCTGTAGACAATAGTACAGGGATAAAAACTTTAAATAAATGCAAAAAATCTTTTTAACCGAAAGTGACAAACAGGCAGTAGGTATGTAGAACTATTGGAAACAGTACTAAAACCTTTATATATCAAGTCTCAATAAGTTTAGCCAGAGATAAAACCAGAATTAGAAGTTATTGAAGTTTAAAACTTATAGGCGTTCAGGAGACCTACCGCCATTTTGTCCAATTATGTACAATTCGAAATCTAAGCCGTTCTCAAATCTCACAAAACCTCATAAAAATAAATCCAACCATTTAAGAGGAGTTCAGTCACAAACAAACGTACAGAAGAAATATATACTTAAAGATAATTTAAAATAATAAGTGTAATTATCTAAAAATTATGAATAAAAAAATAAATTTTTAATTTTATGTTTAGAATTTAAAGTCAGTAGAAATGAATGTGTGGCGAACATCTAAATTAAGCTTTCAAATTTCAATTTAGTATGCAATGATTTTTTCGTTGATTTAAAAAAAACAAAATAAAATTCAATTATAGTTTTTCCTCAATATTAAAATGTTCCCTTCTTATATTATTTTATAATTTTAATAATAAAATTTATTTATTTAAATTTTTACTTGATTTTGACTTCAGATCACGTCGGGTTGTCACCAATTTATAGCTAGTATGATTCACTCTATAATAATAAGTAGATTCAGAAAATTATGGTTTTCCAACCAAACTATAAATTACAGCTAGTCTTTCGCGCTGTTTATAAGTAATAAGTAGATTCAAGCTTCAGTGTAATAACAGCAATTGTTTTCATAAGTTGAAATTTGAATTGTTTCACATAATTTTTGATTAATCCATAAACAGAGTTGATCCCGAAATTTCGATTTAATTCTATTTAACAATATTGCAATAATGTAATGGTTTATGGATATCTCACTATTTTGTATGCTAGAGGCTTATGAATCGAAATCAATTAAATATACTGTATCGAGAACACTCGTTAATACATTAGAAATGTGTCGTACTATAATCGAGTTAAGTTTATTGCCATGGGAATTCGGACGACTCAAACTATGTTGCTCGTAACTGTATTAATGCGCATTACCAATGTACGATTCCAGATATTGTAGAACTTCTCGCATCTGATAATGTATTGTAAATGATGATCTATGCAACTCATTGAATATCATCAAATCATTTAAAGTGCTTGGGATTTATTGGCAGTTTCAATAATATATTTAAACCAAACTATACACAACTTATATAAAACTCATTAAATTTTATTATATTTAAAATAATATAAGAAGGGAACTTTTTAATATTGAGGAAAAACTATAATTGAATTTTATTTTGTTTTTCTTAAATCAACGAAAAAATCATCGCATACTAAATTGAAATTTGAAAGTTTAATTTAGATGTTCGCCATTCAATTAAGTAGAATGAAAAATTACTTTTAAAAGCGAAAGATCCGTAACAAAAGTTTTATCTCAATTTTGATTGGTTCAGGAATCGAACCGGCGTCCTTCTGATCAGAGTTAATGGTTAACCATTTAGCCAACTCAACTAAACTACATAATGGTTAGATCCATTGATATCGTATAGATAAAAATCTTAGTAAAATCTTAGTAAAATCTATCCGTTCTATGATTAACAGAAAAGAGCCAGTATACAGCTACCTTTGAACGGCCAAGCATTGGCCCATGGAAGGTAAACAGTTCTTGGCATTTGTTATTGGCTCATTACTGGAACAATGAATCGGCCGGTCTATAGTTTATAGCAAATAACCAGTACACCCTACATTAAATGAAAAATCAATGGCGTTAATGGTTAACATTAATTGGCTATTATTATTGGGTCAGTACTGCAGCCATGAATTTGTCAGTCTATCTTATTTGGTTAAATTTCACTAGAGTATCATCCGGTTTAAAAATATGTATATAGTTTGATTTCACATATATAGTTTAGTTATCGCTCCTCGGTTGAAAGACTATGATAATATTGGAAAGGTTGGTATATGTTGGTATTTCTATTTTGCTTCAATTATTTTGTAAATAATTCATTTAAATTTACATATGAAAATATTATTTATTTTTTAATGGCCAAGTACTGGCAGTCATATTTGCCAGTGCTCGGCCATTGTTGCATTACTGGTCGCCTTTAATGGATCATTACTGAACCAGTTATATGGGAAGTTTTGAATTCGTTTTTGTCATTTTTATTTTATCTTAAATTATTTTGTATTTAATTTTTTTAAATTTACATACAATAATATTTTAAATTTTTAATGGCTGAGTCTTTGTTGCCAATATTTGACCGTTACTACAATACTGGTCTTCATTATTGGTCCGTTGCTGTTGTTTTTCCTCTGGCCCATGAATGGCAGCCATTTATTGTCCGAAGTTATCATCCAGTAAAATTATGTTAATGGCCCAGACTTGGTTGCCAGTACTCGCCCATTGCTGCATTACTAGTTGCCAGTAATGGACCATTACTGGACCAGTTGTACCATCTTGTATGGGTAATGGCCCATTACTGGCTACCAATAACGCAACAATAACTGAGTACTAGCAACTAAGACTAGGGCATTAACATAATTTTACTGGATAATAGCTTCGGACAATAAATGACTGCCGTTCATTGGCCAGAGAAAAAAAACAACAGTAATGGCCCAAACAAGTTTGAACAGTTGGCCTCGTAACGGACCCAAAATGATGACCAGTAATGTAGTAATGGCCAAACACTGGTAACCATGGCTGGGCCATTAAAAAAATATATAATATTATCCATTTTAATTTAAAAGTTCTAAACTGTAAGAAGATATTTAAATAATAATTAAATAATAAACGCCTTATTCTTGTTAAACTGAGTTTTGTTTCATTAAAAACGTATTTCGAAAGCTATGCTTTCATCAACAGTAGTATCTAAAAATATTATCATATGTAAATTTAAATAAAATAGGTAACCAATGCAGAATGCAATTGATAAAAAGGAGCGAAGCAAGCAATTTTCCCAATTACTTCGGTCTGAAAGACCTAAGTATTACATTCATGAGCTCAAAGTGAAATTCTTACCCCCACTTTTTTTGACATTTCTCGACGTTTTAGGACCTCCTGATTCTAAAAAAGCAAAAAAAAGCAAGCAAAAAAGCCGTCCGTCATTACCTGCGCTGCAGGAAAAACCGCTGGAGGGATTTCAAAATTCTTTTTTTCTAAAAATAGGTATACTTAAGGGACAGGTCCGAAAGGACGCTGTGTTCGATAACTGTACCGGAAGTGTGTCAAAAAAATCATTATGTGTGTCAAAAATAGCAAATTTTCATATTTTTGGCTTAAAAAACGTTCATTTTAAGTGATTACGAGTAGGAACATTAAATTTGGAGAAATCTTGATGGTAGAGATTGGTATGTGAGATCAAAAACTAGATTATTGCATTATAAGTTTGTCAAAAAAATGTTGTGAAGTGTGTCAAAAAAGAGATTTTTATTCATTTTTAAACCCAATTTTTTGGAAAAAAAATAAAATGAATTATTTGTTTGAATGTAATTTTATTATTATTATTGAGAATTATGGCATTATAAGTTTGTCAAAAAAATGTTGTCAAGTGTGTCAAAATAAAGATTTTTATTTATTTTTTTACCCAATTTTTTGGAAAAAAATAAAATGAATCATTTGTTTGAATGAAATTTTATTATTATTATTGAGAATTATGGCATTATAAGTTTGTCAAAAAAATGTTGTCAAGTGTGTCAAAATAAAGATTTTCATTTATTTTTTTTTCCAATTTTTCAGAAAAATTATTTGTTTGAAATGAAATTTTATTATTATTATTGAGAAATATGGCATTATAAGTTTGTCAAAAAAATGTTGTCAAGTGTGTCAAAAGAAAGATTTTTATTTATTTTTTTACCCAATTTTTTGGAAAAAATAAAATAAATTATTTATTTAAAAAATGTTGTCAAGTGTGTCAAAATAAAGATTTTTATTTATTTTTTTACCCAATTTTTGGAAAAAAATAAAATTATTTGAAATGAAATTTTATTATTATTATTGAGAATTATGGCATTATAAGTTTGTCAAAAAAATAATGTCAAGTGTGTCAAAAAATCATTTCATTTAGCCATTTTTAGGGTTCCGTTTTTTATACGGAACACTATTGGTGAGAGTACAACGTGTTTTTCACATTATTTCGATTATCTCGTGAACCATTAATCCGATGAACTTAAAATTTGAGGTGCTTATAAAACTAACCTATCCACACAAGATGGCGGGTTAAAAAATAAATAAAGTTGTGTTCGTTTGTTTTAAGGAGGTACGATGTAAAGCCTTTGAAAATATACATTTTTTTAAGCGAGACGAGTAGGGTATCATATGAAAGGGCTTCATTTCAGCATTTTTTAAAAATATATTTTGGAATTTTACACCTCACCATTTTTTGTATAATTTTGAAAAATGACGTTTTCGGGACGTTTTATTGCCCCGATTAACTCCGACCCCACTTCATCGAAAATCTTGAAATATATTTGGAATGATAGAAAATTGAAGAGGTTTTTAATGAAAAATATAGAAAAGTGGCAGACACTAATAACTATATTTATTAAAGGGGTGGGAATGTTAAGGGGTAAAAACATCATTTAAAACCAGGTCATGTGGGGTGTCATTTGAAAGAGCACTTGATTTTAGAAATATTGCCACTTTTTTTAGAATTTTGCAATGCATGGTTTTTGAATTATTATCAATAAAGTGACACAAAAAGTTGGTCCCCCCCCTTGCATTTCGAGCCTAATTAACAGAAAAATTTGAAAAAATTCACAGAGACAGGAAGTTTGATAAACTCTGAACGAAAAATATAGCGAACCCTCAAATAATTATATTTTTGTGTTTTTAAGGGATTGGGGTGGGGAAGGGTGAAAAACCCTAGCGAGTGGGGTGTCATTTGAAAGAGGACCAAATTTCAGACACTTTGCAATTTTTTTTAGAATTTTGTGGTACACAGTTTTTGAGTTATTCTAAAAAATGTGCAAATTCCAGACCGTTCCCCCCCCCTACGTTTCGACACTGATTGACAGAAAAAATTGAAAAAATTCATAGAGACAGGAAATTTGCTATATTTTGAACGAAAATTATAGCGAACTCTCAAATAATTATATTTCTGTGTATTTAGGGGATGGGTGTAAGGAGGGTAAAAAAAAACTTTTTTTGACCCAAGCGAGTGGGGTGTCATTTGAAAGAACACAAAATTTCCAAAACATTGTAATTTCTTTTAGAATTTTCCGGTACACCGTTTTTGAGTTATTCTAAAAAATGTGCAAGTTGCAGACCGTTCCCCCCCCCCTACGTTTCGACACCGATTGACAGAAAAAATTGAAAAAATTCATAGAGACAGGAAATTGGCTATATTTTGAACGAAAATTATAGCGAACTCTCAAATAATTATATTTCTGTGTGTTTAGGGGACGGGTGTATAGGGGGTAAAAAAAAAACTTTTTTTGACCCAAGCGAGTGGGGTGTCATTTGAAAGAACACAAAATTTCCAAAACATTGTAATTTCTTTTAGAATTTTCCGGTACACCGTTTTTGAGTTATTCTAAAAAATGTGCAAGTTGCAGACCGTTCCCCCCCCCCCCTACGTTTCGACACTGATTGACAGAAAAAATTGAAAAAATTCAAAGAGACAGGAAATTTGCTATATTTTGAACGAAAATTATAGCGAACTCTCAAATAATTATATTTCTGTGTGTTTAGGGGACGGGTGTATAGGGGGTAAAAAAAAACTTTTTTTGACCCAAACGAGTGCGGTATCATTTGAAAGAGCACCAAATTTCCAAAATATTGCAATTTTTTTTAGAATTTTGCGGTACACAGTTTTGGAGTTATTCTAAGAAATGTGCAAATTCCAGACCTCCCCCCTACGTTTCGACACTGATTGACAGAAAAAAATTCATGGAGACAGGAAGTTTGCTATATTTTGTACGAAAATTATAGCGAACTCTCAAATAATTATATTTCTGTGTGTTTAGGGGATGGGTGTGGGGAGTGCAAAAAAACTTTTTTTGGAACCAAACGAATGGGGTGTCATTTGAAAGAACACTTAATTTAAGAAACATTGCAACATTTTTTAGAATTCTGCGATGCACAGTTTTTTAGTTATTGATGAAAAAAGTGCTATTTTAAGTGTATGTATACCACCCTATATTTCGACGCTGATTTATAGAACAAATATTCCCAATTTAGACCGTTAAAATACTGGTTAAATCTTTCTTTAGCTAACATAAACAGCTATGGATAAGATTTAACCTCAAGTAACATTTTTGATCAATGTAGATGTGATTGACATTTACTATAGACGTTTACGATTAAACATTTATTCTGTTATGCGTCCATAGTCTGGTGATATAAAGACTTTACAACATAACTTTATGTCATTTATTTTTGATATTGTGTTCTTTTACATTCACGGAACCCTTGGCGAGCGAATTTTATTCGCACTTGTCCGACTTTTTTTAGTAAAAAAATTTTAGCCATTTAATTTTTGGAAAAAAACGTAGCTGTTTTTATGACGTATATGTAATTGAAAATGAAATTGGACATGGAAATTTTTGAATTTGTTACAGATTTTTAAATATTTTTGGAATTTTGAAAAAAGTTTGTATTTTTGATTTTGTAATAATTTTTTTGCAATATTTTTAGAATTTTGAAAATAGTTTTAAGTTTTGATTTTGTAAGAATTTTTGGAATATTTTTAGGATTCTGAAAAATTTTTAATTTTTGATTTTATTATAATTTTTAGAATTTTGAAAAAATTTTCAATTTTTGATTTTGTAATAATTTTTGCAATATTTTTAGAATTTTGGAAAAAGTTTGACTTTTTAAGAATTTTTGAAATATTATTGGAATTTAGAAAAAATTTAAATATTTGATTTTATTCTAATTTTTGGAATATTTTTGGAATTTTGAAAAAGTTTGATTTTAACAATATTTTTGGAATTTTGATTATAATTTTCCGGCCACGTATTGGTGTTTCGTGTTAGTTTTGTAATAAATTTCTAAACAGAGATAAAAAAATACTTGTACTTTAACAAAGAGTTATGTTTGATATACATCGCTGCCCAAAACTAAAAACCATGTCGTCATAAAAGTTTTTTGCCGAGAACTATATCAAAATCCTTAACCCAGACCGAAGTCTTGATATCTCAGAGCTGTGAGATTTCAGCCCCTCCATATTTTTCCCATTGAAAGTCTATGGGAACCGTTTTTCGGTGATTATTCCTTCGTGGTATGTCTAATTTTCGATATTTTTTTTGTAAACCATCTATGGCTAGATGTCGTCTTACATGCAAAATTTCATTTTGATATATTTAATAGTTTGAGGAGAGTATGCGGACAATCGAAAATCCGAATCGGGAAAAATGGAGTTTCGCTACGCTTCACTCCAATAAAGAAAGACAATCTACGAAAACATGGTAAGGTGGTGAAAAAAACAACTATCCTTGATTCTAGATTCAAGATCGAGCAGTCTTTTTGCAATACTAGAAAGTTTAATCGCCATTGAATCTGATTTAAGCTTTTCGGACAGTGAAATTATTTAACTTATAGTCATTAGGCCCTGAACCCAATATAAGTTGCTTTAAAGACAGTGTCGATACAATGTAAATCTATATTATGTTTCTGATATAATTATAACATTTATGTTATATTAAATTAGTGCCCAAAAAGCATTCATAAGTAAGGAACTTAAAGGAGTTCTCGTTATTTATACGTATCAAAGAAGGGAAATTATATTTTTCGAATATTTTGCACCATCTTCATGATTTAAATGCCATTAAAGTATGCAACGTATTCTCTGACATATTTAATATAACAAAAAAGCCATGGATACAAAAAATTATTGAATTGGTTAAACGTTTTGCTTTAAATGATTGATACAAAACCGGAAGCTCAAATTCAGAAGTATGCAGTTCCAGTGACTGACCAACTGCGTCCATATTAGGATTGTCAGAACTCAGAATTAAAAATAAAAGAAAGGTTGCAAAGTACAAATGAACAGAAAATGAATAAACATTTTGTGAAAAGGAGTAAGGGATTCACAAATATTATTAAAAGGTTAATTGACTTTTTCCATGAACAAAACATTCGTGGCAAATATTTAGAGAAAGCTTTTAATAAATTAGTTACCCATACGAACAACAAGTGTCGAATTCAAGCGTGCGTTTGCAGCAACTATTCTGATTTGCACTAAACTCAGGTCGAACTTTTAACGATAATACTTTAGAGACAACGTGTTTTTTACGCCAATATTTTAATAACCAAAACCTTAAAAAATTTCAAGATTTAAATTATTTTTAAATTTTCTTCTTCAAATATTATTATTTATTATTATATACTATTGCACGCCAATTTAAGTAATAAATAGTTTGCTTGAACTAATAATTGAAGATAGTTAGATCAAAGTTTATTATTGCATAGCAACGATAAATAATGAAAACTTCCAAGCTTATGAAATTAACAGCGAGAACGAAGAGATTCAGGGAGCTCTCCATAGAATTCAAATTGTACTTCAAATGAAAGTAGTCCAGAATTTTACAGCAATAGAGCAAGGCACTATTGAAAACCGGAAGCTTTTACAACAAGTTTTTTTGAAGCAGTATCATCATCAAAATTGGATATGGTCACTTTCAGGAGGAGTATCAGTATCATCAATTTGCATAATCATAGTTTTATTATACATGTTCCTATGTAGGTGCTCAATAACAAGAAAGGTACAAAGTCCAAACCATTTACAAAACACAAAAATAGCATACAACGACATGCCGAAAAAAGCCGGTATAGTTACAAAAGTCGAGGACGAATTTTCATCACCTCTGGACAAGTTTTAAAATCATAGAATATGCTAATTACACAAAATTGCATTCACATGGAAAAGTTATATTAGTAAATCAGAAATACTTTCCCATGAAAAATAAGTAATCTAATTACAATGGAAGGCAGCCGTTATATGATATTGTAAAATAATTTAAATGCTGAGGAGTTGTTTGTGGCTTTAGTTTTAAATAAGTTTTTATTCATTTTAAGTTAGTCTTAATTTAAAACTCTGTAATGTAACATGTAAATAAATTATATTAAATAAATCATTTTTTTGTAATTTATTTATTAATGAAACACATTGGCGTAACTAGGAAATTGTTCTAGGGTGGGCCTGGCCCCAATAATATTGCTGAGTAAAATAATTAATAAAGTTTCCGTTTTTATTTCTTTCTTTTAATACATAACGGGTGTGTCAATTTGAGGTTAATTTTCAAATTTACGGTCATTTATATTTTTTTGCTAGATTATTTATGTTAGGTTAGGTTGCAGTGACTGTCACCAAAACACAACATCAGGACGACATACTTAGACCAAAATACGTCGGTTGTGATACCAAAGAATCTCGTTCCCCAACTCGAACCATTTGGAGCTTTCAATGAAGCTAAGTATTTGCGTGATCTTAAAATTATCCAGGTCGGTGAGAGTTTTAAATGTGTGCGTTCCAAAATGAGTTTGCCGTATAATGGGCGAATGCTGGACATGTGCAAAGTAGATGAAACGCTGGTTCCACCTGATCCTCCTTCTTACAGCTCCTGCAAATCAACACTTGGGTGCTTTCCAAGGATCCAGTAACCAGTGATGACTCTAACAATGAAGTAGTTTTCTGCCTACTCAAGGTTATAAGTTTTTTGGAACGCTGTGGGTCTAGTCTAGGAAAGATTTACCTGCTTATCTTGCAGCTAATGGTGTTTGACCACCGACCTATAGATTACGCATTTAACTCTGTCATAAGTTAGTTGTTTGAGAGGAGCAAACGACTCGCTTAGAGCTTCCATTTCTTGTAGAAGATCGAGTTCAGTCCTTTGCCTAGAAAATCCGTCCGCTATATAGTTGCATTTAACGCCACTGTGACCCGGCACCTATATAATATGAATGGTGAAATTTCCGGTGGTTTAGTGTCACTTTTGACGTCGTTGCTACTACATCTACCGATTCGAATGCAGTTATTTATGCTATGTTGTTTGCAGTTATTTATGTTTATATTTAGATATATATTTGTGTAAATAATAAATCTTTAAATTATAAAACTAAAAGAAAAAATATTCTTTTTAAAATCGACATGTTTGACAAATTAAAATTGAAAAAAATCATATAAAATTATAAATTGTTATATCAGTATGATATTTTTATAAATCCTCACTTAGTAACTTTCAAACAAACAAAAATTATACAAAATCTACATTCCTAGTTTCTAAATTAAACTTTACATTCCTAGTCTCTAAAACTATTGAAAAAAATAAAAATAAAAAATAGTTCAAATATAACAATTCATTGTTTACAGTAATCATGCACTCCCCCAACCATTTAATGCAGTACTGTGCACAACGATCTTCATTTTCAGTTATACAAAAATCAGATAATTCCAAAAATAAATCCATCGGACTTCGAATCCCGTCGTCAATTCGCTAATGGTCATACAAACAAACGGGGATATTACTTTTACTTAGGCGCCAAGATTTTTTTATTTGATATAGAATCACTCACTAAAGCGAATAAAACCAAAACCATTCAAAATTACAGTTTTGAAATAGTATTTTAAGAAACTAGTTTCATAATTGACGATTTTATCGCACGCAATCTGTTTAGAAAATGACCCGCTCAGCGGGGAGTTTTCTAAGGGATAAGTGCGATAAAACGTCTCATGAAACGAGTTTTTTATACTATTTTTTCTATTTTGCATTTTTTGTCTTGAAATTTTAAAAAATGTGTATTTTATTAAAAAATAGTCAATTTTAAAATTTTGTTATTATTACTAATTATTTTAATTAATTAAAATGTTTAACACTAATTTAGATATTCTTATTCATTTTATTTACATAATTATTCGTTTTAATGTTCACTGACGTTTGTATGACCAATATGACCAACCTTGAAAAACAAAACTTTGCGTATCGTAATGAAGGCCATTTCGATACGCATTTGGGTATCGAAATGACTTTATTTTAGACGCAAAATAGAAAAAGAATTTTTTCTGTTTTTTTAATTTTTGCATTATGTCCTATGTGCTTATAAGATAAACAGATCAAAACTGTCCCTTTTACTAAATTTTCTTAATTTACGACAAAAAAAAAAACAAAAAAAAATCCACTTGCGCCTAAGTTCAAGTCCAATCTTGCTTCAAATGGTCATAACGTGGGCCCCTAAGGTTATAATTATTTTTTTTAAGTTATTCATATTGATTCTTTGAAATTATGTATCAAAAATAACATTTAAATTGCAACATTTGGTAAAACAAAGTGTATTTTTATACGATATTTTTGTTTCAAAGGCATCTTGATCCCCGGGACTGATTTTCAAAAAAAAAAAATTTTGTAATTTGCTTATAAAAGTACACTAAAAAAATTGGCTGGCGCCTAAGTAAACGTAATCTTGCCAAATAAACTTAAAACTACGAGTAGTGTTGTTGTTTCGGTGTGGTTTTAGGTCTTAAGGCTTGAAACCACATACAACGGAAACAGAAACCGAAACCGAATTTCATACAAATTTTACAGAAACCGAATTTTTATCTGTCAAATTTGTATGAAATTCGGATTCTGTTTCTGTTTCCGTTGTATGTGAATGCCCGGCATTATGGAGTAATGAGACCGTATTTTTTTTAAAACGAAGTCTATATTGTTCTTATTGCGATGTTTTTCGTTGAACAAATTGGAAGGTGTGATTTTCCAGAAATTATGAATTCATTTGACATTCTGACATCTGGCCAACCATAACTATTATTAATCGTGACTGATCTTCTGTCAAATCGTTTTTTTGTTTGTTTGTTTTCCTTTATTTCTCTGAGAGAGAAACCGGTTTGTCTTCCCAAAGACGTGCGTAAATTTTTCATTTGATTCAAAATTGTACAATTATTGCGAGTTTCTTTTAAATCTATAAGAAAAAAACCTACCACAAAAAAATAATAGTTTCTCCCTCACTGCTACTATATAAAAAGAAATAAGACAAATGACAGATTAGGATTTGATTCTATCCAAACATATAAATTTTAATCTTTTATCTATTAAAAATAAACTACACAATAATGAAAAGTTAGTCGCCAGCTAGTTTTCATAATCTACTTTCAGGATGTATACATAACTTAAATATTTGCACATGGGCATTATAAAATAATAAAATATTCATATATAATATCACGAGTCGTCAAATAATAGTCGATTATTTTTCATAATCATTATTACGAATGTCATTTGAGTGCGTTCCGAGTGCGCGTAGCGCACGAGGGAAATTTTTGACCTCAAATGGCATGAGTGGTAATGTTGAAAAATAATCGACTAATAATTTGATGACGAGTTGTATTTAGCAGACAATTTAGCGAAGAGAAATAGTAACATTATTTCATACAATATAATCCTTTGTTGTCAAACAAAATTAAATATTATTAATATTTATTTAATTTATTTTTGACAAATAAACATAAACATGCAATCATTTATGAATGAAAAGGGACATTTTTACTATTTGCAAATTGCATTTTCACATAATTTTGTATGTGCATTTTTGTTTTAAATTAATATATTAAATAGGCGGAAAATATTCGCTGTTCCTTCCTACCAGAAAAAAATAATCGAAACAAATCGTTTTGATTTGCTAAAAAATAGTAAATGAAGCGTTTTGATTGGACCTTATTGAAACTTTATTTAGTGAGTTGAATTGTCACTATTATAAAATCACTGGAAATAACACAATAAATGTAAAATACTCTCGTAATTATTTTCGTTCATTTTATAAAAATTAGCACAACTAAAAATAATAGATTGTACTTTTTGTTTCGTTTTAAATTATTTAATTGTTTTTAATTTATAATTTAATACAATAGTTGGTTGTTTTAAATAAACAGAAATGCAAATGGCGAAATGAGAAATTGAATATGACATATTAGCAAACACGATTTCTTATGTCTCTCTTCATACAATTTTAAAGTTATGTTCTCTCTCTATTTATATATACTCTAAGCATCTGGCACATCACATGTTGGAAAGAAAATGTTTGCCTTTTTAAACTTCGCTACTATGGTGAACCGATAAGATAAACGACCATTTTATAGATACTTTTTTGGCAATATTGTTTGTAGTGCTTATTAAACTTCTTTATTAAATTTAAATGAAGATCAGTGATATGAATAATATAATTGTACGTTTTGAAATAATTTTGAACAGCAAATTCCTTAGTAAAGAAATACACTTTTATTTTCCCTAACTTTTATATATACTTCATGAACTTTGTGTTCTAAGGGGGGCCGGGCCCTCTGGGCCCCTACCTAGTTACGCCTATGAATTGAAACATAACCATATAAACAATTGAATAAAATATTTAATCAGTATAAGAAAATCATCTTTTATTTCCATAAAAAAACGAACTTACTTTCCGAACAACCCAATATTTATATTATTTTTAACATAATAGTTTTTGAATATACAACTCTTAATAGACCGATCCAAAATCCAAAAAATATTACGATTTACGAGTCCCTCAGTCCTCACAATGTTTCCAAACAGTATTTTGCCAAATAAATTTGAATTAAAAATATTAGACTGTAAGTAATAATATATGTATATTCATCTCACGAATATCATGTACTTAAAATAAAAGATCTGATATTCTCGAAGTAAAACATCAGCAAATATTGTTCAATTTTACATATATTTGATATATTACAGAAATTTCGCTATCACCCATGTAGTAATACTCACAAATATTCTTCATCACTTTATTTCTCCAAAATATTTTCTTTTTCATGTATTAAACAAATTCAGTGTCGGAATACCATGATCAGATAGTTTTGACCAATGATAGCGGTTAACATGAAGAGTATATTGGATTAAACCTATTTTTCTTGTTACTTCTTTTCTTTAGTTTAGAAATCAGCGAAAATATTATGAACTCAATCGAACTTTCTAAAATTAAAATCAAGAAAACATTTTTTTAATTTAAAAATAGAAAAAGAAATAAACATGAAGACTTAGCAAGGAAATTAGTTTCAATTATATATACATGTATATATATATATATATATATATATATATATATATATATATATATATATATATATATATATATATATATATATATACATGTATATATATATATATATATATATATATATATATATATATATATATATATATATATATATATATATATATATATATATATATATATATATATATATATATATATATATATATATATATATATATATATATATATATATATATATATTATTTAAATATAATTGTAATGGGTATCGAGCCTATTTTTTAAAAATAAAACACAAATTGTAACATTTTCGTAAATACAGAGTTTTCTGTTTTGAATATCAACAAAAAACACACTCGCAAACAAACATTTTTAGTATAGCAATTCATATATGTAAACAAAATTTATTTTACAAAATTGCTACTGGAAAACCACATATAATTGTTTTTTGGATTTAACTATGGAAAATAAAAAATTTTCAAAGAAACAACGGAGAAGATTTTACAATGAAATAAATTTGACATATGGTGTTAATGTCACTTCTTTGATGAAAGATTTTTTAAACAAGAAATTGAAGCTAGCAACACTTTATAATAAAAAAATCTTTTTATTGAAATGCAGGAAAAATCAAGTTCTACCAAAATGTATGAATGTTAGGATGAATTTCAGTAACATAGATCCTAAAACTTTTGAAAAATTAAGGCAGAAATTTTTATTTTCGATTTTAAATTTCGAAATCAATTTGATTTTTACTAAAATTTGTATTCTTGATAGAGAACTCCATTCTATATATGATACCTTGAACTCAACAATTGAAAGTGATTTATTTTCTTCATATTTAAAACATGTAGATGTAAGTTATAATTTATTTTACATTAAGGTAGTTCAATGCAAGAAAATGAATTTGATTTTATTTCCTAATTTTGTTTCGACCAATTGCAATATTTTACCAAAAAACAATAATAGGAATTTAGCTATTTTAGAATCTGGAAATAGTTTAGATAATATTACACCTAATATTGATAGCAGCCAATCAAGTAATTTAATTGATAATAAATGGCTTATTAATTTAACAAATGTCCATATTCCTGATAACGTTTATAACACTCTTTGTTTAGGCCCAAAATTTAATCCACCCATTTCAAAAAAACATACTCCATTTGACTTAATTATAACTGATGTTAAATGTTGTATTGGAGATTTTGAACAAGATACAAAATTTGAAATAAGAAATAAATTAATCAATGTTCTAACTAACTTTAAAAATAATAATAACAATTTAAATTCGGTTGACAAAGTAATGTTATCTAATATTCGAGAAACAAAAAATTTTTTGAAAGAGAACCAAGAAATTTTAGTAACCAAAGCGGACAAAGGTAACATTACTGTTTTAATGAACAAAATTGATTATTTTACTAAAATTGATGTTTTGTTATCTGACGAAAATACATATAAACTTTTAGCTAAAGATTCTACTGTTAGATTACAAAAAGAATCTAATGAAATTTTGACAGAATTATTTGATGACAAACGTATTGACTTTAAAACTTTTAACAAATTTAAGAAACAAAATTGTGTTATTGTGTTAAAGAAGGTGTTCCATGTCGTCAAATAGTTAGCTCTATTGGTTCTCCTACTTATAATTTGTCTGTTCTTGTATCAGATATTTTAAAACCTAGTGTTGGTAATACATCCACTTTGGTTAAGAATTCCATTGATTTTAAGGAAAAATTAAAAAATATTATTATTCCCCCTGATCATATTTTGTTATCACTTGATGTAGTAGCACTTTTTACAAATATTGATAATATTTTAGCAATAAATTTGATTAAAGATTCTTGGCAAAAAATTAAGAGAAAGAGTGGAACTAAAACTAAAAAAGATCAGTTCTTAAAATGTATTCAATTTGTATTAAATAATTGTGAATTTAGTTTTAATGGTAAAATTTATAAGCAGATTTTTGGTTCTCCAATGGGTTCTCCTGTAAGTCCGATTATTGGTAATTTCGTTATGGAATTTGTTGAAGATAAAGTTTTAAGTTCTCTAAATTTTACCCCTGTTATTTTTCTAAGATATGTAGATGATAGTTTTACAATTATTCACAAAGATAATGTAAATGAATTGTTAAATGCATTTAACTTATTTAATGATCGGCTAAAGTTCACAATAGAGTTGGAAAATCAAAATCAGTTACCATTTTTAGATGTTTTAGTTATTCGAAATCCAGATGGCTCTTTAGTAACAGATTGGTATCATAAGCAAACTTGGTCTGGACGCTACCTAAATTTTAATTCTTGTCTTCCTTTCTCTTACAAAAGAAACACTATCCAAATTTTAACAGAGAAAATTATGATATTATCAGATAAAATATTCCATTCAAAAAATTTTAGTTTATTAAAATCGACTCTTAACAAAAATGGCTATCCGTATTATTTAATTAATAAGACTATAAAAAACACAATTGCTAAACTTTCCAATCTAGCTGTTCCTTTAGTTTTATCAAATTCTCCTGTTCATTTAGACAATAACACATTTAAATATATTTCTATTCCTTACGTTAAGTGTTTGTTTGAAAAAATTCAAAATTTATTAAAACCGTATAATATTAAAATTGTTGGCAGAAGTGACATTAATTTTTATAAGTTATTCTTCACAAAATTAAAAGACAAAGTTCCTCTTGGTAAGCAATCTGAATTAGTATATAAAATTTTTTGTGAATGTGAAGCCCAATATAAGGGCAAACTAAACAGTGGCTTGAGAAACGTGTTTACCAGCATTCTAATGGTGCAAAACATATAAATCCAGATATTAATTTAGTTGATGATGATAAAAATAGTGCTCTATCACATCATTTATGCAACATGAAACATAAAATAAATTATGAAAATATTAAGATCTTGGCTAGGGAATCAAATTTGCATAATTGGAAAATTTTGGAGATGATCTATATAAAGAAAAATCCTAATTGTTTAAACAAACAAAATGATTCTATTTATATTGGTAATTCCTATAATAATATTATTAAAGATTAACTTTATTTTTAATGCATTGAATTATTTTATTTTTTGTTAATATTTTTTTGTGTTTGATTTTTATAAACAATTTTCAAGGTATGAAATATGTTTGGTCTTTGTTAAATTAGTAACCGTTTTAATGAAAATTTAAATTTTTCTGACATTCAAATGTGTTTTTTGTTTTATATAATAGTTTTTTCATTTGACCAATGTTATCTAACATTTTTTGTTGTATGTTTTTTTAAAATATACTTTCTTTTTTGAAAATGGCAGAGGAATTTTGCCGAAACGTCGAAAAACAAATTTATTAAAACAATTAATGTGTTTTTTTTTAAAATAGGCTCGATACCCATTACAATTATATTTAAATAATAAATATAAGCCTACAAAATAATAAAATAATATATATATATATATATATATATATATATATATATATATATATATATATATATATATATATATATATATATATATATATATGTTTGCCCCACTGTTAAATTATATATATATATATATATATATATATATATATATATATATATATATATATATATATATATATATATATATATACACACAATTCTGTTTTTACACGGTCTTTTTTTAGACGGTTTTGATATAACACGGTCTAGAAAAAAAATTAAATTCGTTTTTACACGGTTTTATTCGAAATAGCACGGTTTAAATTTTGAAGAAAATATGTATTTTTTTTTCTATATACAAAGTTAGGCATGTTTAGTGTTAATTATAATAAATTATAAATTAACGTCTCTTAATATCCGAAGATACCATGTCCAACTAGGGATTAAGATTAAGTTTGAATAAATTAAGTTTCTTTAAGAAGTTTATGAACGTTATCTTGAAAATTTTGAGGAATAAAGCTATCAGAGATAACCCTTGCTGGTGAGACATTCCATATATGAGAGACTCTGCTGAAAAAATCATGCTGAAAAGCAACACTTCTGAACCTTTTTATATGAAGTGTAAAAGGATGGGCTACAAAATTTACTCTGGTGTTACGCGATAGGTTGCTAGATCAGGTAAAATTGTTTTTATCTCAGTTAAAGGAAGTTTGAGAAAATTCTCAGATCAGCAATATTTCTTCTGTGTTGCAAGGAATCTAACTCATTAATAAGAGTTGAGTGGCTAATAAGTTTAACAGCTCTGCGCTGAACAAACTCAATTTACTTCAAACTACTAAAATCAAATACACCACATATGTGAGAACAATACTCCATGCAGGGAGTATAAATGATTTATATATTAAAAGAAGCTGTTCGCTATTGAAAAACTTACGAAATCGTTCCAAAAACCTCAATTTTTGAACAGCGTTCTTAGCTAGGTTAAAAATATGAGAATTTCATTTCATATTGTTTTCAACTTCTATTCCTAGAAGTATGTATGTACAGTTGATTAATTTTCTTTGAAGATTTTTTAACGCTAATCTTAAAGTTTGGAGGAAGAAAATTATTTTATCTTATTATACTCTTATTGATACTTTGGTGCAACGTGTCAAGTTTGCAGGCTTATGTAAAATCGATTTGATTTATCCATAATGCAAAATACCGTGAAATCAGCGACATAGCAGGAATCAAGCTTATTAGTAAGATTTGAATTGCTGATCAATTTAACAGCCCTCTGTTGTATAGAATCAATCAAGACCTGTATGGTACACTCCATATGTGACAACAATAATCCATACAGGGGCGATTAAATAACTTCTCCATTAAAAGAAACATTTTGCTATTAAAAACCTAATTCAACGACCCAAAAATATTAGTTTATTGACCAACTTTTTTAGTTAGGCTAAAAATATGAGAATTCCATTTTATATTATTTTTAATCTCAACTCGTAGAAGTATAACGAATTCTTTTTCTTCAAGATCATTTTTCTTCAAGAACCAAACTTTAATGGAAATGGATTAGATGTTAATAACCTAGAAAAATAGCAAACTTGAGTTTTGATCGCGTTGAACTTAACATTTTTAGCAATACTACTTACTGTTTTTAAGTCAATGTTTAATGACTCTATCACATTTGATCTAGTGTCATTAAACGCTTAGTATATATTACGTATTTCAGGAGAAGCATTAAGCGTGTATCATTAGCAAAACTATGGATTTAATGAAACGTTGAGTGCAACAAGTCAATATAGATAAGAGAAGAGTTGGGGACAGAGTGGAGCTTTGAATAACGCTTGCATTAGTTGAAAAGATATCTAATAAAAAACCGTCGACATTGACTTGAAATTTACGCTCAGATATAAAGATCTAAGCTCAGGAAATAATTTGCTCGTCAAGTCATAGCATCTCATGATTGAGGTGGTGAAACGTACGTTATCGCATTAGACATCCGAAAAGCATTTCATCGAATCTGGCATGCCAACGTAGACGTAAAGGATATTCAAAATTGTCTCACCGATCAAAACATTTCAGTATCCATCGATAGTTCTTCTTCTGAGTCTAAATTAATTATTACTGATGTTCTCCAAGGCTCAGTTTAATTTCCCCACTCTATTTTTAATTTGTATCAACGAGTAAAGACCTGTTGAAAATTATCAGTAACACGGCAAATAGATTTGCAGATGATATACAGTACTAAAGTATATAGTGATATTCAGTACTATGTATATACAGTAACTACCCCTTTCCATTGAAGTTTGATTCCAACGTTCTGATGGTGAAAGAGTCCGTGAAACTTCTAAGAGTTGAGGTTGAAAATAATATGAAGTAGAATTCTCATATTTTTAGCCTAGCAAAGAGCGCTGTTCAAAAATTTGGGTTTTTAGGACGATGTCGTAAGTTTTTCAGTAGCGAACAGCTTCTTTTACTATACAAATCTTTTATACGTCCATGCATGGAATATTGTTCTCACATATGGGGTGGAGCATACTGATGTAGTTTGATGTATCTTGATTCTGTGCAGCGGAGAGCAGTTAAATTAATTGGTAACTCAAATCTTACTAATGACCTTGATTCGTTGCAGCATAGAAGAAATGTTGCTGATTTGACGATTTTCTACAAATATATCATGGATGAACCGGTTTCTGAAGAGATCAAATCGATTTTACCTAAGTCTGCAAACCTATCGCGTCATACCAGAGTATCGGTAACGGCCCATCCTTCTACGGTTCAAATAATTAGATGTAGAACTGTAGCCTTCCAGCGCAACTTTTTCAACAGAGTCTCTCATATCTGGAATTCATTACCTTCGTGGGTTTTCCCTGATGCCTTTAACCCTCAAAAGGTCAAAGTCAGCGTTCATAAATTTCTTAAAGAAACTTAATTCTCAATTGATTATAATCCCTAGTTTGGCATGGTATCTTCGTATATTCAGAGATGTTAATATATAATTAATTATATTAACACTAAATATGCCTGACTTTCCATAAAAAAAAATATATTGCACAGATCATTCGTTCCCCTATTTTCAAAGGTAAAATGCATGAAAAAATAAATCTCGCCCGGAGAAACGTTGTTATAAATGTAAACGAGGACCTTGAAGGAAAAAAGGACCGAGGACCGAGAAAAAGTCAGCGATTGGGATAGAAAAAATTTATTAAATTCTAATTCCACCAAAAGACAGCTATTGATTGTTTTCAGATCATAGACCGAGTTCCCCAATGATATTTCCATTAATTTATATGACGAACAAATAGCCTCCTAAATAGATGTGAAAAATATTTCACTCCGTATAAGTTACTCCACATTTATAAGTTCTACATTCGTCCATGTATGGAATATTGTTGTCAAGTCTTGTGTAGTGCATCTTTTTTGATCTAGGCTTTTCTAGATGTTCAAAAGCATGCTTTACGTATTGTTAGCGACCGAAATTTAACATCAAATCTTGATTTCCTACAACATTGTCGCACTGTTGCTGATCTCTGACTTAGTTTTTGTTTTTTTATAAAATAAACTGTGCATACATGCACAAAAAATTTTATTTGGCTTTTACATAGACTTGTGGCGTTTCCAACTTTGTATTTCTTTAAATTTTCACCTTTTTGTTTCTTTAACTTTTTCAAAATTAAGTTGGCAATAGTTTTGATTGATTGGAAAAGTACACTGTTTTTTATTTTTAAATTTAAGTAGTCTGAGCAAAATTCTTTTTGTTCAGATTTAATTGTTTTTCAAATATATAAAAGAAAAGTTGAGTTTTTTTTTATGACTACAATTTAAATATTAAATAATTGTTTTTCCTTTTTTATGTTAAATGTATGTTATTCATATTTCATTTGGAATATTTAAAATTGTTTTCATCATTACTCAAAAAGCTAGTTTTTGAGTTATTTTACGTTATATCAGTGTTGTAAATAATAAACTTTAAAAAGTACTAAAACACAAGCTTATACATTGCTTCTGAAGTGTTAAACATATCCAAGCAAATCCGTGATATAACACCAATTAATAGCAACTTATAAATTGTATAAATATGTAAATTTTTGTCTTTGTATCTGACAAATAAATAAAATCAAAAAATATTATTGATATAAATTTTGAAAATAAATGAACTAGAGAATATATATAAGTTAATTATATGGAAATGAATTTTTAATAGAAGAGAAAAATTAATTCAAGTTTTAATGAATATGTGGTATAATATAGCGAGAATGACCAGCTTTTATCCAGGACACAAGTAAATATATAGCGAGAATTTTATAACAAGCTATAAAGTGGTGACCAAAGACGTGATCCTGAATTCTCATCAATTGAAAATTAAGCCCATCATTGAAGAAAGAATTCAATTAAAAAACTGTAAGTACTTTTTCAATGAATTAAAATTATTGCCAAAACAAAAATAAAATTTTTTAAAAAATATTCTTTTGTTTATGTTATCTTTTGTTTGTTTTTATTTAATCGAAAATTCCGGTAAAATTTTATGTATATTTGTTTTTAAACTGTTTTCAAGTTACAACGGTAACAAATTTTTGTTTGCGGTCGGTCGTATTATTTTTTAACGGTCGGTATTTATTTTATTCTTGAAAATTATTATATTTCAAAATTATAATGAGCCGAAACAAATCTCCCACTCCAAGTGAAAATCTTGGTATCGTTTATGAGGAGCAGGAACCCGTATTTACTATGACGCAGAGTGCGTTGGATAAATTAATCCAAGATAACATTTATAAATATGTCGAGTCAACAAGACAGCAATCATTTACATCTGTTGATTCGGACGTTGTAACGAATGCTGCTTCTAGGTCTTTAACATCCAAAGACACCGAACTAAATAATGTAAATTCATTGAAATTCAAACCACAACAGGTGTTATATAACCAAAACCCTGAAATATGGTTCAGACTTTTAGAGTTACAGTTTGCGAACTCTAATATTAAATCCGAAAAAATCAAATTTTCACACGCAGCAGGATCCATCGACTATCGTTTGCAGAATCAATTATCTGATTTGCTTCTTTCCGATTTAGGTCCTCAACCTTATACTTCATTTAAATCTGAAGTCATTCGGATATTAGGTGAGAGTGAGAAAACCAAATTGAACAATGTTCTTCATCGACTCACTCTTGGAGACAAAAAACCTTCGCAGCTTCTTACGGAAATGCGATTAAACGCTGGTGGCAACATCAACGAGAAATTCTTGAAACAAATATGGATGTCAAGACTTCCTCAATCCATTCAATTGGTGTTGACATCCTTTGAGAATGATGTGAGTTTACAGTTGTTAGCTGAACGAGCTGACAACTTACTAGAAACCATGTCACGTTCTCATGTTTCTTTAGTCGATGTTCAATCAACATCTTCTGCATCAAATGGTCAAATTCATCAAAGTCTTTTACACATTAATCAATTGTTGGACAATAGATTCGCGAACTTTGAAACGCAAATAATGCAAAAAATAAATGCTATTTCATTATCTGGTGAAAATAGGTCGCGTTCTAAATCGCGTTTAAGTCGAAGTGCATCTAGATCCAAATCTAGAAATAGAAGTGAATCTTCTAGCGATCAATGTTTTTATCATAGTCGTTTCGGTGATAAAGCATTAAAATGCACTTCTGGTTGTAAATTTTTCAAACAATTTATAGCCAATATGTCAGATTTAAAAAACGCGTAAATGATCATCAGTGCGCAGTCAGGAGCATTGATGATCGGTCTAGTAATCGTTTGCAAGTTTTTGAGCATTATTCAAAAAGAAAATTTTTAATTGATACAGGCGCTGATGTATCAGTTATTCCTTTAGATATTATTAAAATTAAGCCAGAATCATCAGTTTTCAAATTATTTGCGGCAAACGGCACTCCCATTTCTGCTTATGGCACAAAAATTCTTAACTTAAACATAGGTCTTCGTAGAAACTTTACATGGGAATTTATAGTTGCCGACGTTTCGATCCCTATTATTGGATCAGATTTTTTAAAAAACACAGGTCTGCTTGTTGATATACAGAGACAGAGGCTAATAGATCCATCAACCTCTCTGTTCTCAACAGCTAGCCTTTCCGATAGTGATGAACCATCACTTTTCTTAATTGATAAAACAACTTTATCAACTGATATTTTAAAACTTCTTGGCAAGTTTCCAGAGGTTACCAATCGGAACCTTGTGCCTGATATTACGAAACATAACGTAACCCATAGGTTGGAAACAATAGGTGTACCAATATCTTGTAAGACTAGGCGTTTGGCTCCTGACAAATTACTTATAGCCAAAGCTGAATTTGAAAAGATGGTACAACTGGGAATATGTAGACCCAGTAAGAGCGCTTGGTCCAGTCCTTTACATCTGGCCAAGAAAAAAAACGGTGAATGGCGTCCTTGTGGTGATTATCGAGCATTAAACAGAATTACTGTTCCCGATCGATATCCAATTCCTCACCTCCAAGATTTTTCGCATCAGTTGGAGGGATGCACAGTTTTTTCATCAATTGACCTAGTTCAGGCATACCATCAAATTCCAATTCATCCGGAGGACATTCCTAAGACTGCAATATCTACTCCTTTTGGTCTTTTTGAGTTTTGCAAAATGACCTTTGGTCTTAGGAATGCTGCTCAATCATTTCAAAGATTGATGCATTCCGTTTTATCCGGATTCAATTTCTGCTTCGTTTATCTAGATGATGTTTTAATTGCATCAAAATCTCTAGAGGAGCATTTGAAACATTTACAAATGATTTTTCAGAGATTTTCTGAAAATAGTCTAATCATTAATTCAGATAAATGCATATTTGCAAAATCTGAAATTAAGTTCTTAGGCCATTTAGTTTCTGAACATGGTATATTGCCTGATCCTGAACGTGTTCAAGTCATTCAAGACTTCGAACGTCCCAATACAGTTAAACAACTTAAAAGATTTTTAGGTATGATTAACTTTTATCGACGTTTTCTACCTGCCGCAGCGGCAGATCAAATCTTACTAAATAATTTCTTAAAAGGATATAAGAAGAATAGTAAGATACCCGTTGCATGGACACCTGAGTCCATACAAGCCTTTATTAATTGTAAAGATAAATTGTGCAATGCAACATTATTAGCTCATCCTTCATCTTCAGCTCGACTGGCAATTATGGTCGATGCTTCAGATACAGCAATTGGGGCTGTTGTACAGCAGTTTATCGAAGGAACATGGCAACCGCTCAGTTTCTTCTCTGTTCGTCTTAATGATACTCAGATGAAGTACAGCGCATATGATAGAGAATTACTCGCGGCATACTCAGGCGTTAAGCATTTCCGGTATTTTTTAGAAGGTCGTGAATTTACACTATTCACTGACCATAAACCATTAATTTTTGCTTTTAAACAAAATTTGGAAAAAGCATCTCCTCGTCAATTTCGCCATCTGGATTTCATTGGGCAATTTACCACTGATATCCAGCATATTTCTGGTGCCGACAATGTCGTAGCCGACGCGTTATCTCGCATAGATCAAATACTCATTCCAGAGAAAATTGATTATGCTGCAATCGCGGATGCTCAGACCAATGATGAGGAATTTAAAAATATTCTTCAAAGTAATACAAATTTGAAGTTCTCAACTTTTCCAGTCGCTTTCAATGAAAGTAGACTTATTTATTGTGACACATCAACAGCTATACTTAGGCCATATATTCCTTTGCAATTTCGCCAAAGTGTTTTTGATGCTTTTCATTGTCTTTCACATCCTGGTGTTAAAGCTTCCACCAAATTATTAACTAAACACGTTATTTGGCCTTCTATTAATAAAGATGTCAAAATAATGGCGCAAAATTGTATAGCGTGTCAAAAGTCCAAGGTGTCTAGACATACTAAGTCACCTTTTGGTACATTTAAAACTCCTTCACAGCGATTCTCACAAATTCACCTTGATATCATTGGTCCTCTTCCAATATAGGAAAACCATCGATATCGCGTTACGCTAATAGATCGTTATACGCGGTGGCCTGAAGCGATTCCAGTTCCAGATATAACTGCTGCAACAGTCGCATTCGCTGTATTTAATTCATGGATTGCTAGATTTGGTGTCCCAGAATCAATTGTAACTGATCAAGGGACTCAATTCGAATCGCAACTGTTTTCAGAGTTGTCAAATCTATTAGGTTTCAATAGATTTCGAACCACAAGCTACAATCCGAAGTGCAACGGTATGATTGAAAGATGGCATCGCACAATTAAGTCTGCAATTATGTGTCATAATCGTACAGATTGGACACAGATTTTACCTACTGTTCTTCTTGGGTTAAGAACCACCTTCAGTGAAGAACTCCAAACCACTTCAGCGGAACTTACTTTTGGAAGCTCGATAAGAATTCCAGGGCAGTTTATCGATTCTACATTAAATTCTTTTAAGCCTCAATCTGAGTTCGTCAAACAATTGAAACAGCATTTTGATGAGTTACGACCAACACCAGCATCCAGACATGATTCATCTTCCTTTTTTGTGAGTAAAGACTTACTAACCTGCTCACATGTATTGTTGCGTACAGATGCTGTAAGGAAATCTTTACAACTTCCTTACACCGGTCCTTTCAAAGTTTTAAGTCGAAGTGATAGGAATTTCAATATCGAAATTAATGGTAAATCAACCAAAATTTCAATTGACCGACTTAAACCATGTTTTCATGAAAATTTAAACGATGAACAAACAAGTTCTATCGTTAAAGCAACTCAAAATATTCCTTCTGAATCATATGCTAATTTTAATAATTATCAAACTGATCATTCTGATTCCGTTTTGAATCAACAAATTTTAGAACCCACTTCTCTTCTGAAACAATCAGATGTAACTGGTACGAATCAATCAGATTCAGTTCGCCAAAATAAACCTAAAATAAAAAAACAGGTTACTTTTAATGATCAGCCTATTGTCATCACCATTCCCAATTTAAAAATTTCAAAATCTGGAAGAGTAATTAAAACACCGCAAAAGCTTTTGAACTCAATTCGAGAGTGTTTTAATGATTTTAAGAAGTCTTTACTTCCAGTATAAGATGAAAGAAATCGTTCGTTTGTGTTTTCTCATGATCATCTACGTCGTTAGGATCCTGATTCTTATGATGGTTTCGTGATTATTTTCTTTTTCATAATCACTGGGGAGGGAGTATTTGTGGCGTTTCCAACTTTGTATTTCTTTAAATTTTCACCTTTTTGTTTCTTTAACTTTTTCAAAATTAAGTTGGCAATAGTTTTGATTGATTGGAAAAGTACACTGTTTTTTATTTTTAAATTTAAGTAGTCTGAGCAAAATTCTTTTTGTTCAGATTTAATTGTTTTTCAAATATATAAAAGAAAAGTTGAGTTTTTTTTTATGACTACAATTTAAATATTAAATAATTGTTTTTCCTTTTTTATGTTAAATGTATGTTATTCATATTTCATTTGGAATATTTAAAATTGTTTTCATCATTACTCAAAAAGCTAGTTTTTGAGTTATTTTACGTTATATCAGTGTTGTAAATAATAAACTTTAAAAAGTACTAAAACACAAGCTTATACATTGCTTCTGAAGTGTTAAACATATCCAAGCAAATCCGTGATATAACACCAATTAATAGCAACTTATAAATTGTATAAATATGTAAATTTTTGTCTTTGTATCTGACAAATAAATAAAATCAAAAAATATTATTGATATAAATTTTGAAAATAAATGAACTAGAGAATATATATAAGTTAATTATATGGAAATGAATTTTTAATAGAAGAGAAAAATTAATTCAAGTTTTAATGAATATGTGGTATAATATAGCGAGAATGACCAGCTTTTATCCAGGACACAAGTAAATATATAGCGAGAATTTTATAACAAGCTATAGACTCTTAATAGTTTTTGTAAAAATCATTTTATTTTACCTATTTTTTACAGAAATAAAGTATATGGAACCAATCCCCTTTTTTTGTATGTGCTGCATGTCTTTTTATGCACGGTTTTTTTACACGTCTTTTCTTGGAACGTATCTACCGTGTAAAAACAGAATTGGGTGTATATATTTATATGAAAAATCACATTTTTTCCACTTTCTCACGCTTTACAAACCTTATATCGCGTTTATCAACCCTAGATCCAAGATTAAAAAATTTCATCGTGTTATTTAGCTATTTCATCGGGTTCAATAGCTTTCCAAAATGCACAAAAACAATAAAATCGGACAGCAAAAAACGTAGTTATGGAAATTAAAAGCATCGTTCTGACGTCTCACATGGACATTTACAACAAAAATAAACAATTTATTTTCTACATTTCATTTATACTATTATTTAAAAAAAAATTTATTCAGACGATTAACATTAATGGCAACACTGTCCTTTAAGCAATGACATGCCGGCCACATTTAATTTGTATGACGTTTGACACTTCTAGAAGAAATAAGAAGAAGAAGTAAAACAGCCGGTTATAATACAAAGTTCTAGAGTTCCATAGTTTGAGACAATATAATCCAGTGAAAATGTCAATAACTACACGTAGCCATGATCATAGAAATATTTATTTAGTTGAAAATGTAGCAAGTCAAATAGTTGGCGCTAAATTACCATCGAAACGACAAGTTTTAAAAGTTCTCTTCTATAACATGCGATATGTAAAGTTAGTAGACAATGCTCATGATAGTGCTGTTCTTGTCATTAAATAAGTGTTGATCTTTTGGGAAATGGCAGGAGTTCCAAAGAGAGAAAAGCAGCACTGCATTGCTCAAGTTGAAAAATTATATAACGGATGGGTCACTCATAAAAAAATATAAATAAATCTTCTGAATTTTTAAAGAAAAGAGCGAATGCATTCTCAGAGGGTCTAAAGGATTTATTTGATATTGCACACAATGACGCTCTAAACATCATGAAAGACGAAGAGAGTATAAATTTTTTAATTTCTCAACGAGAAGAAGGAAGGCCTGGATGTATGATTGGTGTTGACAGAAAAGCGCATCAAAAGGAACAGCGAAGAATGGCTTGTAAAGCAAAAATCATTGAAAGAAAAAGAAAGCATGAAGAAGGTATGGCCAGCACCAGCGCTAATAAGATAAGTATTTACAGTGAAGGTGAGAAAAAAATGGTAAAATTCATTATGCTCCTAATATTTTACTATTTTGTTTTTTGTAAATATTTTTATTTAGATGTAGAAGAAGAAGATAGTGATATGCTCGATTTAAGTACAAATTCACACTTTGATTCAAGCGTAGATGTAGTTGTAAACAATAGTTTAGATATAAGCACACACAGTAAAAAATCGTTCGTTCACGCGCAGTTGTTCTGCAAAAACCGGTTAGTTAAAAATTACTAAAGTTTTTGGTTTGTTTTTATTAACAAACCAATTTATTTAGCAAATGGAGATCACAATCACAATTTTTTATATTCTTGATTTTTCTATTTTGTTTTAATGTATATTTTTGACGAACAGAAAGTATTTTTAATATATTATAGGAATACTATAGGAAATAGCATGAATTTTCATTAAAAATTGAAACAGATTGCTAAATTTTCAAGGAAACTGAAGCGATATCATTGAAGCTGAAAGAGAAGTGAGAACGGACATGGTTGAAATAACAATAACTAGGTTTACATATGATGCTTTGCTTCAACAAAACTAATACGAACTTCAAATAAAGTCTGAAAAGTTGGTTGGATTTCTATGATCCTATACGTCCATGCAAAGTTTTTTCTATTAACTTTGTTTTTATTCTCCGTAAAATCAGAAAATTTGTTTAATTGTTTTAATTTTGTAGCCCGATCTAGCTAAATGTATTAACATTTATCTGTTCTATGTTATTAATTACGTGCCGTTCTACAAAAAAAATTTACGAACAGTGGGTCGTTCTTTAAACATCAACGTACCGTTTGTACAATAAGTAAATGCTATTTGTTTCGTCAAATTTTAATATATTTCTCTCAGATATTTATTAAGAACGAAAAATTATTACGGTTACGACGACATTTCTTTAAAATCCCTTTAATCAGTGTCGTGTTTTTTTTTTTAAATAAAATAGCTCAAAATATAATAATTCATATTATTAAGGAAAAAATAAAACTGTGTAGTGATAAAAGTTAAAACTAAACTAAGAAAAACAATTTTTGTGAAATGGTGAAAAACCATTTTGGTGAAAAACAATTTCTTGAAACTGTGAATTTTTGATGGTTAGTTAGTTTATAGTATATCACGGTTCGCCTACCATGGGTTTAAATAAAAAGTCAACCAACATGAAATATTTTTTCATAGCAGTTTTCTTTGGGTCGAATAGAACAAAACTCAACCGTTTTTGAAATAGGTTGGCGTTGGGGATTTCGAGATATCACGCAAACCTTTTTTTGTGAAATTGCCCAAATTTCACTGGAAAACTTAAAATGAATTAGGACTGAAAAAAATTGAAGTGAAAAAAATTGGTATAAAAAGTAGAAAAAAACGATATTTTAATTTTTTTTTTAAATTTTTTAATAGGACATTTGGGCATTTTGAAACGTTTCGCAGTCTTAATGTAATTCGTTGTAAGTTTTCCAGTGAAATTTGGGCAATTTCACAAAAAAAAATTTTAGCCTAAGTTAGCGAAATCGAGGTAAAATCGGTCAAAAATCCGTTTTTGCGAAATATCTCGAAATCCCCAACGCCAACCTATTTTAAAAACGGTTGAGTTTTGTTCTACTCGACCCAAAGAAGACTGCTATGAAAAAATATTTCATGTTGGTTGACTTTTTATTTAAACTCATGGTAGGCGAACCGTGATATATTATATTTCTCACTATTAAATGATGAATTCAATAAGTTTTGTAATGAAAAGATGGACTGTAGTACTGTTGTGATCGTTTACATCCGAAATGAGTATAAAACTTCGGTGCTGTATATATTAACTTGCGGCACTTTTAAAATAAATGACAAATGGATGAATAGTAGCTTGTGAATTATTATAATGATAAGACCGCATCCTGAATTATGAAGCCGTAGTTTTCAGAAAAATTCCCTTGAACGAAGCACTCTCCTAGTTCTAGTTTTTTTCTCTTTCCTCAATTAATGTAGATTTTGCTGCTTTGATAGAAAGTTGTGTGGTATCAAAATTTGTAAACGGCAAACAAATTTTTTCATAAATTCTTCTACAGTTTCTTTTAAAGTATCCAAATTGCATCGATCAGTGGTATTTCATTGTTGATATCCCAGGTAACAATTTCGCCTAAATTTTTTAAATTATTCCAACTTAACTTGAGAAAGCATTGTGTAAGACCATATTATTCAAGTTTTACCTAAAAAAAGCTTGTAAAAGACTAGATTCACTAAGTTTCTTAAATAATTCCTTAAGTAAAGCTTAATTCAATAATAAATATTTAGGGCATATTCAAGCAAATGTTACTCAAGTATAATTACCTTTTATAAGGTTTTATTCACATATAACTTTTAAGGTAGTATTCAAGATGTTTTTACTCAAGAATTCTATCCCTTATATAAACCTTTAATAAAGGTACAACTTTTAGGAAGAATCCAAGAAGATTCTTACCCAAGGATAGTTCCTTGTATACGACTTTATTTATGTATAATAATTTTAGTAGTATTCAACAAAACTGTTACTCAAGTAATATTTCTTATATACGGCTGTTTTCAATGAATATTAAAAGATTTACAACAAATCGATCTGTCAATATTTTTGACAGTTCGTTGTTTGATTCGCGATTGTGTGTTTTTTTATTAAATCACTTATCGATGGGTTTAAAAAGTTAACAAACCTTCAAGAACTTTAACAAACTATTATTGATTAATACAAAAGATTATTTCAAAATAGTAGAGATATTTTCGTCAATGGAAATTTGCAATTGCCTTTATTCCGCAACCATTTAATCAAACGTTTCTGATGATGGTTTATATATTGATTGAGATTTACCATTTTTGATGATGGTTTATATAATGATTTGAGTTGGTCAACAAATAAATAAACTGATAATAATTTGTCATACAATTCGTTTTTGTATTAACTGTATGTAATCGCCATATTGTGCGCAATTCGCTTGGGAAAAAAATTATAACAAAACTTGCAACAGATTGCAACAGATTGCAACTGACTTATGGAAAATATAACGTAGAACGTTTATTTAATATTATCATTTAACATTTATTTATTAACCAGCCAAATTGTGCAACTGATCGTAATGCCAACCACAGCATACTATACCCCTTACGAGGCTTGAGTAATACTTTTATTCTGTATTGAATAACGTTTTATTCCTGTCGTGGAAATTGATTTAATGAACGAGTGCGTAAGGGTAAAAGATGAGGAAGTCGTTATCGGGCCTGTGTTCGATTCCTGCCAGGCACGTTTTTATTTATGGATTTTATTTTCCTTTTCCTTTTTTTATTTTATTTTTATTCTTTAATCATTTTTAATCGTACAATTGAATGGAAACACATGCGTGGATATCGTATATGAATACGCAAAATTATTTTCATTTCGAGATTGTCCTCAATCATAACCAATATTATATTTAACAAAAACCCATATATTCTCATTTTAGGAAACCATTAGTACACTTTTATATGCATTCCTAATCAAATGCTTGAATAAAAATTAATTCATAGTCGTGGTAGTGGAAAAAAGGTTGAAATTTGTACAAATAATTTGTTAAACAATAGTGATTAAGTTTCAATTTTCATTATGACAGCTGCTAAATAGAGAAGTGGATAGCGTACGGTCCTGGAGAATCATAGGTTATGAGTTCGATCCCCGCTACAGGCGTTTGTAAAGATGCGAAATGTGTAAAATATATTGTAATTTCCGATAAAAGATTAACTCAATAGCAGCAATATACAAAAAAAAGGAGTTTAATGCGCCAATTAGCCAAAATAACTAAAGGAAAGAATCACCAATTTTTTTTTCAGTGGCATCGCTTCTTGAATAGGCACTGAGTAATTCTCTTGAGTAAAGATTTACTCAAGCACTTTATTCAAGTAATTTTGACAGTATTTGAATAAGCCTTGAATAACAACTTTTGTACAACTTTGTTCAAACACTTATATAAAACATGTATAAAGCATTATATATGTCTTCTTGAATAAAGAATATTTTTTCATACGCCTTTTCTCCTTGAGAAGAGCTTGTATAAAACTTTTCTCATGCATAGTTCAAGAATTTTAAATTTCCCCTTCCATTTTAAATTCCCCTTTTAAAGCTTTACTCAATGATTACCTAGGTTAAATTGTTACCTGGGATTTGACTTGAAGGATTCCTTTAACGTCAAAATCATTTAGTAATCTTTCTTCAAGTTGTTGAAGTTTTTCTAAACATTCATTGCACTTCAAAGTATGACAATCTTCTGTAAATTCACCACATGAAACAAAGTCAATTAATGTTTTATAATTCTGTAAAGCAGCATCAGTAATCCAAGACATCTTAGAGTGTTGAATCATTAGTTTTATATTTTGATGTATGGTACACACGCACACATTATGAACTTCTTGGGATAATTTTATACATTCTTGTGGTCGAAGGGACATGAATTTAGTAAATCCTATTTTTACATCAGGAAACTTATTTTTAAACTCCACATAAGCTTCATTTAATGTACATAGCAATAAGCGCTTTTGTGGATTTATGCGCTCATCTCCTTTTTTAAAAGATATTGTATCTCGTTTGCCTGGCATTAATCTACTGATTTCATCACTTTTATAGAACTGCTCCACAGCATTTATATCTGTTGTGGATACACCTCTTTTATCCGTTGCAGGTGAATGCTGAAAATTATTTTCATGGAGAGTTTTACTTTTTTCAACCAAATGACGAGTAGCATTACTTCCAAATATATCTTGAATCTGTTGCATTTTCATTTCTTGCGGTAAAATTGCCAACATTTTTTGTTTTTCAGCATAATCCCCATTGTCGAAATGTGTCTTTAGGTTTCTAATAATTTCTTCATAACGTTGCCTTATTTTTGCATTTTCAGACAACTCTAATACTTCTCCAGTCAAACGTTCCTGAATAGACTTAGTTATTTGTACGGCTTTTTGTTTTCTGTAGTCGATATATGCGGCACGAGATGTTCGTTTACATTATTAATTAGCACATCACGCTCTAAGTTAATCAAGTTTGGTGTTTGAACATAATCTCGATTAAAGCTGGCACCAATCACTTGATCGGTTTGCATTTCATCTGATGTTACATTTGAAGATGCGTCATTGGATACTGCATCGTCACCCACTGTTAGTGATGTTGATAAATCTGAACCAGAAGGTTGTGTTGACTGATTGATTAAATTTAAATAACAAGATGAACATATTCGCTTATTCTCCATTGCACTAATCCCCAGATCATCTAAATGCTGTCGAACATTCTCTGTGATTTTCCTTTTTTTTTGAAGAACACTTAGAATTTGAAAGTGGTTTAACGCATCTATATCCACTCATTTTAGAAAAATTAAATTTTGAATGTTTTTGTTAAAGTAATAGAATTTAACTGATAGTGACCAATTTTAAACTTTATTTATACAACAAAAATGGGATTTAAAATAGTAATGCAGGCATCAATAAAGATTATATACGCCTATTTTTTATGAAAAAATATAATTACTCTACATTTGTTTACCTGAGCATCTCTTCAACTTTTTGAAATCTTTGTCTTAATTACAGCCATATATAATTTAAAATCCTTAAGATGGTTTTTATTTATTTTTAATCCATATTAGTTTACGCCTATATTCACTTAAAATTTTCAAAGTATCAAATTTTTCAATCATGCACATCTAAAAAAAAAATAGTGTGTGTACCAGAGTACACAGGTAAGAAGTGAAACTTCTTTATGATGACATATCATTTTTCTACTATTTACAACTTCACAGAAATTGGGTAGATAAGGCTTAAGAAAAAAAATTTTTTCCGTATTAAATTAAAGCTTTTTCATTATTATAGCATGCATACAAATAATGTGAGTAATTCATTTTTATCATTTATCTTATTATAATTATTGTATTTCATCAATTATGATCGCATCATTATTACCATTGTTGTCATTATTAAATATTTTTGTAATTACTGGCTTATGGTAGCTAAAATATGAAATATATGTTTTATATACTACGAATTCTAGTAGCCTTGTAAAAACTGCGTCAATTGTAGTACCAGATCTTGTTGTTGATGTTTGTGGACTGTTTTGTAGACATAAATTTAAATTGTCCACTAGCTTCAAAGATTTATCTAATGCGAAAGTGACATTAAAATCTCCACTTAAAATCATAGGTATTGTATCATTACTGCTACGGAGCAAGGTGGCAACACCTATGGTGTATGGCAACAATGAATGGTGAAGAAAATTAATAATATCATCTAACTTCTGATTAGGGGATATATATAATGCAACTATTAACATTTTTTTTCCATTTTCCATTTGGCATTGAGCCATACATAAGTCACCAACTGGTGATGCTAGTGACCCATGAAAGTCAGGACAGGAAACAGAGAAATTTATCATTGAAGTTATAATGTTGACAACATCATTAGAGTTATGAAATATCCCTACACCTCCTGCTCTACTATTCGACCGTTTAAATTTTGCGATGCAACTGAAGTTAGGAATGTTTATTTCACTTTCATTGTTTAGGCAAGTTTTAGATAAAACTAAAACATTTGAATTTTTTACAATTGAATCATTCAGGTCATCGGTATGAGCTCTAAGGCTTTGACAATGGAAAGTAAAAAATGACAAACCTTTTCTGCTGTTCATGAACTCAATCAAATGTTCATTTACAGTTTCTAATTTATTCAGAGACAATCGTTTAAATTCTGTTTGTAAATCGATGGTGGATGTTGACGTTCTTCGACAATGGTAAAATATTTTATCATCATTTGTAGTTGTTATATATAATCCTTCAATACTTGTTACACGTGATAATGCAACATATAGCAACGATTGACTGTGATGTTTCTCATATTCATAAACAATTTCCGGAAATGTGCTGCCTTGTGATTTATGAATAGTAGTAGCACAAGCACAAACCAGCGGAATATGAGAGCGCTTAACAACAATAGTTTTATTATTATTAAGAGGAATGGTGGCAGATCTTTGTACAATTGGTACAGCCATTCGACTGATATTATTTTCTGCTGCGTGACCTGCTGCTTTACGTCTTAATTTTTCACAAATTCGAGGTAATTCTGGAAACTCAAGCCATGCTATTTTAACTACTCCATCGGTATCGGTCTCTCCATGTACAAACTTTCCAACAGCACCATTCGCTAGTCCGTCAGATACATCAATGTTTGTAGTAATCATGTAATAAATATTTATTACAAATTTTGTTTGATAAGGTAATCCATTTGTATCAATTTAGGACATTTTATGCAATTTTTGGTACACAAAAGTCTCTTGTTCCTTAGAAGTGCATCCACTATAAACATCTTTTGCAGTTGAAATTATTTTTTCTGAATACGAGTTCAATATTTGATTATTGTACTGAGTGACTGAGTGATTTGTATTAAATAACCGTATGCCTTGAGGACACTTAGTTGTGGTTTCTTCTGCAGAACAAAAACGAGACTCAATGAGAGCAATTTCAATTTCATCAAGGCGTTCACCATTTCCAATTTTCGTAATTATTGACGAAAACTGTTGATTCGCTTGACGCATAACTTGATCTAGTTCATAAAATTTAAGATCTCGCCATAATATTGGTCCAACAATAGTCTGTTTAGGTTGCTTATAGATAGGAGTAGCACGAACTGGAGGTAATCGACGTAAATCCCCGATAAAAATAATATCTAATCCACCGAAATTCGTCTATGAAAATTACCAGTGATTTGTTTCAATCTACCATCAATTTTTATCATTAATTGAGCGCTGATCATGCTTATCTCATCGATAATAATAACTTTAACATATTTAAACAATGTTCTGTATTGCTGGGCAGTTTCATTACTTAAAGGAAGTACCCTTGATAATGATATTTTTAACGTTGTATGAACAGTTGTTCCTTCAATCGCCACTGCAGCTTTACTAGTTGAAGCACAAGTTATATATGCATTACAGTATCCGTCATTGTCAGTATAACGGTTATAAATTTTCATTAGAAGTTTAATTACGAATGATTTACCACATCCAGCAGGACCCGTAAAAAATATTTGAAAAGGAACATCATCTGGTGATAAAAGATAAGAAATAACATGAAGCAATAGTCTTTTTTGTTTCTCATTAGACATTCTCATCAAATTATAAAAATCCTCATTGGCCATTAAATTTTCTCTTCTTTTTGCAATAAGCCCCATTCGCTAAACGAATGTCTTCATTAACGATTGTATTTGGATTATTATATAAGTGCTGAAATATGTTTGATCACGATGATGTACATCTACTTGTACAACCATTGCATTTGGATACACAATAGAGATTTCGAATTCTGCCATTTTAATCTAAAAATTAGTTAATCAGTTTACAAAAATTATATAACGACCTTTAATATTCATATTTCATGTCATAACTTAATAAAAATAATTCAAAGCAGATATTTATTAACTTACTTAATGGCACAAGTTATGAGTAAATAATTGGAATTGTCTATTCAAAGTTATACAATTATACGATGACAGTTAATCTTGTAGACATTCAATGATTTTATTATTTAATTTGTTTTTTTTTATTGTTTTTAGAATTAATAATGTTTACTAGATTTAAATTTGAAACAAAAAAACATAACCGAAAAAAAACAACGTAACCGAAAATCGTGACGATTTTTTTAAATTTTATATTGCTTTAAAATTTCTCTCATACGCCGATAAAGAAGTTTCACTTCAATAATTCAAAGCAGATATTTATTAACTTACTTAATGGCACAAGTTATGAGTAAATAATTGGAATTATCTATTCAAAGTTATACAATTATACGATGACAGTTAATCTTGTAGACATTCAATGATTTTACTATTTAATTTGTTTTTTTTTATTGTTTTTAGAATTAATAATGTTTACTAGATTTAAATTTGAAACAAAAAAACATAACCGAAAAAAAACAACGTAACCGAAAATCGTGACGATTTTTTTAAATTTTATATTGCTTTAAAATTTCTCTCACACGCCGATAAAGAAGTTTCACTTCAATAATTCAAAGCAGATATTTATTAACTTACTTAATGGCACAAGTTATGAGTAAATAATTGGAATTATCTATTCAAAGTTATACAATTATACGATGACAGTTAATCTTGTAGACATTCAATGATTTTATTATTTAATTTGTTTTTTTTTATTGTTTTTAGAATTAATAATGTTTACTAGATTTAAATTTGAAACAAAAAAACATAACCGAAAAAAAAACAACGTAACCGAAAATCGTGACGGTTTTTTTAAATTTTATACTGCTTTAAAATTTCTCTCATACGCCGATAAAGAAGTTTCACTTCAAAAACAGCCTCCTTTTAATGGATTAACGGATTAACTTTCACAGGTAATTAAATAAAAAGAAGCTTCAATTTTATTTAAAAAAAATAAAAAAAGGGGGTATAGATGCTAGGCCACCTCTTAATTTTGTTTTCTTATGTAACACCGTTAAATAGGGTTAAAAAATTAACAATGCACAATTTCAAGAATTTCTTTTTAACACCTATTCAACGACATATCATTTATGAAAATTAATTAAGTAGTTTTTCTACAGTCGTTCGTCAAAATGATTTCTACATGATAAACTTACAAATATTCAAGGGCACACAGTAAACGCCCCTGGTGGAAAAAAAATTCTACGAGAAGTCGTATTTTTCATTTATCAAACACAATCTATAATAAAAAATAAACCAAATTAAAAAGGGTCTAGTCAAAATGTCGCAAAATTTTGCTGAACTTGACTGAAATTGCTCATATTTTCTTTATTGTACATATATAATTTTTATAATATTTTAAAAAGTTCATTTAATAATAAAATATTTGATATTTAACATAAAAAAAATCTGAATCTAAAAATCGCCATTTTTATAATTTTCTTTAAGAAAAAAACTGATTCCCGACAGTCATATGCACAACGAATTTTATCTTTAAAACAAAAAATAATGCATGTCCTTAACTTTCACAAGTTGTTAGATATAAAATAAGCTTCAATTTAGTTTACACTGTTTTTTTCTTATGTTAAATTAAATTATTTCAATTTTAAAAAAATTTTTCAAAAAATTAACAGTGGACATTTTTAAAAACTTTGTTCTAATACTTATTCAACGACATATCATTTATGAAAATCGATTGAGTAGTTTTTCTACAATCGCTCGTCAAAATGCACTCACATCACAAAATAACAAAAAATTGAGGGGCACCCTGTGAAGACCCCTGGTCGAAAAAAAATTCTAAGAGAACCTGTATTTTTTATTTATGAAAGACTATATCTATAAACAAAAAATAATCAAAATTAAAAGGGGTCAAGTAAAAATTTCCCAAAAATTTGCTGAACTTGTGTGAAATTGCTCATATATATATATATATATATATATATATATATGTGTGTGTATATGTATATATATATATATATATATATATATATATATATATATATATATATATATATATATATATATATATATATATATATATATATATATATGTATAATATATATATATATATATATATATATATATATATATATATATATATATATATATATATATATATATATATATATATATATATACATATATATATATATATATATATATATATATATATATATATATATATACATATATGTATATATATATATAAATATATATATATATATATATATATATATATATATATATATATATCACGGTAAAAATTAACAGACTAATTTTTAAACCACTTGTAGGTTTAAGCAGTTTTTAATACATGATCTGGTATAAAAATAATATATACAGAAGTTTAAATAAGATTTATATATTTTAGGAATAAATATTAAACTATTTGAAATTATTTCTTCAATATTCCAGATTTTTATTCCAAACGGTTTATATTTTAATCATTTACCAAAAATATTTTTTATTTAAAATTACAGATAATATTTTGTTTTAAATTATGCTTAGAAGAATAAAATTTAATCTAATTTTGTATAAAATAAGCTAAATGGTTAGTTTGATTTTAAACCATCTCTTTCTTTATTACTTATAAAGTTTTTTTGGACTAAAATTTATTCCTAAAAGTTTAAAACCTTTTGCATCTCAAAAAATACTGTATCAAAATACATATACAAAAGGA
>OY856188.1:174503905-174528308 GCA_963693315.1 Diogma glabrata
TTTCATTTCTTTTTTTAGAAAATAATAAAATTAGTTATTTGGACGAAATGAAATGTAATGAATTTGATATTATTATTATTATTATTATTATTATTATTATTGAGAATTTTATTGCATTATAAGTTTGTCAAAAAAATATTGTCAAGTATGTCAAAAAAATTTTTTTAGCCAATTTTTTGGGAAAAAAATTAGCTGTTTGTATGACGTAAATGTCGCATGGACATTTTGGAATTCGTTGTAGTTTTTTATATATTTTTGGAATTTTGAAAAAAATTCTCTCAAAAAAGAATTATGAAAGAAATATGAATTTGTGATTTTGTAATATTTTCTCGAAACGCTAAATGGAGAGGTTTTTAAGTAATTTGCTGATTGTATCATCTTTTCACTAAATTATGTTAATTTATGATCTGTTATAATTTTCCGGCAACGTATTGATGTTTCGTGTTAGTTTTGTAATACATTTCTAAACATAGATAAAAAATACATGTACTTTAACAAAGAGTTATGTTTTAAAAACATCGCTGCCCAAAACTAAAAACAATGTCCTCATAAAAGTTTTATGCCGAAAACTATATCAAAATCCTTAACCAAAACCGAAGTCTTGATATCTAAGAGCTGTGAGATTTCAGCCCCTCCATGTTTTAATCTTTATTATTATGAAATTATATTTAAATGTTTGAGGCATTCATACCCTTAACGCAGATTCCCATACAAGGTTGTACAATTGGTCCAGTAATGGTCCATTACTGGCAGCCAGTAATGCAGCAATGGGCGAGTACTGGCAACCACGACTGGGCCATTACCATAATTTTACTGGATGATAACTTCGGACAATAAATGGTTGCCATTCTTGGGCCAGAGAAAAACAACAGCAATGGCCCATACAAGGTTGTACCATTGGCCTAGTAACGGACCAATAATGATGACCAGCATTGTAGTAATGACCAAATACTGGTAACCATGACTGGGACGTTAAAAAAATAAACATTATTCTCATATGTAAATTTAAATAAATTAAATACAAACTAATTTAAAATAGAATAAAAATGACGGAAAAAATTCAAAACTCCCCATACAACTGGTTCAGTTGCAAGAATGGCTGACTAATGGCAAACATGACGGCCAGTACTCCGCCATTAAAAAAAATATAAAATAATATTTTCATACATAAATTAATATAAAGTATTTACAAAATAATTAAAATAAAATAGAAATGAAAATAAATTGGAACACATACCAACCTTTTCTATATTATCATATTCTTTCAACCGTCAAGGCGATAACTAAACTATATTTGAAATTTTTCAAACTATGTATTTTAAAAAGGGATAATACTCTAGTGAAGTTTAAAACAAATGACATATATTGGCAGATTCATGGCTGCAGTACTGGCCCAATAACAATAGCCAAGTAATATTTACCATTCATGGGCCAGTGCTTGGCCATTCAAAGGTAACAATATACTGTCTATTTTCTGTATACCATAGATAGGCCGATGAATGGTTCTAGTATTGGCCCAATAACAATAGCCAAGTACTGTTAACCATTAATGGGCCAGTGCTTGGCCGTATGTCAATGTCTGGCAAAACTTACTTGGGTTACCGTTTGTAACGATTATTAGACAAAATGAACCAGAGTTTAACGAAATCAAGTGTTGACGTCAAATTCATTCACCCACAATTCGTATATTATGTATACGAATTCTCCATAATTTGGTCCTTACTCTTGACAACTTTGTCCAGTTATATACATTTATGACTATGTCTATAATAATAATAGGACATATTCCTTTAAAGATGTAAATGGATGGATCAAAAGTCTGTTACAAAATCGTTTGAAGTAATATATGAAATTAAATTTGATGTAAATCACATACATATTGTGTTTTTTGTATTAACTGTTATTCATGTAAGATGCAAAAACAAAGACAAAGCAGACCATCTGAAACCACTTATTCTCATATCTAATTCTAAAGATAATTTGAATTTATTACTTAATTTTGTTCATTGTTCAATAGGTTTAATTTATAGTTTACAGTTAGCATTAGCACCTACTAAAGAAAGATAAACAATTTGTACTAAAAATATAAATCTTCCTGGACATATTTAACAATCCTAAAATAATTTATGATCAGTATAATTTTATTGCTCTTCCTGATAAGCGGACCGCCCATATTGTAAAAACAATTTCCAAATATTTATCTTTATCTTGATCTGAAACTAACAAATGTTTTTGATTTGATTTTGGCTAACAATCAAAAAACAATAAAATAGTTCGTGTCTACATGCATAATATTTTATTTTGAAACAATTTTTTGCCTAAAACCACAAATTGGTTGGTTATAGTTTTCCCAAAACTAACACAATTCAAGAAATTTTTTTTTCAACATTCAAACTGTTCACATAAACTATAAATTTATCTTTTTGGGTCGACAAAATCCCGTTATAACAATTTTTTGTTACATTAAAAACTGAAGCCAAAATAATTTTAAAAAAAATATATGTTGTAAAATTTTTAACGTTACTTTGGATAAACTAAAAATTAGATTTACCGAATAGTAGAATAAATGCGTTACGCGGCATAACGTTCAACGTGACATCATCAAAATCGCATGTAGAAATGAATATAAATTAATTTCAATTTATTGTTGTGCGGTTCGGTTCAACTGGACATATCAATGTTAAATTGATTGTAAATGATGGAGATTGATTTACTAAAGCTTTTTTTCTATACATGTATTGCAAAACACAATCGTTAAACACATTACGTCATATATATAATGATGGCGTGATTTTGGAATTACGTGAAAAAAGTTTCTGCCCAGCAAAATAACTTAATTGGTAAATTGTAATGTAATGTTTTATGATATGTTAGAAACCAAGTTGTAAAAATTAATTAATGGAAAATGAACAATTAAATGAAAACAGTACTTCGCCTTAACATACGAATCCTTCCACCATCACTGTCAGTCTTAGATGGTTTAGTTGCGTAAAACTACTGGGCATACACAATGGTATTGTATATGGGTAATTGTCGTAAAAATCGATCCAACGCAATAATGTGTTTTCAATATTAATGATAACCTGAAATAAAATTTTGTCAGTCAGGCAGCTCGCTATATAAACTTTTAATAACATTGTTCTGAAATCTACAGGATGTAACGTTAATATATCCTGACTACTGCACGAAAAACGATTGATGGACAAGCTAGCCCTAACCCATCTTGTAATCGGAAAAAGGAAGGATAAAACAATGTAATAGATTCTATTTAACTCAAAAACAAAATAAATACAAAATAAAAATAAAAAAAGCATTTGCGCGCTGATGATATAAAAAACAATAAATTCAAACTAATACGTATGTCCCTCTCTCGAATATTGCAAAAGGCAAAGGCTACTGTGAGTAATTTGATTTAAATTTAAATTGTGAAAAAATTAGTATATTTTATTGGATTCTCAATTTTCATTAGTATCAGTAGTCAGAACAATTAAACAGGTATCGAAATTGAATAAAATTTATTTAATTGTTTTTGGAGTTAAGGGTACAAAAACAGAAAATAAAATTCATTTTTAGGGTTCCGTACTTTGAAAAAGTAAAAATGGTACCCTATTGGTGAGACTTCGGTATCCGTCCGAATTTCTACATAATCGATTTTGTCAAAAACTATAAGTGCTATCAACTTGAAATTTTTTGCAGTTATATAATGTATTTGTCTACGCCTACTGACAACAAAAAAATTATGAATATTTGTTAATATCAATATTTTATGGACATTGATAAGGAGATAGTAAAACAAAAGTTTCTTTTAAGGAATCGAGTTTGGTTTAAAAAAATCAAAAAAAATCCAAATATTAAAAGACATTTCAATGAATTATCGAATGCTTAGTTTTAAGTTATTTCCAAAAAAGTGTGTTTATTTTTTCGTCCACCACCTTAACTTTGAACATTACAAAAGCAGAAAATTGAAAAAATTCAAGGTTGTAGGAATTTTGCATACAAAAATCCGTTTTTTTGTTTTGGTTGTTATAATTTCAAATGTTTATTGGAGGGGGTTGAGAGTAAAAATTACGAAAACAAAATATTTTTGGTCATGTCAAGTGGGGTATCATATGAAAGGTTATTTTTTTTTTCTAGTCTAAAAAAATGTTTGTTGTAATTTTCGAAAGCACAGTTTTTGACTTATGTATTTTAAAAAAAGTGAAATTTTAGATTTGTCACCCCCAGTTATCTTCGAACATTGCAAAAGAAAACATTTCAAAAAATTCACGGTTGTAGGAACTTCAAATTCAACCCAACGGAAAACTATATTAGCAAATACTGTTTTTTCATATTATTATATACACGGAACCCTCGGCGAGCGAGTTATATTCGCACTTGATCCGACTTTTTTTTATTCGTTTTACTTGTTTTATCAATAAATTTTAAAATAATTCAATTTAAGTTAATACATGTTACTCTGTCGGAATTATAAAACGTTGTATTGACTTCGTGATTAATGTATTTTATTCTCTCGCAAATTTGTAATAGACTGAGAGCCCGCGACGGCCAGACCTTCGTTATTTTATAAAAGCTGAAAGTTTCTCTGCGCATACCCCCTACTCAAGTAGGAACGATTAGCGACATTTGAAGTTTGGATCATAGTGGCTTTGGCAGGGAGCAGGTTCCAAAGGGGCCTCCAAAGTTTCGTGAAAGTATAAAAGCTAATTTTTTTATATATTCTTCGGGTTAGTATTAGAAGTCACGTCACCCATTTCCAGACTCTTACTATCGTGGAAACCCCCTGCCAGACACCCTTAAGCTTTAAAGTTCAAGGGTGTCTGGCAGGGGGTTTCCACGATAGTAAGTGTCTGGCAATGGGTGACGTGGCTTCTAATACTATCCAGAAGAATATATAAAAAAATTAGCTTTTATACTTTCACGAAACTTTGGAGGTCCCTTTGGAACCTGCTCCCTGCCAAAGCCACTATGATCCAAACTTCATATGTCGCTAATCGTTCCTACCTGAGTAGGGGGTATGCGCAGAGAAACTTTCAGTTTTTATAAAATAACGAAGGTCTGGCCGTCGCGGGCTCTTAGTCTATAAACTTTTGATCGATAAATAAAACAACTCGTGACAAAAACCAATGAGATCTCGTTGAAACTTTGTTATATGATCCAGGTTTACTTGAAAATAAAAGATCTGGATTCATTTCAAAATTGTACAAAAGGGCGGGAGGGTCTCTCGAACACCTTTAAGTTTGAATCTTCAATAACTTCTAATCCTTGATTACTATCGTATTGAATCTTGGTATATAAGGTTTAGTACTGTTTTCAATATTTCTGCAGGTTGTCACTTCCGGTTAAAAAGATTTTTTTAAGTGTTTATCCCTACTATAGTCTACAGTTACACATCAAATTTCATAAAACGTTGATCTTTAATCAACGTTTTAATTAATATGAGAATGATTTTATTTGCTCTTGGAGTACATTGGACAAAGTTTTGGGTGCTCCACCATACATCGATTTGGATGAAACTTGGTGCATAAGCATTTAGAACGGTACTGTACATAAGCATTTAGTACTGCTTCCCAACTTCCAAGTTTTCATTTTCAATGAAAAAATTGTTTTAGCAATTTTTTGCATTTTTTGCAATGTTTTTTTGACACTTCAACCTACAATAATAAAGTGATTATGATGAAACTTATATGAAAAAGTTTTCAATTGATGTGAGAAGATAAGGATTAACTTTTGAGACACTTTGATCAAACTGATGGGTAGCGCACCATGCCAATGTTGACTTTTCACACATTATTTTTAAAGTTTTTTGGGAGCATACAGACTTCGTTCATTAGTCAATTTTGATAATACTTGGATAAAAGATGGTGATTTGAATGACAAAGAACTGATTAGTTTTTGGACGATATTGGGATAGATGGTGGGAGGCCTCCCGAGTACCTGTTTATTTGAAACTTCAATAAAATCAGTTCCTGATAATTGATTTTGATTAAACTTGGTATATATGCTTGGCGCATAATTTGTAACAGTTCTGGTGTGTCACTTCCGGTTTTTTTAGCTTTTCTATTCCTACAACAAAATTTATGTCTGTGGGGATGCTACAGTTTCCAAATCTATAACAACGGTTAGCCATTGCTTAGTATGTGTCGAGAACATTCTGTTTCCAGAGCTATGGTGTAGTTAGCGTATGCATCATCGTCGCAATATTTTTTTATCTTATTCACTCTGAAAGAACGGAGTAAATTAGTGACATAAGAAGCGTTTTAAACTATGTTTATTACACATAAAAATTCGATCTATTCTTTTTTGTATTTTTTTTTAACTTTACATCGGACATCACCATTGTTTTAAATTACATTTTTTCCGCAAGTGTAAGTAAGATACAACCTGCACTTTCATCCATCCAACATGAAATATTTTGTTAGGTTTGCAATAGAATCTCAAAATATTTATTGGTCTGTAGCATGAAATCAGTTGAGAAACACTGATTTAGACTAAAGTGTGCCAATTATCGTGACATCGCACTGCTGAACACTGCATACAAAACACTCGCTAACGTTGTTCTTGCTGGACTCATCCCATTCACCGAACTATCAATGTGGTTTTCGTTTCAACCAAACAACAACAGATCAATGTTTTACCTTTCGGATAGTTCTGGAAAAAATGTTTGGCGTACTACATCAGCATTAATCAGTTCTACGTTTATTTCAATCAAGCAAATGACAGCACAGAGAGAAATGTTTGCATATATTATTCGTTATCGACATAACTTATTCTTAATTTAGTTATATTTTGCTCCTGGATTAAGCAATTCATAAATTATGATTTTAGTATTCATATTTTATGATTAATGAAAAAATCATATATTGTACCTATTCTTCATAGGAATTTCTTTGAATAATAATTCCTAAATTATGCTTAATATTCACAAAATATGATTAAGTAAGAATAAAATCTTTAATAGTTGTTCATAGATTAAGTAAATCTAATCAGAATTTATGAAACTTTACGAACAGTTTCTGGACAAACATATCACAAAATGTGACTTAATTGCATAACTTATGCCAAAAGTAATCATACTTTTAGAATTATTTTCCCGGCTTATTCATAAATTGTTCATACTTACGGATAATCAAAATCATTCTTATTATTCATGAATTAATATATTATACCTATAAAATCATAATTTTAGAATTAAAACGTCATAATTTGAATTTTATTAAAAATTGTTTATTTCAGTGTCTAATGTATAATTATTTATACAGAAAAATTATTTAAAAATTAAAAACATAAAAAAGAACATTAATTAAGTAACTAAGTAATAAAGAACATAAAAATACAACTATTGTATATTTCTTATTTCTTATAAATATTTTTAGAATTTTGAAATAAGTTTTTATATTTGATTTTATTATAATTTTTGCCATATTTTTTGAATTTTGAAAAAAGTATCAATTTTTGATTTTGTAATAATTTATGGAATATTTTGAGAATTTCGAAAAAGTTTTTAAATTTTTGGTTTTATTCTAACTTTTTTGTCTAAAAGTTTGAATTTTTTATTTTGTTATAATTTTTGCAATATTTTTGGAATTTTGAAAAAAAAATTAATTTTTGATTTTGTAATAATTTTTGGAATATTTTAGAATTTTGAACAAGTTTAAATTTTTTATTTTATTATAATTTTTGAATTTTGAAAAAATAAAATGCAAATTTTTCATTTTATAATAATTTTTAGAATATTTTAAGAATTTTATAATATTTTAAATTTTTGAATTTATTATAATTCTTTAATGTTTTCAGAATTTTGAAAAAAATTTAAAATTTTTGATTTTATATTATTTATAAGTTTTAAAATATTTTTGGAATTTTGAAAAAAGTTTAAGTTTTTGATTTTGTAATATGTATTCTCTTGAATATTTTTGGAATTTTGAAGCAAGTTGGAATTTTTGATTTTATTAAAATTTCGGAATCTCGAATTCGAATTTTTGATGTTGGTATCATTTTTTCAAATCAATTCGATCAGGCCCTTTTTTGGAAAAAATTAAATTAATAATTTGTATACCTAAAATGTAATTGAACATGAAATTGGTAGTTTACCTTAAACTAGTTAATATGAAAATTGTTGAAAATTAATGCTCTGATAACAAATCAAAACCTGTAAATAAGAATACATATGTAATTATATTTAACTTATATTTAAGTTATAAACTATTTAAACATTTCTAAACGCCAAACATGCTACTTTACTAGATTTGACTCAAATAACTGAATTTACTGAAAAAACAACAGCGATTTCATATAATTTTTCAGATATATTAGTTACTTCAGTCAAATCGAACGCGGCTATTATGAACAAAAATTAACAACAACAACTTTCACATGTTGCCGTTAGTATAGTTTTTAACCATTAAGATCGTATTGGTTACACATTTAACAATGACGAAAAACGTGTTCTAGACAGAGTTGTGAAAACTTGGCCATTTTTGATTTTCCTGAAACTTGGCATATAAGTAGTATGAACAAAATAAAAAATAAAACTTATTTTAAAATTTTTTTAAAGTGCATAGTTTGAGCATAAGGGGCACCCTAACATGCATGAAAAATGAAAATTCTGCCAATCCGATGTAACTTTGAAATTAAATTGCTCAAGAACGGCAATACTGATTTCATCCAACTTTTTTTTGTTTGACAGATGATTAGTTAGTGCTTTGAAAAAAAAAATAGTTAATTGTTTTTATAATTATCTTTTATATAAAAATATTAAAAAAACTTTTTTAAAGATGGCGCTAGGGTCGAAGATCAATTGGAATTTAATTAATTTTTTTTCTGAAAATATTTCTATCCTTACCCTAAAATATATCAAATTAACTCAGAGGCGTTAATTTTTGTTCTTGAGATATTTTATTTAATTTTAAAGATTTTTAGTACGACTGAAATTCGAACTTTTCTTCATTTTTTCAAACAACTTCCATTAACAAAAAATTTTAAAATAAATTAAATTTTACCTTTTTTTTTAAATATAGCTCTAACCTTACTTTAAAATATATCAAATTTACAAAGAGGCGTTAATTCGTGTTCTTGAGATATTTAATTTTAAAGATTTTTATTCCAATTAAAATTCTAATTGTTCATTATTTTTTCGAACAATTTATATCATCAAAAAATTTTAACCACTGAAGTTCGAGAAAATAATGAACAATTAGAATTTTAATCGGACTAAAAATCTTTAAAATTAAATATCTCAAGAACACGAATTAACGCCTCTCTGTAAATTTGATATATTTTAAAGTAAGGTTAGAGCTATATTTAAAAACAAAAGTTAAAATTTAATTGATTTCAAAATTTTTTGTTAAAGGAAGTTCTTTGAAAAAATGAAGAAAAGTTCGAATTTCAGTCGTACTAAAAACCTTTAAAATTCAATATCTCAAGAACAAAAATTAACGCCTCTGAGTTGATTTGATATATTTTAGAGTAAGGATAGAACTATTTTCAGAAAAAAAATTAATTAAATTCCAATTGATCTTCGACCCTAGCGCCATCTTTAAAAAAGTTTTTTTAATATTTTTATTTAAAAGATAATTATAAAAACAATTAATCAGTGTTGCAAAACGAAAAAAAAAATCGTAACGTTTTGCGTTTCGTTTTTATAACGTAATGCTTATTTTTTCGGTACGTTATTACGTTATGAAACAGAAAAATAATGTATTTCGTTATGTTATAACGTTATAGTTACGTTATTTTAAAATTAAATGTAATGTTCAAAACTTAAATAGGTTAGTTTTGAACATTAATATACAAAACTCGAAAATCTCTAGTGAACAGTTACTTTTTGCATGCAAAATTAGAAAAATATTAGTTTTAAACAATCGTAGCAAAATAGAATTAAATAATGAAATACATTTTTGCACTTTGATATAATTATACAAAAAGATATCCAAAAAACGAAACGAAATATTAACGTTATCGTTACGTTTTACGTTTTTGTAACGCAATTTAATTTTTAAGACGTTATGATAGTAATTTTTACTATTAACGCTATTTCATTTCGTTATTTCGTTTTTGCGTTACGTTTTAAGTAACGTTTTGCAACACTGCAATTAATTATTTTTTTGCAAAGGACTAACTAATCATCTATCAAACAAAAAAAAGTTTGATGAAATCGGTATAGCCGTTCTTGAGCAATTTAATTTCAAAGTTACATCGGATTGGCAGAATTTTCATTTTCATGCATGTTGGGGTGCCCCTTATGCTCAAACTATGCACTTTAAAAAAATTTTAAAATAAGTCGTATTTTTTATTTTGTCCATACTACTTACATGTCAAGTTTCAGGAAAATCAAAAATGGTCAAGTTCAAATTTCGACTTTTTCACCTGCGAAGATCACGTTTTTCATCCAATACAAAAAAAATAAAATTCTTACCTTATCACTGGTAATCACAATCATATCACTATCACAATCGAATACTTTTTTATTTAAATTTTTCAAAATATTAATTTATTTAACTAAATTTTTTAAGTATTTAAATTTACGGAACCGCGAAACAAAAAACTTTAAAACAAACTACAAACAATTGCCCGAACAGTATAATTATTATTATCATTATTGCATAGCTTATAGTCTTTATAAGAATAATCTCTTCTTTTTATAAAATTAAGAGGAGAGATTATTCTTAGAGAGCATAAGCTATGAAAAAGTATGTTTTTACAGAATTGTAAAAAAGATTTCATAAGTTATTCTTTATTAAGAATAAATTTAAAAAAAATCAAAGTGTAATGCTCAATCAACTATATTTTTATGCAGGTTATGATTTTGATAATCATAGCATAAGTATTAGGTATGATTATTTATTCATAATTTCCTTCAAACTCTTAAATATATTTGTTTTCTTAATTTATGATTTTGTGTCACAAAACAATGTAAAATTTTAAAAATTTTAGGCATAATCCACGATTAAGTAAGAATGCATAATTCTTATTGTCTATAATATATGATTAATAACCATAAAAAACATAAAGACGACTTCTCTGAAATTATGAGAAGCTTAATCATAATCTATGAAATACGATTTTTCTCCGTGAGTATTGAAAACATGCCACTCTGCGTAAACTCACAACATTGGGATCAAATTGTAGAATAGTCTGAGGAATCAAAGGACCGATTTCTGATCCTTTTGAGATAACTTCAAGTGTTCGACAAGGTGATGCACTCGCGTCCGAACTAGTGAATTTGGCGCTCGGGTCTGTGAAAACAATGTCCAAATATATCAAAGATATCAAAGCCCGTGCCACTTTCCCAAACAGAGTCTTCATACGGACATAATTAGACCTATGCTAACCTTTAGAAGTGAAAGCTAGACACTGACTACCATTAATTGAAGTATTCTACAACATTCGGAAGAAAAGTCATACGAACAATTTATGGTCCATTCAAAGTTGCTGAAAGTTAGAACAGAATCCGAATGAATAATGAAATCATACACAGCTCCTTGGAGACTACGATGTAATCGGACTCATTAAATCCAACCGGATTATATGGTTTGGTCATGTTAAAAGGGCTCTATTAGGAAGAAGAATTTAAAAGCGTCCAGTTTGTGTTTGTCGAAGAGTTTTGCTACTTTTTTTTAACATAATCAATGTGACTCTTGAAGTTCAATTTATTGTCGATTATAGCACCCAAATATTTAATTTCATCTACTAATTCAATTTGTTTTCCAGCTATTTGAAGTTTGAGTTCTCTTTTTTTTTCTTTTTTTTTATTCTAAGTTAGGTATGTTTAGTGTTAATTATAATAAATTATTAATCAACGTCTCTGAATATCAAAAGATACCATGCCAACTAGGGATTAGGATTAAGTTTGAATAAATTAAGTTTCTCTTAGAAATTTATGGACGTTAACTTTAAAATTTTGAGGATTAAAGCTATCACGAAAAACCCATGAAGGGGTTCCAGAGATGAGAGTCTCTGTTAAAAATATCACGCTGAAAAGTAACGGTTCTGCACCTTTTTGGTCTTAAGGCGCCATAATATAGAATCATTGAGTATAAGCAGTATATTTACTCTGTCCCTTTAAAATTCACCAACCTAATTCTGCCAGGGTTACCCAGGTCGGACCACGTAGACGTAGAATTTTGAATTTCACTACCCTGGACTAGCAAATTGAATTTACTCTTGATCATTTTCATATAATTTAAAACGAACATTCTCTCTAGCGGCAGTAAACAGAAAATTCTGTTGATTCAACATACATTTCGTTCGGTTTTCATCCTACAAATCGTTCGTTAAATTCAACAACTGATGTCTGTTGATTTTTTTCTCTTTATTTTAGTCAAAGTTTAAATCGTACAATTTAAGATCTCTATTATATTATGGTATATTATAGTTAAAGAGCACTGGCTCAAACATTCAAACAAGATTATAATTTAGTTGAATTTTATTTACGAATTTGAATTTTATTTATTTATTAGTTATCTGCTTATTCTTAAAAATTACATGCAAAATAAGGAGAGAAAAAAAATAGTATATTATTTAATTAGGAGCTAAAGTGCTACTTTCACTCTAGCAAGTCACTTTAACTCCGAATTAAATATACTATTTTTTCGGTAAACGTTTAAATTTGTTTATAAATATGAAATTAATTCATGAAATTTTTTATAAATATGGTTTAAAACGGTAATATGAGGAAATAAATTTTCTGAAATTAATTTTTATTGATTTTAATTCATAAAATATGGAGGGGCTGAAATCTCACAGCTCCGAGATATAAAGATTTTGGTTTGGGTTAAGGATTTTGATATAGTTTTCGGCAAAAAACTTTTATGAGGACAAGGTTTTTAGTTTTGGGCAGCGATGTATATAAAACAAAACTCTTTGTTAAAGTACAAGTATTTTTTATCTCTGTTTAGAAATTTATTACAAAACTAACACGAAACATCAATACGTTGCCGGAAAATTGTAATCAAAATTCCAAAAATATTGTTAAATTAAATAAAATCAAACTTTTTTCAAAATCCAAAAATTAGAATAAAATCAAATATTTAAACTTTTTCTAAATTCCAATAATATTCCAAAAATTCTTAACAATTTAAACTTTTCCAAAATTCTAAAAATATTGCAAAAATTATTACAAATCAATAATTCAAACTTTTTTCAAAATTCCAAGAATTATAATAAAATCAAAAATTTAAAATTTTTCAAAATTCTAAAAATATTCCAAAAATTCTTACAAAATCAAAAATGAAACTTTTTTCAAAATTCTATGTATATGTATAAAATTCAAAAATTTTGCTTTTTTCAAAATTCTAAAAATATTGCAAAAATTATAACAAAATCAAAAATTGAAACTTTTTCAAAATTCCAAAAATTAGAATAAAATCAAATATTTAAACTTTTTCTAAATTCCAATAATATTCCAAAAATTCTTAAAAATTCCAATTTTTCCCAAAATTCTAAAAATATTGCAAAAATTATTACAAAATCAAAAATTGAAAATTTTTTCCAAATTGCAAAAATTATAATAAAATCAAAAATTTTTCAAAATTCTAAAAATATTCCAAAAATTCTTACAAAATCAAAAATTAAAACTTTTTCCGAAATTCTAAAAATATTGCAAAAATTATTACACAATCAAAAATTGAAATTTTTTTCAAAATTCCAAAAATTATAATAAAATCAAAAATTTAAAATTTTTCAAAATTCTAAATATATTCAAAAAATTCTTACAAAATCAAATATTAAAACTTTTGCCCAAATTCTAAAAATATTGCAAAAATTATTACAAAATCAAAAATACAAACTTTTTCAAAATTCCAAAAATATTTCAAAAACTATAACAAATTCAAAAATTTCCATGTTCAATTTCATTTTAAATTACATTTACGTCATAAAAACAGCTACATTTTTTTTTCCAAAAAATTGACTAAAAAATAAATGAAATGATTTTTTGACACACTTGACATTATTTTTTGACAAACTTATAATGCCATAATTCTCTATAATAATAATAAAATATCACGTCATACAAACTATTAATTAATTTTATTGTTTTCTAAAAAAATTGGTTAAAAAATAAATCTTAATCTTTCTTTTGACACACTTGACAACATTTTTTGACAAACTTATAATGCCATAATTCTCAATAATAATAATAAAATTTCATTTCAAACAAACAATTTTATTTTTTTCCGAAAAATTTGGTAAAAAAATAAATAAAAATCTTTTGACACACTTGACAACATTTTTTTGACAAACGTATAATGCCATAATTCTCAATAATAATAATAAAATTTCATTTCAAACAAACAATTTTATTTTTTACCAAAAAATTGGGTAAAAAATAAATAAAAATCTTTCTTTTGACACACTTGACAACATTTTTTTGACAAACTTATAATGCAATAATCTAGATTTTGGTCTCACATTCCAATTCCAACCATCAAGATTTCTGCAAATTCAATATTCCTACTCGTAATCGCTTAAAATGAACGTTTTTTAAGTAAAAAATATGCAAATTTCCTTGTTTTGACACACTTGACGATTTTTTTGACACACTTCCGGTGCAGTTATGGAATACATCGTCCTTTCGGCTCTTACCATTGAGTGAACTTATTTTTAGAATTCAAAATTCTTCAAATCCCTTCAGCCGTTTTCTAGATTTCGTCGGTTGTGACGGACGGACGGACGGCCGACAGACAGACATACATTTTTGTTTTTGCTTTTTTAGAATCAGTAGGTCCTAAAACGTCCTAAAGTTTGAATTTTTGGAATATTATTGGAATGTAGAAAAGTTTAAATATTTGATTTTATTCTAATTTTTGGAGAATTTTCGTAATTTTGAAAAAAGTTTGATTTTATTTAATTTTTACAATATTTTTGGAATTTTGAAAGAAATATGAATTTGTGATTTTTTGAGTAATTTGCTGATTGTATCATCTCTTCACTAAATTGTGTTAATTTATGATCTGTTATAATTTTCCGGCATCGTTTTGATGTAGCGTGTTAGCTTTGTAATAAATTTCTAAACGGAGATAAAAAAATACTTGTACTTTAACAAAGAGTTATGTTTGATAAACATCGCTGCCCAAAACTAAAAACCATGTCCTCATAAAAGTTTTTTGTCGAAAACTATATCAAAATCCTTAACCCAGACTGAAGTCTTGATATCTCGGAGCTGTGAGATTTCAGCCCCTCCATATTTTGTTGAATTAATTTATACAACTTTAATTTTGATTTAGGTATTGATGTGATTTTTTGATCTAATAACGAAAACAACAACCCCACTAGCATTATGTAAGGGCTCATATCTGGGCCGGAAACGGCTTTCCTTACTACTGATAGGGACCGGATGAGGCACACTGAACGGGTCCTAATCAACAATTAGGACTTATCTTACTACACGATGATCCAGCCCGGATCATAATAGGAAATGCCTGAACAAAATGCTAGTTGGGAAGGTGAACTAGAGAGATGAGCACTAATGTTAAGTAATTCCAATGTGTTTTTGGTGAATTGGCTGTGTTTTTCCTCTTAAACCTGCAATTATTTGTTGTACCTTGCTCAATGATGATTGATGATGGAACAGGCCATTCGCTAGAGTTTAACCAATATCTGACATTTAATCAATATCGGACAGTTTCGGTAATATGCATCTGTGATTTGCTTGGCTTGTTTGAGTTTCCTCAGATTGCTAAGGAGTACAGAGAGTGGTTTCATAAGCCGATCCGTTACAAATAGTTGAGTGGATTCTACTATCCATGTTGGATCAATTTGTTTTAAGTATCTTCTTAGTTTATTCATAAATGATGCTTTGCCATCAATATTTTTAAATCGACATAATATTACATTTGATTTTCTTGCTCCAGTTTTGTTCATAGTTGAAAAAAAGTAATCGATTTAATGATTTAAAAATATCTTCGGCCTATAGTAGTGAGTTTAATGGCACTTTAAAAATAATCACATCATTTTGCCGTTCGCGTTGTTGAAAATACAAGAAACTGTTGTTGAGATATGAAATCTCTCTCCTGTTGATTTCAATGCCGGTGGTGTTTGCTTCAATGTCGGTCTGCATGAGTTTTACATTTTTGTTAATTGTGATATATAGTCTTTATTTAGATCTTTAACACATTTCTGTAGTTCACTAAAGTCATTATTTAAAGTTCTTTTCAAACCAAACATTGCCGCCATTAAGTCTTTGTTTGTTGGGTTATGAATTTCGAAAACCGCATAATTTTTGTCTGATTATGATTGAGATCTCGTTTGCGTCATGTTTGTAGAAAATAAGTTTAATAATAGTTTGCTTGTTAATATAAATATGACATTGTTCTCACTGTTGTTGATACCAGACATAAATTTAAACTTCCAAAAATTTATTTAGCCTATCCAATTCCTCGCTCAATGCGTGTGATCTATTCAATCGCGATTATTGATATTATATATTATATAACTTGTTATTTGAACTATTTTGAGTTTAATTGTATAAAGTTATGTCACTTTTATCACTAACTGTTGGTTGGCTCAGTCAGAAATTTGAACTTCCAAAATTTATTTAACCAATTTAATTTAATTTTTTTAGCTCTCACTCGATCAATACTTGTTGTGTTATATGTTGAATACTTTGATAATGCTTTTTTTAGATGTTGGGTGCCTAGTCTTTGTGGGCCGTGTGATTGCATAAAGCATCCGTAGTCCAGTAATGTTTTGGAATTCAAATTTAAAATATATTATTACTATATGTAAAATTTTTAATTTTTTTGTACTTCTATGCATATTTTTTTTATAACCTTCTTTTTTAAACCTAAATTTTCAATTGAGTGTTTTAATACTTTAATTAATTAATTAATTTAAAACGTTAAAATTCTTCGAATGTTGCATTCAATTTTGCCTCACACAATTCACTTGATAACTAATTACTAACCTGATACATTTTATTTTGAAATCTGGATACCGATTATGGAATGCGATTTAACCAAAATCGCAATCGCTTTTAAAAAATTTTGTGTACAAACACAAAATTTTTCATAATTGTATTAGTAATTAAAGTAAAAAATAATAAAATGAAAGTAGACCAATTTTTTGTGGATATTTTTATTTAGGCAATAATTTTCACTGCACGCTGTCAAATAAACATTACCTTTTGAGGTAGTATTTTCATATTGCTTATGTAAGAAAAGTGCATAAGATGTTACAAATCTTGAAGGATTTGATCATTCATTGTAGTTATATAACTTTTAGGTTAAAAAAATTAAGAGAACAAATTTAAAAAACTTATGTATTTATTTTAATTTATTTGTTGGTTGTTTCATAATCATTTTGAAAATTGTTCAGACTCTAAATTATACCGTAGATGTGGAATATGCTCATAGTATGATTAGTTACTACTTAAAAGGAGATTAATTCATTGTGTTGGTTAATGAAATCAGTGGAGTCTTATTTAGTTTTGAGGGCATAGAAGTTTTTTATGTTAAAAATGTTTGAAGAAATGTGTTTGAAAATCTGGAATAGAAATATGAACTAATTGTACGCTAGTGTACTTATGTAGGATACGATGGCCGATGGGTCTTATCGGTATATTAGATGCATGTATTTTGGGGAGATCGTTCGGCTGGTTACTATTATATATTTTTAGTTATTACGCTGATTCATTATTTTTCATTTAGTTCTTTTATAATAATGAATTGGTTTTAGTTTGCAGTGAGTTTTTTAAGTCACGTTTTAGAACTGTGCGTACTAGAACTCTTGAGTGAGTAAGAGATTTAATTTATTAATGTACTCAGTTTTTGACATGGCTTTTTGGGTACTCGACAGGTTTCATTGGGAGACAGGTAGAATTGGGATGTTTCCGGAAACTTATAGTTAATATTAAATATTGGTAATGAGAATCTTAGCTGTGGATTGATCGTTACAGTGGAAGAGTTGGCGGTCCTTGATAAAGATTCCTATTCTAAAGTGAATGATGTTTTTTTTTTAGTTCAGTTTGCCGATATGGATTGCTTATTCTGTATTGGCTATAGATCGAAACATAGAAGGTGAATAACAAATAGAGAAGTAAGAACGAATAGAGAATTAAGTTTTGTGTTGAGAAATGAAATCGTTTGTTTGAACTTGTTAGATAATAAAAAAAAGAAAGGGGTCGTATTTGACTGCTTCGTTTAAACGAACGATTAAAAATAATTCGCTAGATTTTTCAGCCTTCAATTTACGGCTAAGTGTGTTGCTCTGCAATAAATTTAAAGTTTTTATGTATTAAATACTTGATTTAGTTTGGCAGAATTTCATGCTATGGTAATATTTATAGATGTAATTTGTAGATGTGTTCATGAGTATAGCATTAATCACGTTTTTATTACATCGAGTTGCCACACATTTTTGAATTGGTTAAAATTTTTTACTGTTGAAAAGAGAATAAAAAAAACATTTCGTAGAAGAAAATTTTTTGTCGTGAGTGGTTCTCTCTTTATATCTCGGAGCAGTTATGAAAACCCACGGGTTTCGTATATGTTCAATTTTATGTGTCTTATGAACTATTTGACAGATTTTGAATTTTTTTTGTGTTTAAAGGTAAAAGTAGGTCTATTTTGGTAAAAATAGTAATTTGATAAAATAATATCTTTTGATAATTTATTATAAAAATAAAATAGGGGTTTGGTTAGTTGATATTTCCCTTTTTTTTATTCTCACCCATAGTCTTATAATATCATTGTTTTTCCACATAATGCCAAATAATTAGGGACTATGGCAATTTTTTGAAAAAGCAGAGACATTTTTAAAAACAATTCACCTTACAAAATTTATTAAAATATTTCTATAATATATATATGACAAGGTAAAAGTTTTAGATAACCCCAAGGTGGGTTCTGAGCCGGAATATTTCATGACCACTCCAGCCTTAGCAAGTTAATCCGATTTTATGTTGCCTGAAATGCCATTATAGCTTGGAACCCACCGCAGTGTGATGTTGTAGAGTTGCGCTATCTTACAAAGATTTTTCCAATACTCATTGTAGAGGTAGGAAAAGTCCCAATAGATGCCATTCTTTTTTTTACAGATGCAAGCTAGTTATTGTATGCGTGCTTTCATTGATAGCATATACCTCATTGGAGTTATACACCAAACAGCTCTATACCACACAAACAATGCCTCGGTGGTGTAGTGGATAGCATATTTGCCAAAGACTTCGGATGAACTTCGAATAGAATAATGGCTTTGAAGATGAAGGTCCTAGTCCAGTCTGAAACACACATAAAAGAAATGGAGTTTTTCTCTGAGAAAAATCCAAAACATGCTGTCACATTTTTCTATCATCTATCAAATTGATCTTATTCTCTATTCAAGAAACATAATTCATAAATCTCTTTTTGCCAACACGAGGTCCTATCAAGTATTTACTTTAACACCGTTATTGTTTCCCAAAAACTGGAAAGCAAGTCTGAAACAGTATTCCTTAATAAGAATTACTACAAGGACCAAAAATTACTACCTAGCATACCATATTGACAAATATATCAACAAATTTACCATGGGGAACAAAATATTTTGTCCTAACTCCCAAAAGCGTCCCAAATCTATCGTCTCCCCATTAACATATCCAGTTCCGATCTACTAACGTCTAATACCCCCTTAGTATATACCCCCCTCATCTTCGTGGATAACCTATCAAATATTTGATTCACTCCTGCAGACAAAATCAAAATTACATACTTACAGGAAACCTATATTACCAAAACATGTTTACTGAGCTTAAAGATTTAACACCAAAGAACAAAAACTGCAAGACACAGAAAACAATCTATAAAATAAATTGCAATCTATATAAAATAAATAATCCACTAATTCCTATATAGGCGAATTCTGCCAGTCCTTAAATAAAAAGATGTATCAAAACTTCGTTCACTCGAAAAGAATGATAAACTCTCCAGAAACTACAACAAATCACCAATATTTCATTCGCACACATCATTTGCACTTCAAACTAATAGTACTAACTTCAATGTACGCCAACCTTCTCTAAATTTCTCTAATTTATCACCAAACTGCCTTCTCATTCCCAATATAAAGATTACACTACGATTTTTATAAAAGTTAAACAAGTAACAACAAACATTTCTGTTGAAACGTCAAACGAATTTTTGTTTAAAAATAATTTACAAAAACGTAGTAGTTTTACAAAAAAGTAATGTTAGATCAAAATCGTTACTAATACACATACACAAAATATTAAGCAAAATCGCTTTCAAAGCGAATCGCATTCCATAATCGGCGTCCTGATCTATTTTACACAATTAAATTTGTATAAACTTCACCAATCCCATAAAAATTAACTAATAAATACAGAAAATGGCCACTCTGCATTCTGAAAATGTTTTCCCGGTTAGTTTTCATTTGTTTTATTCAACAATGGAAGTCAACGTACATTTTGTAAATTTCATTAAAAATTTGAAATATTGAAATATTCTAATTGAAAATTAGAAATTAACACATATTATGTCTGTTAAAACACTCAAATTCAATAAAGTCCGTTTAAATAAACTCTACAGACAAATGTTTATTGAATTTTACCTACATATTTTTTGAGTGTATATTTGTAAATTCGATGGATTTTACCGCTGGTACTTGGCATGACATGATGAATAATTGTAAATAAAATTCCTGGTTGTTATTTCGCAGAGGCTTTATTATGAATAAAATAAGTATTTAACTATATTTAATTTATGTATGGTCGATCCGATTCCGAGTGTCACATTATCATCAGGAGCTTACTGATTTAAAATTTAAATTTACATAATTACATTTAGCTAGATTGTTTAACCATGATATAAATAATAGTTATGTTAATTTAAATTTTGAATCAGTTCTTTGTAAGCTCCTGAGGATGATGTGACAATCGAAATATATTAATATATAAATTAAATTATATCATTAAATAGTTAATTTATTAATAATAAAAACTCTGCGATATAACAACAAGGAATTTTATTTATACAATTAATCATTATATAAGTATGATTTAAGGATGTCATATTTTTAGGCGTGGGATTTTAACATGCGACATTTTTTCGCGTGTGATTTTAGGATGTCATATAAATTCAACGTAGATAAGCCGGATCTACGTTGAATTTATATCACAATGCGATTAGTAGTGTGAAGCAACGATGTCTATAATTCAGCGATAATTCAGCGTAGATCCGAATGCGATTAGTACTGTGAAGCGATACGATGTATATAAATATTATAACTTTTCTTTAAATCGATAATTCATTGGATTTCTTAAGGATTAAGCGATCTTTTCCCCCTTGCCGGGGGATATTTTAACTTTAGTTTTAAAGCATTTAAAGCTGTTCAAAGGAAACAACTTAGTAGAAAATATTTATTTAACTTTTAAGGAAATCATGAGCGAGTATTATGGATTCACTATACCCTCTTATATAGACCCGGATGATTCAGATTTGCTAACATACCGCGTATCGTTGTCTATATGTATTATAATTTTATACCAAAATGAAGCATAATAAACATTAAAAGCACTAAGCATAATAAACTGCAGTTTAATGAACTTTATTGTATTACATAAAATACGAGATTTCAACAAAAATTAAATATACAGTTTTAAGATTTATGTTTCGGTCCACGTGCATTGCAAGTATGTTTTAAATATCTTTCGCGTTTTCCATTTCCATATTCCATCATACACGTGCATGATTAATTCTGTTTTTAGTAATATCTCTTAAATTACTAAGTTCTTTCATTTTGTGTGACTTTTTGACCTACATCTCAAGAAGTTTGTTTATTATTTTATTCTTTTTTCACTTGTGTACTCTATCTAATGCTGTTTACTTGATAATTCTTGATTACATTCTAAAATTATTAACTTATGTTAAGTTTTGATGTAAATAATTCATTTTTCTTAAGCTTACAAAATGTTAATTTAATTTGAAAAAGGTTATTACAGACAAAGAACGGTGATAATAAAAATGTTTAACATTTCACAAGGAAATTGTAGTGCTCTATTGGCACTTAAGTATTCGGTTAATCTTTACATCAAATCACTACATTTTGGGTTGAAATTTTCTCTTTTCTCACATTACACTGAAAAAAAATTGAAGTAATGACAACCTCATCTCGAAGTTGGCAGTTTGTTATTCATGCAAAGAAAAATTATTTGCAAACAATTTCACCGTGATTGTGACAACTACATGAAAACATTTTTCTAACAACAGAATGAGGTTTATTTAAAATATAAAGTGTTATATCAAATATAACAGTAGTTGAAAAAAGCTAATAACTATTTCCCTGAAAAAAATCTTCTTTGACCTTATATCATGAATTTTTCATTTTAAAATTTAAGTATTTGAGATTAATTGAAATATATTTTAGTTTCACATAAATATTTCGTGTGATTGTCCCAATTACATCGGTTTATAATTGTTCAACTGTTGAAGTAGTTTCGTAGTTCGATTTGTCATATCTGACCGCACGGTGAGGTTGAGACAACTGCATTTCGATTTTAAATAAGACATGTTTTTTTCAGTGCAAGAAAGCAAATAATCATAAAATTCCTGGATTGGTCATGCATTTTAGATATTATTTATTAACAGTTCAATTGATCAAATATTTAATGTTGGGTTATCCATATGATGATGGTCAACCAAAGTGGATACATATCTTTTACAGAATACTTGATTGACTAATTTTTTTCAACTAGTCTAAAAACTAAGATTTATAGTTACGATACAAATTCATTTTATGCTTATTTTATCCAGCAAACCATGATAATATAAAAAATAAATTACGACAGAATAGAGTTGGTTTTAACAATGAAATTGAAAAAAAATCAACAGAAGAACCAAAAAAAAAAACAAAAAACTGTCTAAGTTTTCAGACTATACACTTTTTTACACTGGTTTAGACAAATAAGAAAAAGTTCGATGACATGATTTGACTTATCTATGAAATAAATGAAAGCCTACTTAAAAATACGTACATTACAAACTTGTATTATTTTAGTTTTAATATGTAATGATAAAACAAAATAAAAGCCCAACTCCAAATATTAGCAGAGTAAATCGTATCGACAAAGGAAAAATCTCAGATTAAAAAATTTTCTCACAAGAATAAAATTTTCCCACGATTTATATTTACAGTGTAAGTAAAATAAGTCAAAAGTCAATCACCGAGATTCTTTTCATGTATTTTCTCTCTTTCTCTCTCTCTCAAGTCGTTTTTTCGATTTATGACGATGATCGCGATAATAGCAAAGATTCGTTGTAAATTTTTTGTTGTTGTATTTCTTAGATTTTTGGGCTTTTTTCCCTGGATAGAATAAAAGATTAATTGAATTTTGTTTTATTCTTTTTGTAAACGATTGTGATACGTTTGGTTTATTTAATTTTTTGTCTATAAATAGATTGATTTCGTTTTCTTGATCTTTTGAATTTGAATTTGTTGCAAAAATTTTGCATTTCGGGAATTTTGTTATTTAAAACTCATTGTTCTTTCGTTTTCTTGGAAAATAATTATTTCGTAATTAGAAAGAAATTATAATTATATTTTAATGGCTTACACAGGTAATTGATTGTCAGTGTTTTGATTTTGAACTGATAGATTCTAGCTGAAGTATTAACGCATTGATTAACTCATAGGGTTTAACTCTATTTAATACTATATAATTGGTTGTTGATGGGCTAAGTAAATTAACAAAGCAACAACAACGATTACAAAATATAAATTAAAAATTCACTTGACCGATTAGATCAAAAGCGCCAAGAACTGAAACTATAAAAGCTTTCTGATTGGTTATTGTAAATAAGACAAATTTTTAGAGCTTGTATAAGATTATTTATATGGATCCAAAAACAATTCAGCTTATTATTCAATCCCAAGAGAGAGACCAATCACTTTATAAATTTGCACACAAATTAAAGTAAATCCTTACATTATTTCTTCTACAATATTTAATATAATAAAATAAAAACATTTAACATATTTGCTTTCGGCTATTTTATCTTAAACCAAACTTGGTTAGTAACAGAAACCTTAATTTACAATAAAAATCCATTGAATCCATTGAAGAGAAAGATAGTCTATAAAAGAAAGAAAAACAGATAACTATCGAATTCAACCTTAAGGAATATTTCCTAGTTTATTAAGGATATCATATTAATTTTGTAAACCGTAAAGCTATATATATTGTTGACAACATTTGTGTGCTTCGGTTGTATGAAATATATTCAAAACGGTTATATATTAGTTTTACGAAGATTAAAAGAATAACCAAATTATGCAGCTCATGGAAGTAAAAGCTGCGCCTGAATTTAACTTCTTTCTTAGTTAAGTAATTGTCATCATTCCGTCAACAATAAAACTATATAATGTTTGTTTTTGTTTGTTTTTACAATCATAGTGGTATATGTTATTATTG
>OY856188.1:174528508-174551008 GCA_963693315.1 Diogma glabrata
AATAAATTTACCATGTATATATATATATAAATATATATATATATATATATATATATATATATATATATATATATATATATATATATATATATATATATATATATATATATATATATTTATATATACATATATATATATATATATATATATATATATATATATATATATATATATATATATATATATATATATATATATATATATATATATATATATATATATATATATATATATATATATATATATATATATATATATATATATATATATATATATATATATATATATATATATATATATATATATATATATATATATATATATATATATATATATATATATATATATATATATGTATATATGTATATATATATATATATATATATATATATATATATATATATATATATATATATATATATATATATATATATATATATATATATATATATATATATATATATATATATATATATATATATAAATTCGAATTATATGACAATCAATATCAATATTGTAGTAAAAACTCAACATAAATTGAGTTCCACTTTGTCTTCTATTGAAATTGTAATTAAGATTATATATATAAACTTATTCATACATTTTAATTATGTATATAAAAATTTGAAAAATAAAATAATCCGTAAAAGTTTAGTTGTTTTAACTAGAGTTTTACGTATGGATGCCGGAGGGATCTAATTTGATTGATTTGTAAATTTTTTTATTTTTGGTCTACGGGAGTGACAAGCCCAACGTACTCCAGTACAAGATAACAAATCATTAGTTCAAGATAACAGATCTTTCTCGAGCATCTCGAGACCGAATTTTTCGAACAGAAACTCTACTTGAGACTTTAAAAGCCATTTTATGTGTGAAAAATAATTTAACAAATTCTTGTGGAATATTTCATGACCTTTTCAACAACAATAGTAACCTCCTAAAAACATTTACGCAAATAAGAAATATTCCGAAAAACGAAATAATACTATACATAATTTTTTTTATTTATTGTACGTTGCACTTTTCATGTATTTAAATAATAGTACTTTGTGTATCTAGTTGCACAAAGTTGATTTTTTCCGAACGCGTCGTAATTTCGTCCAACGAGGCGAAGCCGAGTTGGACAAATATACGACAAGTGCGGAAAAATTCAATTTGTGCAACGAGTTGCACACAACGTTTTTTGCAATTCCGAAAACACAATTAAACAAAATTATTCTGCAACCAAATTTTTTACAATCAACATTCATATTAAAATATAAGTAAACATTTCTATTATCAACTTAGCATTGAGACAATTTTCTATGAAAAATAAAACAGTGCGGAAAAATCTCACTTTTTGATATTGTTGACAATATCGAAATACATTGAATTGTGATTCGTAATTGCAAAATAGTACTTTGTGTATCGAGGTGTACAAAGTGAATTTTTTCCCCACGCGTCGTAATATACGACAAGTGCGCAAAAAATCAATTTGTGCAACGAGTTGCACACAACGTTTTTTGCAATTCCGAATCACAATTAAACAAAATTATTCTGCAACCAAATTTTTTACAATTTACATTCATATTAAGATATAAGTAAACATTTCTATTATCAACTTAGCGTTGAGAAAATTTTCCAAAGTTTAAACAGTGCGGAAAAAAAATCAAAGAAAACAGTGCGAAAAAATAAAACAATGCGGAAAAATAAAACAGTGCGTAAAAATCTCACTTTTTGACAGTGTTGACAGTATCGAAATACGTTGAATTGTGATTCGGAATTGCAAAAAAAAATTTGTTTTAATTTATTTTAAAATTTTCAACAAAAAAAATATAAAAATTAAACTGCATAACGTTAAACCGGGCATAATTTTAAGCTGTATCAACGTTAAACGGGGTAAAGTTATACGAGGTTATAAGAATTTACTATGCAAATCCCTTCTATAAGAACTAAGGACCAGAAAACATTTTTCGAGCAGTAATGGCCCTTTTCGAAGCGACAATCTACTTCTGTTGTAAACTTTATGTATCTTTTTTGGGCTTAGGTAGTTTAGGTGTTTAATTGTGTTTTTCTTCTCGAGACTACGTAGCTTACGATTTTCAGATGGTTCTAAGTCACTGTACGGTATTGAGTATCCAATTATATATAGCTATAAAATGTTATCATAAAAGACAAATTATTTATTTTTTTAGCTATTAATAAGGCGTTTTGTTCCATTTTATTTACTTATAATGTCAATATCCGTCCTGTTATTAATATTAATAATTAATAGTTTTAATAGTCTGTTTACAATTTTAAAATTAGTTAAAAATGTCGAGGTGCAAAATGTTTAAGCTCTATATTAATTACTATTTAAAAACAATAGATAGTCAGCAAATAATCAAATTTTCTTAGAATTAATGTCCATTAAATCAATAATTCAATAATACGCTGACATTTTGAACCCTTTTTCGGAAATTGTATAAATTCAATTCAATTACAATTGTTCAAGTTTTGCCTAAATAAATAAATAACAATTCCTTATCAACTGTTGTTATCAATTTAAATTTAAAGAATATTTTGAATTTCTATCAATTAAATCAAAGTTAGCACTAAAAATGTCATTTCGTTTTGGATTATTAGCTAATTTATGGTAATTAAACTAAATTATTTGAAAAAGTGTGTAATAAACAACGAAAGAATGTTTTTCAATTGGTTGTATTAACAAATGCCAACGGCTAATAGTATTAATTATATAAATAAACACAATTTAATTGAACCATGACATTATGCATACTCGTAGTAAATTCATGCGCTAATTCAGATCATGACGAGCAATTGTTTTTAGCGATATCTGGGCATTTAGATATACCAAAATATATATGTATCATTAATTTAAACAAATACGTATCTCGTCACAAAAATACGCTTTTTCATGCCTGTTTATACCAATATAGTACATTTTGCCAGATATGAAAACGCTGCTTTCTTGAGAGAAAATTTGTTCAGTGTCGAGTGGGACAATTTCTCGATCTTAAAATGTTATAAGCTAAATGATATATAATCGATATTTATTATAAGTTATCAAATTAGAAATCGACAACCTAACATATTTAATAACAAACAATATTTCAATAACAATTAATATTTGATAACAAACAACTACCATCAAATTTCCCAATTTTTTTTAATTTTAGTTCTGAAAAAAATCTTCAAGTAGAATATTTTAAATTCCTAGGGATCATTATAGCCTCAAAACTATCATTTAAGGAGCATATAAAAATGATTTAAAAGAAATTTACACCATTTATATTTGCGCTAAAAAAATTGGAAACAACATTGATGAAAAAACTGCATGGCTTGTTTAATTTGCTTATCTGCGTAGTCACTTCAGTTATATGAATGTAATTTGGCACCCTGCTGCTTCTAAAGATATTATTAATACCATACAAATCTTGCAAAATAAGGTTTTGAAAGTTATAATGAAACTACCGAGACTTACACACACCTAAGACCTGTACAGTTACCGTATCCTTCGTATCGAATGTATGATGAAATATCATCTGATACTATTTATACATAAAATAAACAAAAATACTCTCATGTGTAGTATCAATTTGATTGCACTTACAAGTGCATACTCCTACTCCACACGAAGACAATCCCATTTCTACATTCCTAATGTAAAAAAAGTACGAGCTGGAAATAATGCATTCTTCATGGGTCTCAATTTATATAATTTACTTCCTTCTACGGTGAAACGTATCAGATCTATCAATAAATTTAAAGAACTGTTAAAGAAACATGTATTTGTTGAATGGCATGATACCGATAGAAACAGGATTCGATGTGATGTTATATCATTTGCTTCTTAAAATTTTGTAAATTTATTTTTGAATTGTTTGATTTATAATTTATATCTTGATTTATATAATAAACACAAATAACTAGTTAAGATATTTATTTAATAATTAATTAGTATAATAGTTATTACTATTAGTTTTTTATTTTTATGCATTATGCATTATGTATTTTTATGCATTATGAAAAATAATGCAAATTTTATTTAACAATACATTTACCCTGTACAGTGTAAACTTTTGGATATGAATGTAATAAATAAAGAAAAAAACATTGAACATTTATTTTCTACTAGCAGGACCCGGCGTGCTTTGCTACGCTTATAAATAAAGTTTGTGCACAGACATTTTGTTGACGTAGTAGCAATGATTTCAAAAAGTAGGAATGAGAAATGATAGCGTAGTTTTTAATTTTTGTTTTTAAAAATATGAATAAAAAATAATCAGTACTTTAGCTCATCAGTTCGGAAAATTGGCGTATATGAAAAATTGGCGATCAAAAAAGTTTTCGAGTAAGCTATAAAAAAATTTAAATGACTTGTTGAATTAGTAGAGGTGTGTCACTCATCTCTATATAGAACATTATACAGAACAAAAATAGATTCACAAATGTTCACAGTTCTGCATTGTATTTGTACCCGACACGAAACACACAAAAACTGTTCTAAAGAAGTTTTTCTGAGAAATGAAAAATGCTGTCACATTGCAATATTCAAGTGAATTACAATAATGACTTTGATCTTAATCACTCACAAAATCTCTCAAAATTTTATTTTTTACACCAAATAGCGTAAAAGTTTTGTTTATTTAACATTGCTCGCATATTTCCGCCATCTCATACGAAAGAAAACTCGAGAAAACTCGTAAATATAACATTGACATTCAATTACCATTGGGTCATTTTTATCCAGTGGCGTCATTTCACCAAAATCTTGGGGGGGGGGGGGGGCGAGAATTTAAATGACATAAAAAGATTTTTTTCGTAAAACATAACATACACATTTTTATACACACATATATTTAAAAGCATTTAAATGCATCGACTTAGAAATAAAAATAAAATGCTTTTGAGCTACATTGGTTACTCTGCTAGTCTTCTGGTGTTGTTTCATCGAAGAGAATGCCGCAAAGTTCTGCAAAATCCCTTCATTTGTTAAAAATAATTTCAAATTTAGTATCATCTCTGCATTGTTTAAGCATCAAGAAAGTAGTTTTAATTAAAATGCTTGTGCTAGAAATTATTATATCTTTGCTTTGTAACTGTTCAGAGAGTGAATTTGTAAACGACAGCAGATCGTGCAGCATAGAAAAAAAAGGATGGTTTTTCAATACGATTTTTTAGATCCCGGTCATCCCGGGATTTAAAATTTATGAGTCACATAGTCCCAGGATCCATAAGACACCACGGGATTGCAATCCCAACGTGACTCCTTTTATGTCGAATCGTTTTTTTGTTTGTTTTCCTTTATTTGTCTCAGAGAGAAAGAGTTATGTCTACCCTAAACTGACCAGAGCCAAATCGTTAAAATGTGGGACAAAATGCAAACATTCTTCCAAATACTAACTAATTAGAATTTCTATTGCGAGAAAGTGGAACGGTGAAAATGTGCTAACTAGATTGTGCATAAATTTACTATTTAATGCTTTCCTTTACTATTTGTTAACTATTTAATTCTTCAAAAAATTCTTTTATTTTAATTGGACATTCAACCGTTAGGAAATATGCTTGCAGTGGTTCGTACATTTTCTAAATTCTTTCTAGTGCTGGATTAACGCCAGCCAGCGAGTTTCAATGTATCCAATAAGTTGGTTATGTTCAACATTACTTTTGCCGTAGAACTCCTTCAACGTCTTCAGTACAGACAGTAAAATATCCAAATTTTTTTAACCCTGCCATTTAAATCAGCAGCATTTCTTATTGCATTATTTAGAATATGGGCTGCGAATCAAATACCCAATACACTCTGGTCCAAATTCGAGTTTAGCTTGTTTTTAAATTTTCACCCCTTGACGTGACACCACTAAAATTGGTGTTCGTGTTATCAGCGCAAATTGCAACAAAATAACAACAAAACTTGTTTAAGCTACTGGAGCTGGCGGCTTATAGCAACGCTTTCTTATGTTTATCTGTATCTATATGTCTTTTAATATCATAATGTCCACTGTTAATTTGCAAATTTACTCCGACTGGTAATGCACGAAACTTTTGCGTCGTTATATTTTGATTTTTTTATAAAAGGATAGTCCAATTCAATATCGTATGAGAATTTACGTAAACGTTTTCTATCCGTCTTGATTTGCAGGAGAACTTTTTAAATATAATTTTAAAAATTAGTATAAATTTACCTTTTATAGTAGCTTAAAACTTTTGTTACACAAGTAAAGACTGCAAAACAGTTGAAACAATTTATTTTAATTTTACTAAATAATTAATATGTTTTCTGTATTCTGTAAGTATAAGAGGTATACAGTATACCTCTCGTTCTATCTTTTGCAAATCTATACCATTTATCAAGTTTTTATGCTGTTTACTTTGTTTGTTCTTCATTGAGAAAAAGAATTATAAATTAGAAAATAATAATTTTACTTTTGAGCTACCTAGTTAAAGTGTGTTTTAAACAGAGTTTGAAACGCTATCTATACCACTCCTTTACTTTGTTCTTTCAGAGTGCGTAGCTTAAAAAAAATATAACACTCTCACATACAGGAGTAAAAATAATAAAATATCATTCTTGCTACTAAATTGAAATAAATATTTTCTTTCAAATACTCAAAACATTTATTTTTGCGTCAAATTTGATGCTTTCCAACGTAAAATGCTTCGAATGATTCGTTCAATTATTCATGTATTATTAGAAAAATGAATATAAAGGATGACGTAGAGTGACTAATTTTCTTCTTTTGCAAATCGAATGAAAGAACAGGAAAATGTAATCAAAAATTTTACTCCTACGAGTAAGAACGATATTCAAATTATGAAGATTTTAATTTTTGAATATTATTTCAAAGGATTGAAATGAGTGCTCGTATAAAGTAAAATTGTAAACTCTGGTTTGAAAATTTAAATGTGTATGAATTTATACGGAAAACTGCGTCTTTTTAAGTAAAATATTTTGTATTTTATTTTCCATAATATACTTTCGATCTCTCGTATATACACCGGCGAGATGTTTCTATAAACAAAAAAACCTTTTCGCTGAGGTAGATCTGTTAGACATTAAAAGATATGTAAATTATTGAAGTGAAATAACTGAGTTTAGTATTTCTAAAAAAATTATAGTTAAAACACTATTTTAGTAAAAAAATATTGCACTGGTTTGTTCTCTCAATATGGTTAAATCAACATATAGATAACATTATACAAACTGCAAGAAAAAACTGTGAAGCCATTGCTTTGACTAAGATATTGCGCAAACTGTACGTAGGTAGATATAAGATTTTTTGATTATTTCGATAATGCGGGCAAATGTGGTGGAAATATTTGTTTCGTGGGACGCTTCGTGTGACAGATTTCTCCGTGGGACAACGCAATGAGATGTGTGTCATTTTCCCGCAGCGTGGGACTTCTGGTCAGTTTACTACCCATAAACGTGCGTAAATTTTTCATTTGATTCAAAATTGTACAATTATTGCGAGCTTCTTTTAAATCTATAAGAAAAACCTACCACAAAAAAATAATAGTTTCTCCCTCCCTGTGACTATAAAAAAATGAACAAAGATTGACGTTTAGGATACGTTTTGGATTTTATTATTACCAACCAAACATATAATTTTTGCTATTTTATGAATTAAAAATTATAGTCCATATAGCGAAAAGAATTTGTCAGCAAGTTTGCATAGCATACTTTGAAAATATTTACATAACTTAAATATTTGTTCGTGTCGTTAGAAAATATTGCTTGTCCATTATAAAACATTCACTTTTATAAAATCACTGGAAATAACCCAATTAATTTAAATTACTCCCGTAATTATTTTCATTCATTTTATAAAAATTAGCACAACTATCAAGAAAACTTTTCATATGTTATAGGATTTTACATTTTAGAATTGTTTTTAATTTATTGCTTTTAGTAAAGTCTTGTAAAGTTTGTACAATATGATATAGGTAAAAAACAAGGCCAAACAGTCAGGGTTCTCCAAATAAGTGGGGTATGATTAGATTGTGTTCTCCTGCATGTACTTACTTTTAAGTTTATAAAAATTACCAATAACAATTGAAATTTGAATGTTAAATACTGCACTATAAACTCTCGAGGAACCCTATACTAATGAAATATTTTGTTTCCTCTGGCTCAGACACGAATATCTTATAAACAAAACACAATCGTTCTTCTAAAAGCGGTGATGCCGCGCACCTTATAGTACGACAGAATTTTTTCAAAATACACTCCCACGGCGTTTTTGGAAGAACGATCGTGTTTTGTTTATAAAACTGATTTCAGAAGATTAGAAGCAATACGACTGCCTTTTGTATCGGTGGCGCTCTAGTCCTTGATACAAAGAACGATAACGGTTTGAATGTTGCGGTGAACTGTACTTTCGTCGGGCCAAAATAATATGTAACGTAATAATTATATTATCAGATATATTTCAATTAATAGTATACGATAAGTATACGATAGTATACGATAATACATATTAGTTAAGTAAATCTTCTAAAAATTAGACGAATTTACAAAATAACAGTGCATTGAAATTTTTATAGTGTATAATTCTATCACGATTGGATGATTTTATTGAATCGATGTATTTATAGTATCAGATCCTTGGGGGGGGGGGGCAATGCCCCCCCCAGCCCTACCCAATTGACGCCCCTGTTTTTATTGCAACTTATTTATTTTAATATGGATCGAATTTCAAAATGTCGTTTTAATTCTATTTATTTATTCGAGTATTGTGGGTACACTATATTTTTTGTTTTTCCGTCTGGTGCGTTCACGAATAAATCAGAAGGTTTCTCTAACGCGGCAGCCACATATAGTTGTCCATGTCCATGTGAGAAGAACGGATTCTCCAAATCTAGTCCACATACTTGCAGTTTCCGTGTGCTTTGTTGATGGTAATTGCAAAAGCGAGTTGCACTGGAAACTAAACGTTTAAATCTGTTGGGATCATTGAAATATGTGGCCTGTCTGTCGTGGCAACACTACATCTTCCTCTTCGAATTTTCCACTCAAAATTGTAGCTTCAATGACATTGTTCATCATCTTTTTCACCGAAGTTCAAAAAAGTTTGTGCAATTTCAAAATATGTGACATATTTGAAATTACAATATGTGTCACAACAACACATATAAACCTTTTAAGCATAGGTCATAGGCTCTACAACATAATGCTTTTTAAGACGTTGATGGACGCAAATTTCTTTTTTTTATATTCTTCTTAAAGAATGGAAAACCTAATAATAAATCCTTTCACATAATAATGTACGATATAGGGATATATTTCATGATAGGATTGAGGAAATAAAAACAATATACTTTTTTTTTCAAATTTGCAGGAGCAAAGCTAAAATTAGGTTCCTAATTATCCTAGTGCTAGAACCATATACCAAGATCATATAACGCATTGTTTACCTCAAGCCAGCATATATAATAATTATATGGAAGCTGATTTGTTCGAGCAAGCAAAAAGTTCATTCTTTTAAAAAATAAAAAAATTACGTCCATCAATACCTTAGAAAGCATGTTCTTATGTGTTGTTGTGACACGCATTGTAATTCCTACTACCCAACACATTTTATTTTAAGAAAAATAGAGCGTTATCGTCAAAGAATAATCCATAACTAAGACTAAGGGTACTATCGTTGATTGAAAAAAGTACATCCGCCAGCACACCTAAAATATCACTTATCCTCTTAATATAAGTGATATCTTACTGCCATTGTCGGTAGTATACGATATCTCACGTAAAATGATTTGCCTATAGCAGGTACTAAAGTAGGCCGCTTTGTCACATCCATAGATCCAAACATTTTAAATTTTACATATGTTCCTGCGGGCGGGCATATATTATAAATTCATTGGTATTATTGCATTGTAACTGTTTGCAAATCACCATTGCAAACGTGTTGCCGTCTAAGGGCCACATTTTTAATTAGTTTGTTTATCATACTTACTATCCATGTTTGATTATACATAAGCTATGCTTCTTTGTATAGTATTTGTGCGAATTCCATTTCGTAATTTTGAGCTTTTGATCGATGCTATCAACTATCTTTCTTAGTTGAAGAAACATGCATTACATACAATTGCAAACCAATAACATATTTAGTTTATTACCATAATAACAATAACACATTGTATAGATGATAAAATTTGTAACATCATTATGTGTTTAATTCAAATATATATAGTTTGGATATACAAATGTAATTGTTTCAGATTATACTTTCATTTTTTAATTTCATTAAATTATGTTCAACAAAAAAAATTGATCAATGGAATCTAACCGTATAAAACGACATTTAAAGAAAAATCAAATTAAATTATTATCAACATTTAGGCAGAACCCCTTAAGATAATTATAATGGCCCTGGGGTTCCCCTTGCCTGTTACCTATGCGCAAGTGTACACAACAACTTCCCAAAGTTTCATGATGATCGGATGAATGGTTTATTAATGCATAAACGACAAACATACATACTTTCAATTTTATATATAGAGATTTTTCATGGTTGCTTTGTTTTAAAAACTTTGTAAAATTATATGAAAATACAATAGTAACTACCATTTATAAAGTTTCCATCCCGGGATTTCCCGGGAAATTAGCTATTTTATATAACCCCGATTCCCGGGATTTTTATTAATTTCACGGGAAATCCCATATAGTTGTAATTATAATTAAATAATAGTGATCTCTAAAGTTTGGCGTATAATCAATCATTTTTTCCGGTCCAGTTTACGTAATATGTAAAATATCGCGATATTTTTGTTCATATTGCACGAGTGAACACTATCATTATTTCTTTTTTAACAATGAAGGAAGGGTTGTAACAACTTAAAATCAGCTCATCGAACTCGTTTTAACAACAATCAATCTAGTGGTATTATCATACAGTGCGACAGTCAAATTACTAAACAAAAAATATTTGATGCCCTTAAAGCAAAGAAAATTGATATTGGACGTAACTTAACCGCAACGGATTTTGGATTATCCACACCACAAAACAATGATGAAAACAAAACCTCATATTTTAATATCACCGATCACATCTCTTCTTATAAACAAATGCTGCTATATCAAGCAAAACAATTATTGAAAGATACAAAACTTTATGAATTTATATGGTTCCAAAATGGAAATGTTCTAGCTCGTAAATCAAAAACAACAAAAATTATCAGAATAAAATCTGTTGAGCAGATTGAAGAGTTACGTAAAGTATAACCACAGGAAGCAACAACAGCTGTTCATAATTGCCTGAGTATTTTCTTAATATTAACTGTATTTTCTTAAAATTAATTTTTAATTTATAATTGTATTGCTGTTTTGAATCTTTTTCTCTTTATTTTTCCTTTCTATGAATTATTTATTATGGATATTTCAATATATTTCCAGAATGTAAACGGACTTCGAACGAAAACGGGAGAATTTCTTAAAAACATTAGGATTACATATTACGATATTATTTGTTTAAATGAAACTTATTTGAATGAAAATATACTTGATGATGAACTATTTACAAACAACTATGTTGTCTATAGAAAAGATAGGGATTTGACATTATTTCCTGGCAAATCTGATGGTGGTGGTGTTCTTATCGCGATAAAAAAAAAGTTTCATTCATATCGACTAAGCTCATGGGAATGTTATTTAGAAGAAATTTGGGTATGTATTAGACTGAAAAATACAAATTTATATATCAATGTTCCTTACATCTACCCGCAAGCAAATCAATCCCATTATCGAAGTTATTTCGATAATGTCAATAATATCATCAATACTAATACATTAGACTCTCAGTTCCTACTTGTAGGTGATTTTAACTTATCCAATATTAAATGGTCAAAAACAACTTCTAATTTTTTAGAACCAATTTTACACGATTCTGGACCTGCTCAAGAACTAATAGATACACAAAATTTTTCAGACTTGCAACAGTTTAACGGAGTTTTTAATGCCAACGATAGACTGCTAGACTTGGTATTGTCAAACATTCCTTTTTACAACATTACAGTTGATAAAGCTATTGAATGTCTAAGCAAAATCGATCGACATCATCCTCCCTTATTAATATCACTCAATTCGAATAAGATACCTCTTCTTAAAGAATATAAAAATCAGAGATACAACTTCAAGGGCTGTAACTATAAACACATCAATCGCGAAATCAATTTAGTAAAATGGGATGAATTGTTGGGGAATCTTAATACTAATAACTCAGTAGACATCTTTTATACTGAGATTAACCGAATTATATCGTCTTATATACCCAAGATAGCAGTCAAAAGCCGGAAATTTCCAGATTGGTATTCCGATAGTCTTATCGAACTGATAAAATATCAAAACAAATTTCGTAGTATATACAAGCGCACGGGTGACACCGAATACTACAATATGTTCTCCACTGTTAGAGCCAAAGTTAAAAAAGAAATTAAGATATCTCATGCTAATTATATGAAATCATTGGAGCTAAATATATCATCCAATCCAAAATATTTTTGGGCATACACAAAAAGTCTCAAGAAGTCTAACACAATACCTGCTTTAATGAGCCTAAATGAAAAAACTGCTAAGACACCCGATGAAATTTGCGATCTCTTTGCAAACTATTTTAGCTCTGTCTACAACAATAACACATGCAGTATAAGGCCTAGTAATAATAACAGAAATATAAATATATTAGACACATTTGTTATATCTGACAATGACATCATTTTAGAACTGAAGGCTCTTGATATAAATAAAGGAAGTGGCCCCGATGATATACCACCAATTTTTTTAAAATATTGTGCAGATTCTATTTACAAGCCACTTGCAATAATTTTCAATCAATCTCTAAGCGAGGGTATATTTCCAGCCCAGTGGAAGAATGCCAAAATAACACCTATATTTAAGTCGGGCGATTCAACAAATATAATAAACTATCGGCCGATCTCCATTTTAAACAGTTGTAGTAAAGTATTTGAAAGACTTTTACATAACGTCATATTCGAACATGTAAAAAATCAAGTCTCAAGCAAGCAACATGGATTTTTTAAAAACCGTTCCACAATGACAAATCTTTTAAATTTTACAGAATATGTGTACGCGTCATTGGACTCCGGTTTCGGAGTTGATGTGGTGTATACAGACTTCTCTAAAGCATTTGACAAAGTAATCCATGATGTACTTCTATCTAAACTAAAACGTTTTGGTATAGGAAATCTGTTATTACGATGGATACGTTCATATTTAGAAGAGAGAATGCAATACATTCAACTCAAAAACTGCAAATCAAATACTTTTACACCTACATCTGGGGTTCCGCAGGGGTCCATATTGGGTCCGTTATTATTTATATTGTTTATTGATGATATTATTGACAACCTCAAGTGCAAGGTTCTTCTATTTGCAGATGATTTAAAAATATTTTTATCAATAAAATCCCTTAATGACTGTGTAACATTACAATCGGATCTAGATTGTTTATACAATTGGTGTGTTGAAAATGATTTGCATCTAAATGTTGAAAAATGTGTCTTGTTAAAAATTAAACCAAGGCCAATACATATTAATGTTCAATATAACATAAATAACTGGACACTTTTGCAAAAACAATCTGTACGCGATCTAGGAGTCGTTATAGATAATAATTTAAAATTCAATGTCCACATACAGAACATAGTCAATAAATCGTACAAATTACTAGGATTTATAATGAGAGTCTGTGCTGATTTCAAAAATGCTAAGTCTCTTATTTCTACATTTAATGGCTTAGTGCGATCTCATCTCGAATATATATCTCCAATTTGGAACCCAAAATATGTTATTCATATTTTTACAATTGAACGCATACAAAAAAAATTTACGAGATTCTTAAATTTTAAAATGAACCTTCCTAAGGAACCATACCCGGATAGACTTAAAAGATATGAATTGAAATCGTTAGAAGAGAGACGTACTAATACGGATGAGCTTACGTTGTTTAAAATTATTAATAGATTGATCGAGACCGACTTAAATGATTCGATTCGGCCTAGAGATAACTCATCTTACAATATACGAAATCCGCTACTTCTTCATCTAAACACATACAAAACAAATTTAAGAATGCATTCACCATTAATAAGATTGCAAACCTCGCATAATTATAATTTCAATCATATTAACTTGTTTTCGTCTTCGTTTTCCGTATTTAAAAAATCAATTTTACAAAGTAATTCAACTTAAAACAACATGTAAACTTTTTTAATAATAAATTGTAATTTAACCATTCTAACCTATAGATTTAATATTAACAAAAACCTAACAACAATAAATTTAACTATATTTCTTTTGAATTACAAGTGTCTTTATAGAATACTATAATGTATTTCATAGATTATTTGAATATTTCACTTTAAATTAAATTTTTTTTTTTTTTCTTTGTATTGTATATATATATGTAGATAATTGTATAATATTTATACTAGCATGTAATGGACATAATGTCTGTATGTTAGTTTTTGCGAATGAATAAAATAAAATAAATAAAATAAAACATATTTCATAATAAATCAGGTAGCAAAAGCTTGCTATCATTGCTGAATTCAAAAGATCAAACAATCAAAAGTTCGGATATATTATATATGTAAACAAAAATATAATATAAATATATAAATATCGTTTAAGCAACTTCGAAATTAATATCGATGTATCAAGTAAAATTATATAGTTTTGTTGATAAATATCGATATTTTCTTCAAAAACCATAGATATATTGATATGGCAATTCTCTTTCCTTTCAATCTTTCAGAAGAACGAATTTCTATTAATTTCATCAAGAATTCAAACTAGTTTTCGAGCTTCTGATAGACATCCAAAACACAAAATGGCGCAATTTCAATTCACAAGATCGCGATTTAGCATAAAAAAGATACTAATTTAGTCAAATAAGAACAATTGGGTATATCGGGTTAGGAGGTTATGAGAAGTTTGGCTGCAAATGGAACGCAGTCTCAGGTGTGAAATAAAACCAATATTTAAAAATAAGTATATTGTTCGTAATCACTCACTGTAAATTTTACACATAAAAGTATAGATATTTCTTGTAAATTGTTTTCGTATAGGCTTATGCACAAGTTTTGTTATTTGTTATCGATAAACGTGGCATTATTGTCTTCTTCCACTGAGGTCAAGGTGGTTTGGACACGGTTGTTAATATAGCAGTTGGAATAGTGGAGCAAAACACATTTGCAAATCTATTTTACAAGAGGGTTCAATTTTGAAACCCTTAATTTGTGGTGAATGCAGTAAAATTTATTTGCGAATACGATTTAGATTCTGCTTTCGATTTATTTACAAATTACCAATTACTTATTGTCATCAAAATTATCATCATAACTGGCCGCGACTGCTAAAAGGTTAAGATCTACTGAAAAGTACACGAGCAAAAATTTTTCAGGGCACAAGTAAGGTCCTGATCAGGTTTGCCCTAGTCCGGATCAGGCATTGGTAGGGCAGCCCGATTGGGCCCTAATCATGAGTGTAACACTTTTGCCCTATCAGGTCCTGATTAGGATTACAGGATCAGACCCTGATATATATTTTTATATTATATTATACATAAATTAATCAAAATAAAATTAAAAAATTACAATGGAAAAAATTAAAACATACATACATACCACCTTAATCACTATTATTATAGTCTTTCAGCCGAGAAGCGATAACTAAAACATACATGAAACGATTTTAACTATATATTTATAAAATGGATAATACTCTAGTGAATTTTAATCAATTGAAATCTCAGCAAGGGGTCAAATACGAAAAACCTGATCAGGGCCGGATATATTCATATAAGGTTAACCCTAAAAGGGTATTCTAAATCAGGCCCGAAACAAGCTCACATCAGATTGCCCTAATAGAAATTGCCCTTGTAGGACAGACCAGGCCCTGATCACGCCCTTACTGTATTCAGGATTTCCCTAACTAATTTCTGCTCGGGTATATGAGCAATTTCACGAAGATTCAACAACGTTTTGACTTGACCCATTTTAGTTTTGTTTATTTTTTGTTTATAGATAGTCTTTCATAAATAAAAAATACAAGTTCTCTTAGAATTTTTTTCTTCGACCAGGGGTCTTCACAGGGTGCTCCTCAATTTTTTGTTATTTTGTGATGTGAGTGCATTTTGACGAGCGATTGTAGAAAAACTACTCAATCGATTTTCATAAATGATATGTCGTTGAATAGGTATTAGAACAAAGTTTTTAAAAATGTATACTGTTAATATTTTGAAATAATTTTTAACGGTGTTACATAAGAAAAAAACAATGTAACATAAGAAAAGATGGTACAGCCTCTTTTTTTTTTTAAACTAAATTGAAGCTTATTTTATATCTAACAACTTGTGAAAGTCTAGGACATGCGTTATTTTTTGTTTTAAAGATAAAATTCGTTGTGCATATCACTGTCGGGAATCAGTTTTTTTTGTTCTGAAGGAAAATTATAAAAATGGCGTTATAAACTAAGAGATTTTTTTTTTTGTTGAATATCAAATATTTTATTATTAGATGAACTTTTTAAAATATTATAAAAATTATATATGTAGTACAATAAATAAAATAAATACAATTGTTAAAAATGATTTACTTATTTTACAAACGGAAGTTTCTTCTGAATAGGAAAACACCTCTGCAATTATTTTTATTGTATTAGATGGCATAAAAAAATGAAAAAATAAATAACTAAATATATTTTTTATTCGCCTACATATTAAAGTGTTACTTTATTACTGTGATTTGCGGCTTTAAAGTATCACTTTTTAACTATTTATTTTGTTGTCATAGCTACGTCCAAAAAAGTAAAAAGCCTTTGTATTTGTTTAAATTCTATGAAAAATAAAAATTTTTATCAAAGCAACCCTTAAATTCAAAATTTCATTATTCAATTAAAATAGTTGTTATCATTTGTTGTCATAGCTACACAATAATTTGAAAAAAATAATAAATATTTTGTCAAAGGTTACTTGTAACACATATTTTTATTTTAAAATTTATGAAAATTTATAATTTATTATTATTAGAATAAACAACTTTTCTTAAAATATTTTGCTTGCGGCGAATAAAAAATAGTATATGATGCACGGACGTAAGCTATTTTGGACTTAATGTGGGTGCAAATCTCGGCTAGCGCCTCGATTTGCAAACTCCACATCCGTCCAAAATCTTTAGCTTTACGTCCTAGCACCATAATGTACTATAGGAACTTTTGACTGGAGAAGTATTATGTTCGTATTATGTTATTATGGAATCATAAAGTAAATTACATTAAATTACAAATATTTTATTATTAAAAGTTTATTTTTTAAAATAAAAATTTTAAAATAAAAAGTTTATTTTTTAAAATATCATACAAATTATATATGTAGGTTAAAGAAAATAAATATAGTTATTAAAAATTATTTACTTATTTTACATTCAAAAGTTTCTTTTGAGTTGGAAAACATTTTTGCAATTAGGGCGATGATACATGTAAAAGAAATATCTTTCAGACATGAAAAATTACGCATTTAATTGGTTGAGGGGCGGTAACATTTTTTAAATTTCAAAAAAATATTTTTGACTGAAAGACAGAAAAAATATCTGTAAGATATAAAAACATAACCTAAAAAGATATTTTTTGCTTGACAGTTAAAACTGATTAACTGAAAAATTGATTTTAAAAGTAAGTTTTACCAATAATCAATTACAATTAACTTAATTTGATTATTTAATTACAATTAAAATAATTTGTTTACTTATTCATGTAGAAAATGTTACCGCCCTCCGCCATAAAAAATGTTACCGCCTCTCAACCAATTAAATGCGAAATTTTTTATATCTGAAAGATATTTCTTTTACATGTATCATCGCCCTTATTGTCTTAGTATTTAATAGTACAAAAGAATGAAATTTTTCTTTCTTTTGTTAATTGATATTCATTTTTATCGGCGTATCCAAAGTTCATGGTAGATTCCCATTTTCAAGCCCATTCGAATAGTTTTTTTGGTGTATCAATAATATTATCTTCGCTCGCCATACTATAACGGTGTGCAGCACGCTTCAGTGTACCACCAATTCCATCACAAGGTCCCTTTCCATATATAGTTTAAAAACAATTCATTATCATTTTTTTACTGAAAAATAATCAGTAATTTTTTGTTGTTTAAGGCAAAGTTGAATAATATTTTCCACTTTAATTACAATTTGGTCGTCAATTTGCATTTGCTTAAATCCGGGCTGCAAACCTGATCAGCAAGCGCGTAGCGTACGGATTTAACCCTGCAGTTGCGTAGTTTATTCAAAACTTTCTCACCGACCAATACATTTCGGTATCCATTGATGGCTTTTCTTCTGTGTCTAAATTAACTAACGCTGATGTACCACAAGGTCTAGTTTTGTCACCACTTTATTTTTAATTTTTTACTTTTAAATTAAAATCACCAGCAACCCAATAAATAATTTTTCAGATGATAGTACACTGTACAAGTCATTTGTTTTCCTATCTTTAAAAGGGAAAAGGCATGAACGAATAAAGCCCGCCCGGAGAGACTCTGCCATAAATGTAAATGATAACCTGAAAGTTTCCAATTGGGGTGACTGAAATATGTTCAATTTTAACTCAACCAAAACATGACTATTGATTGTTGCCAGATCAACGACCGAGTTTGCCAAAGATATTTCGATTATTGTGTTTCGATTAAAATGTCGCAAAATTTTGCTGAACTTGACTGAAATTGCTTTTTAAAAAGTTCATTTAATAATAAAATATTTGATATTTAACATAAAAAAAAAATCTGAATCTAAAAATCGCCATTTTTATAATTTTCCTTCAGAACAAAAAAAACTGATTCCCGACAGTCATATGCACAACGAATTTTATTTCTAAAACAAAAAATGATGCTAGTCCTAAACTTTCACAAGTTGTTAGATATAAAATAAGCTTCAATTTTGTTTAAAAAAAAAAAAAAAAAAAGAGGCTATGCCATCTTTTTTTCAATTACACCGTTTTTTTCTTATGTTACACCGTTAAAAATTATTTCAAAAAATTAACAGTGTACATTTTTAAAAACTTTGTTTTAATACCTATTCAACGACATATCATTTATGAAAATCGATTCAGTAGTTTTTCTACAATCGCTCGTCAAAATGCACTCACATCACAAAATAACAAAAAATTGAGGGGCACCCTGTGAAGACCCCTGGTCGAAAAAAAAAAATTCTAAGAGAACTCGTATTTTTCATTTATGAAAGACTATCTATAAACAAAAAATAATCAAAATTAAAAGAGGTCAAGTCAAAATTTCCCAAAAATTTGCTGAACTTGCGTGAAATTGCTCATATATATATATATATATATATATATATATATATATATATATATATATATATATATATATATATATATATATATATATATATATATATATATATATATATATATATATATATATATATATAATATATATATATATATATATATATATATATATATATATATATATATATATATATATATATATATATATATACAGTGTAACCTCTTTTAACCGGACACCGATTATCCGGAACATCTATTATCCGAACCAAATATTCATAATTTTTTTGTTTTCTATTAACCGGAAATTTCCAGTTATCCGTAATATTTTTATTTCAAATTCTCGATTTTTTTTTTTACTTGATGCTCATGAAATGTACTACTTTACAACAAAATAGAATTAGATAAAACAACTCTTTTAGGCTTTATTTTGTAAACTACTTTTTAGGCTTTATTTTGTGGCATACATAGTTTATTTATGTATTTGGAGCGGATTGATCGAATATTCTGCAGTGTTTTAAAAATTTTATTAATAAAAAATTAAACATGAGGCTTATTAAGGATTTAAACAAAAGAAAGCGAATTTTACTATCGATCCCAGATAAGGCGATCGTTATTTTAGATATGGAGAAAGGTAAAAGCGTGCGCTTGATACAAGAAAAATACAAGATTGGCAAATCAATAATTTATGATTTAGTTAAAAATAAAAATCTCATTTTGTCATTTTGACGCGTCCAAAACTGGAATGGCACAAAGAAAAACTCTACGAACAGCGGATAATCCTCAGGTTTAAAGAAGAGAGAAGCCGGAGCATATCAATTTCTGGAACAATGTTGATATACAAAGCTAAACAATTTCATACGGAAATGCAATTAAAAACACACTGTTGTTATTCCAACGGATGGCTTCAAAAGTTTAAACACCGATATGGAATCCGTCAACTAAAAGTGTCTGGTGAAAAACTATCTAGATGACATAGGTGCTGTTTTGTTTGTCAATGAGCTGTCTTATCTTATTGCCGAAAAAAACTTAACGCCTGAGCAGGTGTACAACGCATACGAGACTGGCATATTTTGGAAATGTTTGCCTCGTACAACTTTAGCTGGTCCTCAAGAATCTGCTGCCAGTGGATCAAAAAAAAGTGAAGAGCGCCTTACAGTCTTAGTGTGTTCAAATGCAGTTGGTAGTCATAAATGTAAATTACTTGTGATTAGAAAAATCAAAAAACCTCGAGCTCTTAAGGGAATGAAAGAATATCCAGTAATTTATAAATCTAACAAACAAAGCTGGGTCACACAATCTTTATTTATTGACTGGTTCAAAAATAGTTTCGTTAAGGAAGCACGCCTTCACTGTAATCAAGTAGGTCTAGCTAACGACTGTGAAATAGTTTTGCTTTTCGACAACTGTCCTGCACATCCAGATGCAAGTTTATTGATATAAAACAATATTGCCGCAATGTATTTACCTCCAAATTGCACATCTCTAATTCAACCGATGGACCAAGGGATAATCTGTAGCTTGAAGTGTCATTATCGAAAGGAAATAATGAAAAAACATTTAAATTTCGAAGACCAAAGTGATCTTTTTTCTATAAAAATTACGATCAAGGACTTCATGTGGTGTTTATATCGAACTTGGCAATCTGTTTCACCTGCCGTTCCAAGAAATACGTGGTATAAAATTTGGCCCCCAGATGATGATGATACTGTTGAAGAGGAACCACACCAAAATCATAAAGATGCAGTTACAAATGAGATAGCCAATTACGCCGCTGAATTAAACTTGCTCTTAGCAAGACAAATTTGTCTGAATGGATCGAATGTGATAACGAGGCTCCAGTATTTAGTATGTTGACAGATGCTGAAATGATATCAGAAATTCTAAATTCTAATAATTCAGAAAAAAATTTGGAAAATGGCAATGAAACCCAAGATAGCGAGGAAGATGTGTGTTATCAAACAAACATGTCAACGAATGATGCAATACAGGCTTGCAGTGATCATTTGAATTTTTGGAAAATCGACCTTACATAACAACGCAGGAAAGGAAATAATGCAAATTTGTGCTATACAAACCAAACTAAATGTAAATAAACCGAAGTTAACTCAAACTGTGTTGCCAAATTATTTAAAAAAATCTGAATTCTAATTATTTTATTGAATTGTTCACTTGAGAGTTTTATTTTGTTATGTATACTCGAATTAAGTATAGTATTTAAAATGAATTATTTATAAATAAATATGATTTTATGTTTTTGGATACATCCATATGTATGTGTGTATAAGAACAAACTTGTGTATTCATTTGTTTAGAATATTCAACAGAATATCTGTTATCCGGAAAATCGGTTATCTGGAATTCTCTTAGTCCCGAGCTGTCCGGATAAAATGGGTTACACTGTATATTTATATATATATATATATATATAATATATATATATATATATATATAATATATATATATATATATATATATATATATTATATATATATATATATATATATATATATATATATATATATATATATATATATATATATATATTATATATATATTAAGGTGCTTTTTTTTGGGCGACAATTCTTTTTTTCTGGTGCCCCACCAAAATTTTCTTGGAAATACCCAAGAAAACGTCCTCCTAAAATATGAGCCCTCAAAATTAAAGTTTAGCACTCGCATTTGCGTTTGAATATTTTCCATACAAAATACATGTAAACTTTAGTGTTTTTTAAAAAAAATTGCAGCTCAGCGGCCTTTTATACTATTTTAAAATGGAAAAAAGCAACTAACTCAGGATTAAATTATCTACAAAAATGCTTATAGAGATGTAACTGTAACTTACACCGGTGACACAGTACAGATCACAAAATTAAATTTTATATGAATTTCTTGTTCCTTTGTTTTTATTTCATAAATGGCTAAAGCTACAGGAAAAATGTCAATAGCAAAGTTGTAGTTAATTAAGTTTCCTACAAAAAATTCATAACAACCGAATCTCTATGATTGATATTTCTCGAGATAATAAGCTTTTATTTTATTAAAATGGATGTTTTAAGAGATTTTCGTCATCAATTTATGAAGACCGCAAGTTCTAAAATAATAAATATTTATAAATAAAAAAAAAATATATATATATATATATATATATATAATATATATATATATATATATATATATAATATATATATATA
>OY856188.1:174555340-174578225 GCA_963693315.1 Diogma glabrata
GAAACCCCTAGTTTGTCAAAACTACCCCTAGCGATAACAAGAGAACCGCTCACTATAAAAAAAAAAATTCTTCTATGAAATGTTTTTTTCTCTATTCTCTTTAATCAAAAAAATTTGCATGTAAATCAAAAATGGTCGGGCCGTAAACATTGATTTTTTGGTCGATTAATCGTGATTTTGCTCTATATATATATATATATATATATATATACATATATATATATATATATATATATATATATATATATATATATATATATATATATATATATATATATATATATATATATATATATATATATATATATATATATATATATATATATATATATATATATATATATATATATATATATATATATATATATATATATAAATATACATATATATATATATATATATATATATATATACACCAAAACGCAGAAATTTATTAAACAACATAAAAACATCATATTATTAACCAGCGACAAAGGAATAACGACAGTTTTAATGTTAAGGACCGACTACCATAGTAAAATCACAAACCTATTACTCGATGCTGAAACTATAAAACATTACTATCAGACCCCACAAATAACTTACAGCAAACTAACAATAAGTTGATACAGCGCTTACTAAACGAACAAATTATCACAAAATACGATAAACCTAAACTTACCACCTATAATACATCAGCTCCCAAATTATATGCACAACCGAAGATACACAAGCCGGGTATTCCTGTCAGACCAGTTATTGCAACCATAGATACCCCTTCATCCCAACTTTCGAAAATGATATCTGAGATATTAAAAAACTTATTAAACGATGATAACATTAATATTACAAACTCTATGGACTACAAAGAAAGGGTCACACAGTTAAAAATTGACAAAAAAGAACAAATGGTCAGTTTTGACATAATCTCGTTATTTACTAATATACCAACATATCTAGCGTTCGAAATCATTTACGAGAGATGGGACGATTAAACTAATTACACTAAAATATCCAAAACACTGTTCTTCGACATACTTCGGTTTTGTTTAATCAAAGCAAACTATTTTGTTTACAATAAGACTTATTATAAACAAATATTTGGCATGCCCATGGGAAATCCATTATCGACAGTGATATCTGATATTGTCACACAAAAACTACTTACAACAACACTAAATCAACTCACGTTTGTTCCAAAAATCTTTGTCAAATATGTCGACGACATATTTGCCATACTTCCATCAACGCACATAGACGATACACTTGATAAACTTAATAATTTCCACCCTAGATTGAAATTTACGGTGGAAAAAGAATGCAATAATCAACTACCATACCTAGACGTATTAACTATACGGGACCATGATGGTACCGTTAGTACAGATTGGTACAGAAAAAACACCACTTCAAACAGAATTATCAACTATTATACGCAACACCCACAGCAACAAAAATTAAATACAGCAACATATTTTATCCACCGCGTCTTAACACTCAGCTCGTCTAAATTCCATGTCAAAAACCACAACTTAATTAGAAACATCCTTAGATGCAACAACTACCCAAAAGATATAATACAAAAACTGCTTCACAAAGTAATAACAAACCACAATAAACAAACACCAACCATTTCACCCTCCATCGAACACACAACAAAAAACAGCTACAAAAGAATGACATACATTCACGGTATAACTGAAAAAATCAAAAAAATTACTAACACCTTTTGCCCCAACATAAAACAAGCCCTAACCAACACCAAAAACGTAAAGCGCATATATACAAAACTCAAAGATCCAACAGAAAAATTTCTCAAAACTAACGTCATATATGAAATACCATGTTTGGGTAACACAACCAATAATGAGAAATGCCTTAATACATACATTGGACAAACGAAACAACAACAGGGTAAACGGATGGCCAATCACAAAAATGATATAAAGCGCCTAAAAACTGACCCCACTGTACCAAAAACGGCACTAATGGAACACTATATGGATCAAAACCACTATCCAGACTTTGACAATGTGAGAGTTTTGGAAACTGAACAAAACTTGTCTAGACGGCTAACTAAAGAATCACTACACATTTACACACACAACACAGTCAACATTAAACGTGATACAGACAATTTAACTCCTATCTTTTGCAATGTCATCAGTAATGAACTCCACCAAAAATCAAAGCACAAAAACAACAAAAAACGAAAAAGATCACCAACACCAAACCGCATACAAACTAATTGCAACACCAACATTAACATTAACAACAATAATCTAATTAATACTAATATAAATAACCCAACCACAACACAACATAACAATAAAAAATTCAAAATAAAATAAATATTTAACAATATAGACCTTACTTATAAAAACAGCAAACAAAATGATAACATTGAAAATAATAGTCGATTAATGATTCTTGGACATAATGCACACTCCGACATTTTAATTATATTTTTTTTTTTTAACTCGTTTTTAATTAATTTAATTTTAGTAGTAATCAATGTAAATATGATTGTTCTTTTATTCTGTTCTTTTATTTTTTGTGTGTTAACTTAAATAAATAGATGTAATAGATGTGTTAACTTAAATAATAGATAAATAATAACAATAATATAACTCAATATCACCATTAAGCATGTAAATAGAACCCAAAATGTAAGTAATTCCTATTACTCCAAACTAATTATCATTGTTTAATCAAAAACAACATCCCAATTTTATTTTATTTTATTTTATATTATTGACTATATATTAGCCGAAACGTCGGAAAAATAATAACTAATAAAAACGAAACATTATGAAATAAATTCGTAATAGTTTAAATATACAGACCGATAAGCCGAACAACATCAACACATTTAATATACAACACGGTCGAAGAATAATACAAAATTAATATATATATATATATATATATATATATATATATATATATATATATATATATATATATATATATATATATATATATATATATATATATATATATATATATATATATATATATATATATATATATATATATATATATATATATATATATATATATATATATATATATATATATATATATATATATATATATATATATATATATATATATATATATATATATATATATATATATATATATTAGGGTGCTTTTTTTTTGGGCGACAGTTCTTTTTTTCTGGTGCCCACCAAAATTTTGTTGGAAATACCCAAGAAAACGTCCTCCTAAAATATGAGCCCTCAAAATTTATGTTTAGCACTCGGCATCGGCGTTTAAAGATTTTCCATACAAAATACATGTAAACTATAGTGTTTTTTAAAAAAAATATTACAGCTCAGCAGCATTTTATACTATTTCAAAAAGGAAAAAAGCCCCTAACTCAGGACTAAATTATCTACAAAAGTGCCTGCATAGATTTAATTGTAACTTAGACCGGTGACACAGTACAGATCACTAAAGTCAGTTTTATGTGAATTTCTTGTTCTTTTGTTTTTATTTCATAAATGGCTAAAGCTATAGGAAAAATGTCAATCACAAAGTTGTAGTTATTTAAGTTTCCTACAAAAAATTCATAGTAACCGAATCTCTATGATTGATATTTCTCGAGATAATAAGCTTTTATTAAAATGGATGTTTAAGAGATTTTCGTCATCAATTTATGAAAATCGCAAGTTCTAAAATAATAAAAGTTTATTATCTCGAGAAATATCAATCATAGAGATTCGGTTACTATGAGTTTTTTGTAGGAAACTTAATTACCTACAACTTTGTTATGGACATTTTTCCTGTAGCTTTAGTCATTTATGAAATAAAAACAAAAGAACAAGAAAAACACATAAAACTGACCTTAGTGATCTGTACTGTGTCACCGGTGTAAGTTACAGTTACATCTATTTAGGCACTTTTGTAGATAATTTAGTCCTGAGTTAGTGGCTTTTTTCTTTTTTGAAATAGTATAAAATACCGCTGAGCTGTAATTTTTTTTTTAAAAAACACTATAGTTTACATGTATTTTGTATGGAAAATCTTCAAACGACGATGCCGAGTGCTAAACATTAATTTTGAGGGCTCATATTTTAGGAGGACGTTTTCTTGGGTATTTCCAACAAAATTTTGGTGGGGCACCAGAAAAAAAGAATTGTCGCCAAAAAAAAAGCACCCTAATATATATGTATATATATATATATATATATATATATATATATATATATATATATATATATATATATATATATATATATATATATATATTTATATATATATATATATATATATATATATATAATATATATATATATATATATATATATATATATATATATATATATATATATATATATATATATATATATATATATATATATATATATATATATATACATATACATATATATATATATATATATATATATATATATATATATATATATATATATATATATATATATATATATATATATATATATATATATATATATATATATATATATATATATATATATATATATATATATATATATATTTATATATATATATATATATATATATATATATATATATATATATATATATATATATATATATATATATATATATATATATATATATATATATTTATATATATATATATATATATATATATATATATATATATATATATATATATATATATTTTCAATTAAAAAACCAATTTTTTTGGTTTGTAGCCTATATATTATAATAAACTTCGTCCAGAATGGGTTAATTTTATTTACTCATTCATTAATTAAAAGTTAACTCCTTTTTCAATCTTTTACTTGTATTGCAAATTGTATTGCATAAATTAATGTAAATTAAATTTGTTATACAAATGTTTACATTAATGAATTAAAAGGAGTTACCTAATACATTTTGCATAAATTAAATTTGAGTTCGCTAATACAAATGCAAGTATGAATGAAAACAGGTGTGGCCTATTTCAGATGTACGGACTACGTAGTATAGATTTCTAGTGGATTATAGAAGTTTCGATTTATTTATTTTTCGATATAAATAAGCAAACAAAAATATCAGATAGTCAGTTTAATTTTGCAATTAAAAGTGTTTTACAAATATTCGCAAGTTTAAGGAATAATCGGTGGTACTTGAGCCTGGGTACTAATAGTGAAAGAATCTGAACCTAGTGGAATAGTAAATACAGATTTTACGATTCCGAATATTATTGATTCAAATTGTGGAAAAGCGGTGAAGTTTATTGTACATAAATTGGAGACCCTGGAATTTATTGTAAGGAAAAACGGAAGCTGCTGTAATTTGTTGACAAATAAAGTTTGAGATTCTGTTAACCAAAGATCTGTCTTTTACTGTCATATTTGCTCAATAATCAAAAAGAACCAACGAAGAGTCGTTACAGTGGTGTCAGAAGTGGGATTATTGAAACAATGGTCAAGACAGTAAATATTAGTGATCTCAGCCAGACCCAGCTGAAGGATGAGTTGAAGAAAAGGAATGCTCCAATCCATGGAACGAAGGCAGAACTTGCATTCCGCCTGCGTAAAGTTTTAGAAGAAGCAGGCCAATACACAGAGGTCATAGAAGTAGAGTCGGAAGAAGCTCCAGCTAAGAATGCCCCAGCAATTGATCCGATGATGGTGTTGATAAAAGAATTGATGGCCCGACAAGAGAAACTGGCGGCAGAACAAAAATTAGAGCAACAACAACAACTTGCTGATCTGATGGCCCGACAAGAGAAACAGGCAGCAGAACAAAAAGTAGAGCAACAACAACAATTTGCTGATATGATGGCCAAACAAGGAAACAACCAACAACAACAACTTGCTGATATGATGGCCCGACAAGAGAAACTGGCAGCAGAACAAAAAGCCCGACAAGAGAAACTGGCAGCGGAACAAAAATTAGATCAACAACAACTACGTGAAGTAATCGAGTCACGTATATCCAGTGCGGAGGTTAAAATCAACAACATGGAAAGGGAGCTGTGGACAGTTACCGAAGAACAAGAGAAATTACGCAAACTTTCGAGTGAATTCCGTCAACTTTCGAGTGAATTCCGCCAAGAAATAGCACAAGTGAAGTCAGGTAACATGATCAATCCATCAACTGCTTCAGCTTCAGCTAGAGTGAAAACACCCGCATTTGATGGATCTACATCGTATCAGATATTTAAGATGCAATTTGAGATTGCAACAACTGGGGTTGATCACCAGCAAAAAGCAAATGCGCTTATATTGGCATTGAAGGGACCTGCTGCTGAAGTTTTGCAGACACTATCAGCGACAGAGCGTGATTACAACAAGCTAATGGAGGCCTTAGAAGTAAGATATGGGGAAAGTCATATGCAAGCTCTCCATCGCATGCAGCTCAAGACACGAAAACAAGGAGTCAGCGAAACTTTGCAAGAGTTAGAGGCTGACATTGTGAGACTGGTTAATCTATCATATCCGAATTATAACGCTGAACATCGAGACGAACTGGCAGCTGATACATTTATCAATGCTCTTCGAGATGTGCAAATGAGAAATCAGCTGTATCTAAGCGGGAAGAAGCTACCTGCGGAAGTCTTAGCATTGGCCTTACAAATGGAAGCTGGAAAAAGAGCGTATGGCTCAGATAGGGTACGTCAGATCGAAGTTGCTGAAGAACCTCTAAAAGCAGCGCTTGAGGAAGTGATCATGCGTGTCAAAAGTCTGGGAGATAAGCCCGAGCGAAATCAACGAAGTAGGTCTAGCAGAGTAAGATGCTGGAACTGTGGGAAGTTGGGGCACATCCGAAGAGAATGTAAATGGGAGCCACACCCGGAAGACAGACGACGCGTTCCAGATTCGGGAAACTAGATTGTGCCAGTTTTGAAGGGCGAAAGCTGGCTCAATTACAATGCCCTACATTGGTGGTATCACAAGTAAAAAGAGAAAATAGTAGTCTAGTCTTAGAGGCAACCGTTGGAAGCAAATCGTGCATGTTGACTTTGGACACAGGTGCTTCGAGATCGATAGTGCGTCCAGATGTGGTTTGTGATAGTCAGATCGATACAGCAAGACGATTCACCCTAAAAACAGCTACGGGTGAAACAGTTCTAGTTCATGGAGAAAGCGACCAACAGGTTCACCTTGGAGGAAATTCATTTAGGCACCGATTTATTGTAGCAGATATAGAAGATGAGTGCATAATTGGGCTTGACTTCATGAAAGAATACAATTTTATATTAGATCTGGGAAGCCACGTACTGAGATATGGAAACACAGAAATAGTGCTACACGCTACCAACGACAATGCTGAGGTCCGTGTTATTAGTGATGGACCGACTGAGATCCCGGCAAAATCTGAGAAAATCATTTGGACTAAGCTACTAGATAAAAGTGACCGAAATTCACCTGTGATGATTGAGCCAGCTAACAACGACTTTGGGGGAAACACTATGACTGGCCGAACGCTAGTAGCAGCAAAAGAGGGGGTAGTTCCAGTGCAACTGATTAACTTCTCAAATAAACGAGTGGTCATCAATCATGGAGAAGAAATCGCCAAATGCAGCACCATAAAAGAGATAATCAACTGTCAAGAAGAGCAGAAGGTCTTCATGCAGAGAAACAATCCCGCATTAGTAGCAATACTTCAAGATCTTAGTAAAAGAATGAACCCGGCCGAGTTCAAAGAAATCAAGAGAGTATTAACGAAGATGAGCAGCGTTTTCTCTACTGGAGATGAAGATGTTGGAAGAACAAACATCGTGCGACATAGGATCAACACTGGAAACGCTCATCCTATCAGACAGCCTCCTAGAAGACTACCACTAGCCAAACACGAGGAAGTGCAAGGAATGCTGGACAAAATGAAAAGTGATGGAGTCATCAGGCCATCTAAGAGTCCATGGAGCTCACCAGTGGTGCTAGTTAGAAAAAAAGATGGGTCAGCTCGTTTTTGTGTAGACTATCGAAAGCTGAATGAGGTAACCATTAAGGACAGCTATCCACTGCCACGAATTGATGACACACTGGATACACTATCAGGGGCCAAATGGTACAGCACATTAGATCTGAAGAGTGGCTACTGGCAAGTTGAAATGCATCCAGAAGATCGACGAAAGACAGCATTTTCTACTGGCAATGGGTTGTGGGAGTTCAATGTGATGCCGTTTGGTTTATGCAATGCCCCAGCAACATTTGAACGTCTAATGGAATGCGTGTTGCATGGTTTAACCTGGAAGGCCTGCCTAGTTTATCTTGATGACATCATTATAATGGGTCGCAACTTCGAAGAGCATCTAATGAACCTCGAAGAAGTACTCAGAAGAATAAGTAATGCCAACATGAAGTTGAATCCGGTAAAGTGCAATCTCTTCCACAAAGAAGTGAAGTACCTTGGACACATCATTACAGAACATGGAGTCAGAACCGATCCCGAGAAGATTGATGCTGTGAAAAATTGGCCAGTACCGAAGAATGTTCATGAGCTACGCAGTTTCCTTGGCTTATGCACCTATTATCGAAGATTCGTGGAGAATTTCGCGAATATCGCCAAGAGTCTACATAAATTGACAGAGGCAAATACCAAGTTTCTGTGGACAACCGAATGTAATGAGGCATTCTGCCGTTTAAAAGAAAAACTATGCAACACCCCTATACTAGCCTATCCAGAATCCGGAAAGATGTTCATTCTGGACACAGACGCAAGCAATGTAGGAACCGGAGCTGTTTTGTCACAGAAAGTTGGAGACGATGAGAAAGTGGTGGCGTACTTCAGTAAAGTTCTGTCAAAGCCGGAGCGGAATTACTGAGTCACGAGGAAGGAGTTGCTAGCTATCATCAAGGCTGTGAAACATTTCCACAAGTATTTGTGTGGACAACCATTCCTGATTCGCACGGACCATGCTGCTCTAAAATGGTTATTACAATTCAAATTTCCTGAAGGACAAGCAGCAAGATGGATAGAGATCCTGCAGAACTACGACTTCAAAGTTGAACACCGCAAGGGGAGGATCCATGGTAACGCCGATGCCCTGTCCAGAAGACCCTGTATAGAGGAGTGCAAGTCATGTAGCAGAACTGAGGGAAATGAGGCAATGAAAGTGAACCAAATCAAGTTCCAAACTCCTGAAGATTGGTGTACCGAGGCAATTAAAAGAGAGCAGCTAAAAGATCCTGCTATGGCTCCACTATTGAAATGGAAAACTGAGGGAAGGCGACCGGAGTGGAAAGAGGTCGCACCTTTAAGTACGGAGGTGAAATGCTACTGGGCGCAATGGGACTCACTATTTATGGACAACGGGATACTTAAAAGAAAATGGGAGTCTGCTGATGGAAAGAAAGTGTTAGAACAACTGGTGTTGCCATCAAGTCGAGTAGAAGAGGTACTGGGAAAGCTGCATGGAAGTATTTCTGGAGGACACCTGGGAGTCAATAAAACCCTGGCTAAGGTAAGGGAGAGGTTTTATTGGGTAAGGTATCGAACCGACGTAGAGCAATGGTGTCGGCGATGTGATACTTGTGCGGCGAGCAAAGGACCAAAAACTAGAACTCGAGGAGAGATGCAACAGTACAATGTGGGTGCCCCAATGGAGAGAATTGCTATAGACATCGCGGGGCCATTTCCGAAAACTACAAAAGGTAACAAATACATCATGGTGGTCATTGATTACTTTATAAAATGGCCGGAAGCTTATGCAATACCGAACCAGGAAGCAGTTACGGTCGCGGAAACATTAGTCAATGAATGGGTTTGCAGATATGGAACACCGCTCGAGTTGCATACTGACCAGGGAAGGAATTTTGAATCTCAACTGATGGAAGAGCTGTGCAGAACACTCGGCATTAGAAAAACACGAACTACACCTATGAACCCACAATCGGATGGCATGGTAGAACGATTCAACCGAACCATGGAAGAACATTTGTCAAAGGTAGTAGAAGCCAACCAAAGAAATTGGGACAAGGATATTCCGTTATTCTTGATGGCCTATCGTAGCGCAGTGCACGATACGACAAGTGAAACGCCAGCGAATATCATGTTCGGAAGAGAACTTCATCTTCCTAGTGACATCGAGTTTGGCATCCCTGGAGGTCTGGTATCCACGAAAACAGATTATATGGGACAACTAAGGGAGAAGATGAATAAAATCCATCAGCAGGTTCGAGATCACATTAAGATTGCCAGTGACAAAATGAAAACCAGGTACGACATAAATGCAAATAGTGGCGGTTTTCAAGAAGGAGAATTGGTATGGCTATACAACCCCAGAAGAACTAAGGGAAGATCACCCAAGCTGCAGCCAGATTGGGAAGGCCCATATAAAATAATCAAACGAATTAATGATGTCATCTACCGCATACAAAAGGGACCCCGTACCAAGATGAAAGTGATACATCTGCAAAGGTTGGCACCGTACCAAGGTAACAGCACCAATGCGATCTCTGATATTGTTCGGGACGAACAAAACTAAATGGAGGGCAATGTAATAAACTTCGTCCAGAATGGGTTAATTTTATTTACTCATTCATTAATTAAAAGTTAACTCCTTTTTCAATCTTTTACTTGTATTGCAAATTGTATTGCATAAATTAATGTAAATTAAATTTGTTATACAAATGTTTACATTAATGAATTAAAAGGAGTTACCTAATACATTTTGCATAAATTAAATTTGAGTTCGCTAATACAAATGCAAGTATGAATGAAAACAGGTGTGGCCTATTTCAGATGTACGGACTACGTAGTATTGATTTCTAGTGGATTATAGAAGTTTCGATTTATTTATTTTTCGATATAAATAAGCAAACAAAAATATCAGATAGTCAGTTTAATTTTGCAATTAAAAGTGTTTTACAAATATTCGCAAGTTTAAGGAATAATCGGAGGTACTTGAGCCTGGGTACTAATAGTGAAAGAATCTGAACCTAGTGGAATAGTAAATACAGATTTTACGATTCCGAATATTATTGATTCAAATTGTGGAAAAGCGGTGAAGTTTATTGTACATAAATTGGAGACCCTGGAATTTATTGTAAGGAAAAACGGAAGCTGCTGTAATTTGTTGACAAATAAAGTTTGAGATTCTGTTAACCAAAGATCTGTCTTTTACTGTCATATTTGCTCAATAATAAAAAAGAACCAACAAAGAGTCGTTACAATATGATGTTTTTATCAATTTATTTTGTATTAAAACATTTTTACGCGTTTCGATGCTTTCCGCATCATTTTCAAAAAACAATTCTTAAATTTCTTATAAAAGAAAACATTTTTTTAAGCAAATCAAATCTTATATAAAAACAGAAGTATGTAAAACCATAAAATAATTTCATATAGGCCAACAGAATTACGGATTGTACGTGTTGTTGTTGGTAACAGGTCAGAAATTTTTTTAATCTCTGGAGTAGGGTACTCACATAATGGACATGCCGAGTCCACTCGCCCAGCACCTGGGCACTGGAGTTATGCAGCAAAGTGTGCTGGAAATTTTTTTTTTGCTTCCTTGTAAGCGATATAACTCGTAAATGGTGCACTTTAGGATACTGGTGCCATGGAACTTTTTTGCTCCTTAAATGTTTTTCTATAACTTAAAATTAAAAAAAAACAAAAATAATTTGTTTTGTTGCAAATTTTTGCGAAAAATGGCGAAAAAATGTCTAAAAACCGATGTTTTTCAATTGAATTTAGTTATTTGCAAATAATTGTTTATAACATAATTGACACCTTTATCTTGTAGCAGAAACCTCAACCAAAAAAGTAAACTTCAGAACGTTTCATTCGGCCTGATAGTTTTTGCACAATTCCATTTTGCACTTAATGCCCCTAAAAAGGTTGTTAACTTTGGGCAGGCCGCAAGGTCTGAGTTTTCATCCGATCGCAATCTGCTTGACGAGAATTGAAAGGATGTAGTGTCAGCTTTAAATAGCATCTGTGTTGCCTATACCCATATTCAATATTAACAACAATTACAGTTGTTCAAAAAACCGCGAAAATTCCTTAGTTGTAAAATTAAATTTCTCAACGGATTTTCAACTTAACGAGATGCGTTTTTAAAATTTGCAAAGTGCTTAGAAAACCACAGATTTTAGAAAATAGACCTCTCTAACATGATTTGGGACATGATTACACATAAGTAGTTCATTACTTTTTCATTAAATTTATTTGTCATTACAATAATACTCAATTATACATCGTGTCGCTACGTACGTTTTACGTATACTAAACAGGACGTTTTATTTTTTCATAGAGTATGTTACAAGCAGTAGTCAGAGTAACCAATCGCGTGTTGGGTAGGCACAGACCCAGCATCTTGTGAGCACAACAGTATCATTTTGGAGGGAAATTCTCGGTTTCTGCAGTCGATATATGGCATACAAAATCAATGTTACAATCGTGGTTTCAAAAACAAACTGGGCCATAACTCGGACTAAATCATGTTAGAGAGGTTTCTTTTTAAATCTTCGGTTTTCTAAGGGATTTGCAAATTTTAAAACCGCATCTCGTTAAGTGGAAAATTCGTTGAGAAATTTTATTTTGCAACTAAGGAATTTTCGCGGGTTTTTCAAACGACTGTAGTTATTGTTAATATTGAATATGGGTATAGGCAATACAGATGCTATTTAAAGCTGAAACTACACCCTTTCAATTTCCGTTAAGCAAATTGTGATCGGATAAAAACTCAGACCTTGCGGCCTGCCTAAAGATAACAACTTTTTTAGGGGCATTAAGTGCAAAATGGAATTGTGCAAAAACTATCAAGCCGAATGAAACGCTCTGAACCTTACTTTTTTCGTTGAGGTTTCTGCTACAAGATAAAGGGGTCAATTGTGTTATAAACAATTATTTGCAAATAACTAAATTCAATTGAAAAACATCGATTTTTAGACATTTTTTCGCCATTTTTCGCAAAAATTTGCAACAAAACAAATTATTTTTGTTTTTTTTTATTTTAAGTTATAGAAAAAACATTTAAGGAGCAAAAAAGTTCCATGGCACCAGTATCCTAAAGTGCACCATTTACGAGTTATATCGCTTACAAGGAAGCAAAAAAAAAATTTCCAGCACACTTTGTTGCATAACTCTAGTCCCCAGGTGCTGGGCGAGTGGACTCGGCATGTCCATTATGTGAGTACCCTACTCCAGAGATTAAAAAAATTTCTGACCTGTTACCAACAACAACACGTAAGCCATATCTTTTCCCGTTATTCTATTGGCCTAATAATTCTAAAAACACTATTGAAAACAAAACTTACATAAAAAACCTTAAAATGCACTAAATAAATATTAAACTTTAAAATAAAAAAAAACAACATAAAACATTAATTTAAAAAAACAGATTATGTTCCTTAGTCAGATTATTTAAAATTTTAATAAATTAACACAAATATAAATATTCCAAAATGTCAACGTTATAAATAAAATAGTAGTGATTGTGTATGTAATGTGAGTCTATTTGATTATTAATTGAGTTCATACTTCGTTTAATATGCAACATTTTTAAAATTTGCAATTTTCCATTGTGTTTTTCTTTTTCTAAAAGTGCATTGCAAACGATGTCTTTATTACTTTTAGAATCTTTGTTGTGTTGGTAGACTCTTTTTTCTAGTAGTTGGGTAGTGCGACCAGTATAAGTAGCTGGGCAGTTGCTTGATGTCTGATATACAACATTCTTTTGTGCTGATTTTGGAATCTTATCCTGAAGATTGGAAAAGACCAGGTTACTGAGGTTCGATGAAGGTTTGCCTACTATTTGAATGTCATAATGCTTTAGTAAATTACAAATTTGTTCAAAAAGATCTTTTACATAAGGAATCGAGCCGAACTTCCTTTCCTTTTCAATTTTCTCGGCCTCAGACTCAGTTTTCTTATCTAATTCATTCTGGTTTTTGGGTGATTTTTAAAAAAAGCGTCTTTTATACCACGTTTAATCATTTTTAGTGGATAACCAATCTAAAGAAGTGTTTCAGTTAGTAATTTAAAATTTTTTTTGTGAAACTTTGTTTCGGAAAGAAACAAAATTTTTTCCGCTAACAGAAACACAGTGTTTTTTTTGTAACTCAAAGGTAGCCAGGACGCAAAATTCAAGTATCTGCCAGACCAAGTATTTTTATGGTACCAGTCTGTACTTAGACTACCATCTTCATTATGTATAATAATCAGGTCTAAAAATGGTAATTTGTTTTCCACATCTGTTTCCAGTGTGAATTTTATGTGTTGATCATAATCATTGAATTCATTAAGAAAACTTTCAATTTTATTTGTTGGAACTGCTGTTATTATATCATCAACATATCTGAAAAAGAATGGTGGTTTTGATTAATAACCGATTACACATATATATATATATATATATATATATATACACATATATATATATATATATATATATATATATATATATATATATATATATATATATATATATATATATATATATATATATATATATATATATATATATATATATATATATATATATATATATATATATATATATATATTTAAAATGCTAAAAGTTATTAAACGTTTTGTTCAAAGTTGTGCCATTTTTATAAAATAAATGTCAATAATTTCCAGTGATTATTTAAGTAAACTATTTTATAAAGAATAAGCAAAATTTTCGAACGGTGTGAATAAATATTTATGTATTTATGTTTTGTAATTTTTCTCAAAGTTTATTATGATAAAACAGAACTCAAAGAGTAAAACTGATACCAAAAATACGATTTGACATATTTGCATACATGTGCACGCTGTGATGTTATGATAATCGATTCTCCAAAACCTGGTATGCAAAATATTTTGTTTACAAATCGCGTTTTCAAAGGTCTTTGTCAGGCAGGACTAGACGTGAATAAGCCGGTTTCAAGAGATGATTTCCCACGCTCGAATTTTTTTCAGGGACTAAAAATCTTTCTTTGTGAAGAATAGCAGAGGACGAAACATGGCTACTAATTTTTGCATCAAAAATAAAACATTTAAAGTTAGCAGTGTTAAATCAAATCACTGTATAAATGGAATGGAACAACCTTTCAAAAGCAAATAAAAGTATGTGTCACAAAAACACAGTTATTTAAGTAATTCAATGGTCTGGTAAATTGGTCTTGTTCTCGCTTTTAATGATACCACTATAACATAATTGAAACTGATGACTGATTAAAAAAACGACTACAAGTCAATTCACATTTCACGTAAAACAACTATTATATTCTACTATCGTTATTCTCTTTTCCTCAATCAATATTCTCACAAGAACAAAGTAATACATTGACAGAATCTCGACTACTCTTTTCTTATTTCATTTTCGCGAAACGAATAAAAATTACGTATTTTAGCAATAGCAGACGCCAGAGAGAGTAGTAATGTGGGTCAGAATTTGCCATTGAACTAATGACGTCAGAGGACATTGAACTTTCCAGTAGTGTTAAAAAAGTATGCTGATATGTGTATTTATTGTAGTATGGCATTAAAAAAATTGTGTCTATACATATACACATACATTTTTCATATTTTACTTAGTTTTATATTTTAGCTGAAGAATAAAAAATGAAATGAGGATTTTTACATCAATAAAAATTTAAAAGTTATATGCATATGTAGATGATGTTGATGAAGATGAAGAATATTAAAAGAGGAAATTTATCTTATTTTTGTTTGAACTTTTTTGCATTTTGTTTTAACTTGGATATAGGAAATGATATCAAAATAAGAAAAAGGAAGTAAGTATTGTTGCTGTTTTTATTGCATTTAAAGGGCTGAGAACAGGATATAATCTCTGTAAGAAATAAAAATTGAATGATGTTGATCTTAATTATTAAAATAAATTAGCTTTGCCATAATAAAAGTACGAAATCTTATATGAATAACACAAGTGCCTTGTATGTGTCTTATATGAATAAGACGAGATCTTATATGAATAACACAAATATCAACAACACGAATAACAATTGACAAACAAGAGCTTCCGAGTTATCCCATCCATTTGTTGTCCAAATACCGCGTTGTAGAACTGTATCCTTCCAGAACAACTATTTTAATAGAGTGGCCAAATTGTGGAACTCAATGCCCTCCTCTGTATTTCCCGATGAATTTGCCCTCAGACATTTAAAAAAAATGTCCATCGTCATTTAAAACAAATAGTATAGTTATCCTCATTCCTTTCATTTTCCTCATATCCTTCCTTTATAGTTGGCATTGTACCTTCGGTTAATCAAAGAGTCTGAATAATGAATATTATTTCATATTTAGTGTGCTAAACATGTCTAACTAATAAAAAAAAGTGATATAAAACTGTATTAATTGGATTTTTGTTTTCCCTTTAATTTCCAGCTACAACGGTCACTCAAAGTTCATTCTTACATCTGTTCCTTACACTTTTATTGTGTCTCTAAGTAACCCATTCACAATGTTCGTTAAATCACATATATAGGTTTTCAAAGATATTAGTGAAATGCCTTAGTGAGTGATATGGTATAACATTATATGCGAAGAAAAGTGTTCTAGTCTGCCGGTATTTTTCTAACCGTAATATCTTCAAATATTCATATCTTCTAACTAAATTACGCAATTGATTTTTTGATAACTTATTACGTGTAAGTAACTCTGGGTTCATTTGTCTTATTTTTACTATACAAATACCTGTTACAATTTCTCATACTTCATCCAGTAAAAATGGAATTCCACGCCTTATGATAAATATGGAAGACTAGGGTAGAATGTTCACTACACTGATTTTAATTCAAGATTTTTTATCTGTACGATATCAATAGATTAAAAGATGATCGATTAAATTAAGTTTTAAAGTGAAACGCAGTCAGAAAACGCATTAAATTTTTAAAATTAATACTGGTGAGCGACGCTTCCTACGCTCCCATTTGGGGAATTAATGACTCAAAAAGAGAAAAAGAGAAAAAATGTCAATATAATCTAGAGTTTATCATATTTTTTTTTAAAATCTGGACTGCTTACAGCGAATGCAAAGTAAGTGCTCGCTTTCAACTAAATTTGCATTCTTTATAATTGGATACCTATTAAATAATTGTTTTTGTAATCATAAAAGAAGATAATGTGAATAGCAAAACTTACTTATTTCAAGATTAGAAAAATAATTTCTACTAGGAGGGCCCGGCGTGCTTCGCTACGCTTATAAATAAAGTTTTTGCGTAGACCACGCTTATAAATAAAGTTTTTGCGTAGACATTTTGTTGACGTAGAAGCAATGATTTCAAAAAGTCGTAATGAGAAATGCTAGCATATAATTTTTAATTTTTCTTTTAAAATATATGAATGAAAAATAATCAGAACTCTAGCTGATCAGTTCGGATATATGACAAATTAGCGATCAAATAAGTTAGAGATCAAATAAGCTTACTTGAAAACTTATTTGATCGCTAATTTGTCATATATCCGAACTGATCAGCTAGAGTTCTGATTATTTTTCATTCATATATTTAAAAAGAAAAATTAAAAATTATATGCTAGCATTTCTCATTACCACTTTTTGAAATCATTGCTTCTACGTCAACAAAATGTCTACGCAAAAACTTTATTTATAAGCGTGGTCTACGCAAAAACTTTATTTATAAGCGTAGCGAAGCACGCCGGGCCCTCCTAGTCTATAATAATGATTGATGCATTATTAATATATGTGCCATGTACACTGTTTGGAGTTATATTTGGCATTGAATTCTCTAATAATGGAATTGGTAATTTGAAAACATTATGCAAAATTCGCCCCCCAATCAAAAGAGTTGATGCAATACCTCTGAAGGCAGTTACAATACACGAAAGATTTAATGAATTAAATTGATGAATGATTGCCGTTTGAACAAAAGTTTTGCCACAACCTGCATGAGCTGTCAAGAAAAAAACATTACTTCCAGTATCATGGAATTGAGCTTCACGCAAAATAATATCAATCACACTACGTTGCTTATTATTTGCATTTTCATACATTCTATCGAAAACTATAGCTTCTTCTTCAATATCAAAATGACCTACATCGCCAATCTGTAAGTTATATTGTGGAATCGGAAGACCAAGATCACCACATGAAGTATTATGTGTAAGAAGAATTTCATTAATTTCAATCAAGGCTCGATTAATTGACACATCTTCATCGTAATTTCGTAAAAAGTCTTCAATCATACTATTTCTAAATTCAATCCATAAAGCTAAAGCATTCGGAGGAACATTCAAACCACAGATAAATGCAAATAATTGACGAAACTGTTTTGGTGATTGAATTTCTGAAGCTTCAAGTAAACATTCACGCCATTCATTATCATTTGTTGCAATACCTCGAGCTTCACATGCTGCAACAAAAGTAGGGTACTCAACACCTTCATACATACGTAGATCAGAAAAAGATTTTGGACCACGAACATGCAACAGAAGTAAACGCATATGAAACAATTCTATATCTTTTGGAGAAACCATATATAATCGAGCAACAACTTTATCAGCCCCACGTTGTCTTCTTTTTCACGATTTACTTTGATCATGCCAAACATAATGTAATGGTAATTCTGTATACAAAAACTCATTAGCTTAATTATCAATGGAATTCAAATGGAAAAATGCTAATAATTTTGTTCTTGATACATTTGCGACTGCACCAGCCCCATTACCATTCCTGATATAAACATTTTGTCTATTAGGCAAATGACAATCAAGTCGAATAATTGTATGAGATTGAAAATGAATTGGAAATTCAAATATGCACCAAGCAGCTTCAGTCGAACCAACATACCGTCCATTCAAAAAATCTTGAATTTCATTTCCCACAATCGCATCATCATTATTTACTGCATTCTCTCCATTCAGTCTCAATTCAACATTGGCAGAATCAACACCCTTCACCCTTTATATATACATACTTGTAAACATATTTCACACTTTTAACAGTCGTACATATTTCAACGTTAATATGACAATTGAATTTTGCAAGAAGATAAGGATTATATGGAACAACATATCTATTATCAAGAGATGCACCACGTACATCAACACTCATACCATTATCACGTCGACGGTACAAAGGATAACCATTCACAGATTCTTTAGTATTTTCAGAAAAAGGTTTTGGAAAATTCTTACTACATTTACCATCTCTCATACAAAAAGAATTGGGATTTAGAGCACCACATGGTCCATGCATCATATGACGTTTCATATATTCATGTAATTTAGGAAAAAGAATGGGATCAGGGATTTCAGTACATACAAATTTATTAATCATTTCATTTCCATCAATTCTATCTTCATCTGATAAATTTAACAAAATATGAGCATGCGGAAGACCACGTTTTTGAAATTCAATGGTATATATAAGTGCTTTAACAGAACCGAAAATCTTTTTTTTCATTAAACAATCTATGAGCTCTTTAAGTTTCACTTTAAACACACGCACAACAATATCAGGACGAAAATTCGAAGACTCATAATTACTCAAATTATCAACAATTTCTGGCCATTGAGGATTACATGTCATTGTTATAAATAAAGAAGGTTTACCGAAATGTTGTACAATAGACATTGCAGCCAAGTAATTTGGATACATGTTACGTGGTGAACCGGTGAAAGAAGATGGTAAATAAATATATAAATATAAATAAATAAATAAATATATCAATATATCAAAAATATCAAACAAATAATATCAATTTTTATATCAATAAACAAAATATCTTTATATCAATATCAAATATCTTTATATCAATTATCAAATATCTTTATATCAATAAACAAAATAATCGAAATAATATCGAAATCCTTCCATGTATAGTACAAAGACAAAAGACGACTGAAATGAAATACCATTGAATAAATATCTAAGGAAAAGTAACTAGACTTTTTGAGTGAAGCATCTAATTTGTAGTATTGGTGCGTTTGATGGTGTTTGTATTTAATCGTAGGGTGGTACTGTGTATAATTTGTATATAGTTATACAAACATAACTTAGGTGGCAGCATGAACTGTTCTTTGAAATAAGTAAATTTTATTCAAAATTTTATTTATTTCTCGTTTCAACTAATCGTTATTTTAGGAAAAATTTGTCTTAAAATGTATTTTTACCCGTTTCCTACTTAAATAAAAGATAATAAGTTATATTTTTTGTTGATTTTATTTTAATAATTTTTTTCTCGATATTTTTAAACATTAAATACATAAAAGCAAAATTGTGTGCCATCATCTTCAGCAATATTATCACACTAACAACAGTCTAACATCATTACCAGCAATACAAATGAACACATCTTTTCGAATACAGATTTGTAAAGCTGTCCTCTCTCTAAGCAAATATTTTTATTTAACTACAAAACTTCTATGAACTAACTTCTATAAAAAAACTTATCTAAAATCTCTATCGTATTCAGTTTTTTCTAACAGTTGCCATTTTTTGAATATAACGAAATTGGCATAGGTTGAAAATACTCCAAAGTACCTTTAAACCCACTTTAAAAGATGACTGTTCCTAAATATTGACGAAATTAGCTTGTACTGTCTATTTGTTTAAAAATTCTATTTTAATTTATGTTTATAACCATACTTCGACTAATAAACTAATAATAAATGTATAAACATCGTAGATAAATTGAAAATCCTTATGGTTATACATGTTTGAACAATATATTTCACTATTAAAAATTTTAGATCAAATCCGTTTAAACTTTAAATCATATTCAAATTTATATTTTTTACACACATTTTTCATAACAAACAGTAAATTTATACAATCCCTGTGAATGGGCGTGTCTAACAAAATTGTTTTGACATTTTGGCAAACTTACATTTGAGAAATTAAGTAAAAAATTAAATTAGAAAATAATTAATTTTGTGACACAAACTTATTGTAAATATATTAAAAATATATACTAAATTGTTTTTTTTAACATTTTTTATCAAAATATCCTTATCTGATAATTGTAATTTTAGCAGCAAAATACTTTGGAATGTTGACAATTTTTTTACATGTTTTGATGCAGTACGCCATTTTTATGAATAAATAACTGTATAAACACAATTAATTGTTCTAAAAAAAAACAGTTTAAATACTAATTTGTATAAAACTGAACTACAATTCAATACTTTAAGAACAAAATACAGAAAAAAACTCTTTAGTTTGTTTTGAAATACGACGTAAACAAATGAAATGATATTGACAGATTGGCAAACTTAACAAAAAATTAAAAAAAAAAATGCTTCACCGATTATTTGTGTACGTACACGTAGCGACACTTCCTTATATATTCATTCAATGTGAAATACACTGAAATTTTATTAGAACGCATACAATACGTTTATTACTACCCACTACCAAAGAAAATATAAAAAAGAAAATATAAAAAAATAACACGATCTAACTCAAAACCTATCTCACGCATAAGAAAAACTTCGAAATGAAATTACGTTTCGAAATGAAATAAATGTACGTTTAATCACTTCTAAAGAAATAAATAAACTGAGATGAGAAAAAATAAATATAAAAAAGAAAATAAATTTTTAAGTTTCGTTTTTGTTGTTCGTTGTTCGTTGTTCGATAGCTAATATATAAAAAAGAAAATATAAAAAAATAAAATAAATTTTTAATTTCGTTTTTGTATGTATGCAAACTTATAATGCATATGTATATAAAAAGTTTTTCGTATATAATAACTTTTTTATTTATGATCCGAAAAATCCCAATCCCAGACCTAAGTTACAGTAATATCAGTTAGCACTGAAAATTTGAAATCAATCAAAATTCGAATAAAAAAGCCTTAGGCTCCACCAAATTTTGCGTTAGCGTATTAATATATAAGATCCTGTTCAATCAACCAAACAGTATTTGTAAGTTTTATTGAAAATTAGGTCCCAATAAATAACTAAATTAATAACTGAATAAATCTTATCATATGATAAAATATGATATAGGCCAATAGTTCATGATGTAGTTTAATTCCTAATAAAAAAAGAAGTGAAGAACAAATTTGATTAAAAACTTTTGCAGAAACAAAACTAAAATGTTGTTGCCAATAATCCAGCTAGTGGAGTACTCCACAATTATGTGACGCAATCCATTATACATAGTTACATAGACACTATGATCGCATCAACAAAGTCCATAATTCAAATCCATAACTAAGATCAAGAGTGCTACTGTTGACTGAATAGAGTCAATCGCCAGCATCTCTAAGATATCACCTTGACAAGTGATATCTTACTTTTAACTCGTATGTATGTAAATTTTATTTACTTAAATTTATTTATTTAAACTTTATTTCATTTTTAGTATAACATACAAGTAGAATACTTTTTAATTACTAATAAGTTTTATATATAAAAATTATACGACAGTTAAAAGAAAGTAACAGAAATATAAAATGAGAACAATTTACAACATTAATTTACATTTTATGCCTAAATGTATTAGAGATAGTTAAAGAAAATTTAAAATATGCTGCTTTAACGCATTTTTCAAACTTATCTTAGAAACATTGAAATCAAACACCGTAAAATAACTATTAAAATATTTGATGCACCCAAAAATAGGATCAGAAGTTTCGTACTTAGCTCGGCAAAATGGTATCTTGAAAAATTCATCTCGACGACGAAGAGTTCGCCTTGGAACATTGATTTTAAAAAGATTTAATAGCTCCCCGCAGTCAATTAGACCTGAGATGATATCGTAAGTGAACGTAACATAATAAATCTGTCGTCTGCGAAATAGTGGCAACATATTCAACAATTTGAAACGATTGTTGTACGGTTCCCTCACAAATGAGGTCAAATTGTTTGAAGGTAGTAGGCGTTACTCCGTAAGGTAAAGATCAAAATTGTTTTTGTATACTTTCAATCCTCGATGAGTGAATTTCAAAATGTGGAGACCATATAACTGAGGTATACTCCAGTTGCGACCTGACATATGACGTAAAAAGAACTTTGAGAGTGTTTGGGTCCT
>OY856188.1:174580925-174607207 GCA_963693315.1 Diogma glabrata
CAGTTGTTTCATTTCGACCGAAATCTGTCGCGAGTGGAAGAGCGTTTTCGGTTGCTGGAAATTTTGTGACAAAGATAAGATCTTGTTTAGAATTGAATTCACTTATAAGTTATAGTAAACTCTTTTCGACTGTACCGAACAAGTTCCAACACCGAATTATCGAGATTTGTATTTTTTTAGAAGAAGGGCAATTCAAAAAATTACCGTTTTTATTGTTTTTTTCCAAAATAAATAAAACTGATTTGATATTATATTATATATAAAATATGAAATTATTAAGCAATTAAAAAAAAATTTTCCTGAAATCTTAATTAAAAATGGGATTGTTTAGTATATTTGGCGAATAACTAGGTCTAAATAACCAAATATATATTTCCTAATATTTATTATGTTTATGATTTTTAATTAAATTATGCATATGCATATTCAAAAACCAAATCTAAACCAACCGATTAATCGGTTAACCGGTTAATTAAAAAAAAGTTAATCGGTTAATCGGTTAATGAAAAAGTCGATTAATTGGATGCCCTAGAAGTAACATATTAAAATGCGTAATTATTGCGCAATCCATTTAAATTAAATTAACATGCTAAAAAAGTAAAAACGTTTAAAGTTTCGGCCAAATTATTGGAACATGCCCAATTTTTACAACTTAATATAGATAGTGATAGTGAACTTTTATTAACTAAGAAAACAAGAATTCGAACAGCTGCAATAGAAAATCAACCAGATTCAGCACCAACAACTTCATAATGTGAAGAAAAAAAAATAAATTCGACATTCTCTGAGTCAACAAATCGAAGTATAGGTATAAATGAATTTGAATTTGACTTGAATAAATCCTTAGGCAGTTTAAACGCAACAATTACTTCGTTAGGAAAAAGTCCTATTTCAAACAGACGGTTAAGGAGTAAAACATATAAAAAGAGAAAATTGGAAACCGTAACGCAGGTCATTGCTTCAAAAATATTTCAACAGTCAAATGAAAGTGATTACAGTGAAGAGAATGATGAAGGACAAATAATTCTGCAATTGAAAGATAAAATGCGAACAACAACCAGCAATTCAGAAAAATATTTGATTCTTACTGCTTTACCGATGTCATGGTCTATCCGAAAAATAGCATCAAAAATAGAATTTAATTTATCACTTTATATGGCGAGAAGAAGTAAATTATTGATTAAAGAAATAGGTATTTTAGTGACTTCTTCAAAGAAATTAGGATCAATAACACTGAGTGAAGAAACAGTTAAAATAATACAATCTTTTTATTTGGACGATGAGAATAGTTGGGCTTGTCCTGGTAAACGGGATTGCGTAAGAACTACTGAGAATAGTTTAACTATATCAAAGCAACGCAGACTTTTGCTTTTTAATTTAAAAGAAGGATTTCAAATTTTTAAAGAAAAATATCCTGAAATTAAAGTTGGTTTTTCTAAATTTGCAACACTACGCCCTAAAGAATGTATTTTAGCTTTGGATAGAAATGGTACACATTATGTGTGTGTTTGAATGTATCATCAAAACATAAAGATAATCTTCCAACCCATGACAACACTTCATATATTTGATTCATCCATTGACAACTACAAAGATTTATTGCTAAAAATATTATGCGTAAATCCAACTGAAAAACGCTATTTGAACCAATAGTTAGTTGGTTAAATTAAATTACTTAAATTAAATTACTCAAACAATAGTCTTAGAGGTGAGAAAGCGAAAAGAAAGCTTGATAATATAGTGTAAAAACTCAGTACATAGGTCGTAGTTTAATGAAAAATAAAATCGAATTAACTTTAACGATTTTTCCTGGCCAAACGGTTCGTTGATGTCACTTTTTTTTAGTTTTAGTTCAAAAGAGAATAAATTGAAGATTTAAAAAATAAATAAAATAAAAATTTTGATGGGGCCCTTTTGATAAAAAACTTAAAAAATAAAATTCCTTGTAGTATTCTGACCACACTTTATCCTAAAATATTTTTTCAAATTATTTTTATATTAAAGTATATTAAATTATCTCTCAAACGAGATATAAATCGTTAAAATCCGTTAAGCCGTTGATTTTTAACAAACTCTTAAAGTTGACCCTGCAGCCACAATCGTTGAATTTGCAAGAGAGAACCACGAGAGAACGGAGAGAGAGAGGAGCAAAAAAAAAATACGTCCTAATTTTTTTTTTATATTCTAACGAATAAGCATGGTGAAATTGCAATAAAAAAAGTGTCGTCCAACAAGTGATCGTTTTCGTATGGAACTGTTGTTGTGATTGTTTTCGTATGGATCGTTTTCGTATATATATATATATATATATATATATATATATATATATATATATATATATATATATATATATATATATATATATATATATATATATATATACTAGGTCATTCAATAAGTCCGTAGGATGACACATAGATGGCGCTACTAGAATTTTTTCCATATGATTTTTATTTAGTACTAACCTTCAAACGATACGTGTATAAATTTGACAGCAATCTGACTATTTATTCGTGAGTTATAGCATTTTGTGTGAGGCAACTTTTGTTTTTGAAAAAAAATGGAAAAAAGTGAATTTCGAATTTTAATAAAGCATTGCTTTTTGGTGAAAAAAAATACAGTGGAAACCAAACAATGGCTTGATAAACATTATCCAAACTCTGCTCCATCGAGACAAATGGTAGAGAAGTGGATGGCTGAATTTAAATGTGGTCGTACCAGCACAAAAGATGCAGAGCGCAGTGGACGCCCAAATGAGGCTGTTATTCCAGAAAACATAAAAAAAATCCACAAATTGGTTATGAACGATCGCAAATTGAAGATGCACGAAATAGCTGACATTGTAAAGGTAGCAGATGGTAGTGTTTTTACCATTTTACATGAACATTTGGGTATGCAAAAGCTCTGTGCAAATTGGGTGCCGCGTGAGCTCACAGTCGACCAAAAACAACAACGAATTGATGCTTCGGAGGAGTCTTTGGCACTGTTAAACCGCAATAAAAGGGAATTCTATCGTAGATATGTGACAATGGATGAGACATGGCTTCACAATTACACACCAGAATCCAAAAGACAGTCAGCTGAGTGGACAGCAGTCGACGAACCGAATCCAAAGCGAGCAAAGACGCAACAGTCGGCCGGTAAGGTGATGGCGTCTGTATTTTGGGATACGAACGGAATAATATTCATCGACTATCTCCAAAAAGGAACCACCATCAACAGCGAGTATTATTGTGAACTTTTGGATCGATTGAAGGCTGAAATCGCAAAGAAACGGCCACATTTGCAAAAGAAAAAAGTGTTGTTTCACCAAGATAATGCACCGTGTCACAGATCGATGAAAACGATGGCAAAATTGAATGAATTGGGCTTTGAATTACTTACCCACCCACCATATTCTCCAGATTTAGCCCCCAGCGACTTTTTCCTGTTTTCAGATCTCAAGAGAATGCTTGCTGGAAAGAAATTTAAGTCCAATGATGAAGTAATCGCTGAAACTGAGGCCTATTTTGACGAGAAAGAGAAATCCTACTATAAAAGTGGTATAGAAAAGTTGGAAAATCGCTATACTCGTTGTATCGCCCTCGAAGGCAACTATGTTGAATAAAAAAATCGAGTTTTGTCAAAATGTTGTTTTTTTCTTACTTATCCTACGGACTTATTGAACGACCTGTTATATATATATATATATATATATATATATATATATATATATATATATATATATATATATACCGCTTATCATATATAGTCGTTTGGCACCAAAATTTTTTCCGAAATTCCGAGATGAAGCCCATTGCAACAGGTAGATTTTTATATGAAATCTACCTAAAACCAAAATAGTAGATTGTATTACTAGTGCGAATGCGTTTTCCAAACAAGAGTTAGTTTGCAGCACGAGCATAGGGAGTGCTGGAATAACTCGCGTTTGGAAAACGCATTCGCAATAGTAATACACACTATTTTTTGTAACAAATGCATAAAATTTATAAATGTTTATTTAATTGTTCATTTAATCATTTATTTAACAAAGTTATAAACAAATTAAAGCTTTTTAAATAATTAAAGTGCGCCATCTTCGTTGTAATAGTCGTAAATTATACTAGCTCGAAAATATAAACATAAGAGTCCAACTAAAACAACACATAGGCATCCAATAAGAGCTGTCAAAATCGTAAACTTTGAAAACCCAAATAAATTGTTTTTTCTTGCAATTCAAATGATGCAATGTGTTTAAGTTGTTTTTACTATATGATAAGTTATTTAAATTATTATTTTGATATTTTAGTGCTATAAAAATATTATATATAGGATAGATTTAACCTCAAATCTCACATGCAGGCAGCGTGCGTACCAGGTATACAAAATATTTTGTGGTCATATGTGCGGAAAAGTAGATTTTTCTTTTATTCTATTCTAGTACAAATTTGAATATTTTTTATGCATGTGTTACAAAAAATAATATACCAAATCAAATATTTTTTTTCATTTAACGACCAGCATAATATATATTATACCTATACGTATACATATTAGGGATGTTTGAGATCAATTAAACTCAAGTAAGTAAAGAAGTAATTGGAATTTTTTAAATTCAAAGACATGGTTGGAAGCTTCTCAGAAAAAAACTCCACTTCTAAATTTTCGTGTTTTGGATGAATTCGAAAATTCCTCTTCAGTACCTTGTTCGAATCCTTAGGCAAACACGCTATCGATTACGCCGTTGATGCGATGGCAATTTCGAAGTTGAAACTTCTTCATCACCTATTTATTTTACTTAAGTTGAATTTTTCCACTTTCCATACCTATATGTTTTCATAAAAAAAAAAATTTTTATTTTGTATATAGCACACATGGCCAAACCGCGGCTCGCGAGCCGCATGCGGCTCTTTGAAAGAATAAATGCGGCTCTCGAAAAGAAATGAAAAAATTAAATAATATTTAATGGTTAATTCATAAAAATTGTAACAAAATTAGAAATAATACATATAATTTATAATGCTGCAGTTTAATATAATATGATTTAATGCAATCATATTATTATATTTAGGTTCATCCTGTCAAAGTTACTACTATTGGAGTTTTTTGCGACTTTGTTTTAGTTTGATACTACTTTACTTCGCGAATCAAGTTTAAGTATAATCCGCTGTTATAAATAAATTTAACTAATTTTATTATTTAAGGTTATACGTCTAACATATTCTAGTGGACTAAAAATAAAATCACCTGTATTCGTTTCAAATTAATGCACAAAAATCTTTCTCAAAATCAAAAGTCTTTCCTTTTGGATTCGTTTATTTTTCTATGATTATCTTTTTCTGCAATTTTTTTATAAACAATAGTTTTGATATTTTATCTTTAGGTAATTTTCCGACGTTAAATTTAATGTATCCTTTAATATTCCAATTAAAAAATGAATTAAATAGAATTAAAAACACGTGCAAACCCGACATCTACTACCATTAACCGCTTCTACATCTACGACAGTAAGATATTACCCTAAACCAAAAACATGACCATAATAACGAAATTAAAAACTTAAGGAAATTGCAAGAAAAAAACGGTGATGACTCTTGTAGCGAAATATAATATTTTGCGTGTTTCTTATGAATAATCCGTTTTTACTTACAGTGCATGTACAACGAAATTACTTTTACTCATGAGATCCAAGTTTGTATGAAAATTTATTTTGAGAAAAGAAAAATTTATTTTTGAAATATATTTTTCTCAATGAAAAAGTTAAAGATTTTTTAAATTTTTCCTCATGATTAATAGAGAATGAACCTAGCTACATTTTAAAGCATTGTGCTACTATTAAAAAATAATAATAAAAAGTTACTCAAATCTCATGAGTAAAAGTAATTTCATTGATGCATGCGCTGTTAAAATACTCCGCTGACCCAGGCAAATATACCCACTATTTATTACTTTTTAAAAACGACAGCGCTGATTTTGGTATATTTTCTGCTCTTATTCAAAAATATCAACAAGTCGGATAATTTTCGTGTTGGTTAAAACCAAAAAAAATTAACTGTTTTTTCTGACGAAAAATTGTATTTTGGTTTCTTTTATTATATGTGAGCAAATTCACAAAATCATTTTTACTGAATTTAAATTGTATTGTTAGGGGAATCACTGAACTAAAAGAACAACAAAAAAATTCATATAAATAAATTTAGGAAATGAGAGAAAATCATTATCGTGTACTGGCTGCTAAAATAACATTGTGAAAAAATTGTGTTCATATTTTTCGATAGAAAATTAATACTTGTTGTTTCTGTGTCGTGTAATTTTTTTCCATCATTTGACGGTAATTATTGACAGATTTCAATTTTTTTATTAAGTTTTAATAATTATTTTAAGAGTAAAATAAATTAAGTATTGTTTTTTAGTTTAATTTAACTGCTAAATATGTCAGACCACAAAAAAAGGAGATATGACGAAGAAAATCGTAGCTTCAGGCAAGAATGGGATGAAGCATACGCATTCGTCGATAAAGGGGGAAAACCTTTGTGTCTTATATGCAATGAATCACTTGCTCATTATAAAACCAGTAATTTAAAACGGCATCACGAAAAAAACCATAGTAAATTTTTGGATAATTATCCGTTAAATACCAACATCCGAACAAATCAAATAAACTCTTTAAAATCTGCATTAAGTAATCAGCAAACGTTATTATCATCTTTTAGTTCAGAATCTGATAATACTACCGAGGCTAGTTTTATGATCGCTTGGAACCTTGCCCGTGCTAAACGACCTTACACTGAGGGAGAGTTTATCAAAAAGAATATGGAACAGGTGGTTAAAATGCTGGATCCTTTAAATATCAAATTGCACAGATTAATTAGCAATGTTCCAGTATCACGTCATACCACTGAGCGACGTATTACGGAAATAAGTAAAGATATTAAGCAGCGGCTACAAGTAGATGTAAAAAATAGTGTAGCTTTCAGCTTAGCCCTTGACGAATCAATCGATATACAAGACACTCCCCAGTTAGCTGTATTTATCCGATACGTTTCCGAATCATTAATCGTAAAGGAAGAACTATTGGATTTGGTAGCACTTAAAAATACTACTCGTGGTATTGATATTAAGAGTGCCCTGGATAATATATTGTCAGATACAGATATTCCACTGAATAATTTGGTAAGTGTAGCAACTGACGGAGCACCTGCAATGTTAGGAAAAAATGTAGGCCTTATTGGTCTATTAAAAAATGATCCAAGAATACCCGAATTTTTGGCACTTCATTGCATTGTTCATCGTGAACATTTAGTTGCAAAATATTTTAAATACGAAAACGTAATGAAAACTGTGCTACAAATTGTGAACTATATTCGGACGAATTCAAAAACCCATCGCCAATTCAAGAACTTTATCGAAGCACTGGACCTTGAAGATCATCCTCAAGATATAACATTTTACTGCCTTGTGCGATGGTTATCCACCTATAATGTTCTAAGCCGATTTGTTGATTTAATGGAACCTATTAGAAATTTCCTCAAAGAAAAAGAAAAACACTATCTGGAATTAAAGGATGATGAATGGATTAATGATTGTATGTTTTTGACTGATATAATGGAGCATCTGCAATCCCTCAACCTAGCATTACAAGGAAAAGATAAAGTTATTACTGATCTTATTCAAACGATTCTGAGTTTTATTAAAAAAATTCAACTTTTTCAACGAGATTTAACAACAAGAGTGTTCAACCACTTTCCTCGTCTGAAAAACAGACTCTCTAAAATTAATGATAACAAACTGAGTGAATACGACAGCAAATTAGCAGAATTATTGAAAGACTTTCATTTGCGATTCAATGATTTGAATAATTTAAATATTTCTCTTAATTTACTTGTAAATCCATTCGAGATTGACATTATTAACGAGGGCTTATCGATTCCTTGTTATATTTTGCATGACAGTGCCTCAGGAGAAATGGAATTACTAGAGCTACAGGAAGATCACATTCTTAAAATGCATCACAAAGCCACACAATCTCCAAATGAGTTTTGGAAACTAGTGTCTCAATCAAAGTACCCCAATTTGAAAAAAGCTGCTGCCAGATTACTGTCCATATTCGGTACAACATATTGCTGTGAATCACTTTTTTCAACAATGAAGTTTATAAAATCAAACCACCGTTCACAACTTACAAACGAGCATTTAACGGAATTAATTCGTACTGCGCTAACAAACTATGAACCAGATTTCAGAAAATTCACGGCCAAGTTACAAACAAACATGCCATCTACCAGCAAGCATGTCATGTAACAAACTTTAAATATGTATTTGTATGTATTTATAACCATAAGTCCATAATTGTTTTTTCAATAAAATAAATATTTCCAAACAACTGATACTTTTGAAATTTTTTATTTTTTTTTGTGGCTCTCGAAACGAGAGATTATTGTACTGCGGCTCAACGTGTAGTAAAGCTTGGCCACCTCTGGTATATAGCCTATATTTTTTTACCAAAAAAACATCACGTTGTTTAAACAAAAAGAACACATGCCGCAAAAAAATCATAAAAGTTGATTTTTTGATAAAATCGTAAATATTTCATGAAATATGCAGGTTTTATAAGAAAAAAGTATAATCTAAGATAAAGGTCCTGGTTATTTTTTGCTTCCATCGTAGATTTCTGATGATGTTTTGAAAAAAATCTCGATATTTTTTGTAACTCGTATAAACAAATGATGAAAAAGTACTACATAATTTTTTTTTTCTTTTCACAATTATATTTTTATTCTTTTTATTCCATAGCAGAAGAAGAAAATTAATGCTTTTTCGTCATCTTTATTATTTATGTTTTTAATGAGCAACGAAGATTTTTAAGTTTTTTTCTCAAAATATCGTCAGAAATATAGGTTTTAGACAAAACATGTTTGTGTAGAAAATCAAATTTCTTACAAAAATGTATATATGGTTTTTTCTAAATCTGCATATCTCATGAGATATTTAAAAAAATCTACGATTCGAACTTCGATGATTTTGCAGCACGTGTTCTGTTTATTTAAAAAAAAATGTCCTCGTGTTTATACACAAAAAGAATGTTTTTTGGGAGCGTCTGAGAAAATTTAACTTTTAATGACTAGTCTAATATAATGTATATTATATATGGTGCATTCCATATGAACGGCAAAACACAAACATTTTTTTCTCCAAACTTTGGGGATTGATAGTACTCCATCTGAAAACCATTTTAGATTTTTTTTAGATTTTTTGGCAACCCTCTTGCCGTCAGTGACGGTACTTTTAATAGTTTTTCTTGGAGGACAAATGTCTTCATTTTGTTGTCAATAATTTTTTTTTAAAAAAATATTAATTCGCTATCATTTTTCCCGCTGAATACGAATAAAATATTTAAAGAAATTTTGAGGGTAGTTTTCTTCCTTATTTTGGTGTTTTAAAGTTTAAAATGAATTTTTCAAAATATATGAAACGTTTTTTTTCATTTTTTTTAAAAGTGAGTTTAAAATATGTACACACTATCAAATACATAATTCTTATCGCCTGATGGAAGTAGTATCGATATGAGAACTTGAGGGCGCTGAAGGTTCAAAAACACAGTTTCACGTTATATTTTGGTCTGTTAAACGGAAATTAAAGTAAAGAATGTATTATAAGGTAATCGTAGTTGCTGCGTCCAAATCCAATGTCAAATTAATAAAATTCAAAACGGCGTATCCAATATGGCGGCCAAGATTTTTTAAATTGAAGAATTTTACAAATCGAAAAATATATTCGTAATTTATGTAAAATTTTAAGTCAAAATTGTATCGGGCTAAATTTTCCTGAATGACTCTATTTTCAAGGGAAAAAATCCAAGGGAAGTTTTAGAACTATTTGAACCAGAAAAAGAATAATAGACCCGGAAACAAAAACCAAATTTTAGCTGAACGTGAAAAATGGATCATACTACCTTATCGGAACGTAGAACTTGACTCTGAGCGACAGATAATGGCGATTGTCTAATTTTGCATTATCAAATAATTTAAAAATTGCCAGTACAAACTTTCTCTCCGCATCGATCGATTCATAAGCAGACTTGGGTCTAAACTAATGGAAACAGTCGAAATCAAATTGATAACGTGCTAGTAACAGCTTCTTTTTTACCGTTCTGGATGTGCGATCATTTAGAATTGCAAATATTGGAAGTGACCCCGTCCTTGTATGTGGTAAAATAAGGTTCCACTTTCGAAACTCAAGCATTCCTAAATTCAATCAACGGAAACGTTTAACATATTATCACTAGAGAATGCTGAAACTGAAAAGAGATATTATAATGCCAAACCATTAGAGAAATCAAAAACTGTTTATGGAGAAGTAAATAAGTCCTGGTATTTTCTTAAAGATACTGCTGCTGAGGGAATACTTGACGACCAGATAATCTCAGAAAACATGGATGAATCAACTGATTTTGACGCTATTTAATACAAAAGAGATTGCTCTAAAATGTCTGTAAGGACGCAACACCAGGTCCACAAAGGCGAATTATTAAGTAGCAAGACAAACCGTTACAAAGCTACGTAGACGAACGATGAGAGAATGGTAGAAAAGAAAGTGTGAGGAGTTAGAATTATGCAGTAAGAAACATCAATCACGTAACTTTTTCCAACAGGTTACAGCCCTAAAAAAGAGACCTCAAACCGTATCGACAGATATTCAAAAAGAAGATTTGGAGCTAAAACTAAACTTAAAAAAGATTGTAGGTATTTGGACCACTTATTTTAAGAAACTTCTTAATATAAGTGACCAACAGTAAGTCGGACGACGAGCAAGGCGTCAGAGGTACTTTTGCTTAAATCAAAACTTTTCCTAATCTTAAATAATAACAAATAATTAAAAAAAATTTGTTTTATTAAAAAACAAAAACAATTTGTTTTAAAAATTGGACAACACCCAATTGGACAACCAATGATTAAGAAAATCGTTCTAAGTGTTCCATAAAAGATAAAGAAAAAATTTATTAGTTTGGTATTTGAAACTGAAAATATGGAGGGGCTGAAATCTCACAGCTCTGAGATATCAAAACTTCGGTCTGGGTTAAGGATTTTGATATAGTTTTCGGCAAAAAACTTTTATGCGGACATAGTATTTAGTTAAACTCAGCAAACTACTCAAAAACCTCTCCATTTAGTGTTTCGATAAAATATTACAAAATCACAAATTTATATTTCTTTCAAGATTCCAAAAATTTTGTAAAAAATAAATAAAATCAAACTTTTTCCAAAATCCTAAAAAAATTTCAAAAATTATTACAAAATCAAAGATTAAACTTTTTTCAAAAATTCTGAAAATACTGCAAAAATTATACAAAATCAAAAATTGAAACTTTTTTCAAAATTCCAAATATTCCAAAAATTAGAATAAAATCAAATATTTAAACTTTTTCTAAATTCTAATAATATTCCAAAATTTCTTGAAAATTCAAAAATTCAAACTTTTTCCAAAACTAAAAATATTGCAAAAACTATAACAATATCAAAAATTGAAACTTTTTCCAAAATTACAAAAATTATTATAAAATTTAAAATTTTTTAAAACTCTAAAAATATTCCAAAAACTCTTACAAAATCAAAAATTGAAACTTTTTCAAAATTCCAAAAATATTCAAAAACTATAACAAATTCAAAAATGTCCATGTCCAATTTCATTTTCAGTTTCAGCAAACTATTCAAAAACCTTCAATTTAGCGATTCGAGAAAATATCACAAGATCACAAATTCATATTTCTTTCAAAATTCCAAAAATATTGTAAAAATTTAATAAAATCAAACTTTTTTCAACATTCTAAAAAGTATTACAAAATAAAAAATTGAAACTTTTTCCAAAATTCTAAAAATATTGCAAAAATTATTACAAAATCAAAAATACATACTTTTTTCAAGATTCCAAAAAAATTTCAAAAACTATAACAAATTCAAACATTTCCATGTCCAATTTCATTTTCAATTACATTTACGTCATAAAAACAGCTACATTTTTTTTTCCAAAAAATTGGCTAAAAAAATCAATGAAATCATTTTTTGACACGCTTGACATTATTTTTTTGACAAACTTATAATGCCATAATTCTCTATAATAATAATATATTTTCACGTCATACAAATAGTTAATTTTATTTCTTTCCAAAAAATTGGGTAAAAAAATAAATAAAAATCTTTCTTTTGACAAACTTGACAACATTTTTTTGACAAACTTATAATGCCATAGTTCTCAATAATAATAATAAAATCATTTCAAACAAAATTTTAATTTAATTTTTTTTCCGAAAAATTGGGTACAAAAATAAATAAAATCTTTCTTTTGACACACTTGACAACATTTTTTTGACAAACTTATAATGCAATAATCTAGATTTTGGTCTCACATACCAATCCCGACCATCAAGATTTCTCGAAATTCAATGTTCCTACTCATAATCACTTAAAATGAACGTTTTTTAAGCAAAAAATATGCAAATTTCCTTGTTTTGACACACATAATGATTTTTTTGACACACTTCCGGTACAGTTATCGAACACAGCGTCCTTTCGGACCTGTCCTTTGAGTATACCTATTTTTGAAATCCCTCCAGTGGTTTTCCCTGCAGCGTAGGTAATGACGGCCGGCATGGCAGACAGACATACATTTTTTTTTTTTGCTTTTTTAGAATCAGGAGGTCCTAAAACGTCGAGAAATGCCAAAAAAAGTGGGGGTAAGAATTTCACTTTGAGCTCATGAATGTAATACTTAGGTCTTTCAGACCGAAGTAATTAAAACACTTCTTATAGCATCACCTATATGATAATCGTAACTACCGTATTTGAAAACCAGCATAAAATCAATTTTTGCCACTGTTAAATGATTTCTCACTTATTCTCATCCCTATAAAATTATCATGCACAGTCTAACATGTAATAATTAAATAATAACATAAAAGTAAATAATAAAAATAAAACAACATTACTAAAGAAACCCCAAGTAAAGCAAAATTATAACAACAGTTTTTACAGCAGAAGTGGTAAAAATAAATACATGAAAAGTAATACATGAAAAGTAGAAGAAGGAAAGAAAATAAAGATCAATGATTGTATGACGTCACAAGGTGAGTGCACTTGCGGAAGTTAGTAGGTCACACTACGGTCATTCAACTTATAACCGCGCAACTTTTTTTCGCAAGATGATATAATGATATTTTTTTTATGATTTTAATTTTTTTTTTCTTTCTTTCGTTATTCTTCCTTTCTTTTTTCTTTTTAAGTTTCATGAAAAATGTATATTTTTACTCATTTCTTATTACCTTCTTATTTCATTATAATTAAATTTTTTCTTCAGTTTATCTCTTTTTATATCTAATTAATTGAAAAAAATTAAATAAGAAAAGAGGTTTTTATGGACTTCAATTTGGTTTATTGTTTAAGAATTTAAATAGTAAAATACATTTTTTTATTTTTTTTTGTCAATTTGATGACGAATTGAATTTTATGTTTCTGATCATTAATGGTTTTAAATTATATTATTATGTTAATAAATAAGTTATTTTTTCGATGCATTTTGTGTTGTGGTTAAGAATGTGATTTTTATATTAAGGTATGTCAATTGGAGTCATGACACTCGATTTGGTTTTAGCAGCAATTTTAAATCAATATTTAATCTGTTTTTATTTTCGTTTGGTAGAAAATTTTAATTGTTACTTAAATTCTAGATTTTTGGCTTGATAACACAAATTTAATTCAACACTTAGAAAAGATAATAGTGTAAAAGCTTGATTGAATATAAAAGTTTATTAAACTTTACTGTTTAGATTTATATTTGTTTAAATTTAGATTAGTTCGGACTTTAAGGTCATAGATTTAAGATCTAAGCGGTTTATTTTAAAATCTAAATAATTATATTAATTATCTCTAGATAATAATATAAAAATTCTTTTGAATAGGGTGTAAGCCTCAAAATTAATACTTTCACTTTTAAGGTCAAAACTCCAAGCAATTAAATCTAAATTTTAAGGTGGAGACGCATCCTGGTAACGACGTTAGATTCAAACAGGGAAAACAAAGTTTGAGGCAACTAATAAAGATTTGCGATTTAATCGATTTCCACTTTATGGATGATAGCTTTGCTAAGGTACCCATGCTATTGTACTGATAATACTACAATAAGCTGCTGATTGATAGGTGCTAACGCTACTGTAATCAATGATGTAAATTTTAATTTATATGCAAGATGAAGTTACAAATCTGAACTTGGTTTGATTAATGTTTGATTTAACATTGTAGCATTACAAAGAAGGTGAGAACTTCTAACCTACAAGAGGTTTGTAAAATCTACAATTTTACATTTACGTAAAAATATTTGTAACAAAATCAAAATTATTTTATTTTAATGTTGTTCTCGTTCAGTTGATTCATCTGTCATGCATCTTAGTTTTGCAGTTTAATTGATGCTATTATGTCCTGATTTTTTTTTATGAACCAACGGTTCCTTTCAATATAGTTACAACTTTTGTGAAAGAACGACATTCAATCTATTACAACATGATATTTGCCAAGTGTTACATTAGTTGTAAGTAGCTGAAGGTGGATTCGATTATATTTCATGTTCAATTATATTTAATTATCGGCCAAATCAGTACTTTTATGTGTCAACTGTTTCTAGTCCAAAATGTTTCCCCTTTATATGTTTGCCAAAAAATTAGGTAACAAAATGTATGAAAATCATTCTTTACAGTTACGAGTTTTGAAGAATAATAGTACATTATGATGCAAGGACGTAAGGCTAAAGTTTTTGGACGTATGTGGAGTTTGCGAATCAAGGCGCCGGCCGAGGTTTGCACCCACATTAAGTCCAAAATGGCTTACGACCGTGCATCGTATACTATTTTTTATTCGACGCAAACAAAATATTTAAAAAAATTGTTTAATATAAATCAAAATAAAAAATTTTACAAAAATTTTGAAATAAAAATATGTTTAACTAATATATTTGTTATTTCTTTTCAAACAAATCGTATAACTATGACAACAAAGAATAACAAATATTTTAATTGGATTAGAAAATTTGAAATCGAAAGGTTGTTTTGATAAAATATTCTATTTTTTATAGAATTTAAATAAATACAAATGTTTTTTACTGTTTTGGACGTAGCTATTTTTTTTTAATATAAAAGAACAACTGAGCTACGCTCATCTAGTAATTTACATTTCTTATTTATACCACCATTTTTGGGGTGTAACCCATTGGTTAGCCCATTTACATTATTTTATTAAGTATGCTTCTGATTATAAAATCAAATCTAGTGGCTTCGTTCTTTTAAGCCTTCTGTCAGCAACGGGCACATCCATTAGCTGGCGCATTTCAATATTTTCATTTACGCAAATACACGTGGTGGGTTTAATTGCATATTTTTTAATTTCATCCTTCACGAACTCCATTTTTAGGTCACTATGGATGTCTTCGTTTCTGATGTAGCACAGGGCATTAACAATGCAACGCAGCACTATGTTTTGGAACAACTGGATGATTTTCGCGTTCGTTTTCTTAGTACAGCCCCATAGCTGAATACCATACGTCCATACTGGTTTCAGTATTTGACGATACAGAAGCAGTTTGTTTTGAATAGATGAGTTTCTGAGTTTCTACCAAGTAGCCAGTACATTTTTATAAATTTCAAATTCAGTTCTTCTTTTTTCTTTTTGACATGTTGATTCCATCACAGTTTAGCATCCAGAGTCATTCCTAGATATTTTCATGTGTTTGCATAAGAAACTTGTGTTGGGTTGATTTTCAGAGGTATTTGGTATACTTTTTGATTAGTGAAGTTAACATGAGAGGATTTTGTTTCGTTCAGCTTAATTCGCCATCTTTTTGTCCAGTTGTGGATTTTATTAGTATAGCGTATTGCAGTTTGCTAGTTACTTCTTCTACGGTTTCTCCGGTGCTCAAAATTGCGGCATCAACTGCAAAGGTTGCAATAGTTATTTTACTTAGGCCAGGCAAATCTCTTGTATATAGCAGGAACAGTACTGATCCTAGGACGCTACCCTGTGGAACTCCTGCATCAATTTTTTTCAATGTTGAATAACTATCATCATATTTCACTCTAAAGTAGCGATCATACAGATAAGAGTTTAAAATTTCATAAAACTGTTTGGGCAGATCTCAATGCAATTTATACTTTAAGCCATGATGCCAAACTTTATCAAAAGTCTCTTTTGGCTTCAATCGTTTCTTCAATAATATTCGTGATCCTGTGCACTTGTTCGATGGTAGAGTGGTTTTCTTTGAAACCAAACTGATGTGAAGGTATGAGGTTACTATTTTCTATTATTGGCTTAAGTCTTTTAAGAAAAAGTTTTTCAAAAAGCTTCGATATCGTTGGGAGTAATAATATCGGTCTATACGAATTTTTGTCATTTGGTGATTTATTCGGTTTTAGGATCATATTCACTTCTGCTACTTTCCATTGCATCGGTAAATACCTTAATCAGAATGCTGCATTAATGATATGGAGTATTTTGCGCATACCTTTATCAGGTAGCATTTTAACAACTTCACTGGTGATTAAATCGTAGCCTGGGGCCTTTTTTGGAACCAAACTGGGGACGTATTTCTTCTTTAAGTTCATGTAATGTTGCATATGAAATTTCTTGTGAATCAGTTTTGTTCGCTTTCGTTATGTTTTCGTCTTCTGTTAGTCGACCAAATGGCTTGAAGGTGTTCTCTAGTGATTCTGCAAATAGATTTACTTTTTCTTGAGCACTTCTGGCCCATGTTTCATCATTTATTTTAATCGGAGGGATTTGCGCTATTGGTATTTTGAGTCCCTTTGTTGCTTTCCAGAGTGAGTACTCATTGCTTTTATCACCAGAAAGACTTGAGATATATCTGTTAATAGATTCATTTTTCGCTTCTTTAATAGCTGCCTTTGCTTTTTGCGCTTTGATTTTATCAATTCTCTTAATTCCATGGGAAAATTTGTTCTGGGTTTCTAATTGGTACTTGTAGATTTATTTTCTCTTCTTTACACTCACGAAAAACATTCCAATTAGTTTGATTCCAAGCTATGGAGGAGAGTGATCTGATGACAACCCTTCGTTATTTCGATATCAATGTAGTTTTTTTATATAGATATTCTTTGTAATAAAGAATAGTATTACATCAGGTACCTTACCAAGGTCGGTTGGCCAGTAGGTCGGAGAACCACCGGAATGGAAATCACACTTTTTTATCTGTCCTGCTTCGTATAGCTCTTTATCTTTTGTTATGGTGATTCTTGATCCCCAATGTGTGTTTTTTGAGTTAATATCTCCACCAATGATTAATTTACTGCCTAGTTCATTGAAGAGTTTAGACTTTAGAGTAATCATTTTTTTCAAATGGTTTTTTGGTGGACAGTATATAGCGGCTACAACAAGGTTTTTATTTTTAGTAGTAACTGTTATTGACATGACCTGCATTACTTCTTCTTCGACTTTAATACCTTCATGGTGCTTTATGTTATCCCTGACTAGTATTGCTGATCCTCCCCTCGCTTTTTCTGCTGGATGAATTCCATGATAAAATTTATACCCAGGTATTTTTATATATGATGATTTAACAAAGTGAGTCTCTGATACTAGAAAAATATCTATTTTTTCTAACTTTAAGAACATTTCAACTTCTGTGGACGTAGCTATGACAACAAAATATATGGCTAAAAAGTGACACTTTAAAGCCGCAAATCATAGTAATAAAGTAACACTTTATGTTTACCCAATATGTAGGCGAATAAAATAGTACACTATGATGCAAGGACGTAAAGCTAAAGATTTTGGACGTATGTGGAGTGTTATGCCCGGCAAATTACGTGTTGTTAAACATATATCATTTACAAATAGAGAAGCAGTATAGGGTGTATTGACTGGAATTGAAGGATTGACAGTTCAAACAACTAAGCCGGTTGCGCTAACAGCAAAGATTAGATTCTCGTTAATTCATCCTATAATTTCCATCCCTGACCTACCCAACTACACATTTTGCATTGTACGAATTTTACATTTAACAGATCACCATACAAATAATCTTTTGCCTTACTCTCGGCTATAATATGCATTTTACATTAACATTTTTATCAATAATCATCATTTTTTTGTAACATCAAGGTTATAATGATTTTTGTTATATATACTTGCAGTCTATTTGCAACGTTTGAGTAAGAAAAAAAGTGAAACAAAAGGATTGCCACGTTTAAATTTCTCTTCTTTTATTTTGTTGTAATGAAACGAGGTATTGTGGGTGGAAGTGAAATATTACAATACATGAACGTTTTTAATTGAATAAACGGATGGTTCTTACTTTTGTTTATGTTTTATAAATCGATAGAAAAACAAGAAAAACGTTTTGGGAAAAAATAAGACAATCTGTTATTAACTGGTTACGTTCTAAATTATAAATGCATTGATTACAAACAATATGAATAACGAGCATCTGTTTCATGCAATAAACGCTTCCTTCTTTCTTGTTTAGAGTAAGTAAAAATTATATAAGGAAAAACATTTTTGAATTAAAGTTGAGTTGTGATTACAAACTGAAAAATAAAAGTTCATGATGCGGTCGGGTTTTTATTATAATATAAAATTTAAAACTAAAGTAAAAGAAAAAAATTATATTTTAATCGTAAGAAAAAAATTGTTTAACTTAAATTTTAAACTGTGTTTTTTTTAAATTTTAAATGTTTTTAAGTTACGATATTTTATAGTGTTAAATTATTCTTACGATATTTTATTGTGCTAAAATAAAAATAATATAACTGAAACAAAAAATTAGATGTTTTTTAACGATATGGCGGTGGTTCGAGAAAGGCAAGATGACAAAGATTTAAAAAGGGCCCAACCTATATGAATATGACTATTGGATAATTGTTTGCACAAGGTGTTCCGGAATGTTATCGTTGTAGTGTTTTAAAGCAGAGGCGTGCCCCGAACGGTCAACTGACGATGACTTGGGGGTGAGTTCATTCCATAATATGTTACATTTTTTTGATTGATATATGGAGTTGGAAATTGTTGCGGGCGTCAGCACGTTGGCTGAAATGTATATTCGTGTTGATATTAGTACGTGGTAACATAATTAAACCACTAGACGAATATTTGCTTATTGCGAAAGTGGCACATTTTTGTTGCCTTGTATTTGCTGAAGATTTTCGCGTTCACTATAATATCATTATATTAAACAGCGTTTATGGCATAAATATAATTGTTGGCTGAAGAAAACAAAAAAAAAGAAACCTGTCGTATAACACATATTGAATGGAAGTTGACACTAAGGAAAACTACAATCAACAATATTGTTTTTTATCACTTCTCTCAAGGTTAATTCTAGTTTGCATGTTAGATTAATAAATTATTTTAGTTTGTTTTAAAAGTCACAACGAAGCGTCATAAATGAATTATCTTTGTTTTTAGAGATCTTTTGTTGGGTTAGAGTCCGCGTTTTAGTCCGTACATTTGTTTATATTTAAAATTAGTAAAATTCCCTTGGATATATAGATACCGTAGGATTTTTATCGGTAATTATTAGTTGAAAATGAAGTTTTCAATATTATTTAAGATAAATTCCTAGTCATGGTTGTTGAAATTGCTTTTTCAATAACAATTATTTTAACTTTGTTTGAAAATATTGTGACAGTTCGAATCAGGTGGTTTGTATTTCGAAAACTTAAAATAATTTTTTTTATTGCACATAAAGATGGTTTTGTGTTGAGTTTAAGTTGTTTTTATTATTATAAAACAATTATTATTATTGTAATAAATTTTAATTTATGATTTATTATTTCTAATATTCATTACATACAGCTACATACAACTTTATAACGATTTGTCAAAATGGTAAAATTTCAACACGAAATACAGCAAAATGTTCCACACTAATTAAAATAAGTTCGGAATAATTTCGCTCCGATCAGTGTAAATCTGTTAGCTCTACACGTTTCGGTTGAATTAAAAAACAGACAAATAATTACACCATTTTATTTAACTTGAGATTTGAGTTGTATTGGGTTGAATTTTGTCATCAATTTTTCAGCTACTTCCCATCATGGGATTTGTCTCAAATTTGAAAAACAAGTTTGTTGAACCTATCCGTACGCGTTTCTAAAAGTTTTAGACTAAAAAACTTACTAAAACTAAGAAATATTCAATTTTTAATTTATTTTTTTTTTATCTATAAAACCCGTCAACATGTAGAAGAAGATCCATACATTTTGAATGACCCACTTGCCCCCCGCATTGAAATTTCGCTCATATTGAGTATGTCATTATAATCTAGACATATTACGAATTTTTGTCATTTTTATATAGAAAAATGTTCTTAAATTGTAAATAATAGGTGCGTTCGATTTGACTGAAACAACTGAAAAAACAACAACAATTGCATTCAATTTTTCAGTTGTATCAGTTGCTTCAGTCAAATCGAACACGGCTAATGAGTATAAAATTAAAATATTTGCAAAATTTGTTGTTGTTGTTCAAAGTGTCCCTCCCTATTCATGCTATTCTTTATTCACGCTATTCATCATATTCATGCTATTTCTTTATATGAGTTAAACCTTCTTATTAAAATTACTTTAAAGAATATTAAATTTTCGGTAGGTAAGTGATTTAATTACCTACTTATGATTTACTGGTCTTACTTCTGATTTATTTTCTGTGAATTATCTTGCTTAACTTATGTTTAGGTAAAATTATATAACTAAAAACTCTAAAATAAAAAAATAAATAAAAAAAATTTAAAAAACACACATTTTGAAAAACGGACTAAAAAGCAAAATATAAACTTTTTATTGACACAATGTTACCAAAGAAACAAAGGATAAGTTCGTACAAACTACAAACTAGTGAATGCAACCCGGTATTCGAAAAACCGGATTTCTTTGTTATTTTACATCACCGAAAAACCGAGTTTTATTACCCTTAAAAACCGGTTTCATTATTATAAAAAATGATGAAAACAAAACAATAATATAAATCATATGAGAAATTATAAATATATTGTGTGTTTGTCGGTTGGTCTGTCAAATTTGGTAGAATGTCGGATACCTACATCATTGTTTCTTTATGTATATGTGACTTCATGGATTATATTAAAAACCGACGACCTTTTTTAAAAGTCAGAGCCATTTTTTTATGTGCAGATACCACTAGATATAAAAGATTACCTGTTTTAGAACCTTCCGATCTAGGCGCCAAAGCTTTAACAATTGTGCCACTTGGTCGGTTATATTAGTGTTGGGTTTGATTTTAGACACTTTTTTATTAATATTTTATTACATACGAATACGAACGAGTATATTGTTTTAAAAATGCATATATATCACTCACATACAGATGAAATAGTTTAAAAAATAAAGAAGTATTTTCCTCTCAGTGTTCATCAATTCGTCATTCAATGATTAAAATTATCATTTCTTTTTCATTTATTACGTATTGCTGTATTTATTAACTAACTTAACTGTATTTATTAACAATTTTAACTAATTAACTATATTTTAGCTAATTAACTAATTAACTATTTTAACTGTATTAATTAACTGTATTTATTAAATATTGTTGTTATGTTACCAATGAAATTGGGAGTCGAGTCACTTTGTCGGCAAGATGTTTTCTGACTGCCGACACGATCTTCAACTTTATGCTGTCACATTTGGACAAACATAGTGGCCAGCTGGCAATTGATATGAAAATGGAGCTAATATGCCGCATTAAAGAAAGACGAACTGATTTATCTAGCTTACTGCATTATCTACATAACAAATACCAAGTGTTATGTTAAAGCTATCGACAATCAATTAAGTGTTCAACCACAGGAAAAAGACGAAAATGATATTAGTCTAAAAACGAAGGTTCGTCGTTAGTTGACCCTTTTTCGAATCTAATGGGATCAGAGGCCCGGAAGAACTCGAGAAAGTATACAATTTTCTTTTGTCGATTCCACCGACAAGCGTGGAATCAGAAAGAGCATTTTCGGCGTCAGGAATTATATGCACAAAAATCACGTCTAGCTGATAACACAATAGATAAGTTGTGTTTAATGCGATCACACTTTTTAAAACAGAAAAATAAATAATTATATTATTATTTTGTTTCTTATAAAAATATTTGTGTTTTATTATTTTATTTTTGACTGAATTATTTATTATTTGCATTTGATATAAACGTAAAATAAATTTGAATAGATTTTGTTTAAATTATGGTTTTTTAAACTCTGGTAAGCATTTTGTACAAATTAATATATTTTGTTTAAAAAAAACCCGGGTTGAAACCAGAAACCGGCTTTTTTTTTATAGGTAAAACCGAAAACCCGGTTTTAGGATATCGCCCCAAATTTGCAATCACTACTACAAACGTTATGTCTTTTATAATTCTATTTTCTTTGAAATTCTAAGAACAAAAATATTTAAATGGTATTTAACACATCTTAGCACAGATGCAAATATTAAAATATGGAGGGCTGAAATCTCATAGCTCTGAGATATCAAGACTTCGGTTAAGGGTTAAGGATTTTGATATACTTTTCGGCAAAAAAAATTTATGAGGACATGGTTTTTAGTTTTGGGCAGCGATGTATATCAAACATAAAACCTCTCCATTTAGCGTTTCGAGAAAATATTACAAAATCACAAATTCATATTTCTTCCAAAAATATTTAAAAAATTAAATGAAATCAAACTTTTTTCAAAATTCTAAAAATATTCCAAAAATTAGAATGAAATCAAATATTTAAACTTTTTCTAAATCCCAATAATATTCCAAAAATTCTTAAAATTAAAACTTTTCCAAAATTCTAAAAATATTGCCAAAATTATTACAAAATCAAAAATTCAAACTTTTTTCAAAATTCCAAAAATTATAATAAAATCAAAAACTTAAAATTTTTCAAAATTCTAAAAATATTCCAAAAATTCTTACAAAGTCAAAAATTGAAACTTTTTTCAAAATTCTAAAAATATATATAAAATTCAAAAACTCTATTTTTTTCAAAATTCTTAAAATATTGCAAAAATTGAAACTTTTTTCAAAATTCCAAAAATATTCCAAAAATTAGAATAAAATCAAATATTTAAACCGTTTCTAAATTCCAATAATATTCCAAAAATTCTTAAAAATTCAAACTTTTTCCAAAATTCTGATAATATTGCAAAAATTATTACAAAATCAAAAATTGAAATTTTTTTCAAAATTCCAAAAATTATAATAAAATCAAAAATTTAAAATTTTTCAAAATTTTAAAATATTCCAAAAATTCTTACAAAATCAAAGATTTAAACTTTTTCCAAAATTCTAAAAATATTGCAAAAATTATTACAAAATCGAAATACAAACTTTTTTCAAAATTCCAAAAATATTTCAAAAACTATAACAAATTCAAAAATTTCCATGTCTAATTTCATTTTCAATTACATATACCTCATAAAAACAGCTACATTTCTTTTTCCAAAAAATTGGCTAAAAAAATAAATGAAATAATTTTTTGACACAGTTGACATTATTTTTTTGACAAACTTATGAGGCCATAATTCTTAATAAAATTTCATTTCAAACAAATAATTAATAGTATTTTTTTCCAAAACATTGGGTAAAAAAATAAATAAAATCTTTCTTTTGACACACTTGACAACACTTTTTTGACAAACTTATAATGCAATAATCTAGTTTTTGATCTCACATACCAATCCCTACCATCAAGATTTCTCCAAGTTCAATGTTCCTACTCGTAATCACTTAAAATTAAGGTTTTTTAAGCCAAAAATATGAAAATTTGCTATTTTTGATACACTTAATGTTTTTTTTTTGACACACTTCCGGTACAGTTATCGAACACAGCGTCCTTTCGGACCTGTCTCTTGAGTATACCTATTTTTAGAAAAAAAAAATTTTGAAATCCCTCCAGCGGTTTTCCCTGCAGCGTAGGTAATGACGGACGGCCGACCGACAGACAGACATACATTGTTTTTTTGCTTTTTTAGAATCAGGAGGTCCTAAAACGTCGAGAAATGCCAAAAAAAGTGGGGGTAAGAATTTCACTTCGAGCTCATGAATGTAATACTTAGGTCTTTCAGACCGAAGTAATTTTTGACTATTAGTATCTTTGGTAAATAAACAGTTTTCCGTTCCCATTTGTTACATAAAATAAAAGTGGGATACAGAAAATTCAATACAGAAAAGGTACAAATATATGCTAAAATTAATTTCTAACAAGGGAATAACAAACGTTTATTCCCTTTCTATGCTGAATGCGGTGCCACCCATTTTTATTTTATGTAACAAATGGGAACGGAAAACTGTTTATCAAATTTTATTCGCACTGGGCCGAGTTTTAAATTTTAATCGCAAATTTTGCGTAGAACAAATTCTGCGACAAAAAAGTAAATAAAATCGAAAAACATACATTTATAAAACTTACTTAACATTCATCTAAATTGTAATTATAGAAAAATAGAATTAATCTGTTTGAGATATTTGCTATTTTGCGACTTTTAAAATTATTAATTATAACTCTATGTTTTTGTTTAATTCTTTCTGTGTAATAAATTTCATTTCAAAAAGAATGTAATGAGTGGTTTTCGCGATATTGCCAACCAGGCCTACGTTATACACTCATCCTATATTTTGGGTTGTATCTCCCCAAATGATGGAACATAATTTTTTTTATATTTTAAATTATCAAAAAATCTTTGGTTATAACCTATTTTAAATATAAAATTTATTTAACGTTTCGATATTTTCTTTATAATATCATCTTCAGAAAAAATGCTAAAAACTAAAACAAAATGAATATAAATGAGAAAGTCTTATAAACATACAAAAATTAAATTTCACGAAAAAATTAAAATAAATACGCCTATTTCTTGTTAACTAATAGTTTTTATTTACTATATACGTATTTCGAAAGCTATGCTTTCATCGACAGTAGTATATATCAAAACTCAGTTTTGATATATACTACTGTCGATGAAAGGGTAGCTTTCGAAATACGTATATAGTTAATAAAAACTATTAGTTAACAAGAAATTGGCGTTTTTATTTTAATTTATTAGTGAAATTTATTATAATACTTGTTAAGTTTGAACAAACAAAATTATTAAAATGTATACAAAAATTAAAAAAAGAAAAAACAAAATAAAACACAAAATAATATTCAAACTTACATGAAACAATCAAAAAATAATACAAAAGAAAATACAAAGCCAACGAAAATATGTTCAAACATTTTTTTTTTACAAAAATTAAATTACTAATTAAAATCTTTCTTAAAAAAAGTTGAAAATTAACTAACATTACATCTACTATTTTTAGGGTTCCGTTTTTATAACGAACCCTATTAGTGAGAGTACAACGTGTTTTTCGCATTATATTGATTATCTCGTAAACCATTAATCCTATGGAACTGAAATTTGAGGTGCTTGTAAAACTAACCTACCCACACAAGATGACAGGCTAAAAAATAAATAAAGTTATTTTCGTTTGTTTTCCAGCGGTACGATGTGAAGCCCTTGAAAAAACACATTTTTTTTATCGAGACGAGTAGAAGATCATATGAAAGAGCTCCACTTCAGTATTCCTTAAAAATGTATTTTGGAATTTCATACACCACAATTTTTTTTGTATAATTTCGAATAATGACGTTTTCTTTATGTTTTATTGCCTCGATTAACTCCGACCCTACTTGATCGAAAATCTTAAAATATATTTGGGGTGGGAATATGAAGGGGTAAAAACATCATTTAATGGGGGGATGGGGTGACCTTCAACGTCGCGCCAAGTACTTCCCGTAAAGCTAAAAACGGATTAGTTGTCAAGACTGCTGGATAAGGTATACTGACACATCAAAATAACTTTACTGCCTATTTTGAGACTGTAAAGTTAGCACTTAGCAATATGATATAATTGCATCATCCAAAAGTATGCTTTCTAGAACATAAATCAAAGTAAAAAGAAAAATTACAAAAAAAAAAAAAAAACTTAAATTAAGAATTAATCAAACAATTAATATTAGCTCAATTAGGGATTAGCCACAAATACACATTATTACTATTTATTTTTTATACGATGAATCAATTGTAATAATTTACATTTAAATAGGATTACACTCACATATACACAATACATACAGACTGCGAACTAAAAGCAGTTGTCAAGACAGTTTCGGGGTTTCAAAAATCATATCATACACAACAATCTATAACATATCAGATGCAAAACTACAAAAAACTTATGCATTAAGTTTCAATAAAATTGAGTATCAGAACTGAG
>OY856188.1:174607407-174947407 GCA_963693315.1 Diogma glabrata
TGGTGCACAGGTATGTTGAACTCTCGACAATTTTCCAAAATCATGCTTATCGAGAAAAATACATCGGTAATACTTGGGCCCCGCCGGAAACCACACTGATATTCTCCAAACAGTTGTTCAGCAAAAGGATTGAATTTGGATAGCAAAATGTAGGAAAATATCTTATATGCTGTGCAAAGGAGAGCGATTCCTCTGTAGTTTGCACATTGTAGGCGATTACCTTTTTTATGGATTGGTATCAGCATAGCTGTGTTCCAGTCCTGTTGCATTGTTTCAGTCCTCCAGATCATTTGAACAAGTTCAAACAATCTTAAGGATAGAGTTTCGCCACCATGTACAATCATTTCGGATGTTATATCGTCGATACCAGGTGCTTTATTGCGTTTTAATTTTGACAGCGCCGCTTCTAATTCCTAATGGGTGGTTTCGTCTCCATGTACCTTTGACGCACGAATAAGCTTTGCTCGTCACCCGACTTGTTGCTGATCACTTAAGTCGGGAAGATTCTCAAAATAAGCGGCCTCTAAAATATTTTTAAGGTCAACTTTGTAATGAAGCACTGCTTCGTTGAATGATAACGAAGTTACATAGCAGGTCGCGTACCTAGCGAGATTTATTTATAGCCCCAGACCTGCAATCTATGGGATCCTGCTACTTCAGCACAAATAAACAATAGTACGCGTGAAACATGATAAGAACAGATAGGAGAAAATAAGCAAGTGAAGGCTTGAGACTCTGGCGACCCTCATTCGCGAAAAGAACCACGATCGAACGAACCACCAACACACTATTTCACACTTTCACTCCTCATACACCCGCGCATCCTCACATACCCATCTATATACGTGCATGCATATCCACATCTTCACATCTTCCCACCCACTCTCGCATCCATCTCATAAAATAAAAGTTTACTCACTCCATGCTAGCAACGGATCCCATTCCTCAATCATCTTATGGTTTTCCATCATCACCCTCATATTTAAAACATTCAGTTGTATTACTATTCCTTAGGTTGTAACTACATTCCATACATCGGTTTGATCATCATTGAAATTGACTAGTATTATCTTTTGCCATAGTAAATGACGTCTGCAAGTAATAAATAAAGTAAAGTAAAATAATTTTACATGCATGACGCATGTAAAATTATTTACCAATAGAGGTATGCAAGATGTATCATTAACAGGAATATATGACACCTTCATCGATTTTTAATAAATATCAATACAATAATGCAAACGAATTTAATAATAAAAACGAAGTACATTATAAAATAGATAATTCCCAAATGCACAAACAATGTTTGGATGTCAATCAAAAACAATATTCAATCTTCAGACTAACCATATACATTACTGTTCAGCTTTACAATCGAATGAATAAAAATGAAAAAAAAACCAATAAGCAAAATAGCGCAGTACCATAAAGTAACATTATCGCACATAATATTACACGAATTTTAGTTCATAAAATGCGCTAAACGCTTCACAAGCTGCTGTACGTTATAATTCTCAGCTAATATCATCAAGTTCCTTACCAATTTTTAAGTGTTATGGTACATTTTAATGTATAGAAAAAAAATTGATAAATTCATAAAAAAAGCATATGTTATTTATTTTAATTCTATGTAATAATAATTGCTTTATATAAACACAAAACTAATTTCAATTCAAATTCAAGTAAATCACCAAATCAAGCTTTTCTTATTACGTACACTAATTAATTTACTTAATTTTTTTGAAAGCTATAGTTAATTTACGTTATATGAATTTAAGACTTACATGCTTACATGTACAAAACTAACCCAATTTAGGTCATAAGAATGTTTAAAAGTAGAATAAAAAAAAAACTATAAATAAGATTTCCATATTATTTATTTGATTTAATTGCGTTAATACGAATTCTTTTATTTTCCATTTTCGTTTGAATTGAACGATATCCAAAAAAAATGTATTTCCGTTAAAAATGTTTACGATTAATTACTGTTATACAAGCTAACGATTATACACTTCCAGTGAATAAATGTGACTTTTATTAAATTCTATTGTTTAATTTTTTTTTGTAATTTTTCCAAAACGCAAATATATACAGTTTTCCTTTTTTTTTTGTTTCAAAACTACTTATAAAGAAATTTCAACGTTGGGAAATTTATAAACTAATATCTACGTTTTTACTTAGTTTTAATACTCAGCACACATAATTTCTTTTGCTTTAAACAATTCACATTATGTATTTATATCTAATTAAATTTTCTAAATTAAACTAACAATTGAATTAATTTTGTTGATTTACACGGCACAAACATAAAATTTCTTCTAAAATTACACTAGTAAATTGAGCTAATAAATTTTTCTAGTAAATTTTGCTACTTACTCTAACAAAAAACAACGTGAATTCATAAGAAAAATTCCTCATTTCTTCGATATTCACGATAATAGGTGCGTTCGATTTGACTGAAACAACTGAAAAAACAACAACAATTGCATACAATTTTTCAGTTGTTTCAGTTACATCAGTCAAATCGAACACGGCTACTATATATCACTGACAACTCAACAAATAACCAAAAATAAGAGAGAAAAATTTCTATATTGTATCAGGAAATTGAACTAACATTTTTGTATATTGTACTAGTCAATTGAGCTAAATGAAAATTTTTTCACTAAATTGGTTCATAACCAGACACAGACATTTTACTCTTAAAACTATAAATTTCACTAATAATTTTATGAACAAAACAGACACCGAAATTTTAGGTAGATTTCATATAAAAATCTACCTATTGCAATGGGCTTCATCTCGGAATTTCGGAAAAATTTTGATGCCAAACGACTATTTGTGATAAGCGGAGATAGAAAAACAAAAAAAAAAAAATTATATATATATATATATATATATATATATATATATATATATATATATATATATATATATATATATATATATATATATATATATATATATATATATATATATATATATATAACGATATGAGGTATAACGGAATTTAGCGGCACTCTCACGGTCGCATTTTTCGACCTACACCAAAATAATTTTCTGTGTATGTTTCGGCAAATAATGTCTTGGACAAGTTCGTGAACTGGCCATATCCGGGTACCGGTTAAGGGGCTAGAGCCTAAAAAGTCGAATAATCTAGGGCACTATAACTTCCGTTTGAATAATAATATTTTAATAAAATTTAAAAATATTGAATATTTAAACCTTTTTTTATGATTTTTATCCAGATGACTACTTTGGCGTTTCAGGTTCCTCAAAAATCAGCTGTTTTAAAAATTTACTAAACTTTGCTGCCCTTGATCTAGCTGAAATGGCCAAGCTCATAGTTGAAAACTTTTTTTCACGTACTTAAAATATAAATCTTTTCAAAATTTTCAAAAATAATAGTTTAAGTCTAACGGTTGAGACCCTTCGGCTGTTGAAATAAAAACAAACGCAAAAGGCAATGCTTTCATCATGTTTCAGTTTATGTTATTTAAATTCATCTTAACTTTTAAGCATACTTTTCAACTATAGCCTCAAAAAATTCCAGCTTTCTAACCTAAAAGGTTCCATTTTTATAAGCATTATAATGCAACCCTTACAAGAAAAATATCAACCCATTTAATACCATAGAAAAATTATCAAAATCTCTTTTGTTTTTATTTTTTTTACTAAGTAACCGTTTGAAAAAAGATAAATAAGAACAAAAAAACACAACAACAAAAGATGATTTTGAAATAAAATTGTTTGATAATGTTTGATTATAAATTATGTGTGATGGTATAATTGTAGTTGTGACGTAGTTCATTTGATCTTTGGTGGATTTAATATGTTATTAAAAGTAGTTTAAACCAACTTAAATAAAACTGTTCCGAAATTGTATTGATGGCGTTAGTTCGGATAATGTATTTAATTTGGTTCGATAATTTTTTTGAATTATTCTGTTTCTACTTATATTTAAGTACTATACTAATCTGACTTATCTAATTTATACTAATCTGACTTATCTAATTTTATTTGGACACAAAACCGTCTGACCCCGAAATCTACTTATTTCTAGCGGATATACCTGCCGCTGGGATTTTTCTATTGAAATTATAAAGTTTGCTAACAATTTACTAGTAAATTTTACTACTTACATTGAAATTTTACTACTTACATCATCAAAAGACGAAATGCGTCTTTTTTTTACGATATTCACAGATGAAAATATTGATGACAACTCACAAAAAATACAAAAACAAGAGAGGCCATCTTCGAGATGAATTCAAGTATTTATAATATTTAAAATATCGACAATATCGCTGCAGCTGGTCTTTGGCCGCTGCTTAACAAATAATAATACTAACTGGGAATTTTATTTTGTCGATGCATATTATATTCTGTTAAATATATAGAATGACGAGAATATTGATGTGATAAATTAAGAACTTCATTCAACGTGCAGCGGTGTTCTGGCGGCAACATAACAACTTGTAGCTTCCCATCTTCGTTTGTTATGTAGACTGGAGTATGAAACCGTAGAGCAGTAAAGTTCCCGATTTATATAATGTCTTATAAACGCAAAAGCTCTGTGATATACTGTTTTACAGTAACATTACGTTAATTATATTGACAGTAAAACAAAAGTTAATTTATTTAAATGTCCAAATCAAAACTCTGTGATATTCTGTTAATGATTAAAGTAAATGTTATTGATATTGATATATAAGATAAAACCTGCAAGATTCTGTGATACTAGCATAAATTCAAAAACTCTGATATTTTGTTTGACATTACTGTATACATGTAGTATCTTTCTAGTACCAAAATAGTTTATTTAAATAAAACTCTGTGATATTCTGTTAATGATTAAAATAAGTGTTATGGATATTGTTATATAAGATACAACATGCAAGCTTCTGTGTTACTATTATAAATTCAAAAACTATGTGATATTTTGTTTGACATTATTGTATACGTGTATTATTTTTTTATAGTAACAAAATAGTTTATTTAAATGGTCAAAAACAACTTTCTGTGATATTCTGTTATTCTGTAAAGTAAATTATAAATTTGTTTATAATTAAAGTCCGTGTTAATAAACTTATTTAAAAAAAAACTCTGTGATATTTTATGTATACCGTAAAGTAACCGATAATTGTAATTGTATTTGAGAGGTAATGATCAAGGTTATATAAGATTAACGAAAAGGAAGGTTGCGTTGGAAGAATTTTTGACGGTTGTTGGTTAATGGTGATAGACCATAAAGTAATAGTTTCAATTTGGGGAGTATAACCATTAAGACCATACCTGCAATATTAAATGATGTAAATAAACAAGAAATTAAACCATATTTATTGATTAATTCATATTTGCACTAAAAGAAGAAAAATAAAAACTTTCCTGAGATAAATTGTGTACCGAATTACTGTTGGTCATCCATGAAGCAAACGGTAGTTTAAGATCTGTGCGTAGCGGTGAGTGAGAGAGTGAAAATCAAAACGGTGACAGCCTGGTGGAATAATAACGATTGTTATTAACGAATGTTAACGAATGGTATTAACCACGAGTATTGGATACTATTTACGCTTTCCGTGATCAGCAAACGGTGATTAATATAATCAATCACCTATATTACCTCTTTCATTGGTATTGAAGATTGGACACCGGTCTAGAACCTCAACAGCTATAGCAGACTTCCTCAATTTACGTAGCGCAACCGCTAATAATGATGAGTGAGTAGAGTAACGGAGCTTAGGGACGGATTCAGGATTTAATCATGAGGTGAGTGAACTTTGTTTATTTTAATTACTTTTTCTAACGTAGAAGTGTGAATGCGCGTGAAAGGGTGTACAAATGATTGAATGGGGGGCTTGCTTGTCGATGCGTGTGTGTGTGTGTGTGTGTGTGTGTGTGTGTGTGTGTGTGTGTGTGTGTGTGTGTGTGTGTGTGTGTGTGTGTGTGTGTGTGTGTGTGTGTGTGTGTGTGTGTGTGTGTGTGTGTGTGTGTGTGTGTGTGTGTGTGTGTGTGTGTGTGTGTGTGTGTGTGTGTGTGTGTGTGTGTGTGTGTGTGTGTGTGTGTGTGTGTGTGTGTGTGTGTGTGTGTGTGTGTGTGTGTGTGTGTGTGTGTGTGTGTGTGTGTGTGTGTGTGTGTGTGTGTGTGTGTGTGTGTGTGTGTGTGTGTGTGTGTGTGTGTGTGTGTGTGTGTGTGTGTGTGTGTGTGTGTGTGTGTGTGTGTGTGTGTGTGTGTGTGTGTGTGTGTGTGTGTGTGTGTGTGTGTGTGTGTGTGTGTGTGTGTGTGTGTGTGTGTGTGTGTGTGTGTGTGTGTGTGTGTGTGTGTGTGTGTGTGTGTGTGTGTGTGTGTGTGTGTGTGTGTGTGTGTGTGTGTGTGTGTGTGTGTGTGTGTGTGTGTGTGTGTGTGTGTGTGTGTGTGTGTGTGTGTGTGTGTGTGTGTGTGTGTGTGTGTGTGTGTGTGTGTGTGTGTGTGTGTGTGTGTGTGTGTGTGTGTGTGTGTGTGTGTGTGTGTGTGTGTGTGTGTGTGTGTGTGTGTGTGTGTGTGTGTGTGTGTGTGTGTGTGTGTGTGTGTGTGTGTGTGTGTGTGTGTGTGAGCTGTCGATGCGTATAGCGAGACACCTTCAGTCTAATTTGGAAATGATTATAATCGAAACATTTTTGCTCCGAGGTAACACCTCGTTTTCCAAATACCTTTTTTTATTATATTAAATTATATAACCTAAATTTATTAAATCATATTTTTATTAAAAATCAATCCCAAACAATATGAAAACCAAACAAACAAACAAAAACTAAATTCTTGTCATGTTTTTATATTTATTAACCGTATTATACATTAACCAACTGTAAACTACAGGTATTTAATTAAATTGGTTTGGCAATATTTATTTAACTTACAAATAAAATTATAACTTTTTGGGAGCTGCAAATAATTTTCTTTGGTAATTTCGTATGGTTTCAAACATTTTTGAAAGTGTTATTAATAAAGAAAAAGGAAAATAAATAATAGAGACTTTCAATATAGCGTGTGACGTTCTCCCGTGCTCTAAGATTTGATTCTCGGTTTACCAGCAATGGCAGCGGTGTACAAGCTGTATCATATTGATCAGATGACAGCATTTCAACTTATGTTTGATTACTACCATTTGCGGTACTTGCTGTGGGTCTTTGAGCTTAATTGTCTTGCTTCGCAGTCTGAGTGTGTGGGTGAGTGTTAGCATGTATGAAGCGTGAGTGTGTGGGCGTATGGGAATGATTGTGGGGTTTGGACGCGCTGATAGTGGTTCTTTCGCAAAAGGGGTCGCCAGAGTTTCATTTTTCCATTCGTATTGTTTCCACTTCTGTTTATTCACGTAATTTGCGTACATTTCTGTATTTGTGTTGAAGTAGCAGGTAACAATCTATCAAATCCACGATGACTGAGCTTTAGTCGTGAAGGCGTTAAATAACTCTAGGTACGCATCCTGCTATGCCATTCTCATTGGTTCGCCAATGAGAAAGCTCTTCATTACACGTTTTAATAGCAGTCGATCTAGTTTGAGAGCCCTTCTTTAAGGTTTTAACCAGTTGAAAGAAGTTACGCGATTGATGTTCATTGTTGAAGCTTTCAATCTCCTCATACTATTTCTTCCACCATTCTCTCTTCGTTCGTCTACATAGCTTTGTAACGGCTTGTCTTGCCAGTTTATAGTTCTCCTTCATGGACCTGGTGTTGCCTTGTAGACACTTCAGATAGCAATCTCTTTTGTATTGAATAGCGTCAAGGCATGTTTGATCCATCCATGGCTTCTGGGGGTAGTTCTGTGGTCGTCCAAGTGTTCCCTCAGCAGCGTTTAAAACAGCATCTTTGAGCAAATACCATGACTATTTGACGTCTCCATTAATCCAATGATTAATCATTGGATTAATGATTAATGATTAATGTCTCGATTTATCCAATATTACGGCAATATGGATTTGATATCTCTCTTCTGTTTCAGCATTCTTTAATGATGAGATGATAAAACGTTTCCTTTGATTGAATTTTGGAATGCCTGGATTTGGGAAGTGGAACCTTATCGTTGCACATACAAGAAAGTGGTCACTTCCAATGTATGCACCTCTAAAGGATCGCACATCCCGAACCCTCGAAAAGAAACGTGCTGTTACTAGAACGTGATCAATTTGATTTCGAGTGTTTCCATTCAGTGAAACCCAAGTCTGCTTATGAATCGATCAATGCGGAAAGAACGTACTGGCAATTCTCAAATTATTTGATAATGCAAAATTAGTCATTCTCTCACCATTTTCATTCGAATTCAAATGCAAGCTGTTGGGACCCGCCACATTTCCATAAGAGGTATCTCTTCCAACCTGTCCATTAAAGTCACCAAGAACCATAATGAAGTCGCGTGTTGGTGTTTGTTTCATAACCTCTTCCAGTGCTATGTAGAAATTATCCTTCCCGTCGACGGTCTTAGCTTCAGTAGGTGCATGCACGGCAATAAGAGAAATATTGTTATATGTACCGCATACACGTAGGTAGCAGATTCTCTCACTGACCGGAATGAATTTCATCACGGCTTCTTGTATGCGTGCACCATCAAGAAAGCCAGTTCCAAATTCTCTTCGAGAAGGATGACCACTACAGTATAGAGAGTGACTATCCAAATCTTGTTTTCCGATTATCGGCTATCTAATTTCTTGTAGAGCAATAATATCCATCGTATCAGCTTCTGTTTCCAGACTTATAAGAGCATCAGGAGCGCTCAGGCTGCGCACGTTCCACGTTCCGATTCAGTAGTCAGGTATTTTTTCACGTCCAGGTAAAATTCTGTTTTTGTGTCCGGGTCTGTTATTCTCTTTCTGATAACCAAATTTAACATATTAGTTTTTTTCCGGGGTTAGGGTGTTAACCTTAGGCCCAACCCAAATTGTCGTGAATGGGTCCGTTCTGCATATTAAGGTCACCAGAAACAACCGTTTTACACGTTTATATTGCGATCCGCTTGATTCAAGACAGACGCCCGCTCCAAGCCGCCCCTGACATGGAGAACAGGCGCTTGAGTCGCATTGGTTGTAAGGCGCCAATTCGCCGTGATGTAGCGTCATTGACTAAGCAGTTTTTACTCTGCTTGTCTCCAATACACCAACCTAATTCTGTCAGCATTACTCAGGCAGCACGGCGTGGACGTCGAATTTCGGATTTCGCTACCCTTGGTTGTTGCGATGTTTTTCGTTGAACAAATTGGAAGGTGTGGCTTTCCAGAAATCGTGAATTCATTCAACATTCTGACATCTGACTCATCACATGTGAAAGAAAATGTTTTGTTTTTTAAACTTCGCAAATATGGTGAAACTATAAGATAAACAACCATTTTGTATAGATAGTTTTGTGGCAACATTATTGGTACTCCTTCCTTGCACCTTATTAACCTTATTAACTTCCTTATTAAATTTAAATGAAGATCAGTGATGTGAAAGTGATATGTAAATTTTTTTTTCAAAATTTTCAATAAATAGTTCGATTTGGTTTATTTCTAATACTTTAATGATAGATGGTTTTTTCTATCGAGATGATCATATATCACAAATAAAAAACAAATAATTTAATTAAATATTGATGCTAACGTTCTGAAATAATTTCGAACAGCGAATTTCTTAGTAAAGAAATACAATTTCATTTTTCCTAAGTGTTATATGCTTTATGAACTTCGTATTCTAGGTTGGGCCAAAATTAGTCTAGGGAGATCGGGCCCTTTGCGCCCCTACCTAGTTACGCCAATGCTCGTTATTAAAAGTATGGTTAAGTCGTCCGCATGGAGGGATTAGTTTTTATTAATTTGTTAATTTTTTCTATTTTTTGATCCACGGGTGTGACAACCCCGCGTACTCCAGTCCCTGCTATTAGCATATGAGTTAACGTGAGATATCACATACCACTGGCAATAGCAGTGTGATATCACTAGCCAAGGTGATATCTTAGGTGTGCTGGCGGATGAACTGTATTCAGTCAACGGTAGCACTCTCAATCTTAGCTAATGAATATTCCTTGATGATGGCACTCTGGAGCTTGCTCGAAGAAACGAGCCTTCATATAACTATGTATCTGAGCTTTAATCATTGAAAAAGATGATGCGTCCTAAATTCAAAGATTATTGGCCTATGTCATATTTTATATGTGATAGGATTTATTGTTTAGTTATCCATTATTTAACAAAAAAATATTAAAAAAAACAAAAAAAAAAGATTTGCGCCCATTAAAAAAAATAAAAAAAGTCATGTCTCGGTCAATATAATATAAGTAATTATATTGAAATAAGTTGACCTGGATTGAAGAAATAGATCTTTTATTTTAGATCTCATGCCACTACAGTTAAAGTAAAAAATCTTTAAGGAAGTGTCAAAATTCTGTAACACGCACAGGTCTCCTGATTTAAAAAAAAATTTTCTGGTTATTGGTCTCGCCCGTATAAAATTGATTATATTGTGACGAGTACTGTTTAAGTATCTGACTCTTTCACTTCGTAAAAAATTATAGTGAGCTTTAAGATCTTCCTCTATTTGTGATGGTGTAAGAATGTCATAAGCTTCTTGAAACTGTTTGTAGAGCGATAACAAACGGTCAGAGCCGGTAGGAAAACCTTGTGATGAAATTATTACTTGTGTACTCGGTCTAGTTTTTCCGTTGATAGAAATATCATAGGGTTGCTCTTTGAAATAAGCGAGATAGTCACGTACAGCTTCTCGTAAACCAGCTTCCGAACGAATTCTTGAAATATCTACTATCTCCTTCTTGTTCAATGGAACCCTTGGTTAATTGAACACGAGGTGGAAAAAGTGGGTCTAAAAATGAATTTTTTTTGTTTTGCTAGTGTTGTATGAGTACTTTGTGGTTCGGGATTGAGCATTGCTCCTCTAACGAAGTTAGGCTAGAGGACATCGGCTTCTGTATTGACAGAACTGTCTACAAGAACTGTTTTTTTTATACCACGTAAAGTGGATCGTGCAAAACTAGATCTGTGCTTGACATTGAACTTATCATCTGAAATATTGGAAAATGAACTCTGGAACGGTGGTTTTATTATTATTACAGTTTTCTGCATGATTTGTTTTAGGTATTAAATTAATTTTATTTTGCTTATTCCTAATTTTCTTACTCGTAATTCACTATTGCTCCTGTTTTTTCCTAGCTAGTTGTCGTTGATCATAATCACACCACTTATCTTCTGATTTCCAAAAACTTTTTTCACCAAGAACTCTCCACCCTGCCAAGGATGAACAAGATGTTTGAGGCAATGAAGTGATTTCTGTAACTGAAGACGTAGAACGATTCAAAGTGGTAGATTTAGATGGCGTTATTTGCTGGTGACTGACTTTATATATATTTAAGATATGTGCGGTTGGTTGACTGCAGGAAGCAGGATGGTTGTTGTCCTCTAAGTTGGCTTGTTTGATTACTTGAGTTCTTTTTAAGGTTTAATTGCGATCAAAAGGTAAAGGATCGCAATTAAAGGTTTAATTGCGTTCAAAAAACGCAAAACTAGTTAAATGAACAATTAAAAAAGTTATCGGAGATTTAAATATTCAAGCAATCGGGTATTAGAATAGTAACGAATTATTATTATGTTCCTGCTTACAGATATTTACAGATATTCCAATAGAATTAATTGATCTAATTGCGTTAAAATGTGTTTAATTAATTCTATAGGAATATCTGTAATTATGTAATAATTATAGATATTCCGATAAAATTAAATGAACACATTTTGTAACAAATTAATAGTTTTCATCCTATAGAATAAAATTTACAACAGAGCTTGAACATAATAATTCGTTACTATTCTAAGATTCGGTACCATTCTGATGAACTTACACTTATGCTATGTGCGAACTGACGAAATAATGACAGAACACAATTTTTGGTGAAGGTGAAATTTGTAAAAACAAAATTTTGAAATAAGGTGAAAAACTTCGTAATATTTATGTTTGCTGTTAATAAATATATATAACATATATACTAATATAAATATTACTTTGGCACTTTAAAAAACTTCTGTAATAAATTGTTGTTCCTCCTGAAATAATTTGTTATGCCTACTGTCACAATTTGATGATGCTAAAAAGCTATACCAAATTTTTTCGTTTCGTTATGGGGAATATAAATTCGAAAAAAAAAAATTTTGACATTTAATATTTGTCATCTGTCATTATTTCGTCAGTTCGCACACAGCATTAATCAACAAATTATAACAAAGGACTTTTATACCAATACCATTAATAAATGAATGATATGATATGAAATGTAATCGAACATGAAATTGGACATGGAAATTTTTGATTTTGTTATAATTTTTGGAAACTTTTTGGAATGTTGAAAAAAGTTTGTATTTTTGATTTTGTAAGAGTTAGCGGAATATTTTTAGAGTTTTGAAAAAGATCAAATTCTTTTTTGATTTTGTTATAATTTTTGCGATATTTTTAGAATTTTGGAAAAAGTATTTTGAATTTCGAATTTTTGAATTGGAAAAAGTTTAAATTTTTTTAATAATTTTTGGAATATTTTTTAATTTCGATTAAAAGTTTCCATTTTTAATTTTGTAAGAAATTTTCGGAAATTTTTCGAGTTTTGATTAAACTTTATCATTTTTGATTTTATTATGACTTTTGGAATGTTTTTGGAATTCTGGTAAAAGTTTGAATTTTTGATTTTGTTATAATTTTTGCGATATTTTAAGTATTTTTGGAAAAGACTTTTGAATTTCGAGTTTTTGAAATATGTAAAGCCATTGGGCTTTATTATAAAAATAATATAGATACATACGGTATCTATATATCCAAGGGATTATTTTAACTAAATTGGAAAATGTTTTTCTTTATATAATTTTAATAAGTGTCATAAACAAACAAATTAAAATTCTGTCATATAATATTAATGGTTTAGCTAATAAGTTACTATTTCCTAGTTTTTTCGAATATTTAAAACAATTTGAAATTTTCTTGCTATTTGAATCCTGGGTAGAGGCATGTAATACGGATCGTTATAAAAATTTTCTTAGTGGTTTCAGGCTGCACTGGATACCGGCAACCAGACAAAATAGGTTTGGTCGAGCACAGGGTGGATGTGTGTATGGACTTAAATTAAATACTGTCGAAGCGAATCAACTGCAATTTCGGAGTCAAGGTGATATGGTTTACATCTCTTTTTTAACAAATAAAATACATTACAGCATTTTACCAATATACTTAAACTGCAATAAGTGAAATAGTGAATTTGAAAGTTTAATTAATTTTTTTTCAGAACCAAACCGAATTAAAAACATTATTATATTAGGAGATGCTAATGTGAGGATAGGGGAAAGTCAAATATTAGATCAAGAAGTTATGGAAATAAACGTAGATGTCGCGGAAATTAGATTATCTAAAGATAAGGTATTAAATAACAGAGGGAAACGTTTCTTAGAAATGGTAGAGAACATTGGAGGGGTAATTTTAAATGGTCGAACAAGGGATGATCTTAATGGAGAATTAACCTTCATTGGGACAATGGGCTCGTATGACCTTTGTGTGGTGCCGATTGACTTTTTAAATCTGAAGTTCAAATTTTATGTGGAAAGTAAAAATTTCTCCGATCATATGCCACTCACACTATTAATAGATGAGTGTATCCTAGCAGCCCCAGAAAATGCACTAAATCTTTTGCCAAAGCTAAATTGGAGCAAACAGAACCCAATAGTCTTTCGTAATGCAATAGAACAAGTATTAAACAACACCTCAACAAGAAATCCGGAAACAAATTTTGACATCCCTTTACTCACTAATATAATTTATGAAGCTGTAAAATATGACTGCAACTACAAACCAGTTCACTCCAAAAACAAAGTATTAAAACAGAAATGGTTTGACTATGAATGTCTAGCAGCAAGAGCTAAATCATTTAGGCTTCTGAAATTATACAAAAAATCGGGTTCGAATACGGTAAGAGAGTTGTATTGTCAGGCGAATGACATTTTTAAGAAACTCTGCTATAATAAGAAACGAAATTATGATATGAAGCTGGTAGAAAGTCTTTGCAAAATCAAAAACCAAAAAGATTGGGGATCAGTTTTAAAAGAAATTAGATCAAAAAAATTTATATGTGGGACAAACTTATCGGTTGAAGACTTCTCAGAGTATTTTTACAAATTATTAAATCCGCAAATAACAGCAAGCCGGATCATGTACGCAGAGTCTGAAATTATTGTCGAAGAACTTGACCGAGAAATTCAAAATTATGAAGTCGAATTAGTGTTGGAGCGTGCTAAGGACAATAAGGCTGCGGGTCTTGACAGAATTCCGTATGAATTCTACAAAAATTGTCCAGCGGCATACATAGAGAAACTTACAAAATGTTTTAATATTATTTTCGAGAACGCAAAAATTCCAGAATCATTAAAAAAATCGATAATATTCCCCATCTACAAAAAAGGTAATACAAATGATGCGGTAAATTATAGGGGTATATCGTTTATGAATACATGTGGAAAGTTATTCGCAGGAATACTTTTAGCTCGACTGGAAAAATGGGTTCAGGATACCACGATTTTAAATGAATTTCAGGCAGGTTTCAGGCGTGGTTACTCGACAGTAGATTGCATATACTCATTAGCTTGTATAATTCGTTTAAAGCTATTAGCCAAAAAAGGTAGAGTTTATGCATTCTTCGTAGATTTTCGGGCAGCTTTTGATAGCATCGTTCGTGCTGCGCTTTTTTATAAACTGCATAGTTTAGGGATGTCAAATAAATGTCTCCGTATTCTAAAGCAATTGTATAGCAATACAAAGGCAAGTGTATGGAACGGAGTGAAATTATCGGAAGAGTTTGCAACGGAATCAGGCGTAAGGCAAGGGTGTCTGCTCAGCCCACTGTTATTTGCGTTATTCATAAACGACATATATGATGTGTTAACAGGCGGAATAAAAATTGGTACATGGACAATAAAACTGCTGAAATATGCAGATGATCTAGTTCTTTTAGCAGATGATCCCAATACTTTGCAAGTAATGATAGAACAGCTCTTTTTATACTGCAACAAGTGGAATCTACTGCTTAACCTGGAGAAGTCCAAAATAATGGTATTCGGATCAGGAGGCAGAAGAAGAGCAGCGGAGGCATGGAAATATGGTGAAAATATCATTGAAATAGTTCCCTCTTATAAATATCTTGGCGTTATATTAACAACGAAATTGTCTTTTGTCGCACATCTCAAGGAAAAACTAAGGTGCTCTAAAATGGCATTAAATAGTATCTGGGACAAGATAATTTACAAAAATCTCGTTAATTGCTCAGGCAAATATAAAATTTTTGAGGCGGCTTCGAGAGCAATAATGTGCTACGCTGCACAGGTATGGGGATTTTGTGAATACAATGAGGTAGAACAACTACAAAGATTTTTCATAAAAAAACTTTTTTGCATACCACAAAGCACACCCAATTATATGATTAGTCTGGAAACAAATCGTGACAAATTGTTTCTCTATACACTGCGGTTACATTTAGACGATATAGTAAGAACCCTGAAATACCCAGATTATAGACTACCCAAGTTTCTCACATTCGAAATGATTAAAAATAATTGTTTCTGGGTGCCTGTGTTAAAAGACCTGGCACATCAATGCGATATAATTGTCGACTTAAATAATCTCGACAACATAGATAATATTAAAATTTTAGACCATAAATTTCAGGGCATAGTGGCAGAGTTGGGATTGATTCATAAGAGTGAGTATGTAAGTAAAGCCCGACGTGGGACTCTGCACGACGAATACAGTAAATTGGATTATGAGAATGTTCCAGAATATTTCTGCGATAAGTATGAAATGCATCAAATTATGATTATTTTCAAAACTAGAGGAGGTTTAATTGACACACATGCAAGAGCCTTTCAAAGAGACACATCTGGGACTTGCTCGCTGTGTAACCTTTTTGCAGCTGAAAATATATTCCACTTTGTTGCAGAATGCCCGGCACTTTCAGAATTTAGGAAAAAATTCTTCAAAAAACGTGAACTATCAGTTGAGGAGCTTCGGCAGTATTTAAACGGAAAGGAATACATAAGTTTGTATAACTATGTTAACATTGCCACCAAATATCGGTACAGCTTGATAAACGAATTTAATGTGTGAACGAATTCAGGTTGAAATGGATCTAAAGAAGATTTCAAATGTTTCGTTTTTTTGTTAATTTTTATTCTCTCCTTTGTCATTAAAATAATATAATGAATATAATCAAACTGTGTAATGTACCTCGCGGTTTTGATATACTGTGCCATAGCATTATGAGAATCTCCCATATTTTGATGTTTATATGCACATAATAATACTTGCATATTTAAGTTTTTTTTGTTATATTATCTTTATCTTTATTTACTAGACCATACTACAAAATGCACTTAACTTAAACAAATGATATTAAATTAAACAGTGGAAAACCCGGACGGACGGCTTAGTTGCCATAGTCCTATAGATGTTTCGTTACTAATTGCTTTGAAATATTAAATAGAATTTATTAACCTTAAAACTTATAATTTAGCAAAAACAAAGAATTGTAATCTAAAATGGTATGTATTCAGTAAACATTATTATTATTATTATTATTATTATTATAATTTTAAAATTAATTAAACAAGCCAGTAGGAGAGTTGATTGCACATATTTTTAATTCGTTATGCTTTTGATTGCATACAATACAATTATAATTTATAACGAAACCAGTTAATAACAGATTGTTTCTTTTTTTTTCTAAACATTAAAACATTCTTCTTGCCTTTCCATCAATCTATTAAACATAAACAAAAGTAAGAACCACCCGTTTATCAATTAAGAATACAAGCAAAAAGAACTGGAAATGTTCATGTATTGCAACGATTCATTTCTTTCTCGGTTTAATGGTTATAATATGTAGAGAGAAATTTAAACGTTAGCAATTCTTCTGTTTCATTTTGATATAAACAAGGAAAATAAACAACATTCGAAACGTTGTAAATAGAATACAAATATATAATCAAAAACTATTATAACCTTGATGCTTCGAGTGGGTCAAAGAAAAAAAATTAGGTGTACCGATGATTATTAATAGAAATGTTAATGAAAAAATACAATGTAGTCGTATTATAAACGAAAAATGGAAAAGTGTGGTGTTTGAGTAGGATTTTAGTCTTTAATGTGAGCCAGGGCCGTTAACTACAAAGAACTATTTTCCTGTCATCTCACCTATGCAGAACTTAAGTTTGTAATGGAGTTGATTGCAGGCTTTCTTATAAATGCTGCCTGTTAAATATCACGTTATTTGGCGGGCATAACATATTTTAATTAAAAGAAATGACGCTAAAATTAAATGAACCGAGATGAGGCTTAATTAAAGAAGATGACCACCATTATAAATATATATACTGAATGACTACCAATTTCAGGTACATGAGAGACGACATTACTATAGTTTGTAACGCGTGAAATTTTAATGTAAAGGAGCTGATGATCCGATAAAATCAAAATATATGTTATGTGTCGTTTTTAATCAATTATATGGAATCTCATTAAAAAAAAAACAGATTGTAACGAACATATGTTCAAATTGATTAACGTAAAATTAAAAAGAAAAAAAACGGAAACGTTTGTATTTTATTAAAATAAACTTGAAATTATTTCTTGTAAATTCATTGATGATTAAATTCATAGGATATGTTAATTGTTATTTTATTTTATATTGTTAACTTTTGATAGGTCTAGTATAATAAGAAAAAATTAATTTTATAAATCAAATAAAAAAAAAACTTAAATCAAATATCAAATCATACTCACGCTCAAAACCAAAGAAGAATAACCATCTACATGTAAATATATATATAAACAGCTGATTATTCTGTAGAGCTGATCTGCCTAAATGAATATCATTTGGAATTTGGAAATAATAATCGATAAAAGAGAAAGTGTCTTGGGTGCAAGAAAATTTAAATAAAACAAAAACAACATCTACCTTAGTTTTGTTTGCTAATGTTGGAGAAAATAAAAGGAAATTATAATATAATTTAAAAACATCTACCTTAAATTTTGCAATTGTACATCAGGGTAGACAAAATTATAAGAAAATATTACCGGAAGCAATTGGTTGGGGAAAAATATCAAAATACTATAAATAAAATTGAAGTTGAAAGAAACGCTCTCTATCCATTTAAAGATCGAAGAACGAACACCTCAAGAAGAAGCTGCCAAAATAAATCGGGGCAACCATCACCAAAAGGTAGCGAGAATAATCACATTGGATCATTTTTGGATTTTTACCAGGAAACGAAGACATATTGGTAGATATTAAAATAAGTTATATACATATATTTACAATTAATTTACATTGGCGGAATTAAGGGTTAACGGGTTGAGTGATGAAGCAATAAAAATTATTTTAAATAAAAAAATATAATAATTGATATAAAGCTAAATTGTATATATGATTTAATTAAATTTGTGATTATTTTGGAGTTAATTTCTTTTTATTTTTCCATAGTTTCTTGAAAGTGATGAAGGTTTCGGCAAATATGTGTTGAGGGAAGTTTTGTCTTCGGTCGCAAATTAATAGTGCTGTGTTGTAATGTGTGATATATTTGTTGTCTTTAGTGAAAATTTTGTGTTTGAAAAGAGAAACAAAGGAATCTTAAAGGTAAGAAACATACTTGCTGAAGCGTCATTCCCAACTTAAAAAAATATAATATAGCGTATATACCGAGATAGCGTTGGTGGGCACAATATCTGGATTGTTACCTTTATAGGTGACGAAGACCCACCAGTCTTCTTCACCCCTTCACATGAGAAGCTATACAGTTATAATGATGTTTCTTCATTAATTAGATTGTTAATTGTTTTGGGTATCCAGAGTTTCCACACCGCAAATCGCTAGCACTAAAAAAAACGACAACCCAATATATACGAAAAAGAAAGTTAAACCGCGAAAAAAACGTAAGGCGCGACCATAATGAGAAAATGTTTATGCAATCAATTCCCAATTCCTTGTTTTACACAATTTATCAAACTGAAAAACTTTTAATTAATATATATATATATATATATATATATATATATATATATATATATATATATATATATATATATATATATATATATATATATATATATATATATATATATATATATATATATATATATATATATATATATATATATATATATATATATATATATATATATATATATATATATATATATATATATATATATATATATATATATATATATATATATATATATATATATATATATATATGTATATATATATATATATATATATATATATATATATATATATATATATATATATATATATATATATATGTAAATAATAAATTTTTTGGTTAAAGCCAATAAATAAAACAATATTTCTTAAACTGTTTATCCAACAATAAGTTTTTCATGTGTCAATTTGTTGTTTATTTTTTGTATCCGAATTTTTTATTAAATGTTATCCCTGAAGATCGTTTTTTGAAAACCGAAACAATTGTTGGATAAACAGTTTAAGAAATATGTTTTATTTATTGGCTTTAACCAAAAAATTTATTATTTACAAAAATAATATACAAGCCAAATATCTCATCATATAATAAATATATATATATATATATATATATATATATATATATATATATATATATATATATATATATATATATATATATATATATTTATTATATGATGAGATATTTGGCTTGTATATTATTTTTGTAAATAATAAATTTTTTGGTTAAAGCCAATAAATAAAACAATATTTCTTAAACTGTTTATCCAACAATTGTTTCGGTTTTCAAAAAACGATCTTCAGGGATAACATTTAATAAAAAATTCGGATACAAAAAATAAACAACAAATTGACACATGAAAAACTTATTGTTGGATAAACAGTTTAAGAAATATTGTTTTATTTATTGGCTTTAACCAAAAAATTTATTATTTACATATATATATATATATATATATATATATATATATATATATATATATATATATATATATATATATATATATATATATATATATATATATACATATATATATATATATATATATATATATATATATATATATATATATATATATATATATATATATATATATATATATATATATATATATATATATATATATATATATATATATATATATATATATATATATATATATATATATATATATATATATATATATATATATATATATATATATATATATATATATATATATATATATATATATATATATATATATATATATATATATATATATATATATATATATATTAATTAAAAGTTTTTCAGTTTGATAAATTGTGTAAAACAAGGAATTGGGAATTGATTGCATAAACATTTTCTCATTATGGTCGCGCCTTACGTTTTTTTCGCGGTTTAACTTTCTTTTTCGTATATATTGGGTTGTCGTTTTTTTTAGTGCTAGCGATTTGCGGTGTGGAAACTCTGGATACCCAAAACAATTAACAATCTAATTAATGAAGAAACATCATTATAACTGTATAGCTTCTCATGTGAAGGGGTGAAGAAGACTGGTGGGTCTTCGTCACCTATAAAGGTAACAATCCAGATATTGTGCCCACCAACGCTATCTCGGTATATACGCTATATTATATTTTTTTAAGTTGGGAATGACGCTTCAGCAAGTATGTTTCTTACCTTTAAGATTCCTTTGTTTCTCTTTTCAAACACAAAATTTTCACTAAAGACAACAAATATATCACACATTACAACACAGCACTATTAATTTGCGACCGAAGACAAAACTTCCCTCAACACATATTTGCCGAAACCTTCATCACTTTCAAGAAACTATGGAAAAATAAAAAGAAATTAACTCCAAAATAATCACAAATTTAATTAAATCATATATACAATTTAGCTTTATATCAATTATTATATTTTTTTATTTAAAATAATTTTTATTGCTTCATCACTCAACCCGTTAACCCTTAATTCCGCCAATGTAAATTAATTGTAAATATATGTATATAACTTATTTTAATATCTACCAATATGTCTTCGTTTCCTGGTAAAAATCCAAAAATGATCCAATGTGATTATTCTCGCTACCTTTTGGTGATGGTTGCCCCGATTTATTTTGGCAGCTTCTTCTTGAGGTGTTCGTTCTTCGATCTTCAAATGGATAGAGAGCGTTTCTTTCAACTTCAATTTTATTTATAGTATTTTGATATTTTTCCCCAACCAATTGCTTCCGGTAATATTTTCTTATAATTTTGTCTACCCTGATGTGCAATTGCAAAATTTAAGGTAGATGTTTTTAAATTATATTATAATTTCCTTTTATTTTCTCCAACATTAGCAAACAAAACTAAGGTAGATGTTGTTTTTGTTTTATTTAAATTTTCTTGCACCCAAGACACTTTCTCTTTTATCGATTATTATTTCCAAATTCCAAATGATATTCATTTAGGCAGATCAGCTCTACAGAATAATCAGCTGTTTATATATATATTTACATGTAGATGGTTATTCTTCTTTGGTTTTGAGCGTGAGTATGATTTGATATTTGATTTAAGTTTTTTTTTTATTTGATTTATAAAATTAATTTTTTCTTATTATACTAGACCTATCAAAAGTTAACAATATAAAATAAAATAACAATTAACATATCCTATGAATTTAATCATCAATGAATTTACAAGAAATAATTTCAAGTTTATTTTAATAAAATACAAACGTTTCCGTTTTTTTTCTTTTTAATTTTACGTTAATCAATTTGAACATATGTTCGTTACAATCTGTTTTTTTTTTAATGAGATTCCATATAATTGATTAAAAACGACACATAACATATATTTTGATTTTATCGGATCATCAGCTCCTTTACATTAAAATTTCACGCGTTACAAACTATAGTAATGTCGTCTCTCATGTACCTGAAATTGGTAGTCATTCAGTATATATATTTATAATGGTGGTCATCTTCTTTAATTAAGCCTCATCTCGGTTCATTTAATTTTAGCGTCATTTCTTTTAATTAAAATATGTTATGCCCGCCAAATAACGTGATATTTAACAGGCAGCATTTATAAGAAAGCCTGCAATCAACTCCATTACAAACTTAAGTTCTGCATAGGTGAGATGACAGGAAAATAGTTCTTTGTAGTTAACGGCCCTGGCTCACATTAAAGACTAAAATCCTACTCAAACACCACACTTTTCCATTTTTCGTTTATAATACGACTACATTGTATTTTTTCATTAACATTTCTATTAATAATCATCGGTACACCTAATTTTTTTTGTTTGACCCACTCGAAGCATCAAGGTTATAATAGTTTTTGATTATATATTTGTATTCTATTTACAACGTTTCGAATGTTGTTTATTTTCCTTGTTTATATCAAAATGAAACAGAAGAATTGCTAACGTTTAAATTTCTCTCTACATATTATAACCATTAAACCGAGAAAGAAATGAATCGTTGCAATACATGAACATTTCCAGTTCTTTTTGCTTGTATTCTTAATTGATAAACGGGTGGTTCTTACTTTTGTTTATGTTTAATAGATTGATGGAAAGGCAAGAAGAATGTTTTAATGTTTAGAAAAAAAAAAGAAACAATCTGTTATTAACTGGTTTCGTTATAAATTATAATTGTATTGTATGCAATCAAAAGCATAACGAATTAAAAATATGTGCAATCAACTCTCCTACTGGCTTGTTTAATTAATTTTAAAATTATAATAATAATAATAATAATAATGTTTACTGAATACATACCATTTTAGATTACAATTCTTTGTTTTTGCTAAATTATAAGTTTTAAGGTTAATAAATTCTATTTAATATTTCAAAGCAATTAGTAACGAAACATCTATAGGACTATGGCAACTAAGCCGTCCGTCCGGGTTTTCCACTGTTTAATTTAATATCATTTGTTTAAGTTAAGTGCATTTTGTAGTATGGTCTAGTAAATAAAGATAAAGATAATATAACAAAAAAAACTTAAATATGCAAGTATTATTATGTGCATATAAACATCAAAATATGGGAGATTCTCATAATGCTATGGCACAGTATATCAAAACCGCGAGGTACATTACACAGTTTGATTATATTCATTATATTATTTTAATGACAAAGGAGAGAATAAAAATTAACAAAAAAACGAAACATTTGAAATCTTCTTTAGATCCATTTCAACCTGAATTCGTTCACACATTAAATTCGTTTATCAAGCTGTACCGATATTTGGTGGCAATGTTAACATAGTTATACAAACTTATGTATTCCTTTCCGTTTAAATACTGCCGAAGCTCCTCAACTGATAGTTCACGTTTTTTGAAGAATTTTTTCCTAAATTCTGAAAGTGCCGGGCATTCTGCAACAAAGTGGAATATATTTTCAGCTGCAAAAAGGTTACACAGCGAGCAAGTCCCAGATGTGTCTCTTTGAAAGGCTCTTGCATGTGTGTCAATTAAACCTCCTCTAGTTTTGAAAATAATCATAATTTGATGCATTTCATACTTATCGCAGAAATATTCTGGAACATTCTCATAATCCAATTTACTGTATTCGTCGTGCAGAGTCCCACGTCGGGCTTTACTTACATACTCACTCTTATGAATCAATCCCAACTCTGCCACTATGCCCTGAAATTTATGGTCTAAAATTTTAATATTATCTATGTTGTCGAGATTATTTAAGTCGACAATTATATCGCATTGATGTGCCAGGTCTTTTAACACAGGCACCCAGAAACAATTATTTTTAATCATTTCGAATGTGAGAAACTTGGGTAGTCTATAATCTGGGTATTTCAGGGTTCTTACTATATAGTCTAAATGTAACCGCAGTGTATAGAGAAACAATTTGTCACGATTTGTTTCCAGACTAATCATATAATTGGGTGTGCTTTGTGGTATGCAAAAAAGTTTTTTTATGAAAAATCTTTGTAGTTGTTCTACCTCATTGTATTCACAAAATCCCCATACCTGTGCAGCGTAGCACATTATTGCTCTCGAAGCCGCCTCAAAAATTTTATATTTGCCTGAGCAATTAACGAGATTTTTGTAAATTATCTTGTCCCAGATACTATTTAATGCCATTTTAGAGCACCTTAGTTTTTCCTTGAGATGTGCGACAAAAGACAATTTCGTTGTTAATATAACGCCAAGATATTTATAAGAGGGAACTATTTCAATGATATTTTCACCATATTTCCATGCCTCCGCTGCTCTTCTTCTGCCTCCTGATCCGAATACCATTATTTTGGACTTCTCCAGGTTAAGCAGTAGATTCCACTTGTTGCAGTATAAAAAGAGCTGTTCTATCATTACTTGCAAAGTATTGGGATCATCTGCTAAAAGAACTAGATCATCTGCATATTTCAGCAGTTTTATTGTCCATGTACCAATTTTTATTCCGCCTGTTAACACATCATATATGTCGTTTATGAATAACGCAAATAACAGTGGGCTGAGCAGACACCCTTGCCTTACGCCTGATTCCGTTGCAAACTCTTCCGATAATTTCACTCCGTTCCATACACTTGCCTTTGTATTGCTATACAATTGCTTTAGAATACGGAGACATTTATTTGACATCCCTAAACTATGCAGTTTATAAAAAAGCGCAGCACGAACGATGCTATCAAAAGCTGCCCGAAAATCTACGAAGAATGCATAAACTCTACCTTTTTTGGCTAATAGCTTTAAACGAATTATACAAGCTAATGAGTATATGCAATCTACTGTCGAGTAACCACGCCTGAAACCTGCCTGAAATTCATTTAAAATCGTGGTATCCTGAACCCATTTTTCCAGTCGAGCTAAAAGTATTCCTGCGAATAACTTTCCACATGTATTCATAAACGATATACCCCTATAATTTACCGCATCATTTGTATTACCTTTTTTGTAGATGGGGAATATTATCGATTTTTTTAATGATTCTGGAATTTTTGCGTTCTCGAAAATAATATTAAAACATTTTGTAAGTTTCTCTATGTATGCCGCTGGACAATTTTTGTAGAATTCATACGGAATTCTGTCAAGACCCGCAGCCTTATTGTCCTTAGCACGCTCCAACACTAATTCGACTTCATAATTTTGAATTTCTCGGTCAAGTTCTTCGACAATAATTTCAGACTCTGCGTACATGATCCGGCTTGCTGTTATTTGCGGATTTAATAATTTGTAAAAATACTCTGAGAAGTCTTCAACCGATAAGTTTGTCCCACATATAAATTTTTTTGATCTAATTTCTTTTAAAACTGATCCCCAATCTTTTTGGTTTTTGATTTTGCAAAGACTTTCTACCAGCTTCATATCATAATTTCGTTAACCTTAAGGCTTTAACCAAAAAATTTATTATTTACAAAAATAATATACAAGCCAAATATCTCATCATATAATAAATATATATATATATATATATATATATATATATATATATATATATATATATATATATATATATATATATATATATATATATATATATATATATATATATATATATATATACATATATATATATATATATATATATATATATATATATATATATATATATATATATACATATATATATATATATATATATATATATATATATATATATATATTTTTTTTTTTTTTTTTTTGAAAATAAATGTTTGAAATGATGCATGTGCAAAGAGAGATATTGATTTACTTATAGTTATTTATTATTTGCAAGTAAAAATTATTGATTAACTTATAAGCTATTTATTCATGTGCAATAAAAAATTATTGATTTACTTATGTTATAGCTTAAAAATATTTATTTGTTTGTTTATTTATTTATAGAAAATATTTATTTATTTATTCATAGAATATGTATTTATTTATTCAAAGAGATTATTTATTTATTTATTGGTAAAACCCATTATTTGTTATTTATTTATTTATATATAGCACACATGGCCAAACCGCGGCTCGCGAGCCGCATGCGGCTCTTTGAAAGAATAAATGCGGCTCTCGAAAAGAAATAAAAAAATTAAATAATTCATAAAAACTGTAACAAAATTAGAAGTAATACACATAATTTATAATGCTTTTTAATATAATATGATTTAATACAATCATATTATCATATTTAGGTCCGTCCTGTCGAAGTTACTACTATTGGAGTTTTTTGCGGCTTTGTTTTAGTTTGATACTACTTTACTTCGTATTTGTCTCAAGTTAATGCACAAAAATCTTTCTCAAAATCAAAAGTCTTTCCTTTTGGATTCGTTTGTTTTTCTATGATTGATCCTTTAAAATGCTGGATCCTTTAAATATTAAATTGCACAGATTAATTAGCAATGTTCCAGTATCACGTCATACCACTGAGCGACGTATTACGGAAATAAGTAAAGATATTAAACAGCGGTTACAAGTATATGTAAAAAATAGTGTAGCTTTCAGCTTAGCCCTTAACAAATCAATCGATACACAAGACACCCCACAGTTAGCTGTATTTATCCGATACGTTTCAGAATCTTTAATCGTAAAGGAAGAAACCATTGGATTTGGTAGCACTTTAAAATACTACTCGTGGTATTGATATTAAGAGTGCCCTTGATAATATATTGTCAATACAGGTATTCCACTGAATAACTTGGTAAGTGTAGCAACTGACGGAGCACCTGCAGTGTTAGAAAAAAATGTAGGCCTTATTGGTCTATTAAAAATGATCCAAGAATACCCGAATTTTTGCCACTTCATTGCATTGTTCATCGTGAACATTTAGTTGCAAAATATTTTTAAATACGAAAACGTAATGAAAACTGTGCTACAAATTGTGAACTATATTCGGACGAATTCAAAAACCCATCGCAAATTCAAGAACTTTATCGAATCACTGGACCTTGAAAATCATCATTAAGATATAACATTTTACTGCCTTGTGCGATGGTTCTAATGTTCTAAGCCGATTTGTTGATTTAATGGAACCTATCAGACATTTCCTCAAAGAAAAAGAAAACACTATCTGGACTTAAAGGATGATGAATGGATTAATGACTGTATGTTTTTGACTGATATAATGGAGCATCTGCAATCTCTCAACCTAGCATTACAAGGAAAAGATAAAGTTTTAACTGATCTTATTCAAACGATTCTGAGTTTTATTAAAAAAATTCAACTTTTTCAACGAGATTTAACAACAAAGGTGTTCAACCACTTTCCTCGTCTGAAGAACAGACTCTCTAAAAGTTATGATAACAAACTGAGTGAATACGACAGTAAATTAACAGAATTATTAAAAGTCTTTTACTTGTGATTTAATGACCTGAATAATTTAAATATTTCTCTTAATTTACTTGTAAATCTATTCGAGATTGACATTATTAAACGAGGGCTTATCGATTCCTTGTTATATTTGAATTTTACAGTGCCTCAGGAGAAACGGAATTACTAGAGCTACAGGAAGATCAATGATCAGATGAGTTTTCAAGAAGAAATCAAATGAGTTTTGGAAACTAGTGTCTCAATCAAAGTACCTCAATTTGAAAAAAGCTGCTGCCAGATTACTGTCCATATTCGGTACAACATATTGTTGTGAATCACTTTTTTTAACAATGAAGTTTATAAAATCAAACCACCGAATCTAACCAAGTTACAAATGAGCATTTAACGGAATTAATTCGTACTGCGCTAACAAACTATGAACCAGATTTCCGGCCAATCTACAAACAAACATGCCATCTACCAGCAAGCATGTCATGTAACAAAATTTAAATTTATATTTGTATGTATTTATAACCATAAGTACATATTTGTTTTATCAATAAAATAAATATTTCCAAACAACTGATACTTTTGAAATTTTCTATTTTTTATGTTGGCTCTCGTAACGAGAGATTATTGTACTGCGGCTCCAAGTGTAGTGAAGCTTGGCCACCTCTGATATATAGTGTTCATTACACTTTTTGGAAAACTTAAAGATTTTATACACATTAAATATCAGAAATTTTACCTATTTTTTTTTTTCAATTTTATTCAAGAAAAATAACCACATGTTTATTTCGATAGAAACAAGAATGACAGAAAAAAGAATATTTCAATTGAAGTTATCAACAATTTATATAACAAAAATCTTAAAATATTAAGTGTTGCCCAATGAGGGCAATTATGTTCAAGTATTTAAACATATATGATATAGTTAAAGCTAGAGATCTTTCCTGGGCGAAACCCATGCCGATTACTGAATATTAAAATTTAAAAGGAATTGTAGAAAGGAAGGAGAGGAAGATCGAACTCGCGATCTCTCCCCAGCAACGATATGTGAGGCTAGAATGAAAATAGGTCTAAAATCCTAAAATCTAAATGCTAGTATCCTCCGGAACGATGAAAGAAAACTTCAGCATCTGTTTTAGATTCAGTCTAAATATCTGTTATCAACAAAATCAGATGCTGTGTTCCTTCATCCCTGAATACTAAGGAAAATAACAAAAGTAAAAACTAATAGTCGTTGCTGAGTTCCAGCCCCCAGTTCCGGCTTCAGTAACAAAACTACTTATAACTTTGAAAAAAAGTCATTTATTGCATCATAAACATTGATTAAAATTAATACAATACAATAGATATATCATAATACAAGATATTGTTATAATATAAAAAATACAATAGGTATATTAAATAAACACCATAGTATATAATAATATAATAATATAGTATATATATATATATTATATATATATATATATATATATATATATATATATATATATATATCTATCTAAATATATATAATAATATATATCATAAACAATTCATTCAAATATCAAACAATAGATGCAACAAAATCATTACATATTACAATATTCAATACATCAAAACCGTATTCTAACGTTATCAAAATTTAACCGTATCATTCAAGACACAAATCAAGAGAAAAAATTCAATAAACTACAAAATTAGTATAGGTATTAAAACATCCAACATATTACAATAACAAAAAAAATCGTTATATGCGGATATTAAAAATACAAAAAACATATCAAAAAAAGTTCACAATGTTAAAATATTAAAAAAAAATATGTACCAATATATGAAATTTTATTTATTGGTATATAACGGGTTACCGATATATAACCGGTTTTTGTTTCGGCGCCATGGCTTACATAGAAATTGGGCTTTATTATAGAAATAATACAGATACATACGGTATCTATATATCCAAGGGATTATTTTAAATTTTTAAAATGATACAGGAATGTACGGACCAAGTCCGAACTCTACCAAGGAAAGATTTCTAATTTCAACTAATAATTTATCTACAATTACCAGACCATGATGGTGTAAAACAATTTAATTAAAAACACAAAATGATCACAACGCGTTTTATTTTAAATATCTATAAACTTTACTTTATATCTTTATATCTATAAGTTTTACTTTAAATATCACAATAAAAAATTTAATAAAAGATAGATTTTAATTTTAGGTTTTAATTGTATAAACCGACTGAGACTCTAACATTAGAGTTTAATCTAATTTTAAATCCCGACTAACAAAGATTTCTATCGAAATCAAAATTACAACTCAACTAAATTCGAAAATGTTTTTCCTTATATAATTTTAAAATTAATTAAACAAGAGAGATTAGGAGAGTTGATTGCACATATTTTTAACTCGTCATCCATATGATTGCATACAATACAATTATAATTTATAACGACACCAGTTAATAACAGATTGTTTCATTTTTTTTCCTAAACATTAAAACATTCTTCTTGCCTTTCCATCAATCTATAAAACATAAACAAAAGTAAGAACCACCCGTTTATCAATTAAGAATACAAGCAAAAAGAACTGGAAATGTTCATGTATTGGTCATGTATTCATATCTCTCTTTTTATGGTTATAATATGTAGAGAGAAATTTAAACGTTAGCAATTCTTCTGTTTCATTTTGATATAAACAAGGAAAATAAACAAAATTCAAAACGTTGTAAATAAAATACAAATATATAATCAAAAACTATTGAAGCCTCGAGTGGGTCAAAGAAAAAAAATCAGTTGTACCGATGATTATTGATAGAAATGGTTATGAAAAAATGCAATGTAGTCGGACTTATTGAACGACCTGTTATAAACGAAAAATGGAAAAGTGTGATGGTTGAGTAGGATTTTAGTGTTTACTGTTAGTGAGCCGGGGTCGTTAACTACAAAGAACTATTTTCCTGTCAACTCACCTATACAGAACTTAAGTTTGTTCTGGAGTTGATTGCAGGCTTTCTTATAAATGCTGCCTGTTAAATATCACGTAATTTGGCGGGCATAACAAATATTTTTAGAATTTTGGACAAAGTTTCAATTTTTGATTTTAAAATAGTTTTTGGAATATTTTTAGAATTTTGGACAAAGTTTGTATTTTTGATTTTGTTATAATTTTTGCAATATTTTTAGAATTTTGGAAAAAGTTTCTATTTTGGATTTTGTGAAATTTTTTTGAATATTTATAGAATTTTGAGAAAAGTTTGTATTTTAGATTTTGTTGTAATTTTTGCAATGCTTTAAGAATATTGGAAAACGTTTCAATTTTTGATTTTGTTATAATTTTTGCAATATTTTTAGAATTTTGGAAAAAGTTTCTATTTTGGATTTTGTGAAATTTTTTTGAATATTTATAGAATTTTGAGAAAAGTTTGTATTTTAGATTTTGTTGTAATTTTTGCAATGCTTTAAGAATATTGGAAAACGTTTCAATTTTTGATTTTGTTATAATTTTTGCAATATTTTTAGAATTTTGGAAAAAGTTTCTATTTTGGATTTTGTGAAATTTTTTTGAATATTTATAGAATTTTGAGAAAAGTTTGTATTTTAGATTTTGTTGTAATTTTTGCAATGCTTTAAGAATATTAGAAAACGTTTCAATTTTTGATTTTGTTATAATTTTTGCAATATTTTTAGAATTCTAAAAATATTGCAAAAATTATAACAAAATCAAAAAACAAATTTTTTTTTCAAAATTCCAAAAATTATAATGAAATCAAAATAAAAACTTTTTCAAAATTCTAAAAACTATAATAAAAATAGTTCCAAAAATTCAAACTTTTTCCAAAATTCTAAAAATATCGCAAAAGTTATAACAAAATCAAATATACAAACATTTTTCAAAATTCCAAAAATATTTCAAAAATTATAATAAAATCAAATTTAAACATTTCCTAAAATTCAAAAAATTTTTGCAAAAATTATGACAAAATTAAAAATACACACTTTTTCTCAAAATTCCAAAAATATTTCAAAAATTGTAATAAAATCAAAAATTTCCATGTCCAATTACATTTCATGTCATACACATAATTAGATTTATTTTTTTCACAAAAATTGGGTAAAATAAACTAAATGAAAATCATTCTTTTGACACACTCGACAATATTTATTTGACAAACTTATAAAGCAATAATCTGGTTTTTGGTCTCACATTCCAATCCCGACTATAAAGATTTCTTTAAATTCAAGGTTACTACACATTATCACTTAAAACTGCCGTTTTTTATGCAAAAAATATGCAAATTTCCTTGTTTTGACACACTTGAGGATTTTTTCGACACACTTCCAGTACAGTTATCGAACACAACGTCCTTTCGGACCTGTCCATTGAGTATACATATTTTGGAAATCCCTGCAGTGGTTTTCTAAATTTCATAGGTAATGACGGACGGACGGCCGGCCGGCAGACAGAAATACATTTTTTTGCCTGTTTAGAATCAGTAGGTTCTTAAACATTGAGAAATGCCAAAAAAGTGGGGAAAGAATTTCACTTTTAGCTCGAGAATGTAATGCTTAGGTCTTTTAAACCGAAGTAACTTTCAGACCGAAGTAATAACAATTATCCTTATTGTGTTATTGATAATGCAATTACGTTGGACTTTAATGAAAAAGCAATTTTAATTATAGAAACTTGTGCGGTAAATTTATCATTTTTTGCACTAACAAACTTATATAATTGAATAAAATAAGTTCCCCAGTTATGTGAAAAAAATTAAATTAATTTCTACAAATTATAATCTCAACATTTCTTTGGAACCAGTAAGTAAGATAAACGTTGTGTTGGGTTTGACCGAAAAAATTGAATAAACTGAAAAAACAACACCAATGCATACAATTTTTCAAATAATTTAGATAATAAATTAATTTTTCAGTTAGTTCAGTCAAATCGAACAAAAATTAAAGATTTAGTTTTTACAAAAATTAAAGATTTAGTGAATTTATGGGATGAACGTGGGGTTGCTTGTAAAAATAATTGTAATCATTCTTGTAATAAATGTTACATTGGTCAAACCAGTAAGAAATTATTATTTAGGATAAAAGAACATATTAATGACTATCACAACATAATGATTGATGATTCCCAAAATCCAAAAACAAAAATCACAAATTCCCGAAATTACAAAAAAAGTTGAAAAAATGCTGTGAAAATTATATAGATATTGTAATAAAAATAAGTGATAAATCACACATTTTTTTTAATTAAAAACAACTTCCCAACTTCTTACTACATTGAAACGACATTAGCCTGATCTGCACCCTTTGCTGAAATAGCTTGATCCAGAGTTGTATCTGATCTCTCAATGCTTAACTTTAACTTGAAATAATTGTTTGCCAAGGTGTTTCGCATCTGCTACTAAAAATCAAAATAAAACACTAATTTACCCACATCGGTCAATAAAATTCAACATAAATTCTTCACAGCAATCAAATAAAAAGTATTTCTTAGCCAAAAATCTATTTCAATAATCGCAATATATTTAGAAAAAGAATGAAAAACACATAAACTTTCTTTTAATATTGATATCCTTTCTTTAAATAATAAAAATAACATATTTCCTTCACATAACTATTTACAATTAACGGCAAAATCAAAAAACAGTTCTTATACTTTCACTATTCTTCTTTCGTATTAGCTAAAGGTACGAACATCCTTTGTGGTTTAATTTTTAGAAAAGTAATAAAAATGGTAATAAAATTTGAGAAAGGATCATATCTTATAATAAAGAAGATTGAAATATATTCTAAAAACTTATCATACGTGATCTAGATTTTTGTTTTAATGATATTTTTTTATAGTTTGCAATAAAATATTGAAAATTATTGCTATCGAAAAGGAAGCCCTTGCTTTTAATGTTTTCGTTATAATCGATTTTACGGCGTTGATTAAGGATGCTGCAATATGCTTTTATTATTTTAATTTAAAATCAGGAAAAAGGAAGATTTATAAAACAACTCGTACAAACAAAACTGGTAACACCGACACGATAAGATCCTTCGTCAACGGCTCAACACATTCTTTTGATTTGGAGTCTACAAAAAAAGGGTACAACAATTATGTTATTTTTTATTTGCATTAATTAATATTAATATTTTGTTATTTAACATTTTTGTTGGTTTCTTCTTTAAATTTTAAATAATTTTAACAGTCTTAAAAGTAATGTACATTAAGGAGCCAGTGGTATGATTAGAGGTGTTGTTGGTCGCGGTCTCGGCAATGGCAATCGCAGCACAACACTCAGCATTAGTTTTGTTTGCTGCAACACTTTTTTAGCTAGCTGCCATTAAAACCAGGGTTGTTCCTTTACGCGTAATCTTAAAGAGATTACATTACATGTAATCTATGTCATCTATGTAAATTTGGCGTAATCTATTAATTTTGATTTAAGAAGAAATATGTGGAAATATTGTATTATCCCAACTGAAATTTTTTTCGCAAAAGACATGATCAATAATATTGTCCAAAACAAGATCTTGCGATTTTGAAAAAAGTTAATTTATTGCTAAAAAATTTAAGAATTCACATATCAATTAAATAGATTACATTATAGATTACACGAAAATATCTCGCGTAATTTACACGTAATCTATGCGTTATCTATACATGTAAAGTAATCTATTTTGTCTACGGCACCACCCTGATTAAAACCTCTCTTCTTTGACACGAATACACATTCCTGGTGGTTTCTGCAGGTTAGGTATCAGCTACAGTTTCTTCTTCTTACTCAAGCATCGCACTTGCTAATAAAGTCATAGATCTAAAGACACAGTTTCTTAATGTCATCCGACAATAAATATTCAACTGATCTTCCCCTCGTTATCGGCGTAGATTTAAGGATGGTAATTATTTTCGCAATTCCAATTATGAACCAAGTAATCGGTCCCTCACGCGACCTCGGTCCAGGTCACAAGTTCAAATGTTTGAGGGTATTTGTACTTTACGATCCCTAGTTTTGTCAAACACCTTACTGATAAAGTCAATTAGCAATCCATTAGGATGTACCGCGCGATTAATGCCACAGAACTGCCTGACTTGCTAAAAAGTAAAGTTTCACGGCAAACCCAATCTCCTTTAAGTAGTTTTCACTCAAATTCCCAAAGATTTTCCGAAATACATGTGGATATTAATTATTATTGAGTCAGTTCTATATCCTAGAACTATTGTGCCACTATTATTGACCGCTACTCTAGATGGCCTGAAGCTATTCTCAGATCTCAGATGTCACCGCTAAAATGGTAGCTCTAGCTCTTTTTTCAATATGATTCCTTATTTCATCTGCATCATCTGAGCCAGTCTACGGTTCTAACATTCATCTCACTGCAGAACTTTTTAGCTGTAGTTCTAATTTCACAGTTCAAATTTGTCTATCAACTGAAACAACATAATAATTACCTTTGGTCCCGTTTTGTTTCAAGACACAATTTTCTTAAGTTTACCATTTTTAAGGAACTCAAGCCTTTTTTGTTTGTCTTCTTACGAACGGACTTAGTGCGTAGATAACCTCAGGCATCATACGAAGATCCTTTCCAAATAATCAGTCTCGATGGTAAAAATTTCGTTATTGACCGTAAATGTAAACACGTTCGAGCGTCCATCGCCAGATTAAAACGTTGTTTTCTGAAGAGGAAAGAGGACTGAAGAGAACTAAAAAAACCCATCATCTTTGAGTACTAATCTAATTCGCGCATACAATACATCGTCTTCTACAGATGTTGTCCATTCTACTCATCCTCCTTCACCTCTTCAAAAACGGGGAAACGCGACGCTGATGATCCTGTATGCACTAAAAGTTTAGATTTAATCCCATTCTTGAATAAAGTATATTCCTCACTGCATCTACAATTACACGAGACGGATCATCATCATCACCTTTAATTACAACTTCAAGTTGTCATTTAAATGTAAATAAACAAACAAAGAAGACCATGCTCTCGAATATCGATGCATTAAAACATACGGAAACGCTGAAAAGATATAAAGAAATAGTGACATCCAGAGATCCCGTTAAACATTCAAGAATAGTGATAAACATTACAGACGCAGCTCAAACAACAATCGGGAAACGACCCCCGAAATCATGCAACGATGGTCAACCGTTATATCCGCAGCTCAAACTACAATCGAAAAACAGCTAAGGAAACGGCTTACGGGAATTTGAAAGAGTGCTTTGCCAATGTGCTAAATCTGACAAAAGATTTCCACCCAAGATCAACAACCATAAGAAATGAAAGCAACGAACTTATAACAAATGAACATGCTGTGGTGGCGCAGTATGACGATCCCACTTTCAAGACCTACTGAATAGAATGAATGCAATCTATTTTTTTCGAGAAAATTGTTCCATCAAGTCTCCTGACTGAAATAGGGCGTAAATTTCATTTCACCCAACCACATAAGAAGTGGAAACCGCCATCAACAAACTGATACATGCAATCTGGGACTAAGAACTACCATGTGAATGAAAAACAGCTCTCATTGTTTCGCTACATGTTTGTTTGTTTTGCTACTCTTAGTGTTTCGAAAGGTATGAAGTATCGCACTGCTAAACATTGCATAAATTCGCGATAGTAAAAAGTCAAATCGAAACACAAAACTGCATCTTTAACAAATCTAATCAAATTCATGTCTATGAAAATGATATTGCTCCACTCGGACGATATATACGATCAAATAAGATCTGAATACTGGCGACTATGAAGTAAAACACATGGAAAACTTTTAATATCTGGGGTCTGTTATGACATCAACCAATAGCATCGTCCAATGTAGGAAGATCTGAAAACCAGTGTCACTGTTGCGTACATAATTTTTCACGCATAATCCTGCTATTTTTCACTCCCTTGTGTGGTCATCTGAGTTTTCCAAAATTTTCCAAATGTTACAACCACTAGTTGTTCAAAACAAAATATCGTCATATGTTAGTATGAATCACAATTTCAGTTTTTTATATAATAGACGAAATAAAAAATTCCACAAAATGAAAAGCAGCAAAAAGCACATATGTCAAATTGTTTTTAAACCCAAAAACTTTATTCCTTACTTACATCATAAGAGTGATCAATTTCATTTTTACTTTATAAAAAAATTAAAACCGTTTGCACCTCAATTTGATCTATCCTAATTCTAAAATTATAATTACTAAAAAAAATATCATCATCATACTGCGATGACGATTTTTATCTTCGTAACAATAAAAACTATAAAATTTATTACAGAAAAAAAGACACAAGGTCGTTTGAAGCGTCATCATCGCAGAAAAACGCAATTTTTATTTATTAATTTTTTGTTATTGTGAAGTGTTTCTTGAATTAAGTTAACTTTTGTGATAGTCGATTTTTTTAGATACGTGTCTGAAACATTGTGGTTTTTTGATGAAATTGGGTTTTTGTGTTTAGGTTTTGGAATTTTAAAATCAATATATTTTTATTTCCGGTTATATTGTAATTCAATTGTTTGATATTATTTTGGTTTGTTTCATAAATTTTGCGGTTTAAAAAAACAATTGTTTAATTATTAATTTTGTTTTAAATCATAAAACACAAAATATGCTCGGTACGGAGAGCACCGGATTACACATGTTTTTTAAATGTATGTCAACAGTTTTGTTTGGGGAGCTTGTGTTATGACATCAATGGTAAATCTGTGTAAATTACACACTTCATAATTTGTTTTAATTTTATAAACTATTCAAGATCAATATATAAATTTTTATTTGCTTCTACATCCTTGTAATTTTGTAAATGTAGAATTTAAAGTTTGAAGAAATGTGTTTTCCACGAATTATAGATAAAATAAAAATACAAAATTTGTTTTTAAATCCGATTTACTTTCGAAAACTATAGAGCTTTGAATTGAATGAATGATGGTATGGTATCCCGTATGATTGAATTTGATCGGAAATTTTTATTCGCATCGAAAATATTACGACAACGTTTTTCCGACTTATGATTGAAACGTTTCTTATATTTTCGATTCTCATATAAACGCAATTTAGTACAGAATTTAAAAATGTCAAAACCTTTTTGAAGTGAAACTTCTAATGCGACTTCCAACAAGGTTGCGTTAAACGTTTAACGCTCCTATTTTTATTTCCACATTACGAAGTTTTTCTATTTTGTTTTTGATAATTTCACTTTTTGATTTGTATTTAGATAACCTGATTTACAAAACAAATTTGTTTGTATAAGATGTTTGATTATTTATTGTAGTGTCTATGCAAATGATTGATCTAAGATTTTTGTTTTAATCATTTGTGTATATATTTATAAGGTAATTCGTTGACCGTGTTTTTTTAAAATAATTTTAATTAATGACTTTTAAAAGAATGTAATATGTTTTTATTTCCACATTACGAAGTTTCACTTCTTCCGCGCGGAGGGACTTCACGCACAATTTTTTAATATACGTTTTTATTATTTGTTTTGTGTTGATGTTGATAGAATATATAGTTTAAATAGCTAGTTCAAGTTATTTATGATTATGGATAGTTTTTCTATTGTAAAATTATTTAATTGTTTATTAAAAAATGTAATATTAATATGTTAATAAAACAAAATGTACAACATTCTATAATTTACTACAAAACGTCAAATTCAAATTTACGAAAAGCAAAAAGGAGTCGAACATTTTTTTCCGACAGAAATAGTCGAAAAATACTTTCATTCATATGCCTTTTTAAATTTCCGAATAGTTTTAATATTTCCTAGTCGAATTTTTATTCGATCATACCACCACTGGTTTAAATTTAAAACAGCTTTTATACGATTAATCATAAAACAGCTTTTATACGATTTATAACATTCCTAGTTTTATATATATACATATACAGTAAAACCCCGCTTAACGAGCTCCTCTTATAACGAGCGATTCGCATAACGGGTAAAATAATTAGTAAAAATTTTCTCGCTAAACGAGCGTAGTTTCGCATAACGAGGGATAGTTTCGGTTTCTAAAAAAAAATGTTTACGTTAATTTTTAAAATTTAAAAAACAATATTAAAAGTATTTGAAAATAAAAGAAAAATATTTTCACTGACCTTAGGGATTATGCCATTAGCTGGACTATTGGCAAACCAATTTTAGTTTTGTTCCTGCAAATTTTTAAAACAAATTTGCTTTTTATCTCTTATTTTATTTTCATTTTCCCTATCCTATCACGAAATATTGGCCTATGTCATATTTTATATGTGATAGGATTTATAGTTTAGTTGTCCATTATTTAACAAAAAATATTAAAAAAACAAAAAAAAAACAGATTTGCGTCCATTAACATCCCTAGAACGCATGTTGTTGTGGGACCTTGGTCTTAAAAGGTTTTTATGTGTTGTTGTGACACATATTGTAATGCCTACTACACATCACATTTTATTAAAAAAAAAAAAAAAAAAAAAAAAAGTGCTTTACAATACTTAAACTGTTAAAAATATTATGAAATAACATGTCATGTCAAGCACAATACGAAAGTACCGATTTTAACCTTGAACATGCCAAAATTTAAAGAGAGGGTTTGCCTCTATTCTAACGATACTAATTTTTAGAGAAGTGCATATCAGGTCAAAAATTTTAATTTTAGAAGAAATTCGTGATCTGGAAAATTGACGCTGAACCCGACCAATTTTGATCGACTTAATATGTGGCGGCGAAAAAGAAATTCTTCTCTTTTTCTTCGTCATAACAGATTGATTTTTTTTAATAAAAAGTGTTGTGTTTTAGGAATTACAATATGTGTCACAACAAAATAAAGATACCTTTCAAGACCTTGGTCAAAGAAAAACATGCCTTCTGAGGTGTTGATGAGATTTGTCTTAAACCTTTGTGGTTTGACACCCCGAGACTATTGATTCAGGCAAAGCATTGCATTTGTACGATGTACTGACAAAGAAATCCTTCTGCATTACTGCATGTTACTATATGACAATGAGTGATCTCAACATTTTTACTGTTTGCACAAACTGATTGACTTGTAAACTGGTAAAAGAATATGTTTTAGACATGATGGATCCGATTTCATCCGAGCACTGCCGGTGACGATATTTATATAAAACAACGATATCAGCAACAGTGCGACGATGTTGTAGGGAAGTGATAAATTTGTATTCGTGTGATCACAATATTTGATGTGATCACAATTCGTATAGCATCCTTTTGAACAGAGTCCAAAAGAGCTAGGAACAGATGCAGCGCCCAAAGTTCATAACAATACTCCATACAGAGACGAATATAGGACTTATAAATGTAGAGTAATTGATACGCAGTGAAATATTTTTTGCATCTATTGAGGAGGCCGAGTTTTTTGCCATTGCTGTTATGTGATCGTTTCAGAGTAGGTCATTGGATATTGTGACTCACAATAAATATAATCAAACAAATATAATCAATCACATAATCAAAAATAAAGGGAGGGGGATAAAACTGCGCCTTGGAGTACACTAGCGTTAGTTAATTTAGACTCAAAAGAAAAGCCATGGATGGATACCGAGATGTATTGGTCGGTGAGAAGATTTTAAATCAGCTATACGACTGCGGGGTGAAGCCATGCGCAACGAGCGTATGGCTTCACAGATTGTACAGGTTCATGTGCCAGATTCAATCAAATGCTTTTGAGAGGTTTAATGCGATAACGTACGTTTAGCCACATTTTTAAAGTACGCTTTTCAACGATGGATGGGCTATATAGTTCTGTAGATCGGTTGCTGATCTTTTGTTTCGGAAGCCGTATTGGGTCTCAGATATTTAATGGTTATCTTCCAAAAATGTTGATATATGTGTGTTAATAAAATGCTCATACATATTTTAGATAGGACTGGAAGTAAGGCTATTGGGCTACAATTGGAAATATTACGTTTTGTTCTTTTTTGGGATGGGCTGGACATTGGCCAACTTTCAGCACGAAGAGAAAATAACACATTTCTATAAGATTTGTCGAAAATTTTGGATAGAGTTGGTGCAAGTTCTTTTGAAAATGTTTTTAAAATAATAGGAGAAATGTTGTCCAGACCGAAGGCTTTGTTGATATTTAACCCCCTTAAGAGTTTTTCGACAATTTTAGGTTTGAAATGAAGATCTTTTATATTAACTCCTGAAGACTGGATTTGGTGCATTTCCTTAGGAGTTTCTTTAACGGTTGAGTTTTTAGCAAAGCGTTCTGCGAACAATGTGGCTTTTCTTCCTGGGTCAGTGACGATCAAATCACCGGCAATAATAGAAGAAATAGAAGATTTGGTACCAGATATTAAAGAATTAATGACCCTGTAAAAACTTTTGTCAGAAATGGACATGTTGAAAGTTCTTCCGTTTCCGCTTTGTCAATTTCTGTTTTTTCGTTTTCGATTATCTGGCTTGATATTTTATTGGCCTTTAGATATAGGAAACGATTTAAGTGATTTTTATAATGAATCCAAATATTAAATAATCTACGTTTGTTTCTTCGGGCCAGTTTGGCTGCCTCAACAAAAAAATATTTTTGTTGGGATTTCATTATTGAGAAAGGAACGAATTTATTGATACCAAAACCGAATTGAATGGTTTCAGTAAAGTTTTGAGCAAAAATCGTCAGTATAAAGACAATGACGATCAAAAAGGAAACATTGAAAAAATTGTCGGCGACCATAGGCGTAGCTAGGTAGGGGCCCAGAGGGCCCGGCCCCACCTAGACGAATTTTGGACCCCCCTAGAACACAAAGTTCAAGAAGTATATATAACAGTTAGGGAAAATGAAAATGTATTTCTTTACTAAGGAATTTGCTGTTCAAAATTATTTCAAAACGTACAATTATATTATTCATGATATTATTCATATCACTGATCTTCATTTAAATTTAATAAGGAAGTTTAATAAGCACTACCAATAATATTGCCACAAAAGTATCTATAAAATGGTCGTTTATCTTATCGGTTCACCATAGTAGCGAAGTTTAAAAAAGCAAATATTTTCTTTCCAACATGTGATGTGCCAGATGTCAGAATGTCAAATGAATTCATAATTTCTGGAAAACCACACCTTCCAATTTTTTCAACGAAAAACATCGCAATAAGAACAGTATAGACTTCGTTTTAAAAAAATACGGTCTCATTGCTCCATAAGACTTAAAACCACACCGAAACACCAACACTACTCGTAGTTTTAAGTTTGTTTGGCAAGATTACTTTTACTTAGGCGCCAGCCAATTTTTTTTTCATGTGTACTTTTATAAGCAAATTACAAATTTTTTTTTTGAAAATCAGTCCCGGGGACCAAGATATAGGCCTTTGAAACAAAAAATATCGTATAAAAATACACATTTTTTTACCAAATGTTGCAACTTAAATGTTATTTTTGATATTCAATTTCAAAGAATCAACATGAATAACTTAAAAAAAATAATTATAACCCTAGGGGCCCACGTTATGACCATTTGAGGCAAGATTGGACTTGAACTTAGGCGCAAGTGGATTTGTTTTTTGTTTTTTTTATCGTAAATTAAGAAAATTTAGTAAAAGGGACAGTGTTGATCTGTTTATCTTATAAGCACATAGGACATAAAGCAAAAATTAAAAAAAACCGAAAAAATTCTTTTCAAAACTGTAAATTTGAATGGATTTTGCTTTTTCAAAGGCCTGTATTTTGGACTCCGGGGCTGATATGCAACTCGTTTTCGTTTTATTCGCTTCAGTGAGTAATTCGATATCAAATAAAAAAAATCTTGGCGCCTAAGTAGAAGTATTATCCCCGTTTGTTTGTATGACCATTAGCGAATTGACGACGGAATTCGAAGTCTGATGGATTTATTTTTGGAATTATCTGAATTTTGTATGGCTGAGATCGTTGTGCACAGTACTGCATTAAATGGTTGGGGGAGTGCATGATTACTGTAAACAATGAATTGTTATTTTTGAACTATTTTTTATTTTTATTTTTTCAATAGTTTTAGAGACTAGGAATGTAAAGTTTAATTTAGAAACTAGGATGTTGATTTTGTATAAAATTTATAATTTTATATGATTTTTTTCAATTTTAATTTGTCAAACATGTCGATTTTAAAAAGAACATTTTTTTCTTTTAGTTTTATAATTTAAAGATTTATTATTTACACAAATATTTATCTAAATATAAACATAAATAACTGCAAACAACATAGCATACAAAACTGCATTCGAATCGGTAGATGTAGTAGCAACGACGTCAAAAGTGACACTAAACCACCGGCAATTTCACCGTTCATATTATATAGGTGCCAGGTCACAGTGGCGTTAAATGCAACTATATAGCGGACGGATTTTCTAGGCAAAGGACTGAACTCGATCTTCTACAAGAAATGGAAGCTCTGAGCGAGTCGTTTGCTCCTCTCAAACAACTAACTTATGACAGGGTTAAATGCGTAATCTATAGGTCGGTGGTCAAACACCATTAGCTGCAAGATAAGCAGGTAAATCTTTCCTAGACTAGACCTACAGCGTTCCAAAAAACTTATAACCTTGAGTAGGCAGAAAACTAGTTCATTGTAAAGTCATCACTCGTTAGTGGATCCTTGGAAAGCACCCAAGTGTTGATTTGCAGGAGCTGTAAGGAGGAGGATCAGGAGGAACCAGCGTTTCATCTACTTTGCACATGTTCAGCATTCGCCCATTATACGGCAAACTCATTTTGGAACGCACACATTTAAAACTCTCACCGACCTGGATAATTTTAAAATCACGCAAATACTTAGCTTCATTAGAAGCTCCAAATGGTTCGAGTTTGGGAACGAGATTCTTTGGTATCACAACCGACGTATTTTGGTCTAAGTATGTCGTCCTGATGTTGTGTTTTGGTGACAGTCACTGAAACCTAACCTAGCATGAATAATCTAGCAAAAAAATATTAATGACCGTAAATTTTAAAATTAACCTCAAATTGACACACCCGTTATGTATTAAAAGAAAGAAATAAAAACGGAAACTTTATTGATTATTTTACTCAGCAATATTATTGGGGCCAGGCCCACCCTAGAACAATTTTCTAGTTACGCCAATGTCGGCGACTGACTATTGGTGTGAATTTTTGAGAAGTTAATTATTTTACAGGGTTTGGAAACTCTGGTATAGTAAAGGATATATAACTTGATAAAAAAACACATGTGAATTTTTCATATGCTATATAAACAATAAAAAATCTTATAAAAAAATCCATATGGAATCTCTCACTTTTTTTTTATAATTTCATAGCTACATGCGTTTACTTTAAAATTATGTGAAAAACAAAAACAAAGGACGATTTTTGAGATATGAGCTTTGAAGTAAACCAAGGTTGACACGATTAACACCATTGACACCATAAAATATATGTATTGTGAAAAAGCCCCAAAAATTCACACGCACTTAACTCCGATTCAAAGTTTTCAAAAAAAAATCAAAATTTACTTTTTTCTTTCGTCAATACCAACAATACATATATCATAACTTCAAATTTTTTAAAAATAGTCTATTTTTTATGTACTTTTTCAAAATATATAGAGACAAATATATAGAGACATTACAAAAATTTGTGAAGACTGGGGGAAAAAATCGTAATCGGAAATCTGTAGAAATAAATTTTTCTCTTTTCTCCATTTTGATTTATTTTTCAATGTTTATATTTGCATACAACTTTAAATTATTTATTAAATTATATATTTGTTAAATGTTTTCTTCATAGTTGTGCTAATTTGTAAAAACTTTAACTTTAGTTTAACTTTATTGCGTATGTCCAATGAACAACTATTTAAGTTCTGTAATTTTTCACAAAGTGTATTTGACACACGGCACAGCTTGCAAATTTTTTATTATTTACAAATTATTTTCATTGATTAAATTTTTAAAAAGCCATATTTGGTTATAAGAAAATCGAATATGTTTCCGTTTCTGTTAATTTTATGAAAAAGCGCAGAGTAGAAAAAGCTCTGAAAAAGCTATTGTATCACTGAAAAAATTGTAGGTAAAATACAACAAACAATGGTCGGTTTAATTTATTTAAAGAACACGTTATTTGATTTTCTGTTGTTTTAACAAACATGTTTGTTAATTGCTAGATTTCAACAAACATGTTTGTTAAATATTTTTAACTACCTTTACAAGTAGTACGTTGATTTTCGTTTGTTAAATAAAATAGCAAAAACCAAAAATATAACATATAATATAACGAAAAATTCTTGAAAAAGGCTTGAAATTTAAAGTGAACTTAGTGGAAGTACAGATAAAGTGAAATAAAAAGCACAGTTTTAAGAAAAAGTGTGAAAGTATCTAATGAATTGTGTCAATTAAAATACCTAATAAAATGAGTAAAATCATAGTGAATTTTGGTGAAATAAAATTATTTGAATGTTCTAAAAAATTTAAGGAACGTCAACAGTTTTTTTAAAGATGTCTATAAAGGTAAATTTTGTTTCGGTAAATTTTAATTAAAATCATTATAAACAAAATATAAGTATGCAGTTATTATTATCTATAAAGGTAAATTTTGTTTCGGTAAATTTTAATTAAAATCATTATAAACAAAATATAAGTATGCAGTTATTATTGACTGTTTGTTACCAATGAATTTGAAATCAATTTTACGACATAATGTCAAAGTAAATTAGTGAATAGTATGAATTTTTCAATTCGAAATCAGTTTTTGGGTTTATCTGAATAAACCTTATAGTTATTTGTTAATAAAAACAACTTTTTTTATCTCTGAACGTGTTTCGGTTAGGATTCAAACTCAGAACCTCATCAGTACCAACTGAGTTTGTATCTTTTGGTTTTGGTAGACACGCTATCAACTGCCCCACGGCGTCGACATTAGAAACATTTCTTCACTGGCTACATAGTTAGTATTATTATATAGGTTTACATTCACTTTTAACCCGACAGGGATCATTTTTAAGAGACAATTAATTTCTTTGAACCTCACTATTTGTGATTTTCGAAAGTTAGTAGATATATTTTATCCCATACTATCCTAAGTCGTAAAATTGATTTCAAATTGATTGGTAACATTCAATAATAACTGCACACGTGACTTAGGATAGTATGGGATAAAATATACCTACTAACTTTCGAAAATCACAAATAGTGAGGTTCAAAGAAATTAATTGTCTCTTAAAAATGATCCCTGTCGGGTTAAAAGCGAATATAAACCTGTATAAAAATATAAGTATATTTAATAGTATTATAATTAAATATAAACTAATTATAACTAACTAATAGTTTTGGAAATATTTGATAAAATCAATAAAATAAAATGTCAAAAGTTAACAAACATGTTCGTTATTTTAACAGTCCGGTTGTGGTTTTGTTCGTAATAATTACCAAACATGTCTGTAAAATTTACAAACTGTTCGTTAAAAATTGTTGGCAAAATAAATTCAACTGGCATCAATTTGTTGTATTCAACAAACAATTTGTAGGATCAAAAGTAACAGAAATGTATGTTGAATCGAATGACATTTCTGTAAATTTTACGAACTTTTTTTTTTAGTGTAATTTTGAATCAAGTGAAAAAGAAATAGACACGATTATGGGAGAAAAATATTTCAAACAATATTTCATAATATAATGTAAAAAAAAAATCATAAAAGAAAACCAAGGCAAATTTTTTAAATATGGCGGCAGACAAACTGGGTAGCGAAAATCCAAAATTCTACGTCCACGTGCTATCTGGGCAACGCTAACAGAATTAGGTTGGTGTAGTTAAGAGGTTCAGAGTAAATACTGCTTATACCCAATGATTTAACACCATGGCGGGTCATTGGCACCATAAAATCAATACAACTCAAGCGTCTGTTCTCCATGCTTTGTGCGGCTTGGACGGGCGTCTGTATTGGATCAAGCAGCTCGCTATATAAATGTGCAAAAAGGTTTTTTCTGGTGACCTTAAGATGCAGAACGAACCTATTGACGACAATTTGGGTTGAGCAAAGGACTAACCCACCATTTCCATAAAAAAGTTATCTTTTATGAACTCTAAAATGGCCTCGGAATATCTCGGATCCATCACAAGAATGAACTCGGAAGCTATACTCGGACATGGAAATTGTACCCCTACGATTTAAAATTGGGAACCTGGAACGTGGTAAGCCTTAGCAGACCAGAACATCTTTTAAAACTCACACACCAAGTCGATAGCTACACAATGGATATAGCGGCATTACAAGAACTAAGATGGCCAGGTAAAGGAATCTATGAAACAGCGAAAGGATACATTCTTTATTATTGCGGTTATCAAAACGAAGGAAAATTTGGAGGTTGGCTTTCTCAAACACCGTCGCGTGAATCAGCATATTTTCCACTTCTGCCCAATTAATATGCGTTTATGCACACTGAGAATCCGCACGCAAAAATTTAATGGAACGATCGTCAATGTTCATGCACTTACTGAAGACAAAGCAGACGACATTAAAGACCTGTTCTTCTTAGAATTCGAAGAAGTCATCAATAACATCCCGCGACATGATATAAAAATCGTTGTAGGTGACTTCAATGCTCAAATTGGTAGAAATGCAGAACTTAAAACACATATCGGCCCTAACAGCTTGCATCCTAACAATAACAGGTTCCGTGCTGCCTAGCTGGCAATGATGTATGATCTAACTCACTAGTTTATAGATTTTTGAACTATTTTTGTCTCCCTGAATAAAACCCAATTTTTATTGCGATTTTCAGAACTCATATTTTACAAAATCATCAATGAAACAAGCGCATATTTAATATGCTTACAAACATTTTGAGGTATTTTTAGTAAACATCCATTATGCATTCTAGAAGTTACACTCGAAAAAAGTTGAAAAATTCACGTTTTTAAAAAAAAAATCAAATTCAACGCAATTAGTTTTGAACAAACAATGATTGAAAATTTTTTAACTTCTTGAAGCCAATAGTAAATTCAATTACCTTTCTTTTAAGTTAAAAAACATGAATATTGTTGCAGTTTGCACCAAGTTGTTCAGGTTTCCCCAAAAAGTCAAAACAGAAAATTTGTAAAAAAAAATGTTTACTATGAACAATTTAATTAAACGTAAGCATGATTTCTTAAACATTCAATTTCACAGAACTAACTATGGTATGCATGAACCAATTAATGCCATCCACTTTAAACACCCTTGACAATTTCGTTCTGAATACATTTTTAGATTATATTTTAAGTCAACTTTATAAGTAATTTATAATTTATTACTTCGGTCTGAAAGACCTAAGTATTGCATTCATGAGCTAAAAGTGAAATTCTTACACCCACTTTTTTGGCATTTCTCGACGTTTTAGGACCTACTGATTCTAAAAAAGCAAAAAAAATGCATGTCTGTCTGCCGGCCGGTCGTACGGTCGTCACAACCGACGAATCTAGAAAACCGCTAAACAGATTTCAAACATTTGTTTTTCTAAAAATAGGTTTACTCAATATGAAGAGTCGAAAGGACGATGTGTTCGATAACTGTAATGGAAGTGTGTCAAAAAAATCGTCAAGTGTGTCAAAACAAGGAAATATGCATATATTTTGCTTAAAAATCGTTCATTTTTAGTGATAATGAGTGGGAACAAAGAATGTGGAGAAATCTGGATGGTCGGGATTTGTATGTGAGATCAAAAACTAGATTATTGCATTATAAGTTTGTCAAAAAAATGTTGTCAAGTGTGTCAAAAGAAAGATTTTTATTTATTTTTTACCCAATTTTTTGGAAAAAAATAAAATTAATTATTTGTTCGACATAAAATTTTATTATTATTATTGAGAATTATGGCATTATAAGTTTGTCAAAAAAATGTTGTCAAGTGTGTCAAAAGAAAGATTTTTATTTATTTTTTACCCAATTTTTTGGAAAAAAATAAAATTAATTATTTGTTTGACATGAAATTTTATTATTATTATTGAAAATTATAGCATTATAAGTTTGTCAAAAAAATGTTGTCAAGTGTGTCAAAAGAAAGATTTTTATTTATTTTTTTACCCAATTAATTGGAAAAATTAAATTAATTATTTGTACGACATGAAATTTTATTATTATTCTTGAGAATTATAAGTTAGTCAAAAAAATAATGTCAAGTGTGTCAAAGAAGAATGAAAAGAATGAAAAATATTCTCAAGTGTGTCAAAAAAATGATTTCATTTCTTTTTTTAGATAATTTTTTGGAAAAAAAAATTTAGCTGTTTGTTTGACCATGGAAAGTTTTGAATTTGTTATAGTTTTTGAAACATTTTTGGAATTTTGAAGAAGTTTCAATTTTTCATATTATAAGAATTTTTGGAATATTTTTAGAATTTCGAAAAATTTTAAATTTTTGATTTTATTATAATTTTTATAATTTTGGAAAAAGTTTCAATTTTTGATATTGTTATAATTTTTGCAATATTTTTAGAGGTTTGGAAAAAGTTTGAATTTTTGAATTTTTAAGAATTTTTGAAAAAATATTTGATTTTATTCTAATTTTTTGAATATTTTTTTGTAAGAATTTTTGGAATATTTTTAGAATTTTGAAAAATTTTAAATTTTTGATTTTATTATAATTTTCAGAATTTTGGAAAAACTTTCAATTTTTGATATTGTTATAATTTTTGAGTTTTGGAAAAAGTTTGAATTTTTAAGAATTTTTGGAATATTATTCAAATTTACAAAAAGTTTAAATTTTTGATTTTATTCTAATTTTTGGAATATATTTAGAATTTTGAAAAAAAGACTAAAATTTTTGAATTTTTTAAATATTTTTAGAATTTTGAAAAAAGATTCAATTTTTGATTTTGTAAGAATTTTTGGAATATTTTTAGAATTTTGAAAAATTTTAAATTTTTGATTTTATTATAATTTTTATAATTTTGGAAAAAGTTTCAATTTTTGATTTTGTTACAATTTTTGCAATATTTTTAGAGTTTTTGAAAAAAGTTCTAATCTTTGATTTTGTTATAATTTTTGAAATATTTTTAGACTTTTGTTTGAAAAAAGTTTGAATTTTTGATTTTATTTAAATTTTACAATATTTTTGGAATTTTGAAAGAAATATGAATTTGTGATTTTGTAATATTTTCTCGAAACGCCAAATGGTGAGGTTTTTGAGTAGTTTGCTGATTGTATAATCTTTTCACTAAATTATGTTACTTTATGATCTGTTATAATTTTCCGACATTGTATTGATGTTTCGTGTTAGTTTTGTAATACATATCTAAACAGAGATAAAAAATACATGTACTTTAACAAAAAGTTATGTTTGATATACATCGCTGCCCAAAACTAAAAACCATGCCCTTATAAAAGTTTTTTGCCGAACACTAATCAAAATCCTTAACCCAGACCGAAGTTTTGATATCTCAGAGCTGTCAGATTTCAGCCCCTCCATATTTTTATTTTTGATTTTAGACGGCTAAGCAAAGCTTAAGTACAACTATTTATTAATTTTATTAATTCTTTTTTATTTTTATTTTTTTATAATTTAATGATTATTATTGTTATTTGTATAGTTTAATCCTTTTTAAATTGTAAACATGTCTGTTCTTTTGAAATTATTTGAAATTATTTGAAATCATATTGAAATTATAAATATATGAAAAATTTTCCTTTTTCAAAAACAGCTTATTATAGACAAGTTGAAAAATCAAACTACAAAAATTACATAAAAACTGTTTAGTTTTATTTTACAATTTTTTAATTTTTGTTAGTTATAGTTACTCCAATATTTCGACTTGTTAGTCATTATCAAGGAAAGTCTGTAAAAAATCAGAACAACATTTACAAACATGTTAATATTTCTAATATGGCTAGTGACGCTAACATTATAGAAAACATACCTAAACTATAACTTCATGGTTTTTAAAAAAAATGCTTTATATAAAACAATGATAATTAAGGAAAAAACTATATAAACTGGCATTAACACATATATAAAAAAAACTTTTAGATCAACATATGATCGTGTCATCAAAATTTAAAAATTAACTGAATACAAAAAAACAAAATCAAAAACCAAATAACTAGCAATTAATTATATATTCCTTCTTGTAATAAAAACCTAACATTATATTTTTTATATGTGCCAATTATATTACGTCATTATCTATGCGATATATATTCTCAAATAAAAAAAATAAAATGAATAAATAATATATAATATAAAATTAAACTGAGAGATGTTTATGCCAAGCTGGAAAAACTTTCTGTATCCCTGTTAAGAGTTACTGATCTTTATTAAGAAAACTACCTAAACAACAACAATATTGAATCAACAAACCAATAAAATATATGCTATTCCCTTATCTTAACGATTGATTAAGCTCAGATAGTTCTTATGTAAACCTCTACAATCCGTTTTGTAGTTTATTGAATTGTTGTGACGTGTGATATAACACATCTCTTTGAACACTCTCTTATGTTTATTAGACGCATAGTCAAGTATTGAGGCTTCTTGAAACTTAAAATTATTGTTAAATTGCATGTAGACATGCCATTGAATGCAACGCTTTTTCGCATAGATAATGACGTAATATAATTGGCACATATAAAAAATATAATGTTAGGTTTTTATTACAAGAAGGAATATATAATTAATTGCTAGTTATTTGGTTTTTGATTTTGTTTTTTTGTATTCAGTTAATTTTTAAATTTTGATGACACGATCATATGTTGATCTAAAAGTTTTTTTTATATATGTGTTAATGCCAGTTTATATAGTTTTTTCCTTAATTATCATTGTTTTATATAAAGCATTTTTTTAAAAACCATGAAGTTATAGTTTAGGTATGTTTTCTATAATGTTAGCGTCACTAGCCATATTAGAAATATTAACATGTTTGTAAATGTTGTTCTGATTTTTTACAGACTTTCCTTGATAATGACTAACAAGTCGAAATATTGGAGTAACTATAACTAACAAAAATTAAAAAATTGTAAAATAAAACTAAACAGTTTTTATGTAATTTTTGTAGTTTGATTTTTCAACTTGTCTATAATAAGCTGTTTTTGAAAAAGGAAAATTTTTCATATATTTATAATTTGAATAAAAAGACAAGTAACCATTGAAGATTTTGAGAAATCATATTGATGGATTTCTTTTGAAAATAAATAAATTAAATTCTGAAACATAATTGATTTGTATATTTTCGAATTAAAATAGGGAGCTTTCTTCAGTTTTCCTTTTTTCACCCGCATTTATGTATTTTTACTCTTGTGCCGCATCATAACTAATATTTTACAAGTTCAGTCGTTCTCAAACATCAGCAGAGAATTATTTTCAAATGCTACAGTGTAAAGTCAAATTTATTTAAATGGCGGCGTCAAGAAGTTTCAAGTGTAAAAATAGTCCAAATTCATTTTGTTTTATTTGTGGAAGTTACATAATATATACTGCTAAAAAGTCACTCTATCTATAAGAACTGCATAACTTAGAATAAAATTGAATTGATAGAATTGATTTAAGATAAACCGTGGATGCCAAAAATAGTTATGTCATCTTAATACTTTCAAGATGGTACAACGGGAAAATGTTCGTTTGACGTTTCAACGTTGTGTTACGACCAGGTTTTGTCAGTGGAAGTGCAAGGGTTAAATTATCGATTTTAAAATTCAATGGCGTAGTCACATTTTTTCTAAATTTACAAACGAGTTTTGACAACGGCAATGTTTGTACTTTAAATTATTATATAAGTACTAAAACGATAAACTGCATTTTGCGTTTTCATCAAGAAAAAAAATTGGATCCTTGTGAATTTTCAAACAATTACTCAAAATGTTTGTTAGCATATTTACTATGCATTTGTTTCATTAACATATTGAACTTGTTTGTTTGGTGAAATATGAGATCCAAAAACCGGAATAATGTTTTTTTTTCATCGAACAAATTGTTTTTTCGTAAATATTTTAAAAACAAGAGCTAACCTTAAAGTTCACGGCGAGTTGTAAAGATCATGGCGAGCAACGTTTCTCGGCTCTGATCAAAGGTTAATTCGTATTGTAATAATTTCAGATGTTGCAGAAAGAGTACTGGATTGGTTACAGAAACCAAATTGTCTATTGCATGATAATATTTTGTGATTTGCAGAAATCATTCAACCTACTATAACTATATAGTTCGCTTTCATAATATTTTGAAAAGGTGCTTAAGAGTGAAAAGGGTCGATAATTATTGACTAACGTTTTTGTTGAAATTTTATGCAATGGAATAAGATAGGCTATTTTAAGGGAATCTGGAAATTCGTCTTTATTAATATGTAAAAAGACGCTAATCTATAATTTATTATGGTTAAAACTAAACATGCCTAACTTTGAATAATAAAAAAAGTATTAATTAACTCACAAGTTTTTGAAGCCAAAATTTCTTTAAATTCCAAATAAAATCTGTCTGATATTCCATTATATTCCACTGCTGATCGTTTGTTTAAATTTTTAACAATTTCGAAAATTTCATTGTTAGATGTAAACGTAATTCTAAAAAACTCAGGCGCGCTGCTATAAACCTCCTGTTGAACAGTACATTTTTGTTTAACAAAAATAGAATGGACAAAAATTAAGGCTTAGGGTATACCAGCGGTTATTATTTAAGCTAACATGTAAAACCATTTATGGCGATCGAAATGAATCAGATCTTTAATATTCAATACTTGAAAATAGCCCACAGTAAAATAAAATATGTACATTTAATTTTTAATAGACCTGCAGTTAATCAAAATGTCAATACACTGTTATCATCACCATAAAAATATTTCCTATTTATTACACAAAAACCCGATCAACTTTAATTAAAATTCCATCTAATCCATTCTAAATCTTCTATAAAAATAATAACATTAAAATTATTAGTAGAAAAAAATTTAGTATCTATCGACATTCTATAAAAACAAGGAAATAAGACGACAACCTGTTCTATCTTTTTATTTCAATTTAAACCATAAGTAAATTTTTAATTCTGAAGAAAATTTTCTATTTTATGTTGTAAAATTGCATAATGAAAGTTTTTTCTATTACATTTTAGAAGAAGAAAAAGAACATTAGATTTTCATGAGAAAAATTTTGCTATGGAATAAAGATTTATTTTGGTTTTGTTTTATATACGAGAACATAAAAAATGGAATGATGGCTGTTTTTGCTTAATTCAAATAAAAACGTTTAATTAAATGTAGAATAAATGGTGATTTGTACAAGCATCATTTTACCGAAGCTATAAAACTGGAATTATTCAACCTTTTCCTAAGGTCTCAGAAAAAATGATTACAATTATTGTTCGTAAAAGAACAAATCAATTGTGATTAGGCAATCCAATACTGGATTTCCAAACTGGTACCATGGTAATGGAGTTGACTATGACTCAGGCAGCCAACATAATGCAAAGGATTACGACAAATTCATATCCTGCGAATAGCAACCGAATGCTACAAAAGGTGAGATGATGCCTTTTATCTAAAATCTAAATTCAACTAAAATTCATCTAAAATTAAACTATCAAGTTAAACAATATCTCAATTGAGAGGAATTTTGCATATCTACTGCACGATCTCTGGCAAATTCAATTCAAGTTTCACATAAAACTAAATGCGCTAAATACCGATAATGTGCCAAATGATGCATACAAATTAGTTTTTTGTGCTGGGACAACCATTTATTGTCGTCCAACAAATTGCAAAAAATTTTGAGACTTCTGCGCAATCCAACTCCAAAACCAGAAAATAGTTTGTGTACCAAAGTCACAAAACAATGATCAATCCAAAAAAGTTTGGTATGCTCAGCCTCCGCATCCCGCATCAATTTAAATTTGTTGTTTGAGCGTCTACTACACGAAGTTCAAACAAAATTGAATCAAATGATTGCACATAATATTGGAAATATTAGGACGATCTACTATCAGAATGCAACATGGCTCTATAGGATTCGCAACGCCAATATGAATGCTCATTTTAAATTCCTAAGTTTCTTTTTAGACCCGTCAATGAGCATAAAATAGGGCAAAACTATATAATTCTTACAAACAACACCGATTTTAATAAAAATGTGGATTTAAGCCCTTCGTTTAATTGTTGATTAAAGCTTGTGATCGATTGAAATCATTTTTAAATTAGTTGAATGAAGGTTAATTGTCATTAAGGGACTTAAACATTTTTGACCCGTAAAAGCCACCTCCTAATAAATATCATTAAAAAATAATGTTGGAAAATGTTATTTATTCAGCAATTTGGAATAATTTAGTCATATAGTGATAACAGTAATGAATGAAAATTTACTGTTTTAATTTTGGGATCATTTATTTTTAAGTTTCAACCCTTATAAAACACCACCCCTTTAAAAAAAATATAAAAATACAGATAAATTTTTTTTTACTTCAAAATATAATACGTAAAAGCCCAGTTATCCGGAATGCTCGGGGATTAGACCGTGCCAGTTGAATGTAAATGAAATTTTAGGACGATTTCATGTTATACTTAATATAAATATTTTTTCTCCGATAGACAGCAAATATAAATTTTGCAGACTTATTTCAGTCAGCAAAGTGGCACTTTTCCTGCCTAGGCAGCAAAGCAAGTACTTTGCTGCCTAGGCAGCAAAATAATTAGACTTCATAGAAATAAACAGATATTGCGATTAAAAAAAAAATTTTTTTAACCTTTATGTCAACGGCAACATACCTGGGTATGTTTTGCGTTTTTAAAACGCTGTAGCACGGAACTGGATAACCGAATCGACTTGAAATTTCATGATATCCTAGCCAAAAGTGTTTTACGCAATAGTCTTAAGTTTGGTTAGGATTGGATCATCCGTTTAGAAGATAAGGCCCATTTACAAAGTTGCACCCTTACGTCAACAGCATACATACCTGGGTATGTATAATAAAACGCATGCAAATATGATTATATAATTGAAAAGAATAGTTTATTTTGAGTTAATTTTTGTAATTATAATAATTATATGAACATATAATATAACTTTGGCAGGCAAATTGGAAAGTAATCGATATATATATATATATATATATATATATATATATATATATATATATATATATATATGTATATGTATATATATATATATATATATATATATATATATATATATATATATATATATATATATATATATATATATATATATATATATATATATATGTATGTATATATGTTTATATATTAGACTGGTCTTTAAAAACTAAATTTTCCGAGACGCCCCCTAGAAAAATTCTTTGTGGTCAAAAAACCACAACGGCATTATTTTTTTTTTTAAATCAAAAGAACACGTGACGCAAAATCATCGAAGTTGATTTTTTGATAAAATCGTTAATATTTCATAAAATATGCAGATGTCACAAAAAAATCACATAATTATTTTTGTAGGAAATGTAGTTCTCTACAAAAAAATTCCAAATCATTTTTCTCCTAAAACCTATATTTCTGATGATATTTTGAAATAAAACTTGAAATTTGTCGAAACTCGTAAAACCAAATGATGAAAATTTCGACGAAAAAGTTCTAATTTTGATTTTTTTTGTCATGATTATTTTTTTATACATTTCATTCTATAGCATAAGAAGAAGATTAGGACTTTCTCGTCATCTTTATTTTTTATGTTTTTTAAAAATTACGAAAACTTACAAGTTCATTTTCAAAATATCATGAGAACTATACGTTTTCGGGAAAAAATGACGTGGATGTTTTTTTGTAGAGAATTAAATTTCCTACAAAAATGGTTATGTGATTTTTTTGGCATCTGCATATTTTATGAGATATTTGAAAAAATCTAAAAATTTTTCAAAAAATCAACTTCGACGATTTTGCGGCACGTGTTCTTTTAATTTAAAAAAAAAAATAATGCCGTTGTGGTTTTTTGACCACAAAGAATTTTTCTAGGGGGCGTCTCGGAAAATTTAGTTTTTAACGACCAGTCTAGTGTATATATATATGTATATTTATATGTATACCCGGGTATGTTACTGTTGACTTGCGTAAAACAGTTCTGCTGTTGACATAACGGTTAATCGATTTTTTTTTTCATTTTTAAAATTTTGCTTTATTTTTAAAGTAATAATTATTAAATTACATATCATTGTAATTAATCGGAGAAAAAATTATATGTTCAACTCGGCAGCAAGGTAGATTGACTGCCTTGGCTGAATTCCTAGCCTCGCTCGCTCGGCTATGAACTATCAGCCGCGGCAGTCAATTTACTACTTTGCTGCCTAGTTAAACAAATAACTATTGTTAGGATTCGTCAGGATATTTTCAAATAAAATACTAGAAACTTATTTTTGTATGTGTATTTCATGTTATTTATAAAATTATAACATTGATTGCAAATAATATTTGATACAAATACAAAAATAAGTAAATGAAATAGATAATAAGAATATTTTAAATAATTTAAAAGTTAAACCAAAATATATTTCTTGTGAATTCCCAAACAAAAAAAACATCTTTCTTGTAAAAGGGGAAAAATCTGAAAATCCGGTTAACTGAATATTCAGTTAATTGAATGTCGGATAAACGGGCTTTTACTGTACTTCTATTATCTTTTTATGAGATGTATTTTTTAACAATTCTTAAAAAACAACCCCTACTGATCAAAGTTTGGGGTATCTAAAATAGTTAAAATAAAATCTTTATTTAAATACAGATTATAATCCTCTTCACTTCTGTCTTCCTTTTCCTCTTCGTCCTCATTCCTTGCCACGTTTACCTCATCCTTGTCTTCCTCCTCGGCCTCCTCTAGGTCCATTATTGGAGCATTGTTTTGACAATTGTCTCCGCTGCATATTAAACAAACTGAACCGAATTCTTTTTTGCAACTACAAAAAATCATTTTCAACACCTCTTCAGGCGCAGGTTGATTTGGAGTTTTGGTTGGATTTATAACTCCTTCTATTATGGATTGGATTATAACTCCTGTTGGATTTATATTATTTTATTTATATTTATATTATTATTTGTATTATTAATTATATATTATTTGATTATAACTCCTGTTGGATTATAACTCCTGTTGGATTTATAACTCCTTCTAATTTGATATCTAAATACCAGTCGCTTGCTGAAGATTTGCGGATTAGGATTCCGGGAAATCCATCATTAAATGTCTGTTGTTTTTACGCTGAACCGAAATCTTCTGAATTAGTTTATGAATCCCACAAAAATCAAGTTGAGATCGTTTCCACAAAATATCCAAATGATGTACTGTTAATAGTTGGTGATTATAATAAATCATCATTGTTTAATTCTTCAGGTGTAATAGCAAAAATGCATGATGGTGTTGAAAATTTGATTATTGATATGGCGAATTTTTGTGGACTTTCTCAGTACTCTAGTATCCTCAATCACCAAAATAGAATTCTAGATTTGGTTTTTTCTAATCATGATGTTGTGGTCTCTTCAACTCCAGAATTTTCAAAAATCGATCCATACCATCCATCTTTTTGTGTTACTATCGATACGAAAGAAATTCTAAGTAATTCTTGTAATAACTATATGTATCACAACTTCTATAAGTCAAATTTAGAACTAATTTACAACAGTTTTTTGGCAATTGACTGGAATCTGATCCTCATTCCCGGAGAGAATGTTGATTGTATGGTAGACAAATTTTATGAAATCCTATACGAGATTATTGATAGGGGTGTGCCTAGATTTAAAAAAAACTCAAACGGTTTTCCTTCTTGGATATCTAAACAAACTATTAAACTTAGCAAACGTAAGGATAAATGCCATTTTAATTTCAAAAATATAATTCTGAATTCCATCGTTTGAAATTTGTTAATGTCCGTTCCGACTTCAAAACTGCCTTTAATAGAGATTTCCGACGACATTTGTCTGATGTACAAAGTAGTATTTCTGAAAACCCTAGAAATTTTTGGTCGTATGTTAATGAACGCAAACGCAACTCTAACACTATTCCTGATGTTTTAACTCTTGATTCTGAGACTGCCTCTTCTGACGCCTCGCGGGCTAATATATTTGCTAAATATTTTCAAAGTATTTATACTGATACTAATGTTAACAATACTAGTGGCTTTTCTCGTTTCAACCAAAGTAGTTCTTGTCTAACAGTTTTTAAGTTTGAAATATCTACTTTCCAAGTTCTAAATGAATTAATTGCATTGAACACGAATAAGGGTAAGGGGCCGGATGGAATTCCTCCTATTTTTTATAAACAGTGTGCTGAATTTATTTGTTATCCACTATCCGTAATTTATAATGAGTCCTTAAGGCAAGCCTGTTTTCCTAGTGTTTGGAAGGTTTCTAATGTGGTGCCGATTTTTAAAAATGGTAATAGGTCTATTGTTAGTAATTATAGGCCTATATCTATAACTTCTTGTCCATCTAAGGTCTTTGAGAGATTAGTCGTTGATCATATGTCCAAATATCGGAAGCATAAAATTATACCGGAACAGCATGGTTTCATTAAGTGCCGATCTACTGAGACTAATCTCTATACTTTTGCTACTAAAATTAGTGAGTCAGTTGATAAGGGTGAACAAGTGGACGTGATATACACTGATTTCTCAAGGGCCTTCGATAAGGTTGACCACACCATATTAATTGAAAAGCTTGATGCCATGGGGATTCATGGTGATTTGTTGAGATGGATTAGCAGCTACATTTCGAACCGCTCTCAATTCATAAAAATTGGTGAGGCGGTGTCTAACAATATAATTGTAACGTCTGGTGTTCCACAAGGTTCCATCCTAGGGCCTTTTCTATTCATTTTATTTATAAATGATGTTAATTTATGCTTTTCTAATTCTGATATCTTAGTGTATGCTGACGATATAAAGGTTATTAAAAGCATTAACTCAAATAATGATGCCTTGATGTTACAAAATGATTTGAATAATTTTTATAATTACTGTGTTGACTCCAAACTCATCATTAACCCTGATAAATGTAAGGCTGTTACTTTCACTAAAAAAAAAGTTAATAGAACAAACCACAGTTATTCTATTAATAATGAAAAACTGGCCAAATTTGAATCTGTCAGTGACTTAGGTGTAATCTTTAGTTCTAATCTATCCGTTTCTGATCATATAGATATGGCTACGGCAAAGGCTTTAAAAATGCTCGGATTTCTCATAAGAACATGTAAAGCGTTTAATAATATACAGGCTATACTGAGTTTATATAATTCAAATCTTAATTCACTCAATCTTCGTAGGAACATAAGTGAGCTGAAGTTTGTATATAAATGCTGTAATGGTCTTATTGATTCATCATCATGTATTGAGAGTCTCAATTTTTATGTTCCTTCTTTTATGTCTAGAAGTAGTCACACCTTTAAAATATCTCGTTGTCGTACTAATGTTGGTTTACATCAGCCTTCTAACCGGATTATGGTCAGCTGAAATCAATTCATCATCAATTTTGGACAAGATTTTGATCTTAATAGCTCATCCATCAACCAATTCTATAATATTCTTGATATACTTAAAGAACATTCCTTCTGAATATTTGTTTTTTTGAATGGGAATAAATGATATTATATAAATAATTAATACTTAATTTTTCTGATTTAAATATTAGCTTTTATTTTTCTTCTTTTAATTTTCTTTTTAAATTTTTTTGTCCTATTTGTTCATTTTTTGTATTTTAATTATTAGTAATTTTTTTTTTTTGTAACTAGAGATTAAGAACGTTTTAAATCTTTTGTATTTTAACCGAGATGCATGTTTTTGAGCTTTATTGCTTGTTTTGTATCCATATGAAAATAAATAAATAAATAAATAAATAAATAAATATTAACCCAAAACCAATTAAGTGGATTAATATTTTTAATTTTTAGCCATGACGGGGTTTGTAAGTAAGCTCTTTTTATGTGCACTTTTAAAGCACTAATTGTTGGAACGAACGAGGACAACTTCACTGCATTTTTTTTTGTGGTGGCCTTTAGAATGATTCATGTCTCATTTTTTTGAGATTTGTAGGTAAGGCTACCTTTTTCAATTTGTTCAATTGCGTGTCCTTTGGCAGTCCCAACAACATTACAGTACACCAGATCGCACAATTTGTTCACACAATTTTTTGGAAGCTTACAATATTATGTCCCTAATACGCTGTAATAAATATTTTGATTCCAAAAAATTCCAGCGTATAGGTACATAATAAGGTAAGTTTTCACCAAGTTACACGAAAAAATAAATTTTTTTGTGGGAGATAAAAATTAAAAACGAAAAATCATTTTTTTTGGTTTTCCTATTTTTAACAGCAAGTTTTAGGTTATATGGAAAAATAGCTTTTACAAATGTTATAAACCTTTTTATTAACTACAGACTTTTACTTGTACTTTAATGCTTTTTTCGATAGAAGGTCTATTTTCCTGAAAACCGTGAAAAACCGTTTTCCACCCCAAAAGGCTCACTTTCACCCTTGTAGCTCGGATCACCTTTAATTTAATTTCCCCATCATTTGCGCAATATTTTATTCCTTATCCAAGAGTTTTCACGCTGTTACTAATTTTTTTCATTTTTTGCCTTTTCAAAAGGTAACGACTGGTCTACTATGTATCAAATATCGAAAAATTTAGAAACATAATATTTAAATTTTAATTAATTACGTACTGATTTATTTTTTATAATATTAATGAACACTGTTTAATAATTTTATGATTTTTTGTACGTTAATACACGGCCACAACACTGGTCTAAAATATAGGTATAATATGTATTCATCAATGCTCAAATATATGTGATTTCTGCAAAATTATTTTACAAAATATTTATTTATTGACAAAATACTATGCAAATATTATGCAATAGTAGATTGTATTACTAGTGCGAATGCGTTTTCCAAACAAGAGTAAATAACTCGCGTTTGGAAAACGCAGACGCACTAGTAATACACACTATTTTTTGTAACAAGTGCATAAAATTTATAAATATTTATTTAATTCTTCATTTAATCATATATTTAACAAAGTTATAAACAAATTTAATACTTCTAAATAATTAAAGTGCGCCATCTTCATTGTAATAGTTGTAAATTATACTAGCTCAAAAATATAAGCTTAAGAATCCAACTGAAACAACACATAGTAATCCAAATAAGCTGTCAAAGTTATAAACTTTGAAAACCTAAATAAATTGTTTTTTCTTGCAATTCAAATGATCCAATGTGTTTAAGGTGTTTTTACTATATGGTAAGTTATTTAAATTATTATTTTGATATTTTAGTGCTATAAAAATATTATATATAGATAGATATATGGATAGATTTAACTACAAATCTCACATGCAGGCGGCGTATGTGCCCGTGCACAAAATATTTTGTGGTGATATGTGCGGAAAAGTAGTTTTTTCTTTTATTCCATTCTAGTACAAAATTGAATATTTTTTACGCATGTGTTACAACAAAATATTAATTGAGTTTTTTACCCATAACTCCTTAGTTTTTAAGCTATCAAGTAATTCAAAAAATCATTTTTTATGTATTTTTTAGAGCTATAAGCTCATATACATTTTTCTTTTATTCCTTAGTTTTAAAAGGGTCTGGACTGAAAGGGCTTGAAGAAATTACTGTTTACGAACATATGCAAACTGTAAACGGCCATATCTTACTTAATTTTTATCCTGAAGAAAAACAAAGGTGACCAAAATTATTAGAAAACCATAACCTACAATTCTTTAATGATCAAATTTTATGTATCATGAATAGTTTTTTTGAAGAAAATGTAATATCATGCAAAATTTTAAAAATCTCTCTTCACTTCCACTTCAATTTTTTTCAAAACTAAGCACTGTAAACCTGTTAAACTTCTAAAACATATTACAAGTACATTAATAAAGTGAATTGTTAAGTGGTACCAATTGCTTTTAATTGAGGTGAGTAATTAGGAGGTGATTTTCACTTTTTACTTCACCACAATTTTAAATTGTGTATAGTAATGCAATTTATCGTGAAAAAAAAATCTTACATACCCCAAATTATGTTTTCTTTTGTTTTGGACCATCCTCTATTTAAATAGCCAATAAAAATTTTGGTGTACGTCTGTATGTGCGTGGGTGGCAGTGCCGTCTTAGCCCCAAGGGGATATAGACAATGCCTAAGGGCTCCACGGTTTGGAGGGCACCACGATTTAGGAGAGATCACGATCTGATCTGGTTAAGAAAAATTAAAAAAAAAAAAACAAAGATACTTCTGTATAAAAGCATTTATTTCGAACTATCGACCTTTTAACAATGGTTTTCTGTTATAATGTATAATACAAAATCAATTATTTTCTGATTTCTCTATGTTCTTACGTCTAATTTTGGCTGCAATAAAAGTGTCAATAACTTCATCAAAACTAATCGCGTCTAATACGCGATCAATGCAAATTAAAGATAATTCATTCAATTTGTCATCGGACATGCTATTTCTTAAATAGTTTTTAATGTACTTTAATTTTGAAAACGATCGTTCGCCAGTTACATTGGTTACAAGAAACAAAGATAAATTCGGAGAGGGATTTCAATGTTAGGAAACGTTGCGGTTAACCGGTCTTTTATGATGGTTGTGTACAAGGAAGCATGCGTTTTAACAGATATATTAATCATGTCTTCGTCTAAAAATAGGTAGTGCTTTGCTAATTCTCATTCATTGATTAGTTCGGACTCAGAAACATCTGCTTGATAAAAAGCACATATTTTTTGCAGGCAGCCGTTATTTGATCAATATTTAAGCTATTTAGCATTACTAAAAAATGAAAATTTTCATACAAATCACTGTATATTTGTTTCCTAATTTTCAACTCTGTCAATAAATTTGTTATATAATTGGTAAAAAAACGCTGTCACGAAATGCCTCCTTGTATGTAATCGTGAAATTGTTACCTGAACGGGTTCGTGCACTATCCTATAAAATTTCTCTCAAAGAGTTATCAGGGAGAACATATTCATTAAAATATATCTCACAACCATTAAAAAATCCATCGAATTCTGTTTTTAACGTTTCTGGAAAAAGAACTAAGGAAGTGAAGTGTTTTACGGTAGAAGATAAATCTAAACCCATCGCTTGCAATTTGGAATTCACTAGGTTGAATTTATAATGTATCTTGAACCATAATTTCAAAATAAATATCGTTTCGATCTTGCAAAGTTTCTTTAAAAGACCTACGTCTGTAAGCTTTGACTCATCGGATTGAAGGCAATGTTCAGATTAGAAAAAATCCACATATCTTCCACTTTTGGATAGCATAAACATAGCGCTTTAATAGCATTGAATTTGGCCGGCCATCGTGTTCTTGTTGCTCTCTTTAAAACAACTTTCCCCGCGCTCAAAATTTCTGCCAATTTTCCCCAACGATAAGTTGAATGAATAAAAAATAGATACAAATTTTCGACAAAGCTGAAAAACTCTGTTGCTTTTTATTTTTGGATACTGCATTCTTAGCAACCAAGCAAAGCGAATGAGCCGCACAAGGAAAGAACTTTGGCAAATTGTTCTCATTTAAAATTCTTGTTTGCAGTCCCGAATACTGTCCCGCCATTCTGTCCGCCATAAAATGTGGATTCCATACTTTCCCAAAAAATTGATCACGATGTTACACAAATACTCAGATGCGTGCTGTTGTATTGGGATAAACTGCAGAAAGCGTTCCACAGGTTCTCAATCTTTCACATATCGGACACAAAATAATAACTGATCGGAGTGGCTTATGTATGGTGTAGAATCAACGCTTATTGAATAATATTGTGCAACTTTCAACTCGGTTAGTATAAATAGAAAACCTGCTTTCCAATGATACTGATAAACTCGTTGCATATATTTGCGGAAAGGTGCAGGCTCTACCTGCAATTACAAAACAATATTCTTAAATTGTGCGCTGATTAATATTATTCTTAAGATAATAATACCTTTGCCTTTATTGCCGTGATTGGCAATATGTGTCACCAGAAAGCGGTCATACTCGCTAATAAGCGCCAGTATGCCCAAATAATTGCCGTTGGTGCTTGAGCCGATTGTCTGATCACTACCACGGAACGAAAGACCTCTTGATGCCAAAAATTTTACGAAACAATTCTGCGCAGGACTTCTCGCCAATAATTCATTTCAATCTGCTCTTGTTTTAGAAATTTTGCATCTAGTGTATTTGTTTGCTTCGCTCTGGTACGATACGCTAAATGGTTATTGACATTATTTTTGCTAGTTTCATGCAGGCCAAAACAATAACTACAATTCTTCCAGTCATTGATACCAGAAGTCTTGAACAATTCAATATTTTGATCAGCTGTTCCAAATAATTTGCAGGAAAAACAAAGAACAGATTGTACAATTGTACAATCTCGGTCAATAACAGTTCCATTTGCTAGCTTGCACTTGATATAATTCATATAAGAACTGAATCTAAAAAATTATGGTGCAAATTATGAAACTTTTTGCAATCCATACAATTTTAGAGCGATCTAGTTTCGAACCAATGAGAAAATTTTTAAACTTTAAAAAAGTTTATCATTCTCATCAGGGCTAGCCGACTAGATAAACTCTACCAAAAAATGTCAACGCTAATAAATATAAACCAAAAATTAGGTTACAACTCTAGCGAAGTGTAAAAACAAAAAATTTCAATTCATAATTTGCACCATAATTTTTTAGATTCAGTTCTTATATTATTCTTGATGGGAGATTTTCCATCGGGGTGATGTCATATCACAAATAATTTACTGAATTAATTGTTGATATAATTCATAGAAAAGTGTCTCTGGTCATTCGTGCGCATCTCTTTAAAAATCAAATGAAAGTTTTTGGCATTTTTCTGGGCCTAAAATGCACATTTAAAAAATGAACTCAGCTCCAAAACACGATATTGAATTAAATCAAACCTTTTTGGACCAGAATGATTGAAGGAATTTGAGTTCGCCATCCATATTCCATAGCGCAGCGTCTGATGGGCATGGTAACAACTCGTCTGACAATAGTGAGTCGTCATCTGAGCTCAAATTCTCAAATTGTTCACATTCATCAATGTTTTGATTTTGTTCGGGATCTGGAACACTGTTAACCGATTCATCGTTTTTACCAGTAGATCCAGTTTCTGTATCATTTGTATCTTCTGATGCATTTGACTCCAGTCCGGACGACGACGAGCCACTGGAGCCGGCACAAAATAAGTTTGTTATTTTTGGTATTTTTGCAAGCAATTCGGCCTGTTTTCGTTTTTTTTCTTCCGCTGTCTTTCTTTTTTTAGCACTACTAGTTTGAACTCGTTTCATTTTTTATGTTTTCTCGATACACAACACGTAAATCACAAAAAATGTAAAAAAAAATTGCATCTCTTGTGTGATACATACAAAGCACAATTAATAACCAATCCTAAACGTTTAGAAACGTCAGACGCGACGGTTGCAAAATCATAGAACTAAAAAAAAACAATGGAATGTGGATGGTGCGATACATGCGTAGTGCGCATTACGTTTAATGACATATTAGCCGATGTTATTCAAATACACGCAAAGCGCATGCAATACGAGCCTCGCATACTTATTTTATTCGTTATAAATTTGGATATAAAATTTATATCTATATTTATATTATAAATATATTTATATTTATTTTTATTTATATTATTATTTATATTTTATATTTTGAACCATTTGAATTGCGCCATTTTGAAAAGAAAATATATTTTGCTTAAGGGCACCACAAAGTAATAAGACAGCACTGGAGGGTGGGTACTGGGTGTGTGTGTGGGTGACATTTCTGCATAGGATCTTGATGAAAATTTGGCAAATGATACAGGTTCATTTGAAAATGGAAGATCTGGATTCATTTTAAATTTGGACAAAATGGCGGGGGGGATCTCCCGAACACCTCTAAGTTTAAATTTTGAATAACTTCTAATCCCGGCTTATGATCGATATAAGTTAGAGAATGTATAAAATCGATACAAGTTAGAGAATGTATAAAATTACAATGGAAGATATATACATTGAAAGTATATATTCTTTAGTAGTCGTGTATAATAGTAGATTCTTGTATGAGCTTAGAATGAAGGCAGTTCTTCACGAGGATGAAGTTTACCGAAACGAGCGTAGCGAGTGGAGGGAATCATCCGAGTGAAGAATTGCCATCATCGTAAGCGAATATTTCGTTTAATTTCCAGTTTTAATGCAAAAATTTGTATCGCCATATTGAAATAAAAACATCAAAGATAGCGAAAAACAAAACAAGTTTGTTGTTTAATTTGTTAGGGGAATATTTAATAAACTATAGAGCTGTTAAGGAATTGTAATCAAATTCACTAGTTGTGGAATAAATACAATTACAATGGAAGACATACGCATGGAAAGCATATATTCTTTAGTAGTCGTGGATAAAAATATTTCTAGGACTAAAGTTGCTTAAAATTAGTCAGTCTATCTATTCCCGTACTTATTTTTAATGTAATATTTTTCACCCCCAAGAAGGGGTGCATTCACCCCTAGGGTAAAAGCATCTAGCACAGGATCAACTTTGAAGTAGAGGGCAAGTATAACCTAAATCCAATTGATTGTGCAAATCGATGCTGCTTGCAAGGATTATACGGGAAAATGGTCATTGACTGGACTATTTCAAGTTATAGTTAAAACGTTGACAAACAGTTTAAGCCCAAAATATATTAATATAAGTCAAATAATAGAATTATTATATCTAGGGTTGATTGCCTATTGGAGAGAAATTAGTCTATACAAAACATTACATCTAACAAAGAACAATAATCTTCATGGTCAGATCCGATGGTTCCTAATTCATCCTGTTTGCTTTATGGGGAAAAGAAAATATTCAAAATCAAACGCGTCATCCGCTAAGAATACTCTATTACTAAAATTGAAAGCAAGGACTGCAGTTCAAAAGGTTTGTTATTTTTTTTATCAAAATCTTTCAATCCGAAAACTGATGGAAAAGCTAAAAAAAACAAACATATAAATATTATTGATACTGAAAATCATTTGTCGAGCATTTCTTGTATGGAAGTAAAACGCTTAGAGCCAGAGGTTTCAATCGTCTATATGTGTTCTAATAACCCTTCTGGCGTTTTTAAACAGAATCAAGTAATTACGTATTAATTTTATGATTTTATTATAATTTAATTGAATTAAATATTTTCAGAGTTGAAATTATAAAATTAGATAGGTTTTCAACAAGTTATTGTTTTTAGACCAAGTCTCAAGATAAGCCAATTTATAATAAATCATCGCACTTTGTTTCTTTTTGTAACAGTGCTTGCCAGCATACCCTAATATTAGATACATTTTCAAGCATGTACAAGTAATTTTTAATATGTTGTTCATAATTGTCTTTCAATTTCAAATAGGAAATAAAACAGAAAACCGCAAGTATTGTCGATGTTTGTTCAACTTACATTCGAGAGAAAAATCCACGCCTTTTCTATTTTCTTTTATTTTTAATTCTTTCCTGTTGCTCATCCAATTTTCTTGTTTCTCTCTATAATCCATGAAAAGCGAGTATAGATTACAATTAGGATTGTTTATATTATTATGTTATAATTACAAAGTGTAGGTATATATAATAATATTCACGTATAGAAAATATTATTTAAAGATTATTTATCATCGATTTGAAAGTAGAAAATAGAATCGAATTGTATGTGAATAAAAGTTATTCACATCATAAACTTGATTCTTCTAGTTTTTTTTCGTGTTCTGTATTGAAATGATTTATCTGATAAACATATCAATGATCACTGTAAAGAACTAAGAAGTTTAATTCGTACAAATCGTTTTACGCGTATCATAAACGTCGGTCAGCAATACCGGTCGATTAACGATGATAAGTAACTTTTATTTACTACTATAGCACCGATTGATTTGAACTGAAACATCTGAAAAACTGTATGTAATTGCTGTTGTTTTTTTTAGTTTAATCAATTATTTCAGTCAAATCGAACGCACTCCTTATACAACTATAAACGTATTTATTTTAGCCGTTATGTTCCATATAGGAACGTAGGCTGTCAACAAGTGTCCCCTTCACCTGTATTAATTTCATCAATTCATTCAGTTTTATGGTCGAGTTTCACTTGAAGACTTAATTCAATGGATTAGTTTTATATGGGTGATCCCATAGTTTTTCCAATTTATCAACTATATTAGTTGACTAATTGGAAAACCGGTGAGTTGATGGTTGTTAATATTTTTGCTTAAAAACCCTTTGACCCAGATGGGTATTCGAACCCGGTTCCTCTGAGTTCGAAGTCCAGCGTTCTACCACTAGGCCACTCAACACACTATAAGCGTATACAAACCAGTTTTGTCAGAAATCGTATAATAACCGATTAAATTAACTATTCTTAGAGCAAGGTTCAGAATTCAGATTTTTAGTATCAGACTCTAACTAAATAATTTTTTAATAGACCTACAGTCTATATGAACGTTTCGATGGTTAAATCTTGGGTTTCAAATTTCAAATTATCAATTTCGTGTATGACTGGATTTAAAGTGTTTATTAAATGTAAACATTACTTTGGATATAAAATTGTGAACCGTCGTCATGCAACTCGAATCTATTACACACATGGCCAAATTGCGGCTCGCGAGCCGCATGCGGCTCTTTAAAAGAACGAGTGCGGCCCTCGAAAAGAAATGAAAAAATGTTTAACTGATATAATGATATAATGGAGAATCTGCAGTTCCCAACCTGGCATTACAAGGAAAAGATAAAGTTTTTACTGATCTTATTCTGAGTTTTATCCAAAAAATTTAGCTTTTTAACGCGATTTAACTACAAAAATGTTAAACCACTTTCCTCGTCTGGTAAATAAACTCTCTAAAATTAATAATAAAAAACTGAGTGAATACAACAGTAAAATATGAAGGGACTGACATCTCATAGCTCTGAAATATCAAAACTTTGGTCTGGGTTAAGGATTTTTATATAGTTTTCGGCAAAAGGGTTTTATGAGAACTTGTTTTTATTTGTGGGCAGCGATATTTATTCAACATAAAAAAATGTTTAATATACATCGTTTAAAAGTTTATTACAGAACTAACACGAAACATCAATACGTTACCGGAAAATTATAACAGATCATAGATTAACACAGTTTATAGTGAAAAGATGATACACTCAACAAACTACTCAAAAACCTTTCCATTTAGCGTTCAGCAATTTCAACTTTTCAAATACAAATAATCCATTATCTAACAATTTCATGTTCAATTACATTTCATGTCATACAAATATATAATTTAATTTTTTTTCAAATAAAAGGGATCTGATGGATTGATTTTAAAAAATTATAACAACAAACAAAATCAAAAATTCAAACTTTTTCCAAGATTTCAAAAACTATAATAAAATCAAAAATTGCAACTTTCTTCAAAATTCCTAAAATATTCAAGAGAATATTACAAAATCAAAAATTCCAAAAATGTTCTAATAATTTAAACGTTTTTTGAAAATTCTAATGATATTGTAATAATTATTACAAAATCAAGGATTGAAACTTTTTCAAAATTCTAAAAATATATTGCAAAAATTATAACAAAATCAAAATTCAAACTTTTTCCAAGATGATTCAATCAATCAAGATTAAATCTAGCAATTTTGCTAGCTTTAATCTTGCAATCGCTTTTTTTGTCATACAAATAGTTAATTTTATTTGACAAATGTTTCCCATTTTATGTTTCTCAAAAAAATTGGGCAAAAAAATAAATGAAAATCATTCTTTTGACATACTTGACGTTATTTTTTTGACACACTTATGTCGTTTTCTTTTTGACAAAAAAAGTGATCTAAGAGCAAAAAGCGCAGCTGTCAGATCACTTTTTTTTTGCATTTCGTATTCTTTTTGTACAAAAAATTGCTCTTATTTTGATCTGAAAATATTTTTTCTGAATCTAGATTTTTTGGTAGATCAAGTTGCAAATACAATAAATTTACACAAATTAATAAAAAATTATTTAATTAAATACTATTAATTAACAAAAACATTAAATGAGAGTTCACAAACACAACTACAAAATTCGATCAAATTTTTTCATATTCATTTTGTGAAAGAAAAATCTTTAAAAAATCACTTTTTCTGCTCTGGCAAAAATAAAACGACATTATAGTTCAATAATCAACCTTCTGTTCTCACATACCAATCCCGACCATCAACATTTCTCATTATCACTCAAAATGAAGGTTTTTAAGCCAAAAATATGAACTTTTTTTCTGTTTTGACACGCTTAATGATTTTTTTACACACTGCCGGTACAGTTATCGAACACATCGATCTTTCTTTATTATTATTATATTTTATTATTAAATGAACTTTTTAAAAAGCAATTTCAGTCAAGTTCAGCAAAATTTTGCGACATTTTGACTCGACCCTTTTTAATTTGGTTTATTTTGGTCTATATTTAAAAAAATTTTACTTGAAGCCGTATTTTTCATTTATCAAAGGCTATCTATAAACTAAAAATAAACCAAATTAAAAAGGGTCGAGTCAAAATGTCGCAAAATTTTGCTGAACTTGACTGAAATTGCTTTTTAAAAAGTTCATTTAATAATAAAATATTTGATATTTAACATAAAAAAAAAATCTGAATCTAAAAATCGCCATTTTTATAATTTTCCTTCAGAACAAAAAAAACTGATTCCCGACAGTCATATGCACAAAGAATTTTTTCTGTAAAACAAAAAATAAAGCTAGTCCTAAACTTTCACAAGTGGTTAGATATAAAATAAGCTTCAATTTAGTTTAAAAAAAAAAAAAAAAAAAGGCTATGCCATCTTTTTTTCAATTACACCATTTTTTTCTTATGTTACACCGTTAAAAATTATTTCAAAAAATTAACAGTGTACATTTTTAAAAACTTTGTTCTAATACCTATTCAACGACATATCATTTATGAAAATCGATTGAGTAGTTTTTCTACAATCGCTCGTCAAAATGCACTCACATCACAAAATAACAAAAATTGAGGGGCACCCTGTGAAAACCCCTGATCGAAAAAAAAAATTCTAAGAGAACTCGTATTTTTTATTTATGAAAGACTATCTATAAACAAAAAATAATCAAAATTAAAAGGGGTCAAGTCAAAACGTTGTTGAATCTTCGTGAAATTGCTCATTAATACTGATACAAATTACATTAATCTAGTGTTATTAACAAATACGTACAAATTAAAACATATGACTAAAAATAAATTAAAATGATAAATATTTTCAAAGATACAAAAAACATATTAAAATTTTTAAGAAAATTAGTGAAAATTTTTTCTACTTAATTATGTATAGCTAACACTTTAAAAAAAAAATAAATTGAGTTAAAACAATAATTATATAATTTACTATTGATACAAACATTTACATTAGCTTTGCTCATTGACATGAAACAGATGCAACAGAGGAGATTTTACATTTCCCATGTCACTGTTCAATATATTTTTATGCTTATTTTTGTGAATGTGGAGGGCTTCCACAAATCTCAATCTCTGTTTATTGAAAACTTCCTCAACCAAAGCTATCTCTGTCTCATATGTTTCATGCCCTTCGTTCTCCAACATATGTTTAGCTACACTAGAAAGCTCACTGTGTCCAAGACGCCAGGCCCTTTCATGTTCGCTGGATCTAACTTCCAAACATCTACATGTTATGCCAAAGTATTCTCTGTTACAATGCTTGCAGGTAATTTTATAAATACCTGATTTGGACATTTCAGGTATTTTATCTTTCAATGTACCAAGGTGTTGTTTGATTGTGTTGTTACTACTATGAACAAGTTCTATTCCATGGTTTTGGTAAACAGGTTTCAAATATTTGGTAACAGTTGGATAATAATACAAACTTCTCCTTACGACAGATTCAGTTCTCATGTTTTGGGGTTGATGGGTTGTGAACTCTGATAATTCTTTTCTACGCTTATGCTTATTTATTATACTAAGCACTGTCCTCTCCTCATACCCGTTTATTTTACCTATGCGTTTAATAACTTCAACTTCCTTATCGTGGTTTTCTTTCGACATCGGTATGTTTACCAAACGATGAGCCATCGAGTGAAATGCTGCCATTTTGTGTTTGTAATGGTGATATGAATCGTTAGTAATAAAGCGTTCTGTACTGGACGGTTTTCTGTATATTTGAAAATGTAGGTCACCATTAACGTTTTCAACCATTGTGTCCAAAAAAGCAATTTTGCCATTATTTTCTCTTTCACAAGTGAATTTTATAGACGCACACTGACTATTGAAGAATTCCTTAACACGTTCAACTTTTCTGCTGTTGGTTATAGCGAATATATCGTCTACATATCTGACATAAATCCAATTGTGTTTCAAAGTAACACATGAAGATTTCAGCTAAGAAACAACTTAAGGAATTTCCCATTGTTACCCCATGGGTTTGTTTATAAAATTTATTTCTAAAGACGAAGACGTTTTGATGCATACAAATTTCGGTTAGTTCGATGTACATATCTATTAAATCACTGGGTGTTTCATTTTCTTCTAACCAATGTCTAAGATAACGAATAGCTTCGGGACTGGAATGCTGGGATATAACGAAGTGACATCGTAAGATACCATCTCCTCAGTTCTTCTTATTCTTACATTTTTGATTTTGTTTACAAATTCCAAGGTGTTTTTTACTGATTTACCTTCCGGTGGTCTTAATGTTTTAAAAAACCCTAATAAGCGTTTGGCGATATTTTGTGTCGGTGAATTAACGTTTGATGATATTGGTCTAATTTTAAATTCATCGTCGATGGAGACTAATTTATGGAGTTTGCCTAAACCATACAGAGCTGGTAGCCGTGGATTGCTAACTTTCCATTGTCTCAATTCGGTTTTCGGATTATTGCACAACTTATGTTGATTTTTCTTTAAAATTACATTGACTTGTTTAACTATTTCATTAAGAGGGTTGTTACTCAACTCTATGTAAGGTCCATCTGATATCAACTTTAGAAGTAATTCGTCATATTCTTTTTCATCTAAAATCACAACATTATTGCTTTTATCCGCTTTCGCGATCACAATTGGTTTCTTCCTTAAATTATTTGCTGTTTTGTGTAGATCTATAGCTTTTTGGTTTTTCCTGCTAATGGATAACTCTCTTCTAATGACATGAATCGCTGCGTGGTTAATATCATCCTGAGCTTCTTCCGGCAAGTTTGTAAAAATTAAAATTGTAAAAATTAAAAATTAAATTAAAATAGAACAAAACATTAAAATTGTTGTTTTTTTTTCATAAACTCATTATTTTCTTTAAATCACTTCAAAATTATTGTTTTTTTTATTCATGAATGAATTCATATAAATAAAAATCATATAACATTTTGTTTTAGGATATTTAAAATTATCGATAAGGTAGTTTTTTAAAGTTAGTTTAAAAGTTAAGTTGTCTTTTGCTGTTTCGTTCAAATTAAAATCATTTCGATAAAAATCATATAACATTTTGTTTTAGGATGTTTAAAATTATCGATAAGGTAGTTTTTTAAAGTTAGTTAAAAAGCTATGTTGTGTTTTGCCGTTTCCTTCAAATTAAAATCATTTCGATATTAACAAGAAAATTTATTATTTTTTTGAACGGCAGTGCCGTTCTTAATAATTTCATTCCTGTAGAATAGAATAATAGAATAACAACAACTACTATTTCAGTATAAAATCTTCTCTCAATATAAGTTGCCCTCTATATTCCTTCATCATCAACACATTTTCTGTTCCAGCGTTCACCGCAAAAGCGCTAATAAAAAATTTTCATAGAAGATATAGATTTTTGACATTTATTAAAAAATAAAGTTCGTTAAAAACAGTGGATATATTTTTTGGAAAAACAGTAGGTAGAAAAACAGTAGATAATATACATTTTTTTATAAATGAATAAATATATGTATATTATATTTATATTATTGATTACTATTTATCATGAAAGTGTTTATAATAAAAAAAGCAAGCTTAGGTGAGTTTTGGAAAACAATGTATACATTTATATTATTTGTTTTGTGTTCTCTCACTGCCAATTATGATTTCTTGAATACATTATATAGATTATAAAATTTGTAAAACACTTGAAGTGATTGTAATAATAATAATAATTAATTAATTATTATTATCACTATCCATCCATAATATAATAGCCGTGAGTCTATCCCACTACTACGAGCGTAAAGCTCGTATTGCAATATAGGTATCGCGTTCGACTGATGATCTATAGGCCGAGAGTTTAAATCCTGGTGTAGTACATTTTTTGTTAATTTTTTTTTAAATAATATTAAAATTATTGTTTTTTATTCATACATACTTAAACATTATAAAAATTTCGTTTTACGAATTTTCGATAATGCAGTTTGTATTGGGCTATCATTGCCCGTTTCGTTCAAATTATTATCAATTCGATATTAACAAGAAAATTAATTTGGCAGGCAGTGCTAAAAATCATATAATGTGGTTTTCCGACCATTATTTTCCATAATTTCATTCCTGTGAAATAAAATAAGGAAAAACAAAAACTAGTATTTGAGTTAGTATCTCTTTCAATATGAGATAACATCTTAATCACAAAATATCGTGTGACGTCATTACGAAGTAAAATTTAGAATGCATTCAGGCGATTTTTTAGTTATTTATAGTTTTTATTGTTTTTTTAATTACATTTTTTTTGTTTTTCAATTAGTTAAAAGATATGTATTATGAAAAATAGTTAGAATTTCGAAAGTTTCATAAAGCATTTTTTTAAGGAATTATTTAAACATTAAATAGTAAAGTTGGTAGATGATATTTATAATAAGGTTATTAATTGCAAGATTAAATCTTCATTACAATTAATTGGTTGAAACGAATTAATTCAATTTTACATAAATCAAGTTAAATTAACCAAAAACATTTAACGTATGCAAGGTGTAAATTGAATAATCTACAAATATTTAGTTCACATTGTTTAGTTCAAATACATAGTTTGTATTAATTTTTAATTAATTAAACTAAACAAATTACGAATTAAAAATACAAGAAACAACTGAAAAGAATATCTACAATGTTCGATCCAATATATCCAATATTTTTTATATACCATAAAAATTATTCCATTTTATTCATAAAAATTCCATTTACGGCATTTAAATTTTTCGATAATGTAGTTTTTTAAAATTATTTCTGTTTCGTTTAATTATTGTTTTGACTTTTGTTCAAATTTATATCATTTCGATATTAATGAGAAAATTAATTACTTATTTGACAGGTAGTGCTAAAAATCATATAATATTTGTTTTCCATCATTATTTTTGAATAGTTTCATTTTCTGTAAATAAAATATGGAAAAACAAAAGCTTCTATTTCAGTATTTTCATATTACTGTTATTTACAATTATTTGAGATTGGTCGTATAAAAATTTATAGTACACCACCCGATGTATTTTTGTAAAATTAGTTAAGCAAAAGGTGCATATAGAATAGATTAGAAGAGGTTGGATTATGATGGATAGTAGTTGTATCAAAGCCGGATGAAAGAAAGAAGATTGTGTGGGCGTGCGGGGGAACGGGGAGGGGCGGAGCCCGCGGAATACCCCCTAGTTTAAAATAATTGTATATAACGAACAAAAGTAACATGATTATTTATTTGTTTGTGTTAACATTTCCACCTTACCATATTCTCCTGCGTATAATTCAAATAAAACGGATACAAATATTGTATAAGTATAAATGGCATAACACAAAATCTGCCAAAAATAAATAATTCGATGAAATAATAAATAAAATCAGTTAAATAAGATATTTTTGATAGTCAAATAAAAAACTGCAATTAATTACAATTATAATTTCAAGGTAATCTTTATACGATCAAATCAATAGAATGCATTGATCAAAATTAAAAATGTTTGTTGGTTTTCCGCATTCTTATTATTCAGATCTAATTCAAGTTAGAATCATTCATGCTAACATTACTAATGCATACTTTCAAAGTATTTAAAATCAAGTGTAAATATGAATGAATTTGTTTTTATGAATCAACGTAAAACAAACCGAAAATTATTATGAATCAGATATTTTATATAAAATTTTGCCCTACTTATAATACCAGAAAGGTATATCGTAAGAGAAAGCTATTTAGACGAATTTTTTAAAGTAATACAAGTTGTTTTTTACTCCAAGATGTGAATCATTTAATGTTATTATCAGAAATGTCAAAGATCTGGATGATACACAAACGTTAGCAAGATTCACAAACAAAATATATGACGACGCTAAAACATTTTCAGATTGCACTAGTGCACTAGTTTAAAAAAATGAATAAATTATATTTGATTTTTACGTTAGTAAACACTATGCCAAGAGAATGTGTTAAGTATAGAAAGCCACCGTTACTATCTTGTCTAAAACGACTTAGTGTGGCAGTATAACTAGATGGTACCCACACTCATAAAAATTTGTAGGTAAATTTTAACAAGTATTTGTGTGTTGAATTTTTTCAAGCGACATGTTTGAATTTTGTTCTTTCAACAGACATGTATATACATATGTTGAATTCCAGTTTTCAACAAACGTTTCTGTTAATTTTTTTAACAACACTTACATACAAACTGTTCGTTGATTTTCGTTGTTAAATGGAACAAATGTAAATAATTAAATCATAAGTTTGTAGATAGTTTGAGATTTAATGTTATTTTTCTATTGTTTTTAGTATACCTTAAAAAAGTCAAATAGCATAGTTAACAAAAACGTGAGTTGCTTAAAAAAAATAAATAGATTTTCAAACAAAAAGTGTTAAAATGCTCTTCGATAGATAAAGTGTTGAATTAAATAAAAATCAAGCTTTTGCTTAGCTAAAAAATTTTAACTTAAGCTTAACATAAAAAAAAAATCAATGCTTAACTAATGTTCGACTAATGTTCAATTAACGTTCACCAAATAAAATATGTACTTTAAGATCAAAATAAAGATTTAAATAAATTAATCAAAGTGATAAATCGCTATTTAAAAATTAATTCCAGAAAGGTATATTTATTTAATTAATTAATTTTTCGAATTTTTTTATTTTAAAAAATAGTATTTTCAGAAATTCCAAAATTGAAAATTTTGGTGGAGTTCTGGCTGACAGCTTCGACAATTTATATTTTAGAAAGGTTTGTGCAGTAAAAAGCAAGATTCATTAACGACATCAAAGCCTGAGCGTTTAAAAGTCGAAAAGTGTTTTCATCATAAAGAATTATTAGAATCCAGATTTCGGTTCCTACCGGGTTTACAACAATTTAAAAACAAAGCAAATACCAAATGCCCTCCGACCAGGGAAAATCTCTAACCTTTTTTTAGATTTAATAGGTCATATTAAAATATACATGTATATGAAAAAAAAATATAAAAACAAGAGTAAGATAAAAAAAATAAAAAGAACTTATCTTATAGTGTTGAATGAAGATCCGTTGAGTTGGAAACAGGATGCTGGCTTCTGTACATTCCGTAACTCTTAAGCTTCGTATCTTCTAAAATTACGTCTTCTTCGTTTTATTGGTTTTTGTTTACATTGAGTTTTTGATTATATTTGCATTAATGAATTGTATTTTTATTCCGACATTTTGTTTAAAAACAACAACTGAATGTATTACTTCGGTCTGACAGACCTAAGTATTACATTCATGAATCAAAAGTGAAATTCTTACCCCCACTTTTTTTGGCATTCCTCGACGTTTTAGGACCTACTGATTCGAAAAAAGCAAAAAAAATGTATGTCTGTCTGCCGGCCTACCGGCCGTCCGTCATTACCTACGAAATCCAGAAAAGCGCTAGAGGGATTTCAAAAATTTGTTTTTCTAAAAATAGGTATACTCTATGGACAGGTCCAAAAGGACGATATATTCAATAACTGTACCGGAAGTGTGTCAAAAAAATCGTCAAGTGTGTCAAAACAAGGAAATTTGCATATTTTTTGCTAAACATTCATTTTAAGTGATAGATAATGAGTAGTAACATTGAATTTAAAGAAATCTTGATGGTATGTGAGGATTGGATTGATATGTGAGACCAAAAACTAGATTATTGCATCCTAGGTTTGTCAAAAGAATGTTGTCAAGTGTGTCAAAAGAATAATTTTCATTTATTTGTTTACCCAATTTTTGTGAAAAAATAAAATTGATAATTCAACTCACTAAATAATGTTTCGATAAGGTCCAATAAAAACGCTTTATTTACTATTTTTTAACAAATCAAAACGAATTGTATCGATTATTTTTCTCTGGTGGGAAGGAACAGCGAATATTTTCGGCCTACTTAATATATTAATTTAAAACAAAAATTCACATACAAAATTATGTGAAAATGCAATTTGCAGATAGTAAAAATGTCCGTTTTCATTCATAAATGATTGCATGTTTATGTTTATTTGTCAAAAATAAATTACAAATTTATAACATTTATGCGCCTACTAAGATGAAATAATATTTTATTATGTATGATTATGTTGTATGAAATAATGATACTATTTCTGTTCGTTAAATTGTCTGCTAAATACAACTCGTCACCAAATTATTAGTCGATTATTTTTCAACATTACCAGTCATGCTATTTGAGGTCACCTCAAATGACATTCATAATAATGATTATGAAAAATAATCGACTATTATTTGACGACTCGTGATATTATATATGATTATTTGTATGAAATGACGTGTTATTGCAGTATTGAACATGAAATATTATTATTGAGAATTATGGCATTATAAGTTTGTCAAAAAAATATTGTCAAGTGTGTAAAAAGAATTTTCATTTTATTTTTTTACCCAATTTTTGGGAAAAAAATTAAATTAATTATTTGTATGACATGAAATGAGAACATAAAAATATGAAGGGGCTGAAATGTGACAGCTCTGAGATATCAAGACTTCGGTCTGGGTTAAGGATTTTTATATAGTTTTCGGCAAAAATCTTTTATGAGGACATGGTTTTTAGTTTTGGGCAGCGATGTATATCAAACATAACTTTTTGTTAAAGTACATGTATTTTTTATCTCTATTTAGATATGTATTACAAAACTAACACGAAACATTAATACGTTGTTTGAAAATTATAACAGATCATAAATTAACATAATTTAGTGAAAAGATTATACAATCAGCAAACTACTCTAAACCTCACCATTTAGCGTTTCGAGAAAATATTTCAAAATCACAAACTCATATTTCTTTCAAAATTCCAAAAATATTGTAAAAATTAAATAAAATCAAAAATTCAAACTTTTTTCAAACAAAATTCTAAAAGTATTTCAAAAATTATTACAAAATCAAAGATTAGAACATTTTTCAAAAATTCTAAAAATATTGCATAAACTATAACAAAATCAAAAATTGTAACTTTTTCCAAAATTATAAAAATTATTCTAAAATCAAAAATTTTCAAATTTTTCAAAATTCTAAAAATATTCCAAAAATTCTTACAAAATCAAAAATTGAAACTTTTTGAAAATCAAAAATTGAAAAAATTTATAAAATTCAAAAATTCTATTTTTTTTCCCAAATTCTAAAAATATTCTAAAAATTAAAATAAAATCAAATATTTAAACTTTTTCTAAATTTGAATAATATTCCAAAAATTCAAAAATTTCTTTTTCCAAAATTCTAAAAATATTGCAAATATTATAACAATATCAAAAATTGAAACTTTTCCAAAATTATGATAAAAATTCTAAAAATATTCCAAAAATTCTTACAAAATCAAAAATTAAAACTTTTTCCAAAATTCTAAAAACATTGCAAAAGTTATTACAAAATCAAACATACAAACTTTTTTCAAAATTCCAGAAATATTTCAAAAACTATAACAAATCCAAAAATGTCCATATCCAAATTCATGTTCAATTACATTTACGTCATAAAAACAGTTACATTTTTTTCACCCAAAAATTGGGTAAAAAATAAATGAAATCATTTTTTGACACACTTGACATAATTTTTTTGACAAACTTATAATGATATAATTCTCTATAATAATAATAAAATTTCATGTCATACAAATTATTAATTTTATTTTTTTCCAAAAAATTGGGTAAAAAAATAAATAAAAATTTTCTTTCTTTTGACACACTTTCTTTTGCTTTTTAGAATCAGTAGGTCCTAAAACGTCGAAAAATGCCAAAAAAAAGTGGGGGTAAGAATTTCATTTTTGGCTCATGAATGTAATACTTAGGTCTTTCAGACCGTAGTAATTGGACAGGGAAATTTTTGATTTTATTATAATTTTTGAAATTTTGAAAAAAGTTTGTATTTTTGATTTTATTATAATTTTCGGCATTATGAAAAAAGTTTGTTTATTTGATTTTGTTATAATTTTTGCAATATTTTTAAAATTTTGAATAAAGTTTGAATTTTTGGAATATTATCAGAATTTTGGAAAAAAATTCAATTTTTGATTTTGTTATATTTTTTGGAATATTACTAGAATTTTGAAAAAAGGATTTTTTTTTATTTTTTATAATTTTTGCAATATTTTAAGAATTTTTGAATGTTTCTATTTTTGATTTTGTTATAATTTTTGGAATATTTTTAGAATTTTCAAAAAAAGTTTCAAGTTTTGATTTTCTTATAATTTTTAGAATATTTTTGGAATTTTGAAAGATATATGAATTTTTGATTTTGAAATATTTTCTCGAAAATCTAAATGGAGAGGTTTTAGAGTAGTTTGGTGAGTGAATCATCTTTTCACTAAATTATGTTTATTTATGATCTGTTATAATTTTCCAGCAACGTTTTGATGTTTCGTGTTAGTTTTGTGATAAATTTCTAAAAACAGATAACATACTTGTATTTTTACAAAGAGTTTTATGTTTGATATACATCGCTGCTCAAAACTAAAAACAATGTCCGCATGAAAGATTTTTGCCGAAAACAATATCTAAATCCTTAACCCAGAACGAAGTCTTGATATGTCAGAGCTGTGAGATTTCAGTCCTTTTATATTTTGTTTATTTTTTTTTTTTTTTATTTTATTCATTATTTTTATTTTATTTTAAATGAAATGTAATGATTTTCATATTTTTTTTTGTCTCTTGTAAACCCTTTGAATTTTATTTAACTTGTAAATGGCAAGTTTACTTATTTCACGTAAACTTTTGGGTTATTTTACTTTTCTTTATATATTTCAATAATGTTGATGACCTCTCCTATTTTGGTTAATTAAAGATTGAGCAAGAAATGAGGTAAACGTATATATATATATAATTTAGGGTGTCCCAGATAAATTAAAATTGTTTTTTTTTTAACGCATACCCTTCAATTTTTTTTCTTTTATGTCAAAACAACTGTAAATAAAATTTCATGCAATTTAAATAACCGTAACCCGTGCCGACTTGCACCTAAACATTTCAATACTTGATTAGCGCGCATACCTGTTTTATGTGCTTATAATTTCTAAATGTCTTGTCGGTTATACTAATTTTTCTTGAAAAATAAATATGTCTGTCGAACTACGTAGTTCTAAACAAAAATTATACCTAAAAGGTAACCTAAAACTTCCTTTAAATGGACAAGCTCTCGTATAGTATTGTTGTATAATATATTGTTTTTTAATATAATACATTACATACGAAAACAAAGAACAATTGTTGTGCCAAAACTGAATAATTCTATAGACACGTTTGGAATGTTATTTTAGATTGAAAACTCAAGACAAAGTGCAAATTCTCTGCTGTGATACTATAACTGCTTCGAAAACACATCGTATGTGTGCGCGTTGAAAAAAATCAATATAGAAAAACTTATTTTCGCTTGCAACCATCACATGTACGAGCTGGTGTAAAAGTCTTTTTGAAGTGAAAATAAAACAAGTGCCTATAATAAGCCCGGACATTCCACTTTTTCGAAAAACTAGAGATCATTGGCAAAAAGTTGATCTCTATAAAATAGAATGCTATAGAGAAAAGGTAGAATGGTGCCTGTTTCCAAAATTGATAAATTGAAAGTAGATTAAATAATAATAGAAATAATAATTAAAAAGGAGATATTAATGCTTAAAGCATTTCAGCTGTTTCGTTCAGATACAGCTGAAAGAGCGGTCTAATTAATGCAGGACTTTCATTGTTTAATTACAATTGAGGCAATATTTGTTATGTTGCGTACAAAAGCACAAGATGTTATTTCCGGCCGGACTGTAAACAGCCAACATTGAAAAGAAAATATACTTAGTAATAGGTGTTGTAATGAAAAATAATATTAAAATATGGAGGGACTGAAATCTCAAGCTCTGAGATATCAAGACTTCGGTCTGGGTTAAGGATTTTGATATAGTTTTCGGCAAAAAACTTTTATGAGGACATTGCTTTTAGTTTTGGGCAGCGATGTATATAAAACTCTTTGCTAAAGTATAAATTTTTTTTTTATTTCTGTTTAGAAATTTATTACAAAACTAACACGAAATATTAATAAGTGCCGGAAAATTATAACAGATTATAAATTAATATAACTTAGTGAAAAGATGAAACACCCAGCAAACTACTCAAAAACCTCTCCATTTAGCGTTTCAAGAAAATATTACAAAACCAAATATTCATGGTTCTTTCAAAATTCAAAAAATATTCTAAAAATTAAAATAAAATAAAAAATTTAAACTTTTTTTAAAGTTCTAAAAACATTCCAAAAATTATTACAAAATCAAAGATTGAAACTTTTTTCACAAACTCAAAATTTTTTAAATATTCCAAAAATTATAACAAAATCAAAAATTTCCATGTCCAATTTCATGTTCGATAACATTTCATGTCAAACAAATAATTAATTTCATATTGTTCCAAAAAATTAAGTAAAATGAAAATCATTCTTTTGACACACTTGACAACATTTTTTTTACAAACTTATAATACAATAATCTAGATTTTGGTTTCACATACCAATACCGACTATCAAAATTTCTCCAAATTCAATGTTCCCATTCGTAATCACTTAAAATGAACGTTTTTAAGCAAAAAATAGGCAAATTTCCTTGTTTTAACACACTTGACGATTTTTTTTGACACACTTCCCGTACAGTTATCGAACAGATCGTCCTTTTGACTCTTACAATTGAGTAAGCCTATTTTTATAAACAAAAATTTTTGAGATCCCTTCCAGCGGTTTTCTAGATTTCGTCGGTTGTGACGGCAGACAGACATACATTTTTTTTTTAGAATCAGTAAGTCCTAAAACGTCGAGAAATGCCGATAAATGAGGTAAGAATTTCATTTTTGGCTCGAGAATGTGATACTTAGGACTTTCAGACCGAAGTAATATTTTTTTCTAATTCATTGGCGTTTTATTTAATGAGAGTAAAATAATTTCTCAAATAATTACACAGTAATCACAGTAAAAGCTCGTATGTTAAAGTTCAACTTCAAGTCGGCACGGGTTATCGTCATCCAATCGCAGTAAAACTTTTGATTTAAGTTTTTAAGGTCAATTGGAAAAAATTTAGCGGGTATGCGTATAAAACTTTGCAAAAAAATGTTTGTTCTTTATGTCTTTGGACACCCTAATATATATATATATATATATATATATATATATATATATATATATATATATATATATATATATATATATATATATATATATATATATATATATATATATATATATATATATATATATATATATATATATATATATATATATATATATATATATATATATATATATATATATATATAAACTAGCGGGACCCGGCGTGCTTTGCTACGCCTATAAATAAAGCTTGTGTGTATACATTTTGTTGACGTAGTAGCAATAATTTCTAAGAGCAGTAATGAGAAATGATTTTTTTTTTAAATATGATTGTAAAAGGATCAGCACTCTAGTTGATCAGTAAAATATAAAAAAAATAGTATTATATATAAAACAAAGGATATATAAAAAATACGCGATCAAATAAGATTTCAGGTGTGTCTCTATATAGAACATTATACGGAACAAAAATGGATTCACTAATTTTCACAGTGTTCATGCGGTTTAATATACGCTTGTTTTACCGGTAGGTTATTAAAAACGTTGCAAAAAGTTTTGATCGTTGTCATTTTATAGTCAGCAAGGGCAGAAAGAATAGTGACAATACATTAGATGAAGGTATAGAAGAAGTGATACAAAAAAGGAATAAAAGAAGTGATGCAAAAAAATCAAAATTATTTGGAAGTTTTTGTATTAGAATTTATAAGATGTGAATTCATAGGATGAGAAATATTAGTCAACATCTTAAGTCATTTTAAAGTGATTATTGATTGCTGCAAATCAATGCGAAACTAATATCTTACACACGGTCAATATATTGGCATATATGTTCCATATATAGACAACATTAATGGAATATTAATTTTGGGGCAATTTTGTGAGCAATTATTGCACAAAGTAATTATTGAAAGTATTATTCCCGATAATAATCAATTATTGTCGGGATTGAACTCACACTCATCAGAGACATCATAGTTCAAAGCTATTTTACAGACTCAGCCACAGTGGATGAAACAACAATAAAACATATTTTAATTTTCATGTTCAGATAATTTCTAAATTGAAACTTCATTATCTCATATTTATTTAAATTGAATTCTTCATCTGTGATTATACAATTGTAAATTGTATTTGTTCCCGACACGAAACACACAAAAACTGTTTTAAAGAAGTTTTTTTGAGAGAAAATAAAAAATACTTTAAAATTGCAAAATTCATGTGAATTAAAATAATGACTTTAAGTTTAGTCACTCTAAAAATCTCTCAAAATTTCATTTATTTTACACCAAATAGTGTAAAACTTTTGTTTATTTAACATTATAGCCGTCGCATACTGTCGGTATCTCATAAGAAAGGAAATTCAAGAAAACTCGTTTTGATAACAGCCGTGCTCGATTTGACTGAAGCATTTGAAACAACGAAAAATTGAATGCAATTGTTGTTGTTTTTTCAGTTGTTTCAGTCAAACTAAACGTACCTAACATTAAATTTACATTGTATCATTTTTATAGCAACAATTATTTATTTTAATAAGGAAAAAATTTCAAAATGTCGTTTTAATTCTATTTCTTTGTTCCTGTGCTTGTGGGCACACATTATATTTTGTGTTTTTCCGTCTAGATACGTACACGAATAAATCAGAAGGTATTTATTCGTGTACTATTTATACGTTAGATGGCCACATACAGTTGTCCAGATGTGAGAAGTACGGATTCTCCAAATCTACCTGGTTCACATCCTTGCAGCAATTTTCCTTGTGCTTTGTTGATGGTCATTGCAAAAGCGAGTCGCACTGGAAACTAAACGTTTGAATTGCCATGCTGTTGCCATATCTGTTGGGAACATTGATATGCGTAGCAACTGTACATATTCCCCTTTGAATTTTCCATTCAAAATTGTAGCTGCAATGAAATTGTTCATCATCTTTTTCACCAAAACATTTCAAAAAAATTTGTGCTATTTCAAAATATTTGACATATCTTTTTAATAAAATGTGTTGTTTAGTTGGAATTACAATATCTCTCACAACAACACATAAAACCCTTTAAGACCTAGGTTCCATACCATCATGTTTTTTAAGATGATGGACGCAAATTTCTTATTTTTTGTTTTTTATATTCATTTCAAAGAATGAATAGGAGAATGAATAGAATAAGAAGAACTAAATAATAAATACTTTCACATAATAATAAACGACATAGGGCAATATTTCATGATAAAATAGAGGAAATGAAAATGAAATACTTTTTTTTTTTTTTCAAATTTGTAGGAACAAAGCTAAATTGGGTTACCAATTATCCTTAAAGTGCTAGAATCATATACAAAGATCATGTAAAACATGGTTTTGCTGAAGGATTAAACCCGGTATATTTAATAGTTATATGGAAGCTCATTTCTTCGATCAAACGAAAAAGTTCATTCTTCAAAAATATATACAAAAATAAAAAATTTGCGTCCATCAACACCTTAGAAAGCATGTTGTTGTGGGACCTTATTCTTCAAAGGTTGTCATGAGTTGTTGTTGCTCACATTGTGATTCGTACTACCCAACACATTTTATTTTAAAAAAATAGCGTGTCATCATCAAAGAATATTCTATTCTCTAGGGTGCTATCGTTGATTGAAAAAAGTTCATCCGCCAACATCCCTAAGATATCACTTTGGCTAGTGCTAGCCAGTGGTTTATGATAGCTCCAGCTAACTCATGTGCAAATAGCAGGGATCTAAGTATGGTGGACTTATCTGTTGAGCTGCTATACTACGGCGTCCACTTATTCGTCTCAATATTTATGACGGGAAGAAAGTCTTTACAACTGGATAAACAATGTTAAACCCGTAGACTAAGGCCTATTGGGCAGACTTTCTTCCGTTAGAGGTTTTAAATTAAAACTAACACTTTAACTTTAAACTTTCGGATAAGTTTATTGATTGATTTTTCGTTACAATTTTCATTTAATTTATAGTGGAATTGATAGAGGGTTTCCCCGCTATAATCCCCTCTTAAGATTACATTTATTTACATTTATTTTCATAATTAAATCGATTAACCAATTATCAATCGATTTATTATGTAAAGTTAATATCGGTCAATATTATATTAAATAAATATAATTGCCTCGTTCAGCAGGAATTTCAATAAATTTTATTTAAATTTTATTTAAATTTATTTTTGTGATGTCATCAACTTTAATATTATTTTAAGTTATTTGGATTTCGTTATAACATATATATCGTGGGAATTTATGGAAATTAGATCTAGGCTTTTAAGTTGTTGATGACTTAGTTAATTGTTTAGAATAATTTGGTTGGAAGAATGACATATGTAATGTATGTCAATTAGATTAGTCATACATATGTTACCCCTAAGTGAAAATTTATTGAAGATAAATTTTCATTGTTATTATTATTTTGACCTTTTTGATATTATTTATGCTTAATTATTGGAGAAATTGTTACATATTTTTATTGTTTGCAAGTAATATAATTTTATTCTGTTTTACTATTTAATTCTTATTGCTTAACTATTATTTTGGCAATTTTAACTAATCCTAACTTTTCTTTAATCTGTTTTTATGTACGAATTTTTCTTTATTGCCCATTTTTATCTTAACATTATTTTCTAATATTTCTATGACCTCATACGGTCCATCGAATGGTGAGTCTAACTTTTTTCTTTCACCTACTTTTAACCAAACGTAATCACCTTTTTCTATGTCTATCGGATTCGCGTTTCTATCATAGATATTTTTTCGGTTTATTTTTGCTATTATTAGAAGCTCTTTCGCTTTGCTTTGAGCTTGTTGTAAGCGAAATCTTAATTCTTCTGCGTAGTTATCAAAATTGTATATTGGTGCGTTATTGGTCAATTTTTCGTCCGATGGAAGGCTTGCTAGCTTTCCATAAATCAACTCATACGGTGTGTACCCGGTGTCTGTATGTGGTGTTGTGTTGTAACAAAACACAAAATATGGAATCCACTCTTCCCAGTTATAATCACTCGTGAATGAAAGAAGGTATTCATTCAACACTCTATGGTTTCTCTCTATAGAACCAAGTGTCTCATGGTGATATGGTGTCGAGGTTATATGGGATATTTTAAAGAATGCACATACATTTCTCATTAATTCATTTACGAATTCTGTCCCTAAGTCTGTTTTTAATTTTTTAAAATTACCGTATTTTAGAATGAATTTTTCTACGAGCGCTTTGGCTATTGTTTTTGCTTCTTTGTTTTCTATCGGTATCGCTTCAATGTATTTCGTTAAATCGCATTGAATCGTAAGAATATATCTATTGCTATCCGTAAGTCGCAATGGTCCAACTGTGTCCATTGAAATTGTTTCAAAGCTTGTTGTCGGTGTATCGGTTATGGTTAATTTTTCCTTAACATTTCTAATTTGTTTATTTTTAGCACATGATTCACATTTTTTTACATAGTTCTTTATCATTCTACTCATATTTTTCCAGACGTATTTTTGTTTTAATTTGTTAATTGTTCTTTTGACACCTGCATGTCCTCCGGTGTGTGGTGTATCGTGGTAAACTTTTATTAATTCATCCATTTTGTTTCTATCTGTAATTCTTTGAGGTGCTTCATAAATTATTATCTTTAAATTTGTTTGCATATTTTCTTTATTATTTTTCTGCTGCAGCTTATTGAATTCATTTTTAAATTCATTCACATCTACATGTGTGAATATACTATCATTAATCTCTAGCGCTAGATGCTCTATTTTTTCCCTTTTCATAATCAATATCAGCTTCTCCAGTGTATTCCCTAAGGCGATACTTGGATTTTTACTATATATTACCAGGATTCCTCTTTTATTCTTTTTATTCAATTCAATTATTCGCAAACTATCATTATTTTCTTTGTAGTCAATACATTTTTTCTTTATTTTATCACGCAATTCTTTATCTTCGAATGACAAGGTTCTCATATTTCTTATTTCAGATATAGAGGTGCAGTTCCATGAATACTCTTTTCTTGTCATAGCCCTCGTTTTAACTGTATTTACCGTGGATGTCGGTATCATCGCTTTAAGCGTGTCTGAGTTTACTTCTATTCTAGATAATGCGTCAGCGTTTGCATTCATCTTTCCTTGTTTATAAATGATTTGGAAATCATAGTCAGATAAGTCTAATCTGATCCTTGTTAGTTTTGATGACGGATTTTTGTGCGTGAACAGACTCACTAATGGCCTGTGGTCTGTCACCACTGTGAATTTTCTTCCATAGACGTACGGTCTAAAAAAGTTTATGGCCCAGTGTATACTTAGTAGTTCCTTTTCAATTATTGGCTTGTTAATTTCGTATTTATTTAATGATCGGCTAGCGTAGGAAATCGGCAAATCATTTCCTATTTCTCCCTGTGATAACACAGCTCCCAATGCGTAGTTCGATGCATCTGTTGTTATTATGAATGTCTCTTCAAAATTTGGGTATTTTAATATTGGTGGATTGATCAGCTTGTTTTTTAATGTTGTGAATGCCTCTTCACATTCTTTAGTCCATTCGAACGTTGTGTTTTTTTTGTTTAAATTGTTCAATGGTTTTGCGATTTCTGCGAATTTTGGTATAAATCTTCTATAGTAGTTACAAAATGCTGTAAATCGTTTAGCTTCATCAGCATTTTTCGGTATAGGATAATCTTTAACTATATCATATTTTTTCGGATCTGTTTTTATGCCTTGACTTGTTATTAAGTGTCCCAAATAAGTTACTTCGGTTTGTAAAAAACTGCATTTTCTTGGATTTAATTTTAAGTTGTATTTTCTCAATCTTTCTAAGGTTTTGATCAGGTTCATATTGTGGTGTTTCAAGCTACACTCAAATATAATTATATCATCGACGTATAGGAATGCTTCTGCTTCTAGGCCAGCTAGTGCTATGGATAACATTCTTTGAAAGCTATTAGTTGATATTTTTAAGCCGAATGGTAACCTTTTAAATTGGTAATGACCTTTATTTGTTGAGAATGCTGTTAATGGTCGTGAATCCTTCTCAAGTTCTATTTGGTGGAAAGAACTCGCCAAATCCAGTGTTGTGAAATACTTTGCTCTTCCGAGACTGTCTAATATGTCGTCCAATCTCGTGAGTGGAAACTTATCATCTACAATCTTCTTATTGAGTTGTCTGAAGTCAACTACAAGTCGATATTTGGTATTTTCACCCCCTTTCTTCTTTACGATTAATAGAGGTGCATTGAATGAACTTGTTGATCCTTTTACTATATCTCGTTTAATTAGTTCTTCTACTTGATTATTTATTTCTTCAATTTGAGATTGAGGTAATCTATAATTCTTGATATAGACTGGTGTTTTATCCATTGTAGTGATGGTTTGTTTATAGAAATTATTTGTTGCAAGATTATCTCCTTTTAAATGAAAAATATCGGAATATTGTTCACAAATTTCCAAAGTTGATTGTTTCGCTGTATCATCCAAGTTTTCGATTTTTAGTTCTTCTAACATTTTCGTGTATCTTTCTTTTTCCACATTCTTTATTTTGCTGTCTCGTACATTCATAACTTCATAATCTCTAAGTGGTACAATCCTTGGTGAGATATTCTTGACTCTTATCTCATGATCAAGTGTGTTGAGAATTTTTATATGAGTGATGCCTTTTTCTGGTATTATTGAATTGGCTATGAATACACCATCTTGTATCTCTTCGTCTAGGATTACACTATCTTCAGCTACGTTTAAATTTATTGCTTTCATCATCTGTGTACGTGCTGGTATTCTAAAGTTGTTCTCTTCTCTCAGTTTGGTTCTTATTGGTAGTAAAATTTCTGTGCCGTTTATATAAATTGCTAAAGTATACGTTTCGTAGTCTATCTTACATAAGTTGTTTCTTAGGAAATCTCGTCCTAGTATTCCATCAGTTCCTAGTGGAAATTCTTCACTTACTATGTGAAATTTTTGCTTAATTTTCTCGCCATCAAAATCTAACGTTGCTATAATCGTACCTAAAGTGTGCGATTCATCTTTTGTTACACCAATTATTTTACGAGTATCGTCTGTTAACTCTATATTTTCTTTTAATACGTTCTCTTTAAGGAGTGAAATATCAGCTCCAGTATCTATTAAAAATGTGCTACTTATAAATCTAGTTACATTATTGTGAATCATTATGAAATTTGAAGTGCTATTATTTATATTACGTATTCTTATTGGGTTATCTATTTCTGATTCCCTAAGTCCCTCGAATCTACGTCTTCGGGGACTAGCTCGTCGTTTCCCGAGCTAATCATATTTACTTTATTAAATCTATTGTTTCCATAATTTGGAATATTTTTAAAATTCTTGTTATAGCCATTGCTATTTTGGTAATTATTTCTATTATTGCTAAATCCTTTATTACCATTATTATTATAATCTCTATTATTCGTACTACTTGTATGACCATTATTATTATATCTATATTTTTTAAAATTATTTTTCTGAACATTATTTGAGTAAGACATTCCGCTAGTCTTAAAATTTTTTTTACGAAAACCGTAGCTTAATACCTGTGCTCTATCTTGCGTGTCAATCTCACGAGCAAGATCTATTGCGTCCTTCAAGTCTTTCGGTCGCGATGCGTATATTGTTGTCTTAATCGGTTCATTTAGTCCCGATTTGAATGTATTCAATCCGATCTGATCGTTTAATTCCGAAATCAACTCTCTTTTATCTTCACCTTTCTCCGCTATTTGAATCGTGTTTAGTTTTGCGATTAGAGTTTCAATTTTTTGTCCAAATTGATCGGCTGACAAGTTCGCTTGTCTGGCTCTCGCTAAATCTGCATGTATTTTGGATGGAGTTAAATTAGTTTTAAATGTTTCGCGAAAAACATTTCTAAATTCTATTAGGTTAGTTGGTCTCCTTCTAGAACCTAGACTAATCTTTGCTCTTTCGGCTAATTTAGTTTGCAATATGAAATTGATTAATTTGGCTTTTTCGTTATCATCCTTTAGCGTGTCATGGATGAAACCAATTAAATTTAAAAAAATTTCCAATTCCTCGTATTTACCCTTGAATTCTGGAACGAGTTTATAGGTGGAGTTGATATCAAACGATGCCATAGCTGAGTTTTTCTCTATTTCAGTTTTCTCTATCAGTTGATGCGACTGTTCATCAATCAGTTCTTTGACTGTTGTATACTGAGTTTTGAAATTTTTCTTTACTTTCTCAAATTCTTGGCTATTGAGTTCGAGTGCTAGTGTGACTGCTAGAGTCTTGAATTTCTTTCGGATCTCTTCGAGCTTAGTTGAGAGATTCAATGTATGCTCATACGTTTTAGAGTTAGATTCGTTTAGTAACTCTTCTATTTTACGCGTCTGTCTAATCAGGTTTTCAGCTTTCGTCAGTGAATCCATTTCGGTCAGAAAAATTTAAGATCATCATCTTTTGTGTTCTATTAATTTTATTTCTTAAGAAAAATTTGGATTTAGCAAAAAAAAATTTTTATTCATTTACATAATATTTAGTTTTTAATAAGTAGGTTAAAGGTTGTCATTAAGTTATTTAGAAAAATTTTTGTTTATATTGACATAAATTTTTATTTTCAACCTAAAATGATATTGAAATATCATATCCGTACTTTCATATTATATAATTTTCACAATTCTTGTTATTTTAATTACTTAATAACCATACATTTAGGCGTAAACATTCAATTTTAAGTTATATACATACGGTATTTTCTATTTATTAGGCGTAAATGTTATTTATTGAAAATTTTTGTTTATTTATCTTATATACTAACAATTTTGCTTATACTCATATTTATGGAATTATTATTTTTATTTTTTGTACATACTTATTTTAATATTAATTACACTAACAATTTTGTGTAAACTTATATTTATGGGAAAAAATACATTTATTATTATTTTTTTTTTGATTATATGAATACGGAAATTACATAATATTTGTTTTTATGGAGATTTCTTGATTGTTTTTATTTTGGAATTGCAGCGTTCTTCTTATTGGATTTTTTGAGTTTGAGCAGGTTTGTTTATTAAGATGCTGAATTCTTCTTAAACGTTTACCACGTTTGCTGCGATGATCCGTTTGCTGATCATTGTTTTTACATACTCCTTTATTTTGTATGCTATGAATAATATTATTATTACGATGATTACAGCGGACGTGATTACTTCTATCTTGGTGAAATCTTTTCCCTGTGTTCCCTGTAGGTTGAGGTTTGTGGCTGAACCGGCTCCATTCGTAATTATTACTTCTTCTTCTTTTTCCGGTTTCTGTTGATTATTACCCATCTTGTGTGTGTTCTTATTTACTGCTTTTCTTTTTGTTTTGAATTTCGCTGTAGATCCAACTGCTGATCTTTCTTTGAATTTTCTATGATGTGTGGCCTTTCAGGTTCGTTGATGGTAGGTCGCCATATGGTGGACTTATCTGTTGAGCTGCTATACTACGGCGTCCACTTATTCGTCTCAATATTTATGACGGGAAGAAAGTCTTTACAACTGGATAAACCATGTTAAACCCGTAGACTAAGGCCTATTGGGCAGACTTTCTTCCGTTAGAGGTTTTAAATTAAAACTAACACTTTAACTTTAAACTTTCGGATAAGTTTATTGATTGATTTTTCGTTACAATTTTCATTTAATTTATAGTGGAATTGATAGAGGGTTTCCCCGCTATAATCCCCTCTTAAGATTACATTTATTTACATTTATTTTCATAATTAAATCGATTAACCAATCGATCAATCGATTTATTATGTAAAGTCAATATCGGTCAATATTATATTAAATAAATATAATTGCCTCGTTCAGCAGGAATTTCAATAAATTTTATTTAAATTTTATTTAAATTTATTTTTGTGATGTCATCAACTTTAATATTATTTTAAGTTATTTGGATTTCGTTATAACATATATATCGTGGGAATTTATGGAAATTAGATCTAGGCTTTTAAGTTGTTGATGACTTATTTAATTGTTTAGAATAATTTGGTTGGAAGAATGACATATGTAATGTATGTCAATTAGATTAGTCATACATATGTTACATAAGTACGCGTGGTTGTCACACCCATAGATCTAAAATTTTAAATTTTACAAATCTTCCTGCGCGAGTATATATTTAATTCGTTATTGAATTCTTTAATTATTGCTATAAAAACAACTATCAAAGCAACCTACGCGCATAAACCGATATTTAAACAAAAAACCAATTAAAATAATTATCACCAATGAAGAAATAATACACGACAATTTGAAAAAGCAAATCTTAGTGTATTTGCAAAACTTCAACGTTAAGGCGCGCTATACACCCGAGCTAAACTATGCGAAATATGATAATTTTTAAAAAATAATGTATATAACGTAATTATAGAAAAAAACATTACGGAAACAAAACATTTAAAAAAGAAAAGAAAAACGGAAACATTTCATTTCTTTAAAAAGCTTTATTCGCATTAAAACATTACTTTTTTAAAAACATAGTTCGCATATTTCGCATAGTTTAGCACAGGTGTATGGCACGCCTAAAAACAACGTTTCAAATACAAATACGGCACCATATATTGGCTAACCCAAATTTATGAGGCGTATATCACACTATCAAATATATTGGTCAATAAAAAAATATGACATGAAATTGGAGAATGTAAATGTTGTAAAATAAACTTCGCTCCTAGTTTTTCATCCAGTTTTGATGACAATTTTTTTTTACATCTAATCGTTATATTTTAATTAGCAAAACAAATAAGAGCATTTTTAAATTTGATATTGATTTTTGTAAATTAATATTGAAGATCAATGAATAATTTAAAAAAATAATTAATAAATTTAAATTATTGTTTTCTTTAATTTGTACTCTTATTTTTATTCAAACTTTATAAAAACCAATACAATAATTTTTTTACAGGTTTCGATACTAACACTTATATGATTTATATATAACCTCCACAAAATTATTAATAATCCTTGGTAACGTATTTGACTTAGCATAATATGCTTTTCGTTTATTATCAAATAAAACAAAGCTTTCTTTACTAAAACATATTTGATAGTCTAATAATAGCCTTACACGAAGTTGAAGTTTACTATCAATTGAAAAAATTGATTTACTCTGCCATCTGAAAGTTGGCATATGAACCATCCATATTTAACATTTAATTCGTAATTAAAAAATATTCATGCATTTAATCAAGATAATAACTATCCTATCTCTCAACCTGGACCATCATACACACATTGTTCAAAATTTCATTAAGATTGGTTTCGTTGTTGCGAAGTTCATCGCGGACAAACATCGTGACACGTGATTTTTATATATATAAGATATATATATATATATATATATATATATATATATATATATATATATATATATATATATATATATATATATATATATATATATATATATATATATATATATATATATATATATATAAATATATATATATATATATATATATATATATATATATATATATATATATATGAAACTAGAAAATTTGATACAAATTACAAGTGTTCCCGAAACATTTTTTTTTCATTATTTTGGCCAAATAATAATTTTTTACTTCACCACAATTTTCAATTGTTGGCCCCAAATTTTGTTTTATCTTATGTTTTGGACCACCTTCTATCTAAATTATATCCAATAAAAATCGATATATGTGGTGGGTGATTGGGTCTGGGTAGGTGGGTTCGTTACATTCTGCATAGGAACTTGATGAAACTTTGGCAAATGGCTTTCGATCTTATTGACACTTGGTATATAAAGTTTTAGTACTGTTTCCAATATTTCTGCATACCAACTTCCGGTTTGTCACTTCTGGCTAAAAAGATTTTTTAGGTGTTTATCCCTACTGTATAGCATACAATTACCGATCGATTTTAATGAGACGTTGGTTAAAAATTTCAAGCATTATGAGAAAGATTTAATTAGCTTTTGACATTGTACAAAGGGAATAACAACAGGTGTTTCTTCTCACTATGTTTTTTATGTATACAACATAGCATAACGGAGCATACAACATTCGTTCGTGAATGAATTTTGATGATACTTTAAAAAAGATGTAAATATGTAAGGCAAGAAAGAAGCTGATTAGTTTTTGAGCGATATTGAAAGAAGTGGTGGGGTGTCCTCCAAGCACCTGTGTTTTTGAAAACTTCATAACATCTGTACCTGACAATCGAATTGGATGAAACTTGGTACATAAGCATTTGGTACGGTCACAACCTAAATCCGCTTTTTCACTTTCAGCAGTGTCTTTATGCACATTACAGCTTTTCAGTGTCTTTATGCACACTACAGCCTACAATAATGAAGTGAATATATTGAAACTTATGAAAAGGTTTCAATTAGTGTGAAAAGAAAATGATCAACTTTTGGGACTCATCAATTGGGACCCATCATACAACGGCTTCAACACACATGTTTGTTATATTAACAACCACATTGTTGTTCTTGTTCGTAAATTTCAACAGACATGTCTGTTTAATTTACTGACTGTATGCTAAAAATGTTTGATAAAATAAATCAATAGACGTCAGTTTTTGATTTTAACGATCAATTTGTAGGATCAAAACTAACCGAAATGTATATTGAATCAATTGAGATTTCTGTTAATTTTATACATATACATTTTTTTCAATGGAAGGTTCAGCATACCACCGGTGTAGTAAGTAGAAGTGAACAAGAGAGTCCACAACACTGAACGACAACGCAGTAAATAAGAACAGAAGAGCAATCCATCCCAAAGTAGGACACGGTGCAGTAAAAACTTGGCAACTTAATGTCTTATTTATTTATTTAATTAACATATATTATTTATTAAACTCAACATACAAAATAATAATTATATTTATTAAAAGTTGCTCAATGCACAACCTTTTGGTTAACGGTTTTCTTGTTTCCGTTTTAACGTGCGCTTTGACTTTGATATTCTATATTTACTAATACATATAAAAATAGAATATTGTGCCTACCGGGTATATTACTACACCTTCCTTTTATAGAATTCACAAGTACATTTTTTTATTTTTCAAACGAGTTATGTCATTCTTGTGTCCAATGGAATAAACTCTTCAATCTTGTACTGATTAAGTGGTTTTGCTATAGCGGCAAAATTTGGTATGAATTCACAAAGACTACAAATCTTTTTGTAGAGTCTATATCGTTAGGTTTAGAATAATTTTTAATACATACTGACTTTGAATGATTCGGAAAAATGCCCCTTATCAGCACATTTACGACCAAGGTAAGTCAATTCGGATTTGAAAATTTCGATTTTTTTTGGGTTTAGTTTTAAATTATATTTACTACACACATCAAAAACTGGTTTTAAATTTTTCAAGTGATGTTCCTCTGAACATCTAATAACTATTATGTCATCTATATATAAAAAAATATTGTAAAGGTGATAATCCTGAGAAAACTAAATTCATCGTTCTAGAGAATGAATTAGGTGATATATTTAAACCAAAGAGAAGAACTTTCCATCTAAATGAACTCTTTTCAATACTGAATGATGTAATATCTCTGGATTTCTCCTAAAGATGTACTTGATCGCATTCTGAATACAAATCAAGGATTTAAAAAATTCTGCTCTGCCTATATTATCCCATATATCTTCTACATGTGGTAACGGATATTTGTTTGCCATTGACTATTTGTTAAACATACGATAGTCTATATGTAATCGATATTTTTTATCGCAACCTTTTTTTGGAACAATTAAGATTGGGCTATTGTATTTTGATTGGGTTGGTTTGATTAAATTATTATCTATCAAATTATCTGCCTGTTTATTTATTTCGTCCTTCTGGGAGTAAAGTAGTAGATAATTTTTACTGGTTGCAAATCATTAATTCTTAGTTTTTGTACGTAGAAATTATTGACCTCATTTTGTCTTCAATCTTCATCCATATGGAAGATTTGTAAATATTATTCACATTAAATTAATAACTTTGTTTGGTATTGCAATTTGACATCTTTTGAAAATTTCGAAAGCAAGTATCAATACCACGCTATTATCAATACCACTTGCTTGAAGAATTTTTCAAAAAATTATGAGAATTTATCAACGAACGAGGGGAATTCGTTTAGAAAATTTTTTGACTTAGTTTTATTTTAATTTAACCCAATAAAACTCTCTAAAATGTAATGACATCATCCAATTTCACCAATAACATTAGAATTATACTAATAACAAATAGTTATACGCCTGGCCTACTGGGATATTAAAAATTATCAGCCTAATTTTGAAATAATTAACTGTTGGCGCAGTAGCCAATGTATAATTCATTAAAAATATATAATGAAATGAAAAAATGGCAAAAAATTTTCTAAACGAATTCCCCTCGTTCGTTGATAAATTCTCATAATTTTTTGGAAAATTCCTCAAGCAAGTGGTATTGATAATAGCGTGGTATTGATACTTGCTTTCGAAATTTTTGACAAAAAATTATTTCGAATTATCACCGTCCTTAGGAAATTACAACTGAAATTTTTTTGCCATTTTTCATTTCATTATATATTTTTTATGAATTATACGTTGGCCTACTGTAATATCAGTTAATTATTTTGATAATTAGACTGATAATTTTTATCAGACTGATAATTTTTAATATCCCAGTAGACCAGACGTATAAGTATTTGTTATTAGTATAATTCAAATGTTATTGGTGAAATTGAATGACGTCATTACATTTTAGAAAATTTCATTGGTTTAAATTAAAATAAAACTAAGTAAAAAAATTTTCAGTTGTAATTTCCCGAGGGCGGTGATAATTCGAAATGGGTTTTTGCTAAAAGTTTCGTAAGCAAGTATATTGATAGTAGCACGAGACCGTAGGTCGTGCGCTATTATTAATACCACTTGCTTGAGGAATTTTCCAAAAAATTATGAGAATTTATCAACGAACGAGGGAGATTCGTTTAGAATTTTTTCGCCAATTTTCATCTTCTATATATATAAAATTGAAAGTATGTATGTTTGTCGTTTATGCATTAATAAACCATTCATCCGATCATCACGAAACTTTGGGAAGTTGTTGTGTACACTTGCGCATAGGTAACAGGCAAATTTGAATGGAACCCCAGGTTTTATTTGAATGGAAGGGCCAGGGAGGGCCATTATAATTATCTTAAGGGGTTCTGCCTAAATGTTGATAATAATTTAATTTGATTTTTCTTTAAATATCGTTTTATACGGTTAGATTCCTTTGATCAATTTTTTTGTTAAGCATAATTTAATGAAATTGAAAAATGAAAGTATAATCTGAAACAATTACATTTGTATATCAAAACTATATGTATTTGAATTAAACACATAATGATGTTAAAAATTTTATCATCTATACAATGTGTTATTGGTAACAAACTAAATATGTTATTGGTTTGCAATTGTATATGTAATGCATGTTTCTTCAACTAAGAAAGATAGTTGATAACATCGATTAAAAGCTCAAAATTACGAAATAGAATTCGCACAAATACTATACAAATAAGCATAGCTTATGTATAATCAAACATGGATAGCAAGTATGATAAACAAACTAATTAAAAATGTGGCCCTTAGCCGTCAACACGTTTGCAATAGTGAGTTTTCTGCATAGGATCTTGATGAAACTTTGGCAAATGATACAGGTTCACTTGAAAATGGAAGATCTGGATTCATTTTAAATTTGGACAAAATGGCGGGGGGGTCTTCCGAACACCTCTAAGTTTAAATCTTGAATAACTTCTGATCCCGGACTATGATCTTATTGAAACTTAGTATATAAGGTTTTAGTACTGTTTCCAATATTTCTGCATATCAACTTCTGGTTTGTCACTTCCAGTTAAAAAGTTTTTTTTTTCAGGTGTTTATCCCTGCTGTAGCCTACAATTACCGATCGATTTTCATGAAACGTTGGTAAAAGCTTTTTAATAACATGAAAAAGATTTTATGAGCTTTTGGAGCACATAGGATAAAGGGTTTGGGGTCCACCATACAACAGGTGGTTTTTCCATCTGTAAACATCTGTACCTGATAAGCGAATTGGATGAAACTTGGTACATGAGTATATAGTACGGTTCACAATAGTTCTGTATCCCATTTTCCGGTTTTTCACTTCCGGTAAATAAATTTTTTTGTACTTTTTTGAAGTTTTATCAGTGTCTTTATGCACACTACAGCCTACAATAATGAAGTGATTATGATGAAACTTATGAAAAGGGTTCCAATTAGTGTGAGAAGATAATTATCATCTTTTCGGACACATTGATCGAAGTGTTGGGGGGTCTACCATACAACTGACTTTTCACACTTTGTTTTTTAAGTTTGTTGGGAGCATACAGACTTCATTCATTAATTTATTTTAATGACACTTCGAAAAAATATGAAAACTTAAGTAACAGAGAACTGATTGGTTTCTGGATAATATTGGAATAAGTGGTGGGGGGTCCTCCCGAACACCTGTTTACTGTGTCACACTTTTTCAATGTTTGTTGGGAGCACACAGCATTCGTTCGTGAACCAATTTTGATGACACTTTGGAAAAAGATGCAAACATGTATAGCAAGGAACTGATTAGTTTTTGAGCGATAGTGAACAAAGTAGTGGAGAGTGTCCCATACACCTGTTTTTTTATAGTTCAATTACATCTGTACCTGATAATCGAATTGGATGAAACTTGGTACATGAGCATTTAGTACGGTTCACAACAGTTCTGCATCCCAGCTTCCGGTTTTTTACTTCCGATAAAATTTTTTTTTGTAAATTGTTGGCAGTTTTTTCCGTGTCTTTATGCACACTACAGCCTACAATAATGAAGTGATTATGATGAAACTTATGAAAAAGCGTTCAATTAGTGTGAGAAAATAATTATCATCTTTTGAAACACATTCATCAAAGTGGCGGGGGTCTACCATACAACTGCTGACTTTTCACACTTTGTTTTTAAAGTTTGTTGGGAGCATACAGATTTCATTCATTAATCAATTCTAATGACACTTTGGAAAAAGATGTAGATTTAAATCACAAGGAACTGATTAGTTTTTGGACAATATTGGGATAAGTGGTACGGGGCCTCCCGAACACCTGTTTACTGTGTCATCATTTTTTCAATGTTTGTTGAGAGCACACAGCATTCGTTCGTGAACCAATTTTGATGACACTTTGGAAAAAGATGCAAACATGTATGACAAGGAACTGATTAGTTTTTGAGCGATAGTGAACAAAGTAGTGGTGGTGTCCCATACACCTGTTTTTTTTTAAAGCTCAATAACATATGTACCTGATAATCAAATTGGATGAAACTTGGTACATAAGCATTTAGTATAGTTTACAACAGTTCTGCATCCCAACTTCCTGTTTTTTACTTCCGGTAAAAAAAAATTTTTTTAATTGTTGGCAGTTTTTTCAGTATCTCTATGCACACTACAGCCTACAATAATGAAGTAATTATGATAAAACTTATGGAAAAGGTTTCAATTAGTGTAAGACAATAGTTATCATCTTTTGAAAACATTCATCAAAGTGGCGGGGGATCTACCATACAACTGCTGACTTTTCACACTTTGTTTTTAAAGTTTGTTGGGAGCATACAGATTTCATTCATTAATCAATTTTAATGGCACTTTGAAAAAAGATAAAGACTTTAATGACAAAGAATTGATTAGTTTTTGGAAAATATTGGGATAAGTGGTGGGGTCCTCCCAAACACCTGTTTATTGTTTCAATGTTTGTTGGATGCATACAACATTCGTTCGTGAACGAATTTTGATGACACTTTGCAAGGAACTGATTAGTTTTTTTAGCGATAGTGAACAAAGTGTTAGGGGGGCCTCCAAGCATCTGTTATTTTGGAAGCTCAATAACTTCTGTACCTGATAATCGAATTGGATGAAATTTGGTACATACACATTTAGTACGGTTTACAACAGTTCTGCATCCTAACTTCCGGTTTGTCACTTCCGATAAAATTTTTTTTTTACTTTTTCTCGTACAACAGAATTTATGTTTGTTGGGATACTATTTTTTTTTTTTTTTTTTTTTCCTTTATCTCCATTTAGGAGCATAGGGCGTCTACTAGACTGGACCATCTAACTCTGTTGGGGGCAATCGCTTTCAGTTCACCCCATGTCTTGCCAATTTGTTTTGCTTCAGCTAGCACCGTTTTCTTCCATGTCATGGGTGGTCTTCCAACTCTCCTTTTACCTTGTGGATTCCACTCTAGGGACATCCTTGTTATATCTTCGACTGATTTTCTCAGTGTATGTCCTATCCATCTCCATTTTCTTTGTTTTATCTCGGTCTCAATGTCTAGCTGCTCTGTCTGCCGTAGAAGTTCCTGGTTACTGATGGTGTTTGGCCAGAAGCATTTGATCAGTCTTCTCAGGCATTTGTTCACAAACACCTGTAGTTTATTTGTGATCTTTCTTGTTTGTTTCCACGTTTCACACCCATACAGCAGCACTGACTTGACACATGCATTGAACATTCGTAGCTTTGTCTTTCTTGACAGGACAGATGCATTCCAGATCTTGTGAAGCATATTGAACGTATTTCTGGCTTTGTTAATACGCTGACTGATATCTTCTTCAGTCCCGCCTGTTTTTGCTACAGTACAACCAAGGTACACAAATTTGTCAACTTCGTCCACTTGTGTATTATTGATGGTAATTGGTGTTATCGTTTTGGTGTTCAATCTCATAGCCTTTGTTTTTCTGATATTAATGTTGAGACCGACTTCATGTGCAAGGGTTGATAGCTTCTGTATTTTCTGCTGCATGTCCGTATGTGTGTGTGTAAGTAGACAGATGTCATCTGCGTAGTCTAGATCATTGAGCCGTCTTGTTGTATTCCATTGGATTCCATTTGGACTTGCATCATCGAGCTTACTCATGATACTATCTAGTACTATTAGGAATAGTAGCGGGGATAGTACACAGCCTTGTCTCACTCCTCGGTGGTTGTAGTATTCATCACTTTGCTGTCCTTTGTATTGTATTCTGTTTGCTGCATCCCGGTACATTTCTTTGATTAGATCAACTATTTTCTTCGGGATGCCCATTTCACAAAGTGTCTTCCATATCGCGCTCCTGTTGATTGAGTCGAAGGCGCGTTCGAAGTCCACGAAGAGGAGATACAATGGTGAATTCCATTCATTTGATTGCTCAATGATGATACGGATTGTGTTGATATGATCGGTACAGCTTCTTCCTGGTCTAAAGCCGGCTTGTTCATTTCTTAGTTTCATGTTAATTGATGGAGATATTCTTTCGAGAATGATCATTGCTAATATTTTCATTATTGTGTTGAGCAGAGATATACCTCTCCAATTTTTGCATTCTCTTAGATCACCTTTCTTTGGGATTGTTATGGTTAAACCTTCTTTCCATTTGGTTGGTATTTTACCTTCGTTCCATACATCAGCTAATAGTGGTGTTAGAGCTTCTGCTGTTGTGTTTACATCTGCTTTGAGTAATTCTGCTGATATATTATCTGTACCAGCAGATTTGTTGTTCTTGAGTTTCTGTATGGCATCTCTAACTTCCCGTTCCGTTGGTGGATGGGTGCTGATAGTTTCGTTATAGTTGTCATCCGGAGACTGCAAGTTATTTTCTTGTTGGTGGCAGTTGTCTTCGAAGTATTCTTTCCATCTATTTAGCTGTTGTTCATGTGTTGTGAGGGTTTGACCAGATTCGTTTTTTATTGGTGGAGTGTTTGTATATTTGTTGGTGACCTTTCTCACGCATTTGTGTAGTGTGCGCATATTTCTATTAGCTGCTGCTGTTTCCGCAGTCTTGAGAATGCTTTCTGTATATCTTCTGCGATCATTCCTTGCCATCTTTTTAACTTGTTTTGCTGTACTTTCATATTTGTTGCGGATCTCGGTTGTGTTCTGGTGACACAACTGCAACTTGAGCTGTCGACGCTCTTCAATTTTCTTCCATGTATCATCGCTAATCCATGGTTTCCGTGATTTGTCTTGGTATCCTAGCACATCTGTAGCAGTTTTGACGTAAGCTTCTTTAACTTGTTCCCATTTTTCATCAATGCTGGTGGTTTCGTTGTTTGGTAGATTGAGCTGGAGCGACTCTTTGAAGATGTTATTTGTATTTTTGTCGCTCAATCTATTGATATTAAATTTCCTCTGACATGACTTGTTGTTTTGTTTTACAGCGGCTGGTTTAATTTTGAATGTTGCAATTACCAGTTGATGGTCGCTGTGTATGTCTGCTCCTCGCTTTGCTCTGACGTCTTGTAGTGAGGATAGAAACTTCTTATTCACCAGTACGTGATCAATTTGATTCTTGGTTCTTCCATTTGGTGATGTCCAAGTGTATTTGTGTATGTTCTTGTGTGGGAACTTGCTGCCCCCTATGAATAGTTGATTTGTGACACAACAATCGATGAGCCTTTCTCCATTATTGTTACGTGTTGATTCTAGTGCATGTTTGCCCATGACTGATTCCATTCCGGTGTTGTCGGTTCCAATTTTGGCATTGAAATCCCCTTGTATTATTTTGATGTCATTTCGGTGTGCACTAGCCAGCGTTGCTTGGAGCTGTTCGTAGAATTCATCTTTTGTTGCATCATCAGCTTCTTCGGTAGGTGCATAGCACTGTATGATCGTTGTGTTTCTAATTTTCGATTGGAATCTTGCTGTTATTATTCTGCTACTGATTGGTTTCCATTCGAGAAGTGCTTTCTTTGCGTTAGGTGTTATTAATATGGCTACGCCTTGTTCATGTGTGTTGGATTTACCAGAGAACATCATGTAATTTCCTTCGCTTGTTGTTAGCTCTCCACTGTTTTTCCATCTTACTTCACTGAGTCCTAGTATCTCGATGTTATATTCTTTCATTACTTTCTCAACTTGTGCTAACCGCGATGTTTCTATCAGAGTTCTGACGTTCCAGTTTCCTACTCGTGTCCGGGTACGATAGCTAAGGGTCGATATTTTATTATTCCGGTTTGATTTGGTTTGTTTCTTTCTAGTATGCGTTTCTTTAATCGTTTGAATTTCGGATTCACCTTTCGGATTAACGGGTGATTGGACCATCGAATCCTAGCCAGTTTCCAGGGCTGCTGGATAAGGTATACTGGCATACCGTGGGCGAGATATTCCTGCTTCAATGTGATTCAATCATATTTCCATATTTTTTTTTCTGGTGAAGTTCCCAAGCGGTCACCTGTTTAAGTTCGCACCCTTCCCAGTGTTGCTTAACTTCCTTGTAAGTGATGTTGTTGACTTGATGTTGGGATACTATACTGCTTGCTTTAATATTTTTATTAATAGAACTACGAAGTCTATAATATTGGTTAGCTTTTAATTAAAGTATTTGATGGATATTAGCTCATTATATATCCAGAACACTATGTTTCCAGAGCTGTGGTGAAGTCAGCCTATGCATCAGCGTCGCAATATTTTTTAAAATAAAATGTGTTGGGTAGTAGGAATTATAATGTGTGTCACAACAACACATAAGAACATGCTTTCTAAGGTGTTGATGGACGTAATTTTTTTATTTTTTAAAAGAATGAACTTTTTGCTTGCTCGAGTAAATGAGCTTCCATATAATTATTATATATGCTGGCTTGAGGGAAACAATGCGTTATATGATCTTGGTATATGGTTCTAGCACTAGGATAATTAGAAACCTAATTTTAGCTTTGTTCCTGCAAATTTGAAAAAAAAAACAGTATATTGTTTTTATTTCCTCCATCCTATCATGAAATATTGCCCTATAACGTACATTGTTATGTGAAAGTATTAAGTTTTCCATTCTTTAAGAAGAATATAAAAAAAGAGAAATTTGCGTCCATCAACGTCTTAAAAAGCATTATGTTGTAGAGCCTCTGTCTTAAAAGTGTTGTTGTGACACATATTGTAATTTCAAATATGTCACATATTTTGAAATTGCACAAACTTTTTTGAACTTCCGTGAAAACAAAGATGTACAATGTCATTGAAGCTACAATTTTGAGTGGAAAATTCGAAGAGGAAGATGTAGTGTTGCCACGACAGACAGACCACATATTTCAATGATCCCAACAGATCCAAACGTTTAGTTTCCAGTGCAACTCGCTTTTGCAATTACCATCAACAAAGCACACGGACAGTTACTGCAAGTATGTGGACTAGATTTGGAGAATCCGTTCTTCTCACATGGACATGGACAACTTTATGTGGCTGGCGCGTTAGTAAAACCTGATTTATTCGTGTACGCACCAGACGGAAAAACAAAAAATAAAGTGTGCCCACAAGTACTCGAATAAATAAATAGAATTAAAACGACATTTTGAAATTCGTTCCATATTAAAATAAATAAGTTGCAATAAAAATGACCCAATGTTAATTTAATGTTATCTTTACGAGTTTTCTCGAGTTTTCTTTCGTATGAGATACAATAATGTACAACAGAATTTATGTTTGTTGGGATACTATTTTTTTTTTTTTTTTTTTTCCTTTATCTCCATTTAGGAGCATAGGGCGTCTACTAGACTGGACCATCTAACTCTGTTGGGGGCAATCGCTTTCAGTTCACCCCATGTCTTGCCAATTTGTTTTGCTTCAGCTAGCACCGTTTTCTTCCATGTCATGGGTGGTCTTCCAACTCTCCTTTTACCTTGTGGATTCCACTCTAGGGACATCCTTGTTATATCTTCGACTGATTTTCTCAGTGTATGTCCTATCCATCTCCATTTTCTTTGTTTTATCTCGGTCTCAATGTCTAGCTGCTCTGTCTGCCGTAGAAGTTCCTGGTTACTGATGGTGTTTGGCCAGAAGCATTTGATCAGTCTTCTCAGGCATTTGTTCACAAACACCTGTAGTTTATTTGTGATCTTTCTTGTTTGTTTCCACGTTTCACACCCATACAGCAGCACTGACTTGACACATGCATTGAACATTCGTAGCTTTGTCTTTCTTGACAGGACGGATGCATTCCAGATCTTGTGAAGCATATTGAACGTATTTCTGGCTTTGTTAATACGCTGACTGATATCTTCTTCAGTCCCGCCTGTTTTTGCTACAGTACAACCAAGGTACACAAATTTGTCAACTTCGTCCACTTGTGTATTATTGATGGTAATTGGTGTTATCGTTTTGGTGTTCAATCTCATAGCCTTTGTTTTTCTGATATTAATGTTGAGACCGACTTCATGTGCAAGGGTTGATAGCTTCTGTATTTTCTGCTGCATGTCCGTATGTGTGTGTGTAAGTAGACAGATGTCATCTGCGTAGTCTAGATCATTGAGCCGTCTTGTTGTATTCCATTGGATTCCATTTGGACTTGCATCATCGAGCTTACTCATGATACTATCTAGTACTATTAGGAATAGTAGCGGGGATAGTACACAGCCTTGTCTCACTCCTCGGTGGTTGTAGTATTCATCACTTTGCTGTCCTTTGTATTGTATTCTGTTTGCTGCATCCCGGTACATTTCTTTGATTAGATCAACTATTTTCTTCGGGATGCCCATTTCACAAAGTGTCTTCCATATCGCGCTCCTGTTGATTGAGTCGAAGGCGCGTTCGAAGTCCACGAAGAGGAGATACAATGGTGAATTCCATTCATTTGATTGCTCAATGATGATACGGATTGTGTTGATATGATCGGTACAGCTTCTTCCTGGTCTAAAGCCGGCTTGTTCATTTCTTAGTTTCATGTTAATTGATGGAGATATTCTTTCGAGAATGATCATTGCTAATATTTTCATTATTGTGTTGAGCAGAGATATACCTCTCCAATTTTTGCATTCTCTTAGATCACCTTTCTTTGGGATTGTTATGGTTAAACCTTCTTTCCATTTGGTTGGTATTTTACCTTCGTTCCATACATCAGCTAATAGTGGTGTTAGAGCTTCTGCTGTTGTGTTTACATCTGCTTTGAGTAATTCTGCTGATATATTATCTGTACCAGCAGATTTGTTGTTCTTGAGTTTCTGTATGGCATCTCTAACTTCCCGTTCCGTTGGTGGATGGGTGCTGATAGTTTCGTTATAGTTGTCATCCGGAGACTGCAAGTTATTTTCTTGTTGGTGGCAGTTGTCTTCGAAGTATTCTTTCCATCTATTTAGCTGTTGTTCATGTGTTGTGAGGGTTTGACCAGATTCGTTTTTTATTGGTGGAGTGTTTGTATATTTGTTGGTGACCTTTCTCACGCATTTGTGTAGTGTGCGCATATTTCTATTAGCTGCTGCTGTTTCCGCAGTCTTGAGAATGCTTTCTGTATATCTTCTGCGATCATTCCTTGCCATCTTTTTAACTTGTTTTGCTGTACTTTCATATTTGTTGCGGATCTCGGTTGTGTTCTGGTGACACAACTGCAACTTGAGCTGTCGACGCTCTTCAATTTTCTTCCATGTATCATCGCTAATCCATGGTTTCCGTGATTTGTCTTGGTATCCTAGCACATCTGTAGCAGTTTTGACGTAAGCTTCTTTAACTTGTTCCCATTTTTCATCAATGCTGGTGGTTTCGTTGTTTGGTAGATTGAGCTGGAGCGACTCTTTGAAGATGTTATTTGTATTTTTGTCGCTCAATCTATTGATATTAAATTTCCTCTGACATGACTTGTTGTTTTGTTTTACAGCGGCTGGTTTAATTTTGAATGTTGCAATTACCAGTTGATGGTCGCTGTGTATGTCTGCTCCTCGCTTTGCTCTGACGTCTTGTAGTGAGGATAGAAACTTCTTATTCACCAGTACGTGATCAATTTGATTCTTGGTTCTTCCATTTGGTGATGTCCAAGTGTATTTGTGTATGTTCTTGTGTGGGAACTTGCTGCCCCCTATGAATAGTTGATTTGTGACACAACAATCGATGAGCCTTTCTCCATTATTGTTACGTGTTGATTCTAGTGCATGTTTGCCCATGACTGATTCCATTCCGGTGTTGTCGGTTCCAATTTTGGCATTGAAATCCCCTTGTATTATTTTGATGTCATTTCGGTGTGCACTAGCCAGCGTTGCTTGGAGCTGTTCGTAGAATTCATCTTTTGTTGCATCATCAGCTTCTTCGGTAGGTGCATAGCACTGTATGATCGTTGTGTTTCTAATTTTCGATTGGAATCTTGCTGTTATTATTCTGCTACTGATTGGTTTCCATTCGAGAAGTGCTTTCTTTGCGTTAGGTGTTATTAATATGGCTACGCCTTGTTCATGTGTGTTGGATTTACCAGAGAACATCATGTAATTTCCTTCGCTTGTTGTTAGCTCTCCACTGTTTTTCCATCTTACTTCACTGAGTCCTAGTATCTCGATGTTATATTCTTTCATTACTTTCTCAACTTGTGCTAACCGCGATGTTTCTATCAGAGTTCTGACGTTCCAGTTTCCTACTCGTGTCCGGGTACGATAGCTAAGGGTCGATATTTTATTATTCCGGTTTGATTTGGTTTGTTTCTTTCTAGTATGCGTTTCTTTAATCGTTTGAATTTCGGATTCACCTTTCGGATTAACGGGTGATTGGACCATCGAATCCTAGCCAGTTTCCAGGGCTGCTGGATAAGGTATACTGGCATACCGTGGGCGAGATATTCCTGCTTCAATGTGATTCAATCATATTTCCATATTTTTTTTTCTGGTGAAGTTCCCAAGCGGTCACCTGTTTAAGTTCGCACCCTTCCCAGTGTTGCTTAACTTCCTTGTAAGTGATGTTGTTGACTTGATGTTGGGATACTATACTGCTTGCTTTAATATTTTTATTAATAGAACTACGAAGTCTATAATATTGGTTAGCTTTTAATTAAAGTATTTGATGGATATTAGCTCATTATATATCCAGAACACTATGTTTCCAGAGCTGTGGTGAAGTCAGCCTATGCATCAGCGTCGCAATATTTTTTAAAATAAAATGTGTTGGGTAGTAGGAATTATAATGTGTGTCACAACAACACATAAGAACATGCTTTCTAAGGTGTTGATGGACGTAATTTTTTTATTTTTTAAAAGAATGAACTTTTTGCTTGCTCGAGTAAATGAGCTTCCATATAATTATTATATATGCTGGCTTGAGGGAAACAATGCGTTATATGATCTTGGTATATGGTTCTAGCACTAGGATAATTAGAAACCTAATTTTAGCTTTGTTCCTGCAAATTTGAAAAAAAAAACAGTATATTGTTTTTATTTCCTCCATCCTATCATGAAATATTGCCCTATAACGTACATTGTTATGTGAAAGTATTAAGTTTTCCATTCTTTAAGAAGAATATAAAAAAAGAGAAATTTGCGTCCATCAACGTCTTAAAAAGCATTATGTTGTAGAGCCTCTGTCTTAAAAGTGTTGTTGTGACACATATTGTAATTTCAAATATGTCACATATTTTGAAATTGCACAAACTTTTTTGAACTTCCGTGAAAACAAAGATGTACAATGTCATTGAAGCTACAATTTTGAGTGGAAAATTCGAAGAGGAAGATGTAGTGTTGCCACGACAGACAGACCACATATTTCAATGATCCCAACAGATCCAAACGTTTAGTTTCCAGTGCAACTCGCTTTTGCAATTACCATCAACAAAGCACACGGACAGTTACTGCAAGTATGTGGACTAGATTTGGAGAATCCGTTCTTCTCACATGGACATGGACAACTTTATGTGGCTGGCGCGTTAGTAAAACCTGATTTATTCGTGTACGCACCAGACGGAAAAACAAAAAATAAAGTGTGCCCACAAGTACTCGAATAAATAAATAGAATTAAAACGACATTTTGAAATTCGTTCCATATTAAAATAAATAAGTTGCAATAAAAATGACCCAATGTTAATTTAATGTTATCTTTACGAGTTTTCTCGAGTTTTCTTTCGTATGAGATAGCGGCAATATGCGACCAATGTTAAATAAACAAAACTTTTACGCTATTTCGTGTAAAAAATAAAATTTTGAGAGATTTTGTGAGTGATTAAGATCAAAGTAAGTATTGTAATTCACTTGAATTTTGCAATTTGACAGCATTTTTCATTTTCATTTTTCAGAAAAACTTCTTTAGAAAAGTTTTTGTGTGTTTCGTGTTGGGCACAAATACAATGCATGAGCACTGTGAACATTTGTGAATCTATTTTTGTTCTGTATAATGTTCTATATAGAGATGAGTGTTGACACACCTCTACTAATTCAACAAGTCATTTAAATTGTTTTATAGCTTACTCGAAAACTTATTTGATCGCCAATTTTTCATATATCCGAACTGATGAGCTAAAGTACTGATTATTTTTCATTCATATTTTTAAAAACAGAAATTAAAAACTACGCTATCATTTCTCATTACTACTTTTTGAAATCATTGCTACTACGTCAACAAAATGTCTGTGCACAAACTTTATTTATAAGCGTAGCAAAGCACGCCGGGTCCTGCTAGTTTCTTTATATATTTTTTATGCATTATACGTTGGCCTACTGCAATATAATTGAATTGTTTCAAAAATTATTTGATAAATTTTAATATCGCAGTAGGCCAGACGTATAACTATAACTATTTGTTATTAGTATAATTCAAATGTCATTAGTGAAATTAAATGATGTCATCAAAATTTTCACTTATAATATCACAAGAGCTTAAATTATTTTCGGAAATTTTCTTGAGAGCATGAATATTTTGAAAATTATTCGAAAATATTCGTGCCCGAAAGAAAATTTCCGGAAATAATTTAATCTTGCGTGGTATTCGGTAAGAAAATTTCACACCATAAATTGGAAAAAAATTATTAATCCAACCTGACATTTTAAATTAATTTCACAAGTTGGCCAGGGTATTGTTGTTTTTGACATATGTTGATTTGTCATTTTTGTTTAACCGGTTCTGTCACAAAGCTTAATAATTACTAGTTTAAAACGTCTGTATGTTGAGTTTAATAAGTGTATAGCGAAATTTCGCGATTTGGTAAAGAAAATCAACAAGTAATTAGACAAGAAATTCAAAGTATAACACCATATAACACCCGAAAATCTAAATCAAGTGTATGGAAACAGTTTGTTGAATAAAAACAATTTGCACTTAAATATCGTGGCGCCTCGAAAAAATTTCGGGAAATATTTTTAGTTGCCATGGTAACTAGTCAAAATTAAGACATTTTGTTGGTTAAAAAGTAGTGGTGTGAAATTTTCTCTAAAATTATTATTATTTATTACATTAATGAGCTAGATTTATTGGTTGTTTTTGTGTTCTTTCTCTCAATATTATGAAATAATTTAATTGAATCGAACTTTGAAAATTAAATCATATGCAATCAGGATCTATTGATTCAAAGGTGGATTATAATAGATAAAAATAGGTAGATAAATTGATTAAATCAAATAGAATTACGATCGATTCCTCTATCAAAAGTAGATTTTAGTAGGGATCTAGAAAAGTAGATCTAAGGATTTAGACCCGCTCCTTATATAGTTTACGCTATCTAAGCAAGAGGGTACAGCGGGTGTAGCAATTGCGACTGAGCCTACTAAAGTTCAATCGATTATAAATGACTTAAAAAATAAAATAAGACAAAACATTTAAAAATAATTGCAGCAAAAGTAAAAGCATTACGTACAAATAAATATATTCTTTACAAGCTAACAAGCATCTTTACAAGCTAACGAGCTAGCTGAATAATTTAAATGGTATTACTAATTATGAAAGTACTACCGCCCGATAAAGCAACATGAAATGACAACAGGAAAACAATTGAAATTTGCAGAGCCAACGCTCGAACAGATCTGACAATAGATGCGCAATCGCAAGGAAAACAAAATTTTTATTTTAAAACTTCAAAATTTTACAACCACAGATATTATACGAATCACATACCGAATTATAGAAGAAATAATAATCGCGTGAATAGATTCAATAACAATAGAAATAATAATTATATTTATTAAAAGTTACACAACCATATTTTTAATGGTTTTCTTATTTCTGCTTTATTTAACGTGCGCTTGTTATGAGGATGTTTTTTATCAGTTACGACTGTGATTCTTACGTTTTCACCCCACCTTATTATTCATTATTAAAAACGTAGATTACAAAAGCATTATTTTCGGTGTTTTTTATAATTAAGTTTAAAGAAAACCAAAAAAATGCCATGAAATGTGCTAAAGTAAAATCATTAAAGTTAATCGTGTCAGAAAGAGATTATTACGATAACATTAGAAAAATTTATTTATGGTGAATTAGTGTACGTTGTGTTTGTAGTATATATATAGCAAAAATTATTTAAATTTAAAAAAAGGTTTGGAAGTAACCAAAACATATCCTCAACAATTAGTGGTTTCATTTTTTTTTTATTAATTTTTTTTATTTGCGTGGCTAAACACTAATGAGTCACAAAATTAAAATGTCACCCATAATTAGTAAAATATTGTTTAAAATTAAGTATCCGTAATGTGAAAACCACTTAAAACAAGAAAATGCATGTGATGATTTCTGTTACAAATAAAATTTGTGTTAATTTATTTGATATTACAAAATGTACTAAATCTATTTATTTCGGACAACAGAAATAAAAGTTTGTAATATTTGTGTACTACTGCAAAAACATTTGGTGATTTCTGTTACAAATAAAATTTGTGTTAATTCATTTGATATTTAAAAATATACTAAATCTATTGACTATTTATTTTGGACAACAAAAATAAAAGTTTATAATTATATGTGTGGTCTGCCTACTGCAAATAATATAATAGGATATGTTAACCTATTTGTTCTGAATAGTTAAGACAATGATCTTCAATTGTACGTGTGGAAAGTGATAGGATGACCAGCTAAGTTCAAAGGAATGAGGAGTGGGATCCGGGCCAATTATGGCGTGAGTCACTTTTGCAATTTTTTTTTATAATTGTTTTGTTTATATATGGGGTTGTAACCTGATAGTATGAGTATTAAATAAATAAAATACAATAATGGGGTGACGTGATGGTCGCGGTTTCGTTCGTTGTTGGGGGTCGCCAGAGTATATTTTCCTCCTTTTTGTTTTCTTCTGATCTGAATTATTTTCTAAATATGCTTACACTGTTTATTTGTGCTGGGGTGACAGGTACACTTCCTCAAACCCACATGCTGAAGCTAGTTTAGGTTTATCAACCTCGCTAGGTGCGCGGCCTGCCTCTACTGATCCATTGGTGTTTCCAATGTGCCCAGTTCTCCATTACACGCTTTGGCTTTGATTTTCTATATTACTAATAGATAAATAAATAGAATTATGTGTCTACAGGGTAGTTCTTCAAGCTTGAGGACTATATCCAGACTATGCTGAGTGCGGAGGAGCTAGAAAAGTCGAAGGAGCGTTGGTAGACCAGTTAACAAGATGATGCATCCAGAAAAGATTTGGAGGTATTCATTTCAAATTAAGGTTTGTTGTGGTAGTGTAGCGACGTGCATACAGTGTACAGGCTTTACGTGAAGGTTGATTTACATATACAAACTCCACCCACAGCCGTTAACCATTTTGCCTCTTATTAAATTCCTTAACTATACATCTTTTTTACAATATTACTACGAAGGACCGCCATACCTGGAATAGGATTGCCTTGGTTTTCTTAAAAAAAAGTAAGGCTTAACAATACTGCATACCACACAGTTGTTCAAACTTGAACAAACGGAAGTTCCTACAAAGAAAATAATTAATTATAATATAATTTATTTTAAATTTGTTTCTCACTTTTTTTATTACTTCGGTCTGAAAGAGCTCAAAGTGAAATTCTCACCCCCACTTTTTTTGACATTTCTCGACGTTTTAGGACCTCCTGATTCTAAAAAAGCAAAAAAAAAATGTATGTCTGTCTGTCGGCCGGCCGTCCGGCCGGCCGGCCGTCTTTACCTACGCTGCAGGGAAAACCACTGGAGGGATTTCAAAAATTTTTTTTCTAAAAATAGGTATACTCAAGGGACAGGTCCGAAAGGACGCTGTGTTCGATAACTGTACCGGAAGTGTGTCAAAAAAAACATTAAGTGTGTCAAAACAAGGAAATTTGCATATTTTTGGCTTAAAAACGTTCATTTTAAGTGATTACGAGTAGGAACATTGAATTTGGAGAAATCTTGATGGTCGGGATTGGTATGTGAGATCAAAAACTAGATTATTGCATTATAAGTTTGTAAAAAAAAAGTTGTCAAGTGTGTCAAAAGAAAGATTTTTATTTATTTTTTTACCTAATTTTTTGGAAAAAATATAAAATTAATTGTTTGTTTGAAATGAAGTTTTATTATTATTATTGAGAATTATGGCATTATAAGTTTGTCAAAAAAGTGTTGTCAAGTGTGTCAAAAGAAAGATTTTTATTTTTTTTTTACCCAATTTTTTGGAAATAAAATTGTTTGTTTGAAATGAAATTTTTTATTTTATATTTTTTTATTATTATTATTGAGAATTATGGCATTATAAGTTTGTCAACAAAATGTTGTCAAGTGTGTCAAAAGATTTTTATTTAGTTTTTTACCCAATTTTTTGGAAAAAAAATAAATTGTTTGTTTGAAATGAAATTTTATTATTATTATTGAGAATTATGGCATTATAAGTTTGTCAAAAAATGTTGTCAAGTGTGTCAAAAGAAATGTTTTTATTTATATTTTACCCAATTTTTTTAGAAAAAAATAAAATTAATAGTTCGTATGACATGATATTTTATTATTATTATAGAGAATTATGGCATTATAAGTTTGTCAAAAAATAATGCCAAGTGTGTCAAAAAATGATTTCATTTAATTTTTTAGCCAATATTTTGGGAAAAAAAATGTAGCTGTTTTTATGACGTAAATGTAATTTAAAATGAAATTGGACATGGAAATTTTTGAATTTGTTGTAGTTTTTGAAATATTTTTGGAATTTTGAAAAAGTTTGTATTTTTGATTTTGTAATAATTTTTGCAATATTTTTAGAATTTCGGCAAAAGTTTTAATTTTTGATTTTGTAAGAATTTTTGAAATATTTTTAGAATTTTGAAAAATTTTTAATTTTTGATATTATTATAATTTTTGGAATTTTGAAAAAAGTTTTAATTTTTGATTTTGTAATAATTTTTGCAATATGTTTAGAATTTTGGAAAAAGTTTGAATTTTTAAGAATTTTTGAAATATTATTGGAATTTAGAAAATATTTAAATATTTGATTTTATTCTAATATTTGGAATATTTTTGGAATTTTGAAAAAGTTTGATTTTATTTAATTTAACAATATTTTTGGAATTTTGATTATAATTTTCCGGCAACGTATTGATGTTTCGTGTTAGTTTTGTAATAAATTTTTAAACAGAGATAAAATACTTGTACTTCAACAAAGAGTTATGTTTGATGTACATCGCTGCCCAAAACTAAAAACCATGTCCTCATAAAAGTTTTTTGCCGAAAACTATATCAAAATCCTTAACCCAGACCGAAGTCTTGATATCTCAGAGCTGTGAAATTTCAGCCCCTCCATATTTTATGTTTACCTTTTTTAAAAAATATTTCAATACTTTGACAGTTCACAGTGAATTATAACTTGCTCAAGATGAAAATGAATGCATTCAATGTAATTTTTATTGTTAAATAATGACTGCATTCATCATTTGATTTATTTTGTATATTTGCCTCTATCTGGTGTTAAAAGCTAAAGCTTCCGAAAGGAAGCGAATTATGAGCAAAAATCAAATAAGCAAATCACTTCTATTTTATCGATTGGTGAAGCAGTTCAGAAATTTATTAGGTGAATATTTATTTTTTTTTGTATAATTTCATTTAATTTTATTTATGCTAATAATTTACAAAATATTGTGTATGAAATTGACAATAAACATAATTTTAAGAAAAATATTTTGTTTAATAATAAATATATTAACGGTTAAAATTCCTTTTTTATTATTACAAACAATTTTATGTGATAAATATTGTGTTACAAAATAAACTAAATAACTGTAATCATTTTTCTACAGTCTCTCCATACAGTATTACTGATTGGGTTTTTGGTGATAGGTCCATACCTACATTATAATTTTCCTTGTTTAGATTTCCCTTTAAAGTAAAGTACACCTCGCCAGACATAAATAAGCAATTTAAGCTTATATCTCTCTCAAGTAGAGTATCGATCTCAACTAGAGTTTTGCAGAAAATTGAACCGGTTTGTACAAAACGAAACAATTTTCTGTAAAACTCTAGTCTAATTGATTAATATTCTGGATTTAAGTAGCTTATAATATGAATTTTATATGAAAACAAACATAATGTAAAATACCTGAAATACTCTTTCAGCTCTGGACCGTGGTCAATAATAATTGCCGTACAACACTAATTACTACTTAAGTTGCACTGCTTGTCTATCTGCATATTTATTCCTGTTCATTTGGAAAAATATCAATTTTTGTTAATAGTGAATTCTGTTCGACTGTACCAAACAAGTACCAACACCGAATTATCGAATTTTTAATTCATTTGGAATGAATTTCAATACAAAAATATGGAGGGGCTGAAATCTCACAGCTCTGAGATATCAAGACTTCGGTCTGGGTTAAGGATTTTGATATAGTTTTCGGCAACAAAACTTTTATGAGGACATGGTTTTTAGTTTTGGGCAGCGATGAATATCAAACATAACTCTTTGTTAAAGTACAAGTATTCAGAGATAGACTCTGTTTAAAAATTTATTACAAAACTAACACGAAACATCAATACGTTGCCGGATAATTGTAATCAAAATTCCAAAAATATTGTTAAATTAAATAAAATCAAACTTTTTCAAAATTCCAAAAATATTCTAAAAATTAGAATGAAATCAAATATTTAAACTTTTTCTAAATTCTGATGATATGCCAAAAATTCTTAAAAATTCGAACTTTTCCAAAATTCTAAAAATATTGCAAAAATTATTACAAAATCAAAAATTAAAACTTTTTTCAAAATTCCAAAAATTATAATAAAATCAAAAATTAAAAATTTTTCAAAATTCTAAAAATATTTCAAAAATTCTTACAAAATCAAAAATTAAAACTTTTGCCGAAATTCTAAAAATATTGCAAAAATTATTACAAAATCAAAAATACAAACTTTTTCAAAATTCCAAAAATATTTCAAAAACTACAACAAATTCAAAAATTTCCATGTCCAATTTCATTTTAAATTACATTTACGTCATAAAAACAGCTACATTTTTTTTCCCAAAATATTGGCTAAAAAATTAAATGAAATCATTTTTTGACACACTTGGCATTATTTTTTGACAAACTTATAATGCCATAATTCTCTATAATAATAATAAAATATCATGTCATACGAACTATTAATTTTATTTTTTTCTAAAAAAATTGGGTAAAAAATAAATAAAAACCTTTCTTTTGACACACTTGACAACATTTTTTGACAAACTTATAATGCCATAATTCTCAATAATAATAATAAAATTTCATTTCAAACAAACAATTTATTTTTTTTCCAAAAAACTGGGTAAAAAACTAAATAAAAATCTTTTGACACACTTGACAACATTTTGTTGACAAACTTATAATGCCATAATTCTCAATAATAATAATAAAATTTCATTTTAAACAAACAATTTTATTTCCAAAAAATTGGGAAAAAAAAAATAAAAATCTTTCTTTTGACACACTTTACAACACTTTTTTGACAAACTTATAATGCCATAATTCTCAATAATAATAATAAAACTTCATTTCAAACAAACAATTAATTTTATATTTTTTTTCCAAAAAATTAGGTAAAAAAATAAATAAAAATCTTTCTTTTGACACACTTGACAACTTTTTTTTGACAAACTTATAATGCAATAATCTAGTTTTTGATCTCAAGTACCAATCCCGACCATCAAGATTTCTCCAAATTCAATGTTCCTACTCGTAATCACTTAAAATGAACGTTTTTTAAGCCAAAAATATGCAAATTTCCATGTTTTGACACACATAATGATTTTTTTGACACACTTCCGGTACAGTTATCGAACACAGCGTCCTTTCGGACCTGTCCCTTGAGTATACCTATTTTTAGAAAAAAAAAATTTTTGAAATCCCTCCAGTGGTTTTCCCTGCAGCGTAGGTAATGACGGCCGGCCGGCAGACAGACATACATTTTTTTTTTTTTGCTTTTTTAGAATCAGGAGGTCCTAAAACGTCAAGAAATGTCAAAAAAAGTGGGGGTAAGAATTTCACTTTGAGTTCATGAATGTAATACTTAGGTCTTTCAGACCGAAGTAATATTGCGACGCTGATGCATAGGCTGACTTCACCACAGCTCTGGAAACATAGTGTTCTGGATATATAATGAGCTAATATCCATCAAATACCTTAATTAAAAGCTAACCAATATTATGGACTTCGTAGGTCTAATAATAAAAATATTAAAGCAGGCAGTAGTATCCCAACAAACATAAATTCTGTTGTACGAGAAAAAGTAAAATACATTTTATCGGAAGTGACAAAGCGGAAGTTAGGATGCAGAACTGTTGTAAACAGTACTAAATGTGTATGTACCAAATTTCATCCAACTCGATTATCAGGTACAGAAGTTATTGAGCTTCCAAAATAACAGGTGCTTGGAGGACCCCCTACCACTTTGTTCACTATCGCTCAAAAACTAATCAGTTCCTTGCCATACATATTTGCATCTTCTTGCAAAGTGTAATCGAAATTACTTAACGAACGAATGTTGTATGTTTCCAACAAACATTGAAACAATAAACAGGTGTTTGGGAGGACCCCACCACTTATCCCAATATTGTCCAAAAACTAGTCAATTCTTTGTCAATAAAGTCTTTATCTTTTTTCAAAGTGCCATTAAAATTGATTAATGAATGAAATCTGTATGCTCCCAACAAACTTTAAAAACCAAGTGTGAAAAGTCAGCAGTTGTATGGTAGATCCCCCGCCACTTTGATCAATGTGTCCCAAAAGATGATAATTATCTTCTTACACTAATTGAAACCTTTCCATAAGTTTTATCATAATCACTTCATTATTGTAGGCTGTAGTGTGCATAAAGATACTGAAAAAACTGCCAACAGGAACTACCGGAAGTAAAAAACAGGAGTTGGGATGCAGAGTTTTTGTAAATCATACTAAATGCTTATGTACCAAGTTTCATCCAATTCGATTATCAGGTACAGATGTTATTGAGCTTAAAAAAAAACAAGTGTATGGGACACCCCCCACCAGTTGTATGGTAGATCCCCCGCCACTTTGATCAATGTGTCCCAAAAGATGATAATTATCTTCTTTCACTAATTGAAACCTTTCCATAAGTTTTATCATAATCACTTCATTATTGTAGGCTGTAGTGTGCATAAAGATACTGAAAAAACTGCCAACAGGAACTACCGGAAGTAAAAAACAGGAGTTGGGATGCAGAGTTTTTGTAAATCATACTAAATGCTTATGTACCAAGTTTCATCCAATTCGATTATCAGGTACAGATGTTATTGAGCTTAAAAAAAAACAAGTGTATGGGACACCCCCCACCACTTTGTTCACTATCGCTCAAAAACTAATCAGTTCTTTGCCATACATGTTTGCATTTTTTTCCAAAGTGTTATCAAAATTGGTTCACGAACGAATGCTGTGTGCTCCCAACAAACATTGAAAAAATGATGACACAGTAAACAGGTGTTCGGGAGACCCCGTACCACTTATCCCAATATTGTCCAAAAACTAATCAGTTCCTTGTCATTTAAGTTTCCATCTTTTTCCAAATTGTCATTAGAATTGATTAATGAACGAAGTCTGTATGCTCCCAACAAACTTAAAAAACAAAGTGTGAAAAGTCATCATTTGTATGGTAGACCCCCACCACTTTGATCAATGTGTCCTAAAACATGGTAATTATCTTTTCACACTAATTGGAACCCTATTCCATAAGTTTCATCATAATCACTTCATTATTGTAGGCTGTAGTGTGCATAAAGATTCTGACAAAAATTCAAAAAAGTACAAAAAAAAATTTTTTACCGGAAGTGAAAAACCGGAAGTTGGGATGCAGAACTATTGTAAACCGTACTACATACTCATGTACCAAGTTTCATCCAATTCGCTTATCAGGTACAGAAGTTATAGAGCTTTCAAAAAAACAGGTGCTCCAGGGACCCCCACCACTTTGTTCACTATCGCTCAAAAACTAATCAGTTCTTTGCCATACATGTTTGCATCTTTTTCCAAAGTGTCATCAAAATTCGTTCACGAACGAATGCTGTGTGCTCCCAACAAACATTGAAAAAAGTGTGACACATTAAACAGGTGTTCGGCAGGACCCCTACCACTTATTCCAATATTATCCAAAAACTAATCAGTTCTTTGTTACTTAAGTCTCCATCTTTTTCTAAAGTGTCATTAAAATAAATTAATGAACGAAGTCTGTATGCTCCCAACAAACTTAAAAAACAAAGTGTGAAAAGTCATCATTTGTATGGTAGACCCCCCACCACTTTGATCAATGTGTCCCAAAACATGATAATTATCTTTTCACTTTAATTGGAACCCTATTCAAAAAGTTTCATCATAATCACTTCATTATTGTAGGCTGTAGTGTGCATAAAGACACTGAAAAAACTTAAAAAAAGTACAAAAAAAAATTTTTTACCGGAAGTGAAAACCCGGAAGTTGGGATGCAGAACTATTGTAAACCGTACTACATACTCATGTACCAAGTTTCATCCAATTCGCTTATCAGGTACAGAAGTTATAGAGCTTTCAAAAAAACAGGTGCTCCAGGGACCCCCCACCACTTTGTTCCCTGTCGCTCAAAAACTAATCAATTCTTTGCCATACATGTTTGCATCTTTTTCCAAAGTGTCATCAAAATTCGTTCATGAACGAATGCTGTGTGCTCCCAACAAACATTGAAAAAAGTGTTACACATTAAACAGGTGTTCGGCAGGACCCCCACCACTTATTCCAATACTATCCAAAAACTAATCAGTTCTTTGTTACTTAAGTCTCCATCTTTTTCTAAAGTGTCATTAAAATAAATTAATGAATGAAGTCTGTATGCTCCCAACAAACTTAAAAAACAAAGTGTGAAAAGTCAGCATTTGTATGGTAGACCCCCCACCACTTTGATCAATGTGTCCCAAAACATGATAATTATCTTCTCACACTAATTGGAACCCTATTCCATAAGTTTCATCATAATCACTTCATTATTGTAGGCTGTAGTGCTGTAGTGTGCATAAAGACACTGAAAAAACTTAAAAAAAGTACAAAAAAATTTTTTTTACCGGAAGTGAAAAACCGGAAGTTGGGATGCAGAACTATTTTAAACCGTACTACATACTCATGTACCAAGTTTCATCCAATTCGCTTATCAGGTACAGAAGTTATAGAGCTTTCAAAAAAACAGGTGCTCCAGGGACCCCACACTACTTTGTTCACTATCGCTCAAAAACTAATCATTTTCTTGTCATACATGTTTGCGTCTTTTTCCAAAGTGTCATCAAAATTCATTCACGAATGAATGCTCCCAACAAACATAAAAACTTTGTGAAAAAACCACCTGTTGTATGGTGGACCCCCCAACCCTTTATCCAATGTGCTCCAAAAGCTGATAAAATCTTTCTCATGTTATTTAAAAGCTTTTCGCAACGTTTCATGAAAATCGATCGGTAATTGTAGGCTACAGTAGGGATAAACACCTGAAAAAAAAACTTTTTAACCGGAAGTTACAAACCGGAAGTTGGTATGCAGAAATATTGGAAACAGTACTACAACCTTGTATACTAAGTTTCAAAAAGATCATAGCCCGGGATCAGAAGTTATTCAAGATTTAAACTTAGAGGTGTTCGGGAGACCCCCCGCCATTTTGTCCAAATTTGAAATGAATCCAGATCTTCCATTTTCAAGTGAACCTGTATCATTTGCCAAAGTTTCATTAAGATCCTATGCAGAAAACTCCTATGCAAGATCCTATGCATATACTACATAAAATAGAGACAAATAACCGGGAAGTATAATTTTTATGTAAAAATATTTAACCTTATGATTTTCCAATTAAAAGGTTGTGATCCCCTGCTGTGAAGAATTTTTTTCCCTCTTGATAATTACACATCTAATAAGCCAAGCTAAACACAAAATTTTATTTATGTAAAACATGCATCATCTTTATTTAATGATGTTTGTAATTGTAAACTAAACAACTAAAAGTACGTAAAGGTAAGGTGATTTAATTTTTATTTTCTTTTGTTTTATTTAACGGTAAACTCTATTTTGCAGCTAAATCATTTATTTTTCTTGTTTTTGTGTTTAATTCTTAATTCTCTATTTTTTATTTTGTTAAAAAAAAATAAAGAATGAAAATTACATAAATGACATTGTTGGCCTACATTTAAACAAAAACAACTTAAAAGAAAACATACCAGTGACCAATCGTGAGCATACTTTATATAGTTTTTTTTGGTTCTTAGGAATAGGTCTTGACTTATAGTACGTATAGTTTGTTTTATATTATTATATATATGTATATAGTTTTACATTCATAAAGTAATGGAAAGAAATGTTGTTTAACTGTTTTAGCGGTTTCCTACATTTGTTATGTAGCATGGAGGATGATGACGTAGTGCGGTGAAGTTACAGATTCATAAGGTCTTTGTTTCCTCATATCTCACAATTTTGCATATTACGCGCTGTTCAGAACAAGTTCTCGTTTGTCCATAATCTATAGTCATATTTTCTTATAGTTTCCGTTACTCATAGTTATTCTTAGCATAACAAAAAAAAAAATTAACAATAATCTTTTATTTACAATGCTCTATTATTGGTTCGCCCTGCGTTTTCACCAGCATTGCTTCGTCATACTACGTGAATTTGAATTCTCCGGGTCTCTAACCATTACTGCTCTAAATGTTTTCAAACCTCAAATGGCTGTGCATATTTGCCAATTCGACTTACTATCCTGAAATTATATCCTGCAGTCAGCATTGAAATTGTCTCCGAAATGTTATTTTTTTTTGTTATTATTAACAATTCTTCTCTCCGTTATAATAAGTGTAGATTCTACTGTAACACAGATGTAAATTACTATTTCGTATTACGAAATCATCATAAAATCGATTGTACACGCGTTTTAATCCATCCTAATATCGAATGCATTGCTATTTCATTCAAACGCGTTGTAAATAGTATATTTCGTTGAAATACCTTTCAATTTGTTTATTACAAACTAATAACCAGTATTTTTTTTTGATGGAGAAAATGTACTAACAATAATCTGTAAATGTAAAACTTTCGAAAAACTTCTTTCTCATTTTTCGATATTAATTGCCTATATAAGAGATGAAAACATCTGTCTCTCCCTCTTAGTCGATTATTCTTATTGGATTGTTGTTTTGTTTGTTTTTTGACGTTTACGAATGGTGTGATGGCGTACAATTAATCATCTAGAAAAACTACAAGAAAAATATCTCAAGAATAAAGATGGATAGACATTTTTGCAGGCTAGTGATATTTTAAGGAATCGTGATCGACTGGTGAGGATTGTACTCATTAAAAATTTACGAGAAAAACCTAATAGCATCTCTTACAAAATAATACAATTGCCAGCAGAAATAACATCTTTGATCGGAATTTTCTTAAGCTGTCAATTTTGGATATAGTATGGTGAGTTGGCACAAATTTAATGTTCTAAAACAAGAAAAGAATGTCGCAGGAATTAAGATGAATAGACATTTTTGGTAGTCTAGTGTTAATGTTAATTATCGTGATTAGTTCGTGTTAATTATACTCTTGCGTCATATGCTAATAAAACCAGTGGCGTAGCTAGCATGGGTGGCACCCGGGGCGGATATTGTGGTGTCACCCCAAAAATAAAAACTGTCCATAATAATAAAAAGCCGATAAACGTAATTTATAATTTTTTTTAACTAATACAAATGAGCATTATTATTAATAAGCTACATTGGGTCATTGTTGCCCGCAAGTAATTTTTAATTAATTTTAATTTGCTGAAACTCCTCTTACACGAAACCACTGATACACAAATAGTCATAAATAACTTTAGTGCGACCGTAAGATTTGAAAGAAATTCTGAAAAATCCCATTCTACGATGAATTTCAAAAAATCTAGGTACACCCAGTTAGAAATTGTAACATTGGCCGCTTTTAAATGCCTCCTCAACCTTGGTATCTCTATGAAAATCCAGCAAATTTTGAGACAGATAATTTCATCTCTTTTATGTTCGCCAAAAGTTAAGTGTTTGTCTGTACAACCTCGAACAATGAAGCTAAATCTTGAACTGACTTCAGTCTAGTACGAAGTTCAACACTGAATCGGTCAAGACATTCCAACATGTCCTTTTTAAGTTGAGCTCTCAGTGTCAGTCCAACATCAGGGGCAAACTCACCAGCCATTCGTTTTTTACGTTTTTACGACGAATTTGGCTTTCCATTGGAATGTCATTGTCCTCCGATTTTTTCGCAGCAAGATCTATTGCCTCTTCTACAATGTGGCTTCGTTACGAATTGACTCTATTTTTGTAACTAATTGATCAATATCCAAGCCTTTGCTTTGCAATCCAATCTGAGCACAGATATTATTTCCATGATAATATCATGTAGCCAACAAAAATTGCTTTGTTATTTTTTGCTTTAATAATAGCTTGCACTCCTCCATGTATACTACTCATAACAGCTGCATTATCATAACCTTGGGAACGACAATTCATAACATCTATACCGTCATTTTTAAGATTTTTCCTCTAAAAAAAACATGTCCTATTTCCAATCGAGATGCAGTTGTTTCAACCTCACCGTGCGAGCAGATATGGCGAATCGAACTACGAGATTGATTCAACAACTGTACAATCATAAGCCGACAATCACATGAAATATTTATGTGAAAATAAAATATAGTTCAATTAATCTCCAATACTTAAATTTTAAAATGAAAAATTCATGATATAAGGCCAAAGAAATATATTTTCATGGAAATAGTTATTAACTTTATTCAACGACTGTTATATTGGATATAACACTTTATATTTTAAATAAACTTTATTCTGTTGTCAGGACAATGTTACTGAGTACTAATTAGTTGTCCCAATCACTTTGAAAATGTTTGTAAGTATCTTTTCTTTGCGTGAATAATAAACTGCCAACTTCGAGATGAGGTTGTCTTTACTTCAATTTTGTTTTCAGTGTAAGAATTTCATCGCTTAAATCAGTGGCTGTTTTTCCATGTAAAGGAAAAAATCCAAGGAATACTTCCTTGATTTCCACTTTTCTACCATCAATTTTCACATAACGAATCACTTCTGACATTTGATCAATATGTGAAATGTCAGGTGTGCTATCAAACATAATTCCAAAATATTTAACCGATTTAATTTCGTTGACAAGCTTAAACTTTACGTGGTTCGCTAAAACATTTATGAACTCATTTTGTACATCTGGTGACAAATATGATACTTTTGGTGATTTACCATGCTCCAAATTCAAAATGTGTTCTTTTCACACTACATCATACATTGACAATATATTGTCTAGTTCTAAAAATTGCCTTTATTTGAAGAACTTTATCCTTGACCATGTTCACAAAATGCTAGGTTTTGTTTAGATAAAAACAAAGTTATATCCAATAATCTGGATAAAAGATGTTTCCACTTCTTCATTATCTATTAATTGCAATGCTGAGTCTCCTATCGTTTTATGAAATTTTAACATCATTTCCAAAGTTTTCCACTTTTCTAAATTCTCCAGATGTTCATTTGAAGTTTCATGGTTGGTTACTTTGGGATTTAGTTTTCACCACTTCTGAAATCCAGTCGTAGATTTTGTATTATTGCTATTGGTGACAGCAAATATACGACAGCAGAAGCAGTACAGGTTATTATTTAAAGTAGAATAAACCATCCATGACCGCAGAATTTTTTCACCATAAGGCATCACTTTATAATACCATTCTTTAGAAAGATGACGAACATCACCTTTCATGTCTAACCCGTGTCTAGATACAGTAACAAACGACCCTTCTCTATTTTGAAAATGTTGACTTCCTTTTTTTATGATTTCAATGCGAACATTATCAGAGACGAGTATATTCCAATGTGATACATCTCTTAAGTCCTGAAGTGATTCACCCATGCAAATACTGTCTTCGATAGTAGAAGCATTAGCTGCATTATCCCTGTCATTTTCAGTATTTCTTTCTAATTCGTCTTCATCATATGTTATCATTATTAATTCTGTATTGTCGCTTTTACTTTCCGAAGATGAGCCAATTTTCTTTGAAACATTCGTTGCATCAACGTGAGAATCAGTTTCTTTTGATGGACCTTGGATATCATCGGGTTTTGTAACATATTTATAGATGGATCCAGATATGCTCTGAACTGCATCTATTTTAGCCTGTTTGGTCTTTCTCTGCTGGAACCCACTTTTTCTTTAAGAAGTATGAACTCCTCGTGGCATATTTATTTTTTGGTATATTTGCTAAACGAAATCTGAAAAATATGGAGGGGCTGAAATCTCACAGCTCTGAGATATCAAGACTTCGGTCTGGGTTAAGGATTTTGATATAGTTTTCGGCAAAAAACTTTTTTGAGGACATGGTTTTTAGTTTTGGGCAGCGATGTATATCAAACAAAACTCTTTGTTAAAGTACTAGTATTTTTTATCTCTGTTTAAAAATTTATTACAAAACTAACACGAAACATCAATACGTTGCCGGAAAATTATAATCAAAATTCCAAAAATATTGTTAAATTAAATAAAACCAAACTTTTTCAAAATTCCAAAAATATTCCAAAAATTAGAATAAAATCAAATATTTAAATTTTTTCTAAATTCCAATAATATTTCAAAAATTCTTAAAAATTCAAACTTTTTCCAACATTCTAAATATATTGCAAAAATTATTACAAAATCAAAAATTGAAAATTTTTTCAAAATTCCAAAAATTATCATAATATCAAAAATTAAAAATTTTCCAAAATTCTAAAAATATTCCAAAAATTCTTACAAAATCAAAAATTAAAACTTTTGCCGAAATTCTAAAAATATTGCAAAAATTATTACAAAATCAAAAATACAAACTTTTTCAAAATTCCAAAAATATTTCCAAAACTATAACAAATTCAAAAATTTCCATGTCCAATTTCATTTTAAATTACATTTACGTCATAAAAACAACTACATTTTCTTCCAAAAAATTGGCTAAAAAAATAAATGAAATCATTTTTTGACACACTTGACATTATTTTTTGACAAACTTATAATGCCATAATTCTCTATAATAATAATAAAATATCATGTCACAAATCATTAATTTTATTTTTTTGTAAAAAATTGGGTAAAAAATAAATAAAAACCGTTCTTTTGACACACTTGACAACATGTTTTGACAAACTTATAATGCTATAATTCTCAATAATAATAATAAAATTTCATTTCAAAGAAACAATTTTAATTTTTTCCAAAAAATTGGGTAAAAAACTAATTAAAAATCTTTTGACACACTTGAAAACATTTTTCTGATAAACTTATGATGCCATAATGCTCAATAATAATAATAAAATTTCATTTCAAACCAACAATTTTCTTGTTTTCCAAAAAATTGGGTAAAAAAATAAATAAAAATCTTTCTTTTGACACACTTGACAACATTTTTTTGACAAACTTATAATGCCATAATTCTCAATAATAATAATAAAACTTCATTTCAAACAAACAATTAATTTTATTTTTTTTCCAAAAAATTAGGTAAAAAAATAAATAAAAATCTATCTTTTGACACACTTGACAACATTTTTTTGACAAACTTATAATGCAATAATCTAGATTTTGGTCTCACATACCAATCCCGACCATCAAGATTTCTCCAAATTTATTGTTCCTACTCGTAATCACTTAAAATGAACGTTTTTTAAGCAAAAAATATGCAAATTTCCTTGTTTTGACACCTTTTCGATTTTTTTGACACACTTCCGGTACAGTTATCGAACACATCGTCCTTTCGGCTCTTCCTATTAAGTAAACCTATTTTTAGAAAAAAAAATTTTTCAAATCCGTCCAGCGGTTTTCTAGATTTCGTCGGTTGTGACGGCCGGCCGGCCGGCCAGCCGGCCAACCGGCCGACAGACAGACATACATTTTTTTTTTTTTGCTTTTTTAGAATCAGGAGGTCCTAAAACGTCGAGAAATGTCAAAAAAAGTGGGGGTAAGAATTTCACTTTGAGCTCATGAATGTAATACTTAGGTCTTTCAGACCGAAGTAATATCAATACGTTGCCGAAAAATTATAATCCAAATCCAAAAATTTTGTTAAATTAAATAAAATCAAACTTTTTCAAAATGCCAAAAATATTCCAAAAATTAGAATGAAATCAAATATTTAAACTTTTTCTAAATTCCGATAATATTCCAAAAATTCTTAAAAATTCAAACTTTTCCATAATTCTAAAAATATTGCAAAAATTATTACAAAATCAAAAATTAAAACTTTTTTCAAAATTATAATAAAATCAAAAATTTAAAATTTTTCAAAATTCTAAAAATATTCCAAAAATTCTTACAAAATCAAAATATTTTTTTTTTTTTTTTTTTTTAATAAAATGTGATGTGTAGTAGGCATTACAATATGTGTCACAACAACACATAAAAACCTTTTAAGACCAAGGTCCCACAACAACATGCGTTCTAAGGATGTTAATGGACGCAAATCTGATTTTTTGGTTTTTTTTTTAATATTTTTTTGTTAACTAATGGATAACTAAACCATAAATCCTATCACATATAAAATATGACATAGGCCAATATTTCGTGATAGGATAGGGAAAATAAAAATAAAAAAAAGAGATAAAAAGCAAATTTGTTTTACAAATTTGCAGGAACAAAACTAAAATTGGTTTGCCAATAGTCCAGCCAATAGCATAATCCCTGATTATGGGACGCAGTATATTTTTCAATGATTAAAGCTAAGTTTCATCGAGCAAGCTACAGCGTTCCAGCATCAAGGAATATTCATTAGCTAAGATTGAGAGTGCTACCGTTGACTGAATACAGTTCATCCGCCAGCACCCCTAAGATATCACCTTGGCTAGTGATATCTCACTGCTATTGCCAGTGGTATGTGATGTCTCACGTTAACTCATATGCCAATAGCAGGGACTGGAGTACGCGGGGTTGTCACACCCGTGGATCAAAAAAATAGAAAAAAATTAACAAATTAATAAAAACTGATCCCTCCATGCGCGATTCAAAATTCTAAATATATATCTATATAAAATTCAAAAATTCTATTTTTTTTCCAAATTCTAAAAATATTGCAAAAATTATAACAAAATCAAAAATTGAAACCTTTTTCAAAATGCCAAAAATATTCCAAAAATTAGAATGAAATCAAATATTGAAACTTTTTCTAAATTCCAATAATAATCCAAAAATTCTTAAAAATGCAAACTTTTTCCAAAATTCTAAAAATATTGCAAAAATTATTACAAAATCAAAAGTTGAAAATTTTTTCAAAATTCCAAAAATTATAATAAAATCAAAAATTAAAAATTTTTCAAAATTCTTAAAATATTCCAAAAATTCTTACGAAATCAAAAATTAAAACTTTTTCAGAAATTCTAAAAATAATGCAAAAATTATTACAAAATCAAAAATACAAACTTTTTCAAAATTCCAAAAATATTTCAAAAACTATAACAAATTCAAAAATTTCCATGTCCAATTTCATTTTCAATCATCATAAATTTCGATAGAAATTGGCGAGTTTTTAATACAACAAAAAAATTACTCAAAAAAAAAAACTCAATTTAAAATTTTGACGAGCCCTTATCTTACAGCTAAACATGAAAAAATCCAATTTCGAATTCCTTTATTTCACCATTGTAATAATATTATAGTCATTATATGGCTCAAAGCATATAAATATTCTTTAAATCTGAAATGGTAACATATTTTAAAACTAAAAAACTGAAAAAAACAACGAAAAACAGAAATAATTTAATATTTATGAAATGAGATTTTATTTTCACTTAAAAATTGGTCGTAACTACGACGGTAATTTTTAATAGAGATGGCACTGATTTCCTTTTTTCGAAATACATTCCTACTTTCCGAAACTACCTTACCTACTTTCCTATTTGAAAATTTTGACAGATAATTTGTATTTTGAAAACATTCATAAATATTATTTCTTCCAAATCAAGGTTGCTTTTGTTATTTTTAATATAATTATTATCTTAAATTACTACAGTTAACTGAAAAGAAAAAGTTAAGTTAAACTTAAATGATTAATAATTATTAATTATTAAACTTATTTGATTAATAATTGTTATATACTATCAAGTATGTGTGGAATTATGTTTTATTTTCTAGTTTGTAACAAGTGCGACATATTTCTTCAAATTAATAGTGAATCAGCAAACTCTAATAAGCTACCATCTGTTAAAAATTATATTCTGTGACTGGAATTCCAACTTTAGCTTTGTTAGAGCGTTTGCTTAAGTTTTGTTTATTTATAAGATCAGTAGATCTATAATATCACGGTCTGTACAACATCTACTCTCCGAAACACACATACTAGATATTAGATAACAATAATTGATCAAATAAGTTTCTAATTGTGTAACTTGTTAATTATATTTAATTTAACTTTTTCTTTTTAGTTATTTTAATTATGACCGTTTTGGTGGTCAAAAATTTATGAGTGAAACTCATATGATGGTATCGAACCCAGATCAGTGGATAGAACCAATGGCCGATGCTGGTGATGATCAATATACCTTTCATGTTGAACCGGTTTAAACAATTGTTGCAGAAGTTTCAAGGAAAGTTAAAGACGCTGGACTGAAGGTTTTAGCTTTAAAACCATGCACTCCGGTTGAGCTTGTGAAAGAGTACATTCCCTTAGCTGATATGATTTTAATTATGACCGTTAAACCCGGTTTCGGGGGTCAAAATTTATGAGTGATATTATGCCAAAAGTGGAATGGCCACGTTAAAATTACCCCAACATCAGATATAGAGGTTGATGGAGGAGTTGGACCAGAAACAGTTAATGAGTGTGCTAAAGCTAGAGCAAATATGATTGTTGCTGGTACAGCAATTATTCGGGCTACTAATTAAAAAGATGTAATATCGCTTTTAAAAACTCTTCAGTAGTTTACACTGGTAGTCTCATAAATATGTTGTAATATCGCTTTTAAAAACTCTTCAGTAGTTTACACTGGTAGTCTCATAAATATGTTATTGTTCCTAATTTTAAGATGATTTGTTAACTTGGGCTGGATATGGATTTAGATATGGATATGGATGTGGATATGGATATGGATATTGATATAGGTATGAATATGGATATGTATATGAATATGGATGTGGATATGGATATAGATAAAGATATGGATATGGATGAGGATATGGATTGGACTTCGTATGGATATGACATGGACATGAATTGGATATGGATTGGATATGTATTTAATACAGATTGGATATTGATTTGATATGGGTTGAATATGGGATTGTATATGAATTGGATATGGATTGGCTATGGATTGGGTATGAATTGGATATGGATTGGATATTAATTGAGTATGGATTGGAGATGTATTGGATATGGATTGGATATGGATTGGATATGGATTAGATTGGATTGAATATGGAATGGATATGTATTGGATATGGATTGGATATGAATTGGATATGGATTAGATATGGATTGGATATAGATTAGGTATGAATTGGATATGGATTGGATATGGATTGGATATGGATTGGATATTGATTGGATATGGATTGGATATGAATTGAATATGGATTGGATATGGATTGGATATGGATTGGATATGGATTGGATATGGATTGGATATGGATTGGATATGGATTGGATATGGATTGGATATGGATTGGATATGGATTGGATATGGATTGGATATGGATTGGATATGGATTGGATATGGATTGGATATGGATTAGATATGGAATGGATGTGGATTGGATAATAGTTGAAAAGGGATCAGTAATGGATTAAAAATTGGATATTGATGTTATATTTTTTTTATATAGACCAACAAAAAGAAATGATATCAACGGAAAAAACATTAAAAATGTAAATTCAGCAGTTTTTTTAAGATGTTTAATACACAATGTACGAAAACAAAACAAACAAAAAGAAATGATATCTTAGCGGAAAAAAACATCAAAAATGTAAATACAGCAGTTTTTTAGAGAGATTAGGTACACAACGTAAAAAAACAAATAAAAAGCAATGATATCTTATCACACGCACATTTCAGCGGTAAGAACGTCAAAGCAACCAAATCAGGAGTTTGTTTTTAGGGTTTAATACACAACATAAAAGTACCAAACCAAAGAAATGATACATTTTGATAAGCAAATTGGATACTGCGACAGTAAAAACATTTCATGTAACTATTCAAGCTAAAATTTTCAATAAACATACCAAGCTACAAAAATGTATGTACATTTTATGAACTAAAACTTAAAAATAAAAAATATGTAAGGGATCTCTTGTCATTAAACGCCCAAAATTAGGGCTTTCAAAAATAAAATACTGTGTGCCTTCAAAGAGTTTTCGCGTTTGGCTTGTACTTCTCTCGTTTCAGATTAACTTTCGAATAATGCATTGTACATTTAGAATTCGAAGAAAAATAAATTTATACTTTGTAAACTTAATTGTGTCGACCATCGGGACTATTTATTTATATATTTTTTATTTTTAAGTTTTAGTTCATAAAATGTACATACATTTTTGTAGCTTGGTATGTTTATTGAAAATTTTAGCTTGAATAGTTACATGAAATGTTTTTACTGTCGCAGTATCCAATTTGCTTATCAAAATGTATCATTTCTTTGGTTTGGTACTTTTATGTTGTTTATATTTACGTCATAAAAACAGCTACATTTTTTTCCAAAAAATTGGCTAAAAAATAAATGAAATTATTTTTTGACACACTTGACATTATTTTTTGACAAACTTATAATGCCATAATTCTCAATAATAATAATAAATTTCATTTCAAACAATTTTATTTTTTCCAAAAAATTGGGTAAAAATAAAAAAAAATCTCTCTTTTGACACACTTGACAACATTTTTTTGACAAACTTATAATGCCATAATTCTCAATAATAATAATAAAACTCATTTCAAACAAACAATAATTTTATTTTTTTTCCAAAAAATTAGGTAAAAAAATAAATAAAAATCTTTCTTTTGACACACTTGACAACATTTTTTTGACAAACTTATAATGCAATAATCTAGATTTTGGTCTCACATACCAATCCCGACCATCACGATTTCTCCAAATTCAATGTTTCTACTCGTAATCACTTAAAATGAACGTTTTTTAACCAAAAAATATGCAAATTTCCTTGTTTTGACACACTTGACGATTTTTTTGACACACTTCCGGTACAGTTATCAAACACATCGTCCTTTCGGCTCTTCCCATTGAGTAAACCTATTTTTAGAAAAAAAAAATTTTGAAATCCGTTCAGCGGTTTTCTAGATTTCGTCGGTTGTGACGGACGGCCGGCAGACAGACACACATTTTTTTTTTTTTGCTTTTTTAGAATCAGTAGGTCCTAAAACGTCGAGAAATGCCAAAAAAAGTGGGGGTAAGAATTTCACTTTGAGCTCATGAATGTAACACTTAGGTCTTTCAGACCGAAGTAAATACATTTTACAGTTTAAATTAAACGATATTCCAATTTAATTTTCATTTAGTTTAATAAGTCAAACACACAATAGATATTTGTTTAACTAGGCAGCAAAGTAGTAGATTGACTGCCGCGGCTGATAGTTCATAGCCGAGCGAGCGAGGCTAGGAATTCAGCCAAGGCAGTCAATCTACCTTGCTGCCGAGTTGAACATATAATTTTTTCTCCGATTAATTACAGTGATATGTAATTTAATAATTATTACTTTAAAAATAAAGCAAAATTTTCAAAATGAAAAAAAAAAATCGATTAAAAAACATTTTTTTTTAATCGCAATATCTGTTTATTTCTATGAAGTCTAATTATTTTGCTGCCTAGGCAGCAAAGTGCTTGCTTTGCTGCCTAGGCAGGAAAAGTGCCACTTTGCTGACTGAAATAAGTCTGCAAAATTTATATTTGCTGTTTATCGGAGAAAAAATATTTTCTTTAAAAAAAATCTAATAAAAAATAATGTTATTATTCGGATAAATTCGTTTTAAAAATTACGTCGGCTTAATATTTTAGGAAATAATTCGAGTTCGTTTTAGAGCAAAATGCTGAAAGAAAGCTCTACAATGATTGGTTCAAACGTTTTCATTTAATTGCTATAGAGAGTTATGCGCTTCATAATGGAATCCGGAATAATTCTTATAGAGATAAAAAAACAATAAAGTTGCTCTATAAACCGCCACTTTTTGCTTTTACTAAGCTCTATAAGAGTTCTAAGAGCGCTTCTAGAGCAAACATTAAAGCACGTAGCTTTATAAATCAGCTCTAAGAGCGCTCTTAAAGCATATTTAGAGCAAAATTGTTACTTGGGTGTATATATATATATATATATATATATATATATATATATATATATATATATATATATATATATATATATATATATATATATATATATATATATATATATATATATATATATATATATATATATATATATATATATATATATATATGGGACAAAACGCGTCAAACGGATCACCTGCGCCCTCAAAATTCAGCTTGAACGATCAGGACGTTTGAGGGCTTAAATTAAAGCTTAAACAGTATTCTTTGTCTTGCCGTGTGCACTTTTTGAAAAATCTAAAATGGTAGATCAATATGGTGTGCATAAAGACACTGAAAAAAGTTCAAAAAAGTACAAAAAAATGTTTTTTTGCCGGAAGTGAAAAACCGGAAGTTGGGATGCAGAACTGTTGTCAACCGTACTAAATGCTTATGTACCAAGTTTCATCCAATTCAATTATCAAGTACAGATGTTATTGAGCTTTCAAAAAAACAGGTGCTCGGGGGACCCCCTACCACCTTGTTCACTATCGCTCAAAAATCAATCAGTTACTTGCCATACATATGTGCATCTTTTTCCAAAGTGTCATGAAAATTCATTCACGAACAGTGAAAAAATATTTTCAAGTGTGTCAAAAGAATGATTTTCATTTTTTTAATCATTTTTTTGGCAAAAAATGAAATTAATTGTTTGTATGACATGAAATTTAATCGAACATGAAATTGGACATGAAAATGTTTGATTTTGTTATATTTTCTGGAATATTTTTAGAATTTTGAAAAAAAAGTTTAAATGTTTGATTTTATTATATTTTTGGATTTCTTAAAGAAATCTGAATTTTTGATTCGCTAAATGGAGAGGTTTTTGAGTAGCTTGCTGAGTATCCCTCCTAAAGAGCATGACTAGTGTATGGACGGCCCCCAACTAAAAATTACGGTATAGAATTATTACTCAATGTGTTTCTCAATGTTTGATATAAACAATTTTACTTGTAGTTGATCATTACTTCACCACAATTTTAAATTGTGTGAAGTATGCAATCTATCGAGAAAAAAAAATTACGTACCTCAAATTTTGTTTTTTCTTTTGTTTTGGACCATCCTTTATCTAAATAGCCAATAAAAATTTTGGTGTACGTCTGTGTGTGTGGGTGTGTGACCTTTCTGCATACGATCTTGATGAAACTTTGGCAAATGATATAGGTTTACTTGAAAATGGTAGATCTGCATTCATTTCAAATTTGGACAAAATGGCGGGTGATCTCCCGAACACCTCTAAGTTTAAATCTTGAATAATTTCCAATCCCAATTTCCAGTTTCCAATATTTCTGCATACCAACTTCCGGTTTGTCACTTTCGGTTAAAATTTTTTTTTTTCAGTTGTTTATCCCTACTGTAGCCTACAATTACCGATCGATTGATAAAAGCTTTCAAGTAACATGAGAAAGTTTTTATCAGCTTTTGGAGTACATTGGATAAAGGGTTTGAGGGTCCATCATACAACAGGTGGTTTTTTCCACTATGTTTCTTATGTTTGTTGGGAGCATACAACATTCGTTCGTGAATGAATTTTGATGACACTTTGGAAAAAGATGCACATATGTATGACAAGTAACTGATTGATTTTTGAGCGATAGTGAACAAAGTGGTGGGGGGTCCCCCGAGCACCTGTTTTTTGAAAGCTCAATAACATCTGTATCTGATAATCGAATTGGATGAAACTTGGTACAGTTCACAACAGTTCTGCATCCCAACTTCCGGTTTTTCACTACCTGTAAAAAAAATTTGTTTGTACTTTTTTGAGCTTGTTTCAGTGTTTTTATGCACACCATATTGATCCACCATTTTAGATTTTTCAAAAAGCGCACACGGCAAGACAAAGTATACTGTTTAAGCAGTATACTGTTCTAGATAAATCCGATCAATGTAGTTTAAGGCGGCGCGACGGCGGTTTAAAGTTTAAAAATCTCATATTTTTCACGCTTTACAACCCTTATATCGCGTTTAGCAACCCTAGATTAAAAAATTACTTAGTTACCTTAGTTCAAGAGCTTTTCAAAAATGCACAAGAACATTAAAATCGCACAGCAAATAACGAAGTTATGGAAAATAAAAGCATCGGTCTGACGTCTCACTTTTTTTTTTTTTTTTGTTTCTAAATAAAAAGTGTTGTGTTATAGGGTTTAGAATATGTGTCACAACACATAAATACATTATTTTTTTGACTAACTTATAATTCTCAATAATAATAATAAAATTTCATGTCAAACAAATAATTAATTTTATTTTTATCCAAAAACTTGGGTAAAAAAATAAATAAAAATCTTCTTTTGACACACTTGACAACATTTTTTGGACAAACTTGTAATGCAATAATCTAGTTTTTGATCTCACATACCAATCCCGATCATCCAGGTTTCTCCACATGTCCTTGTTCCTACTCATTATCACTTAAAACGAACGTTTTTTAAGCAAAAAATAAGCATATTTCCTTGTTTTGACACACTTGATGATATTTTTGACACACTTTCGGTACAGTTATCGAACACATCATCCTTTCGGCTTTTACCATTGAGTGTACCTATTTTTAAAAACCAAAATTTTTAAAATCCCTCCAGCCGTTTTCTAGATTTCGTCGGTTGTGACGGCCGGACTGTCGGCCGGCCCGCAGACAGACATGCATTTTTTTTGCTCTTTTAGAAACAGTAGGTCCTAAAACGTTGAGAAATGCCAAAAAAGTGGGGGTAATAATTTTACTTTTATCTCATGAGTGTAATACTTAAGACCGAAATATTTTGCAGTCTAGGATAAAATAGCATCTTGTATTCGCATAGGATGATGGCAATTCTTCTAGATTCTACTAATCCACTAATTGTCACCGGCTGTTTTACTTCTTCTTCTTCTTCTTATTTCTTCTAGAAGTGTCAAATAATTGTATAAATGAAATGTAGAAAATAAATTGTTTTTTTTGTTGTAAATGTCCATGTGAGACATCAGAACGATGCTTTTATTTTCCATAACTTTGTTATTTGCTGTCTGATTTTAATGTTTTTGTGCATTTTAGAAAGCTATTGAACTAGAAATTTTTAATCTTGGTTCTAGGGTTGCTAAACGCGATATAAGGGTTGTGAAGCGTGAAAAAGTGGAAAAAAATGAGATTTTTCAACTTTAATCCGCCGTCGCGCCGCCTTCGGATTTCTCCAGAACATTTGTTTTTCTTTTGTTAAAAGGAATAAATTTTTGCCCTGAGACCTAAAAAATTCTATAAAAAAAAATTAAGAGCCAGTCTAATATATATATATATATATATATATATATATATATATATATATATATATATATATATATATATATATATATATATATATATATATATATATATATATATATATATATATATATATATATATATATTTTTTTTTTTTTTGTTTTTCCGTCTCCGCTTATCATATAAAGTCGTTTAGCACCAAAATTTTTCCGAAATTCCGAGATGACGCACATTACAATTTTTATATGAAATCTACCTAAAAATATAAAACAAAATTTAAAATATTATCATAGCTAAATTTAAATAAATTAAATACAAAATAATTATAATTAAACAAACATGTGCAATGAAAAAGATTTAAAACATATACCACCTTAATCACTATTATCATAGACTTTCAGCCGAGTGAGAAGTGCATAACTAAACTACAGATGATTTTTTTTTACCATATATTATGTATTATTTCTAAAATGGATATTATGTATTAGAGAATTTTAAACAAATGAAATTTTATCTAATGAAATGGGACTTATATCAGGATAAATAAAGCAGACCCTAATAGGGAAATTATTTATAATTTCTGATAGAGTCTGATGTGAATACTCTATTAGCGATTGCCTTATTATACCCTGATTCGACCCAAATCATAATAGGTAATTGAATTCTATAACTAAAACAAATTATAAAAGTTGCAAATCTGTTAAAACTCTCAAATAAGGAAAACTACATCAGGGGATACAATTAAATAGGGCAACCCCACATATTTCGTATGACGCCCTGACCAGATTGGCAAATTTGGAATCAAATACGAAAAATCAAGTCAGGCCCGGATATATTGAAATGAGGTTAACCTTAAATGGCTAGTCTAAATCAGGCCCGGAACACGTACACGTTATATTGCCTTAATAGGGCACTGATCACGCCCTGACTGTATTAGGACTTTCGATAACTAATTTCTGCTCGGGCCCAAATTAGGTTGTAGTGAACGAATTTTTGTTTTTAGAGTGACATCATAATGAATTAAATATTTAAATCGTATTAAAGAAAAACAAAAATATCACATCATAACTCTAATGACTAAAACAATTAAAGTTATTAAGTTAAACAACTACTTAAAATTTTGATGAAATTTTAAATCGTTTATTGTACTTTAGGTCATTCAATTTAGGTCAATTGATTGATAAAAGGTGATCCGATTATATTTAATCATCATCGCGATTTAATAAATAAAGAGTGAATGTTTGTAATTAATGCTATACTTAAAAGGTCAATGGAGTGAATGAAAACAATGTGTACTTTTAACCGCTTTCTTTTAAAATTTCTATAAATATAAATCAGATAAAATGTTATTCACACTCTTGGTCATATCTGTAAATAATCTTGTTTTTTATAATACAATTAAGTAGCAATCCACTAAAAAAGTTCGGCTATCGTTTTTTATTTATGAACTTTTTTTATTAAGAAACAAATAATCTACAAATAGGTATTGTTCGAAGAAGAAGAAGAAGTAGTAAATGAAGTAGTAAATTGTTAAAAGAAGTAGTAAATTCTTTATAATATGTACATGTAATTTATAAATTAATTATTAATTCTGTTACATATTCTTATTTTTGCATCACAACCTTCGCCCCTGATAACATAGAACGCTATTTAGAAATTGTTGGGTTGTAGAATGAGATAATAGGTTTTTGTATTACCTTTTCATAGATGGCAGAAATGATCGTTTTTTTTTTATAAATAAAGTTTGTTTAAAATATAGTGTATTGCAAAAATAAATGTGAAGAGAAAAATGTATGGTGGATAACTATTTAAAAACCAATAAAAACATCATGACTACAAATAACGTTTTAATATTTTATTCAGTTATAAGTAACGTTTTACTTTATACAATTTTCATAAATAAAACTAAAAATAAAACTTTCAGAAAATGATTCCAAAGTGTTTATGTGTGATTTACATTTTTGATGCGATAGTTTTAATGATGCCGTTTACTTAATTTTGATTCTATATTCCATTGTTTCTACGTTTGAGTTGCGGAATTTTTATATTTTGAAAGTAGCTCGGCCTATTTTGTTGGGATGATGGTTTGTAAAATGTAAGACCATGTCCAGAGACACAACACTTTAGTTGCTTAGTATATCAGTTAGTATAGCAAATCGATATAATAATAGCGATCCGAAAGTTGAAACGAAAGGAAAATTAAACACACACACTTAGTAAGTAACTATACACGCCAGGTTTTATAGTCCGATGTAAATCAAGAAGAAATAAAATAGATGCCGGCAACAGTATTTATTTATTTATTTTATATATATTCGGCAATACTTCTCAAATCGATTTTCAGTTTATACATCGATTTAAGGTACATTTTCCTCACCCTTTCTTCATTTTCCAACACTTCTTTAAGGGTCTTACAACTACGTATCGTATGAACTTATGAGAATAATAGAATCACCAGTATCCAACAACCGTAAAATACCCTAGACATATCTTTCACTTGAATAGTTTTAATTCTATTGGTGTCTGTTTTAATATTTTCTTCATACGATAAGGTTGTTCATTGATTGAGTTTATATTTTGTTTTTTAAATTAACTGTATTAAATAAAATAAAATAATAATAGTTTAGTTTTGTATTAGTATATAATATTTGTAATAGTTTGAAGTGATTATTGTTGTTATGTTTTTTTAAAACGGCTATATTTTTTTTTAAACGGTTTAAATATTTTTCAGTATATTTCAGTTTAAATATATTTCAACATAGACAATAAACTGGATACATTCAAAAATATATAACAAAACTTCTGAACAAAATTCAATTTAATTTTTTTTAAACAACAAAAAAAACAAGTATTTTATAGTATATTTTTTAACAATGTTGAAAACAACATATTTTGGATCGAGTAGAAGACCGTACTTTTTCTACTGCCTTTTAAAAACTATTATTAATTATTAAATATTTTCATATATAATTACGGGTTTATTTATGACATAGAAATTGGATAATTTATTCATATTGAGTCATCTTTTTTTAAATACCATAAATTTTAATATTCAGTTAAAGATTTTAAAATGTAAGAGTTATGTTTTAAAGTGTGAATTGTATACACTGTTTTAAATTGTAACATGCACTGTTACAATTTAAAATCTATAACTGTATATATAAATTTCTGCTATTTAAAAAAAGAATGGATAAATCATTATGGATAAACCATTTAATTTCTATGTCATAAATAAACCCGTCTTTACTAAATTAGTGTTAGCGCTTAGCGGTTAAAACAATTCTATATATACCTTGGTTGAGAAGGCAAATATAGACCGCGAACAATATATCCCTCGGCGCTCGCGACTCAGGATATAAAAGTTCTCGGTCAATAATAGCTCACTTCTCAACCTTGTTATATAATGTACTATTTTTAAAATCTTATTACTTCTTCAATTTACTCGAAACCCATAGATCAGACTTCGGAACGATCAATATATCTGAAAAAATAAAAGCGAACATGTTTAAATTAAAGGTTTGTCTAAGCTCCTGCCAATCTGCCGCTTTATAATCCCAAACAAGACTAGGATTAGTTTTAAACTGTAAATTTAAATGTGTGGAAATAAAATTATGATCTGACCCACCTACAAATTCTGATACTTTTAATTGTACCAACGAAAGATCATTTGTCAAAAACAAATAAAGCAATTCGCAACTTTCACCGGGTATGTCAGGAACTCTGGTATTTATACTCTGGAAATTTATACTATACTATTATTATTTTGCTTTTATGTTTTTTTCACTCAGATAATATTCCAACCATATTATCTGAGTGAAAAAAATATAAAAACAAAATAATATTAATATAGTATAAATTTTGTTTGACTATAATATTTTAGTATAAAATTCGTTCCCTTCTCAATAATGAAATCCCAATATTTGTTTTCCAAGGCAGCCAAACTGGCCCTTAGAAAACGTAGATTATTTAATATTTATATTCATAACAAAACTCCCTTAAATCGTTTCCGATATCTAAAGGCCAATAAAATATCAAACCAGATAATCGAAAACGAAAAAACAGAAATTGACAGCGCGAAAGCGGCAAAACTTTCAATGATGTGCCTTTCTGACAAAAGTTTTTACAGTGTCATTAATTCTTTAAAGTCATTCTATAAAGTTCAAAATTTTCTATTTATCCTATTATTGACGGTGATTTATTCGTCACTGACACAGCCAAAAAAGCCACATTGTTATGGGAATGCTTTCCTTTGAACCTGACCGTTTTGGCAACACCTAAAGAAATATCCCAAAGCCAGTCTTGATCAATAAAATCAATTTATTTTATTATTTTTATTATTTCACTCGAAAAACTTAGTAGATATAAAATTGCAAATAATAAATATACTTAGGAACACAGATTTAATATCTAATAAATATGTGTATTAAAATAATAACGCAATAATCTCAATTAATTATTTACCATTTAATAACGAGATACGTCATTGTGCCTTAGTAAAATAGTGAGATACGTCTATTTTGCCTTAGTATAGTCCTAACTTTCTAAGTTACGACTGAAATAGCTTAGTAATTGATAGATACGACAAATTAATGTAGTAATTGATAATCGTAAAGAAGGTACGGCATATTTAATAGAGTAATTTTTGAATGAAAAAATAAATTAAATGTTTTAATTATTAATAATAATATAATAATAAATCAATTAATATAATTTAATTATATGATAAAAATATCCATCAACTGTTACTATATCATCTTAGATTCATCTCATTTTTGACAAAAATCCAAGTTACCACTTCTGTGCTTAGCACGGCAGTGTAGTGACCGAATTTTTTCTTTCAGTGTTGAGATAACTCACTGTCATACTGATAAAATGCAGAGAGATTTCTTTGTCCATACAAATGGAATGTTTTACCCGAGTCAATAGTCTCGTAGGCGTTCAATCCACAAAAGTTTCAAAAAAACCATCGTCAACACCTCAAACGCATGTTGTTGAAAGACTTAGGTTTTAAAAGGTATCTATGTGTTGTTGTGACACATATTGTAATTCCTATAACACAACACTTTTTATTTAAAAAACAATCTTTGGAAACCTTTGTTTTTTTCGTTGTTTGATAATTTTTGATTATAAATTATGTGGTATTGTATGTGTGACGTAGTGAGAACGTTAATTAACTCTTTGGTGGATTTAATATGTTATTAAAAGTAGTTTTAACCAACTTAAATAAAACTGTTCCGAAATTGCATTGATAAAGTTGTTTCGGATAATGTATTTAATTTGGTTTGATAATTTTTTTGAATTATTCTGTTGCTATTTAAATTTTTTATTTAAACTAATCTGACACATCTAATTTCTTTTGTACACAAAACTGTCTGACCCCGAAATCTACCTATTTTTCGCGGATATATATACCTGCCGCTGAACTTTTTTTCTTCTGCTCTGTTTTAAATATGTAGTTTATGTAGTTTAGTCATACTCCAGTTACATAACATAACGCTAGATAATTAGAAAACAAAATGCTATATAAAATCATATTAACATTGGCCTAATAACTTGAGAAATTGTTGACAAGACAAGACACAAGAATTTAATTTGTTATAGTTAAAATGATAGTTTCAAGCTAAAGCCAAACTTGGCGCGGGTTTCTTACAGCCTTTTGGTTGTTTAAATATTACAGTTTATTTTTTATATTGTTTTATGTAGAGACCAATTGAAAAAATCATTAGTGGAAGTTTGCATAAAACAACATAAATTGTTATCGTTTTGTTTTCGGAGTTCGGTAAAATCATTGGGTCGTATGCATAAAACCTACCTAGTAGGGCTTGTAAACCGGATAAAACCGAAACCGGTTACCCGGGTTTTTTGTTAATTCTTACAAAACCGACAAAAACCGGGGTTTGTCGTGAAAACCGGGTTTTTCTGTAAATTTAGTAAATTTATAGAAAGTAAATTTATTTTTTCGTATTCTGGATGCAGTAGAATATATGTAGAATGTAGATACATTAATTAAAATTTGTATAGAAATGGATCTCATTGCTGCATAGAAATATTCGTAATTTACAGTATAGTTATTAACATCGAATACGTTATCCATAATGTGGAAGACTTTATTATCTTCGCCTGCGGATTTACCCGTCATAACTTTATTTTGGTTGTTTATATATTAAATTCTTAGGTATGATATACTCAAAAAAGTATTCGAACATAACATTTTCATCAACGATTTGAACTTTTTCTCCAGCATTCAATTAGAAGAAATTTTTGTAGGTTTTATGGCTTTTTTCGTTATAATTAAAATACTTATTTCGTGACTTAAGCGTTTTTTTGACTTAAACGAGTTAAGCGTTTTTCTTAATTTTCAGCGAAGGTATAAATAAATCCTTGATTTTAAACTTTTAGTTTCAGATTAATCAGATTTCACTTTAAGAAACTGTGTTAATTAATTCCAATGAAGGATGTGAACAAATTTTTGTATGTAATTCGTTAGAAAACAGATTTTTCCGTACTAGATGCATTTCAAATCATCGCACCACATTCAGAAAAATCTTTCTTTTCTAAACGCACCAATAACATTCTCCTGTTTTTCAGTACTAAATATTCTAAATATTGTCTTATATTAATTTATTGTTTATCGACAACAGTTTTTAAAAATTACAGAAAATTTTTAAAAAAAATTTTCTTTTGCTGGCGACCATAACATAAATATTGATAATAGGATTGATAATATTAGGTACAATTTAGACGGTGAAAATACTAACGAAATACTTCAAAAATTTTGAAAGACTGTGAAATTTTTCCGACAATCTCCAGTAAAAAATATTCTATTGCAGCGATATGTTGGAAAAAATGCTGGAAAAAAACTTAAACTTATATTAGCTGCGTTTTTTTCATTTGGGTCAGGGTCAAGGTCTAGATCAACTCTATTTTTTACATGTAAAAACAACAACAACATAACCCAAATATTTATCTGGGTCTAGATCAATGATCTAAAATATTTTGGTTACATAAAATTGCAAGAGATGGCGAAACGTAGGTTTTGATCTTATAAGGTTGGTATGGTCATTTTAAAACTTAAAAATGTCAAAGAAAATTTATTCAAAATAAAAAAACTGTCAAAGATACTTTGTTAAATTTTTTTAAAATCAATTTTAATATGATTTGTTTTCAACATGATTTCAATAAATTTGCTTAAAATTAATTTTAAAGCAATATCTACGATATAAAATCCATATTTTTTAAAGAATTGATGTTACAATATTTTATTAATTATTAATTATTTTATTTCACGCCATTTGAACATTGCCATATGTAAAAAAATGTATTAATGTTTCTGATTAAATTTTTTTGAATTTTTTTTATATGAAGTTTTATTTTTCAAGAGACGTTAAATATTTTTTGAATTTTTTTTACATTGAGTTTTAATTTCAAAATGGCGCTACAAGTTCACAATTTTTTTTCTTCTCAGCTCAGTGCTGCCAACAATTTAAAATTTAATATTTTTTTTCTTTTCGTGACCCACATCGTTTTTTTCAAACCTTGACCCTGACCCAAATGAAAAAAACGCAGCTATTGGTACTGCAAAACAAGATGAAACTCACTTATGCCTATGATGGAGAGGTTAGTACAACTAAAAGATTGCATAAAAAGCGCAGTGAAAGAAATCGGACGTTAAGATTTATATAATGAAAGCAACTTTAATGTTTTGGTAGATTTAATAGAAATATTAAAGCTGACAGAATTGGCGGTAAAAGAACTGAGTAAAAACGCCACAACCCTACTCTCTGCAGAAGGAGTGCTTGCAATTTTGTTTAATAAAACTTTAAAAATATATTAAAAGTCGTCCTCAAGATAGTTTAATTTTAAAACAATCAAAAAACCGGGTAATACCCGGTTTTTAATTTTTTTAAAAACCGAAACCCGGTTTTTTAAATTAACTGGGTTCTTACATGCCCTACTACCTAGTAATTAGGTTTTTTAAGTTTTTGCTAGTTTTATACATTCCACAATGGCTAAGGCGAAAAAATTAGCCAAATTAAATGAAAAACAAAGAAAAAAATAACTAATGATTTTACCGGCCACCGAAAACAAACAAAATAAGTATGTAGAATTTTTTTGCCAGCGAACACGAAATTTGTTTGTTATGCGCATATTGTTTGCACATGCGCATATTGTTTGCACATTCAGTGTCTCGATTAAAATATTTAAAAAAACTATTGGGGTTCCATTGAAATGGACAAACAAACGCATAAAATTTATAAATTACTATTGAAATTCAACCAATTATAATAGGAAACTAAAAACTAGTAAAAATATTAATGATTTTGTTAGTAGTATAACTAAATTTTGATAATTAAAAATAATTATAATAAAAATAACGACGTCTATCTAAACAAATATCACAACAAACAAATGGTACGAACTAGAAGTTGAAATTTAACTATTATAATTGTTTTGAAAAGAAATTTATCCAAGAATAAATAATACATCTCCGTTTTAGTTTTTGTTTCATCTTTTATCTCTTGTTGCGTCCTATCTGTCAAAAATTCGCTGGCAAAAAAAATCTACTATAGATTTTTTTATGAAATCTACCTAAAATGATTTAATTTTAAAGAACCTAAGCAACTATTTAAAACATTTATTCGGTTGTTGAATGAGATAACAATAGCCATACCTATTCATAGATAGGGTAATGATCATTTACGTGGAATTTGTTTCCTTGAAATTGAAATATGTACTATTGACGATTGGAATCTAAAAAATCGCGCTGCTGGTGGCAGGTTTTGTAACTAGTACTCCAATATAAGATGTTAATAGAAGTATATTTTTCTGTGTATTTGAGGGCAAAATTAAATTTCAATTAAAGTAAGTACAATATTTTTAATTTTATAACAATTTAAAAATACAATGACTTACTAAAAATAAACAATAAAACATTAAACTTTCGAAATGTTAAAGAGGGTTAGTGAAACTTATTGTTAAAATGAAGAATATGAGCCAACAAATTTAAACGATTTTATACATCACGTATTATTTTTTTCCCGATTATTTGATGGTGAGGTATATGATATATGATACTTGTTAGAATTAAATCACCACGCTGTATGGGCGTCATCAGCCATTGCTTCTTATTTTGGTGCTGATATAATTTAGTTCCTGTTTATTGCTTGAATATTTGAAAGGGGTGTTACATCAGTATAGGAGAAAATTATCATCACTGAGGCTGTTTTTTTAAAAAAAACATCCATCACCAAACTCAATTCTTAATTCATTCATACGACGTTCTATCGAGTCATCCATATTTAATATTGCATCCTTTGGTTTCTCCTTTTCATTTCCGTCGTTTTTATTAATATCAGACAGTACAACATCAGGGAAGGCATCTTCTAATAACAATTCCTCTAATTCTTTTTCCAGAATGGAATCATCAATTATATTAAATGTGTTACCACCGCCCAACGTTGATTGGATATCATCATGTACCTCATGGTTTTCTTGGACATTCGCCAATGCCTCATCAACGCTATCCAGCGTAATTCCCGAATCAGAAAGCAAATTTTTGATAGTTTTAGAACCAATTTTAAAAGCTTCCAACACTTTAGCATCACTCGTTGTATCTTGAATTCGAGATTGTAGTCTTTGTATTTGATCTAACGAAGATGAAACTTCGCCGAATTTCGTTTGCCATCTGTAATAAACCCTCATATTTTTATGTCTAACTCTTTTAATTCATTTTCAATTTTATCAATAAATGTTTTTCGATTTTTTCTAGATTATAAACAGAACGTTCAAGCTCATTGATTAGTGTGACTTTTTGTGCGGTGACACCGAATTTTATTATAATTTTTGAGTAATTATCCATCGTTTTCTAACTGTTGAATTGCTAACAAGCACCTTCATTTGTTAATGTAAACTCTAAATTGGAATTGGTAAGCTTTTCGATAGCATCGGCTACAAGGACATAACAGATTCGGTTAAATATTCCATCTCCCTTTTGATTCTTGTTGATTGATTCTACAAATAAGAAAAGAAATTAAACCTCGAGACAACAGAATCTTAACTAAAAAATCACCTTTAACATATTCTGTGAAATCATCTTTTGTTTGTATCATTAAATTTTTAAATTTATTGAGACTCTTTGAAATACTTTTTTATCAACGTATACTGTCGAATTTCCATGAAATCATTTTTTAATTTAACTTCTTTCTGAAACATATCCTCTAATACCGTTGGATTATTACGCTGAAATGCATTTTTCAATTCTTTTATATTTATATTGCTTTCCCCTTTATACAAACAATATTTTGTTATGGCATTTTTCCAAAATTTTAATTTAGAATCGTAATTAACAGGATTTAATGTTCGAACTCTGAATGGAGCTTCTTTTGTGAACTGGATTTCGTGTTGCCGTGATGGCTGTTTTAATATTCTTTTTATACACAATTCTGGTAGTTTTTCTGTAATTGTAACAAAACACCTGGAAAAACACAAGTTTTGTAAATGTATATTTCAATTAGATTTAGTTTAAATTTTTATTTTACCCCACAATGTAATATCCAAGTTCTTTTGTGAACTGGATTTTGTGTTGCCGTGATGGCTGTTTTAATATTCTTTTTATATACAATTCTGGTAGTTTTTCTGTAATTGTAACAAAACACCTGGAAAAACACAAGTTTTGTAAATGTATATTTCAATTAGATTTAGTTTAAATTTTTATTTTACCCCACAATGTAATATCCAAGTTCTTTTGTGAACTGGATTTTGTGTTGCCGTGATGGCTGTTTTAATATTCTTTTTATATACAATTCTGGTAGTTTTTCTGTAATTGTAACAAAACACCTGGAAAAATACAAGTTTTATAAATGTATATTTCAATTAGATTTAGTTTAAATTTTTATTTTACCCCACAATGTAATATCCAAGTTCTTTTGTGAACTGGATTTTGTGTTGCCGTGATGGCTGTTTTAATATTCTTTTTATATACAATTCTGGTAGTTTTTCTGTAATTGTAACAAAACACCTGGAAAAACACAAGTATTATAAATGAATATTTTATTTGGATTTAGATTAAATTATTATTATTCGGCTTGAAAACTTACTAATGTAAACACAAATTTTAGAATGTATACAAAAATGAACTAAATGTCAAAATTTATATTGGAGTACTAGTTCTGATTCTTACCACCAGAAGTTTCCTCCAATCGTCAATCCCAAAACCTCCGATATCATAGCCTATCACACCCTACTGATTCACGCCATTTGCAATAAACAATGAATATTGCCATATGCAAAAAATTGGATTAGTGTTTTTGATTAAATTTTTTTGAATTTTTTTTATATGGAGTTTTAGTGTTCCAGATGGCGTTATGGTCGTTGTGGTGATTTTTTGAATTTTTTATATTGAGTTTTAATTTCAAAATGGCGCTACAAGTTCACGATTTTTTTTGTGCTAAAAAATGAGTTAGGCTTCTATATATCGGAGGTTTTGACGGGGATATTACTTTTACTTAGGCGCCAAGAATTTTTTTTTTTATTGGATAGAGAATCACTCACTGAAGCGAATAAAACCAAAACGAGTTGTATCGGAGCCCTGGGGTCCAAGATACAGGCCTTTGAAAAAAGCAAAATCCATACAAAATTGCACTGGTTTTGACAAATTTTTTTTATTTTTTACTTATTTTTGCTTTATTTTCTATGTGCTTGTAGGTGACGTATCGTAGGTTATCAATTTGTAATTTTAATTGTAGGTTATCACTTGTAAATGATAGATATACCAATCCGTGGTGAATGATGCGATGTCGAAATTGCCTATTTGTGAAGGTTATTGAGTATATTAGACATGTCTCTACATAGTACATCACCATATTTATGACTGTTTGATGTTGTTGTTGTGTATGAAGCGGTAACAAGCGTCGTGGTTCTCAATATGCTTTCGTGTAATGTATGATTGTAGTAATCTGTGCGAATGTGTATTTAGTTGTTAATATTTCAGTTAATACTTGCCGTAGTAGTTTAATCTTTATTCTTTTGTTTCAGGTACTGGCTGCGTATGCTGTTGCTAATCTATCTAATGTTCCGGAATGTTTGGGCGTGGCGTCTCAGGTCACGTGAGATCACTTCAATAAAAAGTAAGGCTGCCATAATTTTGACATTTCAATCATAAAACATTTACATCGATACCATTTATAAATAAAGTTGGCTCGATTTGAATCTAAAAAATCACGCTACTGATGGCAGGTTTTGACAATAACGCGCGCATATAAGATTTTTACAGGAGGAGGTTTCTCTGTGTATTCGAGGTAAACAAATTAAACTTGAATTAAAGAAGTGTAATATTTTTAATTTTATAACAATTTAAATAACTCACTAAAAATGAGGAAGCAAGCATTAAACTTTGAAAATATTAAAGTTGATTAGTGAAATTTATGGTTAAAAATGCAAACGGGGCTCGAACCGAACTTCTAAATGCAGCCTTATTGCATGCTATCGGAATAGGTCCCCTTTCATCTTGCGAGATTCATGGAACAAGTTGTGCAAACAATATGTAATTTATATGAATTTATCTTTGTTTATACAGACTATTATTAAATTAAAACAGATATTTATCGTCACTAAATTTTGGCCGTGAAATATTAATAATTGGCCGGCGGATCAGTTTCATCTTTAATTTTGATAAGCCCAAATTGTATGCGCAAAATAAAGCTTTGCAGTTTTATTGCTACGTAATCTCAAAGTCTACGGCGTTTCGGTTGTTTTAAGTAAAATGTGGCACATGAACAAGAAATTTATCGTCGATATTTACAACAACATTATCTGTAATTCGAAAACTAAAAATAATTGTTATTGTTTTCACAATAATAAGATTGTTTTCACTTTTCTGTCGTGTTTAAGTTGTTTTTACTATAGTTAAATTAATATAATTGTATTAAGATTTAATACATAATTTTTGGTCTCAAATTCTCAGATAGCGTTTTAACCTTCACGTGAACAGTATCTACCCGGGTAGATATCACGATTTTTGTAATTCAATAACTTTAGATATTTAGATTTTTTTTTTCCTTTTTCTTATATAAAAATTTTTACTGGTCAATGTGAAAAACAAGTAACTTTATTTTTAAATATATGCTTTTATGGTATGCTTACACAAAAGTGAAATAAATACACATTTACGTGATTTATGTGATTATGATTTATGTAATATCTACCGGGGTAGATATTGTTCATATTAGTCGCTAAAAATTTCCGTTCACGTGAAGGTTAAATGTTTTAATGTTTAAATAAAAAGCTCTATTGCTTTATAACGATTTGAAAATTGAAGTTTAGGTAAAAAGCTCTATTTTTTCAAGACACAAACAACCAGAAATCTTTCGATTTCATTTCATTTGGCTCAATTCTCTCAGCATATTTTGAGCTTTAAAATATCAAGATAAATTGAAACAAATTCAATAACTTATCAGAATATGTTTAAAAATTGCGCATGTTCTTAAAAATTTGTTTTTGCAAATGTGAAAAAATTGTGTCATAAATAAATTGCAATTTGAATTGCCTGTCAATCCTTTATTTGTTCTACTGCACAACAGTACCAGAAAATTCAATTAATTTATATACGTTTTTGTCAATTAATTAGTATTTTGTAAAATAATAACCAGTTTCTTCAAAAATTAATCTATATTTTAAGGTAACAATAAACAAATCCATATTATAAAGTTAAACATTTCCCAAAAACCCAAGATACCACTAACATGATACTAGCACACTATTATCGCGATAGAATATATAGTTTTGTTATATATGTCATACAAATTATTTTTCTTCACGAGAGAAGAGAAAAACACTTTTCTTCAGAAAAGAAAAACATATCAAACTTTATTATCAATGATATGCATTCTGGAGCTGCTCAATAAATTACGTAATTTTAGTTTAATACAAATTGAATTCAAAATAGTTTATTTTTAGTGATATTTTGTCGTCATAATATAATGGAAATTTGTACATAACTATGAAAAATAATTTTTAAAATTTCAGTTCGGTTTCCTTTCACCGAATTTACTAATCCTAATAGTGTATTCTTTTCGGCTGTACCGAACAAGTTCCAACACCGAATTATCGAATTTTGTATTCTTTTGGAATGAATTTCAATACAAAAAAAATAATTCGGTGTTGGAACTGTACTGAGATTTGTTCGGTACAGCCGAAAGAATACACTATAAACTAACTTCAGTCAAACGTCAGCTGTGGTGTATAATTGACGTTTATTTTATATCTACAATATACCTGAAATTCTGACATTTTGGTTTAAAAACGATTAAATAGTTGTTTTGATTAATTTTGTAAATGTAATGTAAATTTTAATTGTATCGATTGTGCGAAAAAAGTGACAAAAGTTTCTTCTTTATAATAATCTTAAACTTTAATCATTCAACATAGTTGCGTGATCTGTGATTTTTAAAAGATAACTTAAGAACTATACAAATAAAAAAGTAATATTCAAAATTTTACTGCTTTTACAAATATGTTATAATATATAAGTTTTATTTTCGTTTATTTTAAGGATGTCTTTGCAAACGCCCGCACCTCAAAAATTTGCGTAAGTTTTATTTGTTTAATTGTGTTTATTTTAGACTTGTCCTTGGGTTTAATGTTTCAAGTTCAATCACGATGCTTTGTGTATGTGTTAAGTGTGAAATTTTAGATAAATTTATGTAACGTTAATTGAACCGCCTAAAACAAGTAATGTGTTTCAAAAATCTAGTGATTTTTTTATCTACAAAAAGTATTTTCTCTATTATTGAAGAGAAACGACAATAATTAAATTTTAGACATTTTTACACCGAACAAGTTATAACTTCTACAATCAGCTGATTCGAAATTCTTTCAAATATGAAGCTGGTGAGATGGGTTTTCGGTCGTTAAATTATTGTTATTTAGATCAATATTAATAGATAATTGGTGATATAAAATCCAAACGGCTTTGTAATAGACAACGAAATAAAAATGTTTATCGTATTAATAGGCAGTAACAGATCTATTTAATTAGGAAATCGGTCTCACAAATATTTAAATTGTTTAATGAGGAAGAGCGGATGTTTATGTGGGAAGAGCGCTTAATATATGGATCGATTAATCTCAACAAATACACTAAGCAAACCCTGGCATTCTTAACGACATGATGTACCATCTTAAGCAGCAATTCTACAGTTATACTTGCTAGCACATGACTTCTATCTTCAGATCATGTTCCAATAATGATTCCGATTCCAAAATCAATTACCAAGTGCAAGCCCTACCACGGAATGTACATTAATGTTTAGCTTAAAAGCGGTACCACATTTATTTCATCATACAAAAAATGAACTAATTTAGTAGTTAATGCTTAACGACTGAAATATGAAAGATAGGCATGCTTCACATAGATCCCTGCAACCCATATTAAAAAATTAACAGATCAACACGTAATAAGTAAAGAGACCACAACATTAAGTATGCCAACGAATTCACTATACACATACAGAATATACACTTTACGACGGTTCACTTGACGCCTCAAAACATAGAATAAAGTGTATTTACCCTCATCAGTTAGGAAGTATCAGCTTTTTTGTTTTGTAAATTTTTTTATTTTTGATCTACGGGTGAGACAACCCGTGAATAGGAACTACTACTATTGACATACGAGTTAACGTGAGATATCATATACCACTGACAATTCTAGTGAGATATCAGTAGCCAAGAGGATATCTTAGGGGTTCTGACGAATGAACTGTAATAAGTCAACGTAGCACCCTCAATCTTAGTTATGTATTGGCAACTCAATTTCATTTTTGTTTTACAAATTTCTCTAGACATTTAGTTTTTTTTTACTTTTATTATTTTATTTCCCTTATTCTGTTATAAAATATTGGCCATTATGTCATATTACACATACAATCAAAATTCAAAAGACAGTCCTCGAACTAAGTTCGTGGCCGGCAATCGTACATAAAAGTACATACCGATACCGAAAAATCAAAATACCTGCTCGTGTTCCCAAAACTGATATTGACTCCTACAATGTTCAATTTCTTATGCAAAGTCCGTTACAACCACCGGTAGGGATAAAAGTACTCTCATATTCAGATGAAATACTCTACAGTTAATTTGCGTAAGTGTCCGAACTCAACTAAATAGGTTAAGAACTAATATCTGAAAAATTAACAACGAGCCTTTTTACTAGTGTTGCACTGGGTCCTAAAATTAAAATACGAAAAGCTGGGTATCGAACAACTGGTTTATGTTTCATAACTTCCGACCGGCCCGGGTATTTGATTTAATTTTTATTTACAAATAAACCGAGAATTCTGTAAATTTGCAATTTAAATACTTTAAAGTGTGAAAAGTGAAAAACAACTAGAATATGTATTGTTTACCATAAAATTTATAGAATAAAATTTTAATTACAATTTAATTTGAATGAATTTCAAAAATTTCAGTACAACGAGACAAATTTTATACTTTAATATAACAGCTTTAAGATAAGTTTTAACTAGGGTGACCACCCCGCATGCCTCTCAAGTATTTATCCTAAGCTTTGATCTCGTGTAACAGCCACCAATGATAGAAATTTTTTATCCAATTCTGTCAATGAAGACCTACAAGGTATAATGGAATAGATGTATGGTTATTTTGTTGAGTTACAATCCAACCAAACCCAAATTATATCACAGATGTAGCAACAGTTTATCACAGATCTTCTTGCTAGCTTTCCTATTAAAATATAAACCATGAGGCATCAAACAAGGACAACTAAGTTAAACTTCTAAGCGCTGTTAATGAAAATAACATGAAATGAAACAAACATGCGTTCAACCTTGCTAAATCTTCAATGCAAAAACTGGAATTCATGACTCAATGTAAACACATTTTTAACTACGCACCAATTCTGTTGATCTATAGGAATTTGGTCATGAATATTGTTGCCATGTTTGGGGATAATACTGAGCGACAATACTCGGTGGGATAATACTAAGTTAACTGATCAGCTACATTCACACCAACATAACAAAAAATGTCGAACTATATATTTACTATAAATACAACTTTAATGATGCGTCCTTAACAAAAATTCAAAACATCCATTCAAAACATCCCTCCGTGTGCACAGTACAATCGATAAACAAGAACTTCCAAAATGTCCCATTCGATTGCTTTTCAAATATCCCGTTGTAGAACATGTTCGTTTCAATAGAGCATTGCAAAATTTTGAAATTCATTGGCTAAATTCTAAATGCTAAAAATATTTCAAAAATTATTAATAAATCGAAAATTTAAACTTTTTTCAAAATTCTAAAAATATTGCACAAATTTAAAATTATAACAAAATCAAAAATACAAACTTTTTTCAAGGTTCTTAACATATTCCAAAAATTATGATATAATCAAAAATATCAAAAGTTTAAACTTTTTCAAATTTCTAAAAATATTCAAAAAATTATATGTATTATTTATGATATTTTCCAACTGTTCCTATAAGTTGTGAGGAGTTGAAAATGGATAGAATCCTAATCCATGTCCAATTTCATGTTGAATTACATATCATGTCATACAAATAATTAATTTTATTTGACAAATGTTTCGATTAGAAAACGTTTATCATTTTATGTTTCTCAAAAAAATTGATTAAAAAAATAAATGAAAATCATTCTTTTGACACACTTAACGGTATTTTTTGACACAGTTATAATACAATGATCAAGCTCCTAGTCCCACCTACCATGCCGACCATCAAGATTTCTTCACATTTAATGTTATTACTCGTTATCACTTAGAATTAAAGTTTTTTAAGCAAAAAATATGCAAACTTTCTTGTTTTGACACACTTCCGGTACAGTTATCTAACTTTTTGTAATGGAGGTGGACAAATAATAAGGAGTAAAAAATAAATAAAACTCAAACGTTACTATTTATATATAGGTATTTATGTATTAAAAATTTAAAATTATCACAAAATTTATCACATGTGTGAAATTAAAAGTAATGTAATAATTTAATTAATTTTTTTAATTTATTAAACTATGTGATGTTTATTATCATGTGTGGTAAACAATTTATTTACCACATTTTTAATTCATTTATTAGAAAAACTTAAATTATATATGTATAAAAATTAAATGATAAAACACGTATTGCAAAGAGAATTGAATTCATGGATCTTAGTAATCTAATATGAAATAAAAACATAGTAACTGAAATATTTATTTCAATAACATAACTAAATTGGTTTTAACTGTATATCATATTGATTTCTCAACATTTTATATCGTATTTTAAATTAAAGTATCTCTTATAAAAATATAAATAAGAAAATTATTTAGAAGATTAAATATTTGTTTTTGTTGATTTAGACAAACATTTTTGTTTTCATTTTTTTGGTTTTTTGGCTCGGTCCTTCGCGTATTGAAACCATTTTTTAATTATAAAAACAATTTCAGATGTTTTGCAGGAAGTAAATTTTCGCATTGCACATTCTGTGAAAAATATTAAAAAATATTAGTTGCAGCTATAACAGTAAATAGTAAATGGTACTAAATTGACAGTAAATTCATAAAAACATCTGTTTACCTTTAATTAAATCCATTAAACATTAAATCCATAAGATCCATTAAACAACACAGAAAATAAATACAAAAATTAACAAACACAAAATTTTTTATTAATATGACGTCGAAATATTTTATATTATGATGCCACAAAAATTGTTTGACTCTTCAAATTCACTTCACTTCTAACTATTAATAATAAATAAATTTATAAGTTTATAAATGTTATATATTTATATTTCTAATTCCACGATTTAAAAAAAAACAGTCTACTCGAAAAATTATCACTCAATCTTATAGAAACATCAACGTCAAATGAATCATGGATCGTCCTTTTTAAATTTTGTTGTACAGTTATATTTAGTATATATACGTGTGTTGGTATATAGTAAAAAAATTCTTCTTTTTTAGTTCGTTTATGAACCGTATTTCACGAATTCGCAAAATTGTTTAGAGGGTTGTCTGGAAAACGCATTCGCACTAGTAATACAATCTACTATTCCCTTTTTTAGAATCAGTAGGTCCTAAAATGTCGGGAAATGCCAAAAAAAGGGTGGGTAAGAATGTCACTTTTGGATCGAGAATTTTTCAAACCGAAGTAATTTTATAGACTTTTTTAAATTTATTTTACCCGGGTAATGAAAAAAATTGCCGATTTCGGGTAAACACCAATTGGTATTTCAAAATTGGACCGGGTACTTGGTAATTGCCCGGTAACCACTAATTTTTACGACATATAGTTGTAGGAAACACGATATTTACAGATGAACAACGTGTTCTTTCATAATATGTTAACGTTCTTTACGCACAAAAAACAACTATTCAGTATACACCAGACTCGTCACTATTACATCCAAAGCCATTGTCCGTCTCCTTATAAATTACGCCTTACCCATCTGGGTGTCATAGTTGAGCCAAACTTCATGGAAAAAATATTACAAATATCACAAAATATTGCGTTGTGGTGCCAAATAGTTATCACCTGATCTATTTTACTAGTTTCTGATGAGACACATCAGAATCTGACTAAATATATCCTTTGCCTAGATATAGAAAACCTCATACCTAATGAGAGGCTAATCGATGACACACAAGAAAAACCTGAAAGGACTACAGAGAAAGCAGATACAATAATATTATTTGGAAAAGACAAAGTGCTTGATGACCAGCATAGGGAACTGTGGCAAATCATTCAGTATTTCAGCAACAGTTTTCCTGCACTTCCTCCATCTGCTATTGCGGTTATCAATTAAAGATAATTTAGTTTTTTCAACGTTGACCTAGATCATATAAATAATGGATTGTAATCTTTTGAGTTTAACCTTACGAAAATCAAATTATGGCGTTTATTATAGATGTATGGACATAATTAAATACTTCGGTAAGAACATAAACCATTATAAAATACAAGCGGTTAAATCTGCCAAACTTCTTATGACTGCTATTATAAATAACATGAATCAAACGTGTTCAGTCTCGCTTAAAATCTAATTAAAAAATGTGAGTGCCTTATGTGGAGGCTTTCCTCTACCTGCGGTCTACTTCCATGAAGATCTTCGGCAACAAATTCCACTTGACAAATTTTGTAAGATCATTTAAGTTGAAGTATTCGTCATAAATCGGGGATTTATGCGGACAAAAGAAGTTATGTGATTGAGTAACATCAGTAATAATTTAATTGACATTCGGTTTATTCAAAACTCGTACACTATTAAACTCAATAAGATATTCAATATTAGTACGAGAAGAAAAACGCTAGTGGAACAAATTTCCATATCAATTCTCAATGGTTTTTACACACAAGATTGTAATGACTCCCAAATGTTTACTTAAGAGGAGAGTCCAACCCAGTCCCAATAAAATTTGCGAAACATTCGTGAGACTTTCATCATTCCGAAACAACAATATGGAAAAGAATATAGCGTTAGCTATACATAACATAATTATCTTGCATATAGACTTGAACTTTCTTGAACTTGAACTTTCATGTAGACATTTTTGAATCATGCCAACATAATTATCTTGCATATAGACTTAAACTTTCTTGAACTTGAGCTTTCATGTAGACGGTTGTGAATCATTGGCGCCGTCCACAATTTTCCTTACCATTGTAATTTTACCAATTTATTAAAATTTCTGGTTATGGCTTATATCCAGACCGAATTTTAAATTTCTACACACTTTCCGCTCTGACCCGGCAACTACGAGTCTTCGTGTGCCAGACTAACTACTCGTTTATCCACAGATAATTACTGTTGAACGTAAAAACAATAATTTTGTTGAGAAAACGTCACCAATGATATGATATCGTGAACAGTAAAGACTTCTAAATAAATCAATTATCTTTTAAAACAATTTTTTTCACTGTCAATAATAGACCGGGAGGCAGCGTTGCAAATGAAAAAGTCATTTGATGCCGGTTGATTTTTATTTATTTTAATTAATTAACTCCAGCTGATGATAAATTTGGCCGTCAGCTGCTAAAGTAGTGGGGGGCGTGGTTGTGGGGGAGTTTTAAACTGGTAAAAAAAACGAATTCCAAAAGTAATTTGATGCCGCTTCAAAATTTGTATGATGCATGTTTACACCATAACAATTGAAAAAAAAGTCGTCAGCTGATTGGCGGATGGGGGATTATACGTCAGCTCCTCGTATACATCAGTATTAAAAATGCAATATAGTCAAGACTTTTCTGCATAGGATCTTGATGAAACTTTGGCAAATGATCCAGGTTCACTTGAAAATGGAAAATCTGAATTTATTTTAAATTTGGACAAAATGGCGGGGGGTCTCCCGAACACCTCTAAGTTTAAATCTTCAATAACTCCTAATCCCGACTTATGATCTTATGGAAACTTGGTATATAAATTTTTAGTACTGTTTCCAATATTTCTGCGTACCAACTTCCGGTTTGACAGTTGCGGTTAAAAAGTTTTTTTCCAGGTATTTATCCCTACTGTAGCCTACAATTACCGATCGATTTTCATGAAACATTGGTAAACGCTTTCAAGTAACATGAAAAACATTTTGTTAGCTTTTGAAGTACATTGGATAAAGGGTTGGGGAGTCCACCATACAACAGATGGTTTTTTCCACAATGTTTTTTATGTTTGTTGGGAGCATAAAACATTCGTTCGGGAATGAATTTTGACGACACTTTGCAAAAAGATGCAAATATGTATGGCATGAAACTGATTAGTTTTTTAGCGATAGTGAACCAAGTTGTGAGGGGTCACCCAAACACCTGTTTTTTTAAAGTTTAATAACATCTGCACCTGATAATCGAATTGGATGAAACTTGGTACATAAACATTTGGTACGGTTCACAACAGTTTTGCATCCCAACTTCCGGTTTTTCATTTCCGGTAAAAATGTTTGGTACTCCCAACAAACATTGCAAAAATGGTGACACAATAAGCAGGTGTTCGGGAGGCCCTCCACCACTTATCTCAATATTGTCCAAAAACTAATCAGATTTTTGTCATTTAAGTCTCCATATTTTTTCAAAGTGTCACTAAAATTGATTAATGAATGAAGTCTGTATGCTCCCAACAAACTTTAAAAACCAAGTGCGAAAAGTCAGCAGTTGTATGGTAGACCCCCGCCACTTTGATCAATGTGTCCCAAAAGATGATAACTATTTTTCACTAATTGAAAGATTTTCCATAAGTTTCATCATAATCACTTCATTATTGTAGGCACTGAAAAAACGTTAAAAAATTACGAACCAAAATTTTTTACCGGTAATGAAAAGCTGGAAGTTGGGATGCAAAACTGTTGTGAACCGTACCAAATGTTTATGTACCAAGTTTCATCCAATTCGATTATCAGGTACAAATGTTATTTAGCTTTAAAAAGAACAGGTATTTGGGGGACCCCCCACCACTTTGTTCACTATCGCTAAAAAACTAATCAGTTTTTTGCCATACATATTTGCATCTTTTTCCAAAGTGTCGTCAAAATTCATTCCCGAACGAATGTTTTATGCTCCCAACAAACATAAAAAACATTGTGGAAAAAACCATCTGTTGTATGGTGGACCCCCCAACCCTTTATCCAATGTACTCCAAAAGCTAACAAAATGTTTTTCATGTTACTTGAAAGCGTTTACCAACGTTTCATGAAAATCGATCGGTAATTGTAGGCTACAGTAGGGATAAATACCTGGAAAAAAACTTTTTAACCGGAACTGTCAAACCAGAAGTTGGTACGCAGAAATATTGGAAACAGTACTAAAAATTTATATACCAAGTTTCCACAAGATCATAAGTCGGGATTAGGAGTTATTGAAGATTTAAACTTAGAGGTGTTCGGGAGACCCCCGCCATTTTGTCCAAATTTAAAATAAATTCAGATTTTCCATTTTCAAGTGAACCTGGATCATTTGCCAAAGTTTCATCAAGATCCTATGCAGAAAGGTCTTGACTATATTGCATTTTTATACTGATGTATACGAGGAGCTGACGTATAATCCCCCATCCGCCAATCAGCTGACGACTGTTTTTTCAATTGTTATGGTGTAAACATGCATCATACAAATTTTGAAGCGGCATCAAATTACTTTTGGAATTCGTTTTTTTTTACCAGTTTAAAACTCCCCCACAACCACACCCCCCGCAAGTCTGACGGCTGACTCTTATTTTCTACATCACAAATAATTAATCTATCTATAAAAATTAAATTCAATCGGCGTCAAATCACTAACCAAAATGCAACGCTGCCTCCCGGTCTATAATTGCTGCCTAACAACTAAAAAAATACTTGTGATAACATATTAAAATGTATATCTCTTTAAAATCAATAAACAAATTCAATATTATAAGTTGATCTGATAATTTCTTTAATAAATAATAGCTCAAATATAAATAATGAACAAGAATTATTTGCGTAAAAACATAATTGAGGGATTGTGGACATAATCTTAATTGTTATGAATTATATTTGTTGATTTGTTGAGAATGTTTGTGTGTACAATAATATTCATACAAAACAACTTATTTACTTTTAATCGTTGTGTTCGATATGTGTCGAAAAACATTGTGATTATTTCTGTAATAGATAGACTTAATAGATTATAATTTAGGTTTTAAAGAAGAATTTTTTTAATTCTTTGTTTTGCACCTAGTAAACCTGTGTACGATTTATGCGATTTTTAACTTTGTCCACTACCCAGTTAATCAAACTAGGTTAAAAGATACTAACCGACAGTTGTCTTTAGAAGAAACAAAGTTTAATGTTCTAAATATGGTACATGTTTGCGCAACTAATATAATAACAGTTTTAATATTTAAGACTACGATAGTTATTTTGTTAAACAATTTATTTTGCGTCCTAATCGTCCTAATATTAATAATTTTGAACATTATGAAGATAGTAATGTTTCGAAATCAGACAGGTCGTTTCAACAAATCATTCAATTAATAAATCTTTTAAATTCTCTCATTCTCACTTAGTTATGAAAATTAATTCTTTGTCATATTTTAATAATCCTTTGTCATCTTTCAAAGCAAGAATAATAGTACATTATATACCGAGGTGATAAAGAAAATTTTCTACATTGAGGTGGATATTAATTCGCGAGAAACGAAGTTTCGAGCGAATTAAGCACCGAAATGGAGAAAATTTTCTTCACCGAGGTTTATATACTATTTTTTTTACTACTTGATATAAAAAATGCACTAAAACTCTTAATTATTCACAAAATAAAATGTCAATTAATAAGCAAATGGTGAATAAATAAAAATTTTGATTTGGTGAAACATTGTGTATCATATCATTGGATTGCGTATTGGATATTTATTATTGAGGACTGCTTAGTTAGAAATTTATTTTCAATGAATTTTCTTAAAACTATATAAAAATCACATATGCTTTGCATTAAAATATATAGCTTTTATTTATTTTTGACATGAATTGAATTGAATTGAAAATCTGTTCAATATTGTTGAGCCAAATTTAGAATTTTTTTAGTCTACAACTCACAACTAAACTAAATTTCAACAGAATTCTGTTTAACACGAATTAAAATTTCAAATAAACTAAACTATAGTTGCAAAGAAATTTTTGCATTCATTCATTATTTATTATTATTAAAATAAAATCAAAACGCTTATTATTTTTTAATATATTATTATTATTTTAGGAAGAAACTAAAAAAATTCAAAGATGAACTCAGTTAACAAACGAACAAAAATTATATTTTCATTATTTACTAAGGTGCTAAAATACTTATTATTAGGTGTGGGGAATAATTATTAATAACCTTAGCTGAGAAAAATAACTTTTGTCTTGGGTTTTTGAGTAAATAATTGAAATTTCTCATGCAAGTAGTAAAAAAAAAATATTTTTATGTCTTACTGATTTATTATAAGTCGTTTAGACCTTAGTTACCGAAATAATAATGGCATTCTTAATTCCCAAGGGAATTATAAGAGGGAGTTATGGATTCATAATAGACCTAATTTTTATTATAATTTTAGAACACAAAAAAAATTTGAACAATAGTAATTACTAATTATAATAACTTATAAAAAAATTATTTTTTTTCGCCTTTATTTTCGGAGTAGTTCAAATAAAACTGGCAATTTTCAAACTTCCCATTAAATAAATTTTCTGTTCCCCTAGAAATCAACGATTTTTCCACTGAACTTGCACTGGAGTTTATTACTTCTATATGGGAGTTCAATGATTTATTTGCTTCGACATCAGGCATCTCAACTAGCAATCGTGCAGTCTTATTTTTTAATTCCAGACTATCTGCCAAATACCCTTCTGCAACCGTGCTGCTTCGCCATCCGCCATGTCTCTTTAAAGTTGTCATGCTTGCTCCAGCATTTACTAAAGCAGTGGCAGAAGTTCGCCGTAAGCAATGACTGGTGTAGGAATTTGGGTTTGGCAAACCTAAGAAACAAGCAATTTTGCTTGGAATTTTTCCAAGCGTATTTTTTCCAACTTGCTGCATGGTACACCGTTTTGCCCTATATGTTAAGAAAAATCTTTCAATACCGGACTTTCGTAGAGACATATAGCTTCTGATTAAAAATAGTGTAGGAAACTCAGGTACTTCTACAATAATAAACTGTCTTTGAATGTCCGTTTTACTTTTTGGGATATTTACTACCATGACAGACCCTCTATCCTCAATATCTTTTGTTGTCATGTTCAGCAGCTCTTGACCTCTGCATCCACCAAAGTAGCCCATAATCAAAACCACCTTATGAAGTAAATGGTCATCATTAGGGGCATCTCTTAAAAACTTGATTACGTTGTCTTTGGTAAGAACTTCTGACTTTTTCGGCTTGTAACCTTTACTTTTTCTCTTAAGAAACGCCTCTACTTCATAAAACTGCTTCATATCTACTTTATCGTACATTTCCATCATCGTTTTTAGCATGGACCACTTAGTCCATAAGGAATTAGGGCTATATGATTCAGACTTCAAAAAAATATAAAAAAAGTCAGAATGGCAATTACGTTTTAAAATATTAAAAGGAAAACCTACCATTTCCTGAAAGTAAGCGAGGAGTACAACTGGTTCTACATTCTTCGACTCTGTCATTTGATTCTTATTAATCCATATTTTAAATATGTCATATTCCTTTTGGTACACTGCTTCAAATTTTTTTGGCAATAGAGTTGAGCGAGCTTTTTCAGCCTTTTCTAATATATTTTGAGAAATATTTTTACAGACGTCACTCATTTTTGCAAATGTTATAAAAGAATTGTTTATTTAAAAACAAAATTATTTACATAAAGCCATAGTAACGAATAACAATACCCTAGCAATATCAAGTGAACAAAAACTAACTAGATCAATTAAAACGCAAACTCATCTTATAAAAATACTTGATAAAAATAAATGTTTTAGTTTAATAAATGTTTTAAGTAGTAAAACATAAAATTATTTATGCATCACGTGAATTATTAGATGTCAATTACCTTGTGAAACTTACTAACCCTCGGGCCAGAGGCCCTCGGGTAGTAAACGTTTCCCTCGGTAATTAACATCCTCATAATTCCCTTGATACATAAATAACTATAACGAATTTGTTGACAAGTATATTAAAAAGTAGAAACATTTTTCTGTAAAAACTACCAATAGACCAATAGACTGCAGAATTTGGTATGTAAGTAAAAGTTTGAACTAGTTTGTTTTAGTGGTACATTCAAATGGCGTTTGGGTTGGTAAGTTTTAGCTAAAGCTTCAAATTTTTTGTCAGTAGAACAACCTAATACTGGAATTTATTATTATTATTTTTTTGTGGCGTTCATACTCCATGTGATGTAGGAGCGTTGCCAAGCTACAAGCTAATCAGCTTCGAATATTCACCACGGTCATTCGCAACAGCGACATAATTACCATGGCAGCCGATTTTTTAAAGGTCGTTTATTACGTCCGTCTCCCATTGCAGTCGTCTACCTCGCGGTTGACCACTTCTTGGGGTACTCGGCGAACATGTCCGTGAATCGGCTCGGTGAACATGTCCAAACGAAGCAATCCCATTGGAATGGATACAACCTATTATAACTTGACCCTCAAGAAAGTCTCTGATCTCAAATTTATATTGCGTTCGGTACTCTCCATCGTCTGTCTTAAGTGGACCAAAAATGACCAAATGTCCAAATCAACGTCTTGTATAACTTGAGTTTCGTGTTAGTTGATACATACGGTGATCCAAGAAGAGGTTTAATTGAGTAAAAAGTCCGATTACCTGCAGGTATTTTTATATCTGTTTATATCTTAAGCTTTTATATCTGTAAGTATCCTGTTGTTTGAGTCAAGCATTGATCCCAAATATTTAAAAGATTCAACTCCCTCAATTCGTTCATCGCCGCACTTCAAATCTTTATTCTCAGCCTCTCTTGAAACATTCATATGTTTGGTTCTATCGTAGTTAATTTAAAGAACAATTTTTCTAGCACCACTCTCAAGTGACTTGAAAGTCTTACTTATAACACCTTCACTTTGGCCGAGGATGACAACATCATCAGCGTACGCGATCATCTGTTCTGAGTTTATTGACAAGATATTGTTGTTAGTCGGTTGTTTACACATATTCCATGGCTAGAGTAAAGAGTATAGGAGGGATAGCATCAACTTGTCTTAACCTGGAGTCGACTTTAAAGAACTTAGATATTTCGTTCTCCACTCGTACACAGAATTGAGAGTTCTGAACTGTCATTTTGTATAGTGATACCAGTTTACCAAGAAATCCCATTCAGACCATAGAATCTCCCGTTCGAGAGAGTCGTAGGCCGGCCTGAAATCAATGAAGAGTTGGTGCACAGGTGTGTTGAACTCTCGACACTTTTCCAAAATCCTCCTTATCGAGAAAAGTGCATCGGTGGTACCTCGGCCTTGCCGGAAGCCACACTGGTATTCTCCAAACAGTTGTTCAGCAAAAGGATTGTTCGTCTACATGTACCTTTGACGCACGAACAAGCTTTGTTTGTCGTCCGACTTGTTGGTGATCACTTAAGATGAAAGGATTCTCAAAATAAGCGGCCCAAGTATCTAAAATATTTGTAAGGTCTATTTGTAGCTCCCTATCTTCGTTTTGAATAGCTGTCGATCTTATAGACATTTCAGAAAGCAATCTCTTTTGTATTGAATAGCGTCAAGACATGCTTGATAAAGCCATGGCATCTGGTAGTGGTTTTGTAGTCGTCCAAGTATTCCCTCCGCAGCGCTAAAAACAGCCTCTTTGAGCAAATACCATAACTTATCGACGTCTCCATTAATGGTTTCTGATTTCTCCAATGTTTCGGCACGTTTTGATATCACTCTTTTGTTTCAATATTCTTTAGTGATGAGATGTTAAAACGTTTCCGTTGATTGAATTTTAGAATGCCTGGATTTGGAAAGTGAAACCTTATTTTAGCACCAATGTATGCACCTCTAAAGGATCGCACATCCAGAACACTAGAAAAGAAACGTGCTGTTACTAGCACGTGATCAATTTGATTTCGAGTGTTTCCATTCGGTGAGACCCAAGTCTGCTAATGAATCGATCGATGCGGAAAGAAAGTACTGGCAATTCTCAAATTATTTGATAATTCAAACTCAGTCATTCTCTCACCATTATCATTCGAATTCAAATGCAGGCTGTTGGGGCCCACCACACTTACATAAGAGATATCTCTTCTCACCTTCCCATTAAAGTCACCAAGAACCATAATGAAGTCGCATGTCGGTATTTGTTTCATAACCTCTTCCAGTGCTATGTAGAAAGTATCCTTCTCGTCGACGGTCTTAACTTCAGTATGTGCATGCACGGCAATAAGAGAAATGTTGTATAAACCTACGTACTCGTAGGTGGCCGATCCTTTCATTGACTGGGATGAATTTCATCACGGCTTCTTGTATGCGTGCACCTAAAAGAAAACCAGTTCCGAATTCTCTTCGAGAAGGATGAACACTACAGTATAAAGAATTTGTCAGTACTGGAATTTACGCTGACACTAAATGCTCAATAGTAAAACATTTAGGTTGCTGAGAGAGGGTTGGACGAATTTATAAAGAAGATTTGATGTGCGGCGCCAAACGAATTTAGGGCGGAAAATTCTTTAAATGTTTAGTTTGTAATGTTCGGTGTGATTGCTTTAAATATTTAACGTCAAACACATAAAACCGTAATCGCTACAGGGTGTGGAAATTTCTACTCAGTTATACTATCAGCTAACCTCTTCTTGGATCATCGTATGTGTTAATTTACATATATCGCAAGTTGTACAGTATATAATTTAAACCGCTGATTATGTTTGAGCTACAATCTTGAAACTTGACACAACCTGAAACATCATACACCTACGTGTATTTGAACATAACATGTTGTGCGACATTTTTAGTTTGCTTAAGACAGATACATGACTTAATATAGTTTTGAAATCAGGCAACTATCTTGTAGGACCAGATATCAAAAGTTGCATTTGCTCCGACTGCATTGAAGGTTTTGGCATATTCTGCGTGCCGGTTCGGACTTCGAAATAACTAAAAACAAATACATTGCTACTCCGGGGATTGATAAATTGTAATGAAAAATCAATCTTATTGTAATCATATCACAATAGCGAGCTACCTTGATGAAAAGGCGAAGCCAGTTGCTTTGACAAAAATCTTGCTTAGAGCATAAATAATACACACAAATGATTACAATTCCAGAGCTGGTGGGGTGGGTGATTGTAAAATAAGAAACTAAAGTTTAATTGTAAACAAGATTTTAATTATATGTTCCGTCGATATCTACAACAAACTTACTATATATTCCGTAAAAGGTTTTATCTTCTTGTGTGTAAATAAAAGAAGAAACAAACAGGCTATGGTATAAGTTATAATTTAATTGTATAGGACGTCTTGGGTTTTAGCATGTAATGATTATCTGTCTTTAGATTATTGAAAATGTCGACAGTCATACAAAACCTGTTTTCGTTTTTGTATGTAATCGTAAAAAGATCATAAAATTTTGGTTGAATATTAGTTTCTCATTTTATTTCTTATCAAGCTGAACAGAAGAACAATAAATTATTGGTACCGCACATGCAATAATCGTTCAGTAAAATCCTACTCTTTATAAAAATCACTTCCCGTATATTCTTACGATTGAGTGTCGTTAATATGCCTGGAGGGCGCAAAAACATTATCGAAATTTACCCATAAACCGCATTTTACCGAATCCGCGTTGATATTCTTTATTCCAATGTTTAGTAAAAACATTGATATCAAACAGCATTAATGAAAACAATTTTGTGAAGAGCACGATCATTTCGTGTTCTTAATCGAGTAATTACTAGACGATTTCTTTTTTATGGAATTTGTTACAATACAATTTTATGCTACAATATCGCGGCATGAGTTTCATTCTCCAGATGATCGACGAAACAGTTAAAAGAATCTGAGATAGTGCCATTTGTGATGCTAAATAGTTGATTTGATACTATGATTGTTAATCTTAAACTGAGACGTTACATCGAATTTTTTTTCTTGGGCTCATAAAATTCAGCTATGCTTACTTTCGGTAAAACCCAGTTAAAACTGAAAGGTATCTCAAAATGTATGCAAGATAAAATTTACGCGGTAAAAATGAAGCACTACACGAGAAAACAACGCGTTGTCATTGTTGAAAAAAAATTAAAAATTATAAAAGTTATTAGTTTACTAGCCACAGTTTCCAAATTTTGTATAAAATTTGGTCGAAAGATTAATTTAACTTCTTCAATTGTTAAAAGAGTAATTGAAAAATTGGTGAAAAAGTTTGAAAAACTAAATACATCGTCAAATAAGAAGCCGTTTAAATGTTAATATCGAAGCAGTGTGTGAGAATGTTGGTGAAAGTCGTGGACAAGAATTGCAAATTTCAAGAAACTATCTATACTCACTAAAGATATGCGTCTCCATACACCAATAAATAACAATGCAGAGCGAAGAGTTCTTTAAATGGATTATCGAACATCAAAAAGTGAATACTGATTTTTATTTTTGTCCCAATGATCTTTTTATGAAATTTTTTTTATTTAATTTGTGGCGAATATTCAAATTAAAAATCGTAAATTTTAGATATAGCAGGCGATTTTTGATCGTTAAAAATCAAGAAAAACAAAATAGTTTTTCAGTCTTGGTTTTGTTCATTATTGTGAAAAGATTAATTTTATTTTCATGTATTAGAAATTCCTTTATTTAATTCAGGCTGACTGAATTGATTTTTCTTGTTTAATAAAAGTTATTCATGTAAAATAATTTAAACAAAAACAATATCTATTTTGCTCACTTAAAGTTTTTACAATATGTAATGTAATATAAAATAGAACATTTATAATAAAGTGATATTTCAATTGGATGAAACAGCTGGCGATTGTAATTCTTCATCTGCTGATAATAACAGTTTAAGTTCCCATCAATTAAGTTCTTTTGGTGCAACTTTATTTTAGTTTTTTTGAAAGAATTTTATTGCTTACAAGTATCAAAAATATTTAAAGAAAAATCTCTTATTATTGGATCTCTCAACTTATGGATCTCTCAACTTATGGATCAAATGTTTAATTAAGATTTGCTGCAGAAACTTTCATTTCAAATATTTTAAATGGCAATTTGTGTGAAGGTTAATTTTAACTATTTATTGATATAGCGTGAATCATTACCATAGCCCACCCATAATAACAGAATTTGAATTAACTACCACCGAAGAAGTAATTGATGTAATAAAAAGTTTAAAGCTATCTAGTTCACCAGGTTATGATGAAATCCCAGCGTCAATAATTAAATATCTGTCTGACTATCTTGGTCAATTTTTTTCAAATGAAATCAATAAGCTGTTGCGTCTCAGTTCTTTTCCAGCATACATGAAAATTGCAAAAGTAACTGCAATTTATAAAACTGGTGATAAGACCGATATATCGAATTATAGACCTATTTCTGTTTTATGTTTTTTCTCTAAGGTGTATGAAACGATTATAAAAAAAAGATTGGTGGAATTTCTCATGTCTAACAATATATTACACAAAGATCAATTTGGGTTTCAAAAATGTAGTAATACTACCTCAGCTGTTCTAAACTTAGTTGATAATATTCTAAAGTCATTTAAAGATAAAAACGTCACAAGTTCTCTATTCATTGACGTGAAAAATGCATTTGATTGTGTTGATTATGATATTCTTATTAAAAAACTGAAAAAAATAGGCATATCGGGCAGTGCACTGGATCTATTGCAAGATTAACTTCGAAATCGCAAACAGTTTGTTGTTCATAATGGAGTAAAGAGCTCGCTGAAAGATAACAGATGCGGCATTCCACAAGGGTCAATCTTGGGACCAATTTTATTTCTTATTTATGTAAATGACTTCCTTCTTTAGCTTGCCTACGCATGGTAAGAAACAAATGTTTGCGGATGATACAGCGGTAACATATAATGCATTAAATTATATACTACTTAAAAACATAATGACTGATGATCTGTTAATGATTCATGATTGGTTCGTTATGAATAAACTCACAATGAATACATCAAAAACACATTTCATAACATTTGTGACCAAAAACTCTTCAACGCAGAACACCTTTGACCAACTGGCTCTGAATAGTAATGTGATTAACCGGAAGCTTGAAACAGAGTATTTGGGACTAACGATAGACTCAGAACTAAATTGGAGTTCTCACATTAATAAATTAATCACCAAAATAAAACCTTATGTTGGAGTATTATGTAGACTTAAGTTATATTTAAACGTAAATATCTTAAAACAATATTATTACTGCCATATCAACAGTCGTTTAACATATTTATTGCCAGTGTGGAGTTCTACATCTCAAACTCGATTAAATACTCTTTTTATACTTCAAAAAAAAGCTCTGAAACACATTTTTCGTTTTGGTAGACTGGAGCCGACAGTAAACGTATTCGCACGATCTAATGATATCCTTCCGCTGCCTATGATGATAAATTACGAAATGCTTCTGACTGTCTTCAAGATAATAAATGAAATGATGAGATATAATACAGAACTCATGACAATTGGACAAATTACTGGAAGGAACACCAGGAACGCGAGAAATTTTTATGTATCCTACACTAGACTGTCTTTAATCCAGAATACATTCTTTTATAAAGGATTATCATTGTTTAATGAAATTTTGGCCAGTAATGCATCTATACAAAACATGTCCTTACCAAACTTTAAAAAATTTTTAAAAACTGAGTTTTTTACAAAATATGAACTGGAGTCTATGAGAACAACATCATAGTATATTGATAAATTTGTTTGCTCTTCGTTATCAACATAAAAGTTGATTTGGCTTGCTCAATATTGTTATTGTAATTACATACGTACATATATATTTTTTGGTTTTTGTTAAGTTTTGTTCTTTTTTTTTTAATTCATAATATTGATAATCAGTTGCCTATTTGTATACAATGTTACATTATAATTCAAACTTCTATTTTCATGTAAATTTATATTTTTGAAAATAAATAAACAAATAAATAAATAAATAAAAAAAAAAATAAATTACAAGCTATAAATTCAAATCTTGCATAAATTTTGAGACACACTTTATACTATATATATATATATATACCCCAGAAATACATACTTAAATTGTTTCATATGTCATGATATTGGGATTTCGTATCACCAACAAACCGGGTTAAATTAGTCAAATGAAATTAATCTTACTTTATTTCGTTATAGATTATTGCCAAAAATTGTAAATGGAGGAATTGCTGGTATAATTGGTGTATCATGTGTGTTTCCATTAGATTTAGTAAAAACAAGACTGCAAAACCAACAAATCGGTCCAAATGGCGAAAAAATGTATGCTAATATGTTGGATTGTTTTAAAAAAACATATAAAGCAGAAGGTTATTTTGGTATGTATCGTGGATCGGCTGTAAATATTCTATTAATCACACCGGAAAAGGCTATTAAACTAGCCGCAAATGATTTCTTTAGGCATTCGTTAACAGCCAAAGATGGGTACGTAAGAAGAGAGAAATAATATGTAATTAAACTGTGTGTACACATTTATTATTTACTTAGGACTTTGGCGTTACCTCGACAAATGGCTGCTGGTGGTTTAGCTGGATTTTGTCAAATTATTATAACAACTCCTATGGAGTTATTAAAAATACAAATGCAAGATGCTGGTCGTGTTGCATCTCAAGCCAAAGAATCTGGAAAAGTTATACCAAAAACATCTGCAACACAATTAACTCTTCAATTACTAAGAGAAAAAGGCATATTTGGTTTATATAAAGGAATTGGAGCAACCATGTTTCGTGATGTTACATTTTCTGTTATTTATTTCCCATTGTTTGCCACGCTTAATGCATTAGGTCCAAGACGTAACGATGGTTCGGGCGAAGCTGTTTTTTGGTAAATATTTTTTATTTATATTTACGTGTGAAGTTTAATGTAATAAAATAAATAATAAAATCGAAGAAAATGGTTGATAGTTCGAGTACGGAGGGTAAAATTAAATTGAAAGACTTCGTATTTAAAAAAAAAAGTGTTCATTTTGCTGTTAAAAAATTACAGGTGTAAATGAATTGAAACATTTTCAAAATGTAACAATTTTTAAAAACTATTTTTACACTATTAGGTTTCCTTTAGACTAATCAGGTCCAATCATCTATCTGCCTATCTTTTGCGATCTACTTTGTTATGAACTTTAAATCCTATCGACCTAAAACTTGATATGAGTATAAAACTCGATAACCCAAATAATATAAAGCGTTCATAAACAAATAAGATTGAATTCAGGTCGTCGGTGAATTCGATATGAATTTAAAATTTGAATGAATGATATGCACTTGCTGTATATGAATATATCACTGTAAATTTATATACGTCAAGGTTTATAAATTCAATTAACTAGGAATCGCCCAGTGGCCGATATTCGGCCATTGTAAATAGAAATTGTAAATAGACCTCCTAACCAAATAGCTACAACACATTATTTCAGAGTTTAATTAATTGATATAGACTGATTTTGAATTGTTAAACAAATAACTTGAAAAAAAAAACAAAATAACCGAACAAAAAACTCAAAAAACGCAATTATCACATTTTTGCCTTTTTTTTCTGAAAAAATCGTCAAAATTCAAAAAAAAAGTATTTTTCGACACATCTACTACTCAAAACCTTTCCTACAATATACATATTGCCACACTTTTGATGGAGCAAATATTTTAAAATTGTACCGCAAAAATATTGCTTGCGTATTTATTATATAGATTTTATTAGCATTACCACGAATTTCGAAATATTTGATTTTAAGTCATAATTGAGTTGAAAAACCGATTGGGTTTCTCCGTCTTGTAATCTTTTGTTATTATATTTTGTTTGCTATAAAATTTGGTGTCGAATTTTGATTTCAGTTGCCAACATTTGTTTTACTTAAATAAAATTTAAGTAAATTCTTCACCAGTTTGAGTTGAATGAGACACAATATATTGTTTTTATGCTTTGTTTATAAATAATCCAATTTTTTTACTTAAAACATTTTTAATAAATTAAAATTATTTCAAATATAAAATTTTATCTAGATTTTTTCGTACAAATAGAAAAGTTTTAATTGTACGAAAAAACCTGTAAATTAAAATTATTGAAATAAATTTAATATCTTGAAACTGTTTTGTAGTGCAATTGGATTATTGACAAATTTCAGGTGTAGCTTGGCGAGTTAGTCAGGCGGTTTATAAACAATTAAAACAATAGTATTAAAAAGTCAATAAAATCACTCTCGCGTCGAGAGTAAAATGGGTGATTATTGTTCGAACTATAAAAATTGCCGTCAAAACTACGAGGGTATGCTGTAATCTAGTGAGAGCAATAATTGATATTTACACCCCAGATTTTCATACGATGTTTTTTCAACGATTTATTTTTACAGCAATTTTAGAAATTTTGTATTTTATGTGTTAAAGATTTAAAAAAAAAAGTGCGATATCTAACCGCACAATAAAACCACGATAACGGCGGATGAATCGTTATATCAAGTGTCGGTTTGATTAAACAGTCTTTTTAAATAAGAAGTTCATGAGTCAAACTTAAACATTTTAAACAAAAATAACAAAACCAATAGCGTGTGGCATTTTCGGAGATTTTTTTTAAACTAGAACAATTATAATGTTGTTACATAATTATTTGTTTCTGAATAATAATATATTCGAAATTTATGATTGAATGTATATTTTAACTGATGATTTTAACAACAATCATTTCACACGATTTTAATCGCCAGTTTTTATAAAAAAAACTGCAAAGAAATCTTCAACGATTTTTTTTATCGTTTGGTTTTAATCGTTGAATTGTCACAGTTTTTGTGAATATGATCGTTAACAATTTACGTCGAGTTAATTTTTAATTAAAATTGTTTAAATATAATTGAAACCATAGTAAAAATTTTCATTACAAATTCAATATGAGATTCATATAACAATTTTCATTGAAGACTGTCATTTCTATTGTTATACTAGTAAATATCACCGACATTTTTTGGCACATGTGGCGTATTTTACGTAAAACGAACGAATTCGAAAAAACCGTAAAAGCCGTGCTAAATGAATTAAAACGAACGAGTTCGATCGTTTTAAGTACAATACGCCACATTAAAGTCGTGGCCACATGTCAAAAGCCGTTACCGGATTGCTAGGTATGGTTTTCTTATTTGTGGTTAAACGAAAATTTGCTGTTGTGGATTAAAGGCACTCGAGAGTATTGATTCAGGAAAAAACATTTAATTTGTAGGCTGTACTGACAAAAAAATCCCTTTGCATTTTGTCACTATAACGGTGAGTAATCTCGACAGTTTAGTTGTTTGTACAACCCAATTGACGATTAAAACGGAAAAAATAATATGGATGACGCATGACGGACCTGATTTCATTAGAGCACTGCTGGTGACGATATTTATAAAAAAAACGAGATCAATGATGATGCCAAAATTTCTTAGGCTAAGCTTAATATATTTAATTATTTCATTGTTATAGGTGCTCATTACTATCTGGTTGTGCGGCTGGTTCCGTTGCAGCTCTTACTGTCAATCCAGTTGATGTTGTTAAAACAAGATTACAAGCAATTAAGAAAGCAGAAGGGGAGATGGAATTTAAAGGAATTGCAGATTGTTTCATGTAAGTACAAACAGTTAAAAACACTTTGATATTAGGTATTTAAATAATCTTCAATAAAAAATTATTTCTCGTAGAAAAACATTTAAACATGAAGGTCCAAAAGCATTCTTTAAAGGTGGATTATGCAGAGTTATTGTAATAGCACCACTGTTTGGTATTGCCCAAACCGTTTACTTCTTAGGTGTAGCTGAATACCTATTAGGTGTAAAAAAATAAAAATAAATATTTAATAGTTATGAGTACATAAATGATGTTTTTAAGTCATCTTATCAATTCATTATTGCTGTGTCATTTAAAAAAAATACGGTAAATTTATTATATTTAAAGATATCATATCGTCACTGTTATGCCAGAGTCACGAATGTGCAAAATTGTAGTTTTGAGACAACCGCATTTTAAAGTTTGCAAACGCTACTAAAATTCAGTTTTTTTGTTGTTTTTTATTATTCCAGCAAATTGAATAAAAAATTTGCTGGAATAATAAAAAACAACAAAAAAACTGAATTTTAGTAGCGTTTGCCAACTTTAAAATGCAATTATCTCAAAACTACAATTTTGCACATTCGTGACTCTGGCATAACAGTGACGATATTATGACAATAATTTCTCAATGTGTTATTATTATAATAAGTGTTACTAAACGAACTGATCAATTATTTAGATGATAAACGAAAAAATTATAAGTATCATTTTAATGTTAATAAATTATACAAAAATGAATATAATACTGGCATTAATAGAAATAAATAAATTACTCACGAAAAACTATGTAGTGCCCTTAATTTTTAACCGCTATGACGTTTAAGGTGTTGTTTTAAATCGGGTAAATTTTTAGGTTTGTAACTACATTGATTACATTTTAATTCATTATTTAATAATTGTTTGATATGTTCCTGTGATGGCTTTTTTAGTTTTCCATACTTTTCAATGCTTTCATATACATCTAAAAGAAAAAACTTACATTAGTCATGATTCGTGAGATTGTTGCTACAAGTCTCAACAGTATGATATTTATTATCTATATCCGTTACCGTATTGAACACGTCTATCGAATTTAAATGAATAGTTTGTTCTTGTTTCGTTTTGCCTAGGAGGTTGGCGGTTTGTATAAAGAGAGAATTATATCGCAGACTACAATTTTAGTAAAAAGCCGATCTAACCTGTTGGAATAGACTCGGTTCGGTGGTGTTATCATGAAAACAGATAACGACAAGTTTTTAACAGATTTGTCAATATTCCAGACCATTGTTTAACCCTCAATTTTATATCAAAAATCATCCGTTAGGTATTGAGCTAACGGTAGATGTTTAATATATATTACTAAATGGCGTCATAAAATGTTGATTTGTAACTACTTATAGCTTTATATTAAATAATTATTTATTATCGTTAACGATAACTAACCGGTATTGACAACCGGCATTATCTATAATGATGTTCCTTTGTCAGTGGCGTCCAAGTATAGTTCACTTCAGAAGCCTTGCTTTTGTTAGGATCTTAGGAAGGGACTCCTAGTAAGGGAAACCGATTGGTCTCCCTGTCATCTATTAGTTACTAACCAATGGATAGGAATACTAAAACTTTTTACGTGGCCCGTTATAATTAGTGAACTGTGAAATTATTGACGGTGTTATTATGGACCTTTCGTACAAAATAATATTAATAATATTGCTACGGGATAGCGCTTATCCCCACAGAATCCTAAATTTGGGAATCTCTTATTATCTGAAAAAATCTAGCCTATCATTCCAAAGGGGAACGAGGAATAAATAAAAAAAAAAAATTTAATATATTTACTGTAAGTACCTTAACTTATAACTGTTGATTGAAGATTTGGTCTATGTGTTCCAATTCCCTTGACTAATCAACCAACTGTATTGGATGAACTAATTTGTGAACATCAGTTGCTGCTGCTGAATTACACCTTCGTTGTTCGAAATGCCCAATTGAACATTGCCTTTAATCCTTTAACTTTCCACTTCATATTTTGCTTTAAATCCATACGGTTTCTACAACCGGAAAATCCACCATACACTCGACTGTTTCTAACTGTGGTAATATGCTTCGATCACTGTTATCCTTACTACTCATACTTTCGATAACATCATTGGATACTTTATTTTTCATGTACTGCCACTTTTATAAAGCAATCTTTTTCCTTTATGATAAATTAAGTATAAACTTAATGAAAACAGAATGAAACACTTTTAAAAAAATATATATATATTTCATCCAAATCACACACTAGTGAAAACAAAGTTAACCTTTTTTCTGTATAAATTAAAACAATTTCTTTTTTAAACTCAAAATAAAATGGAATTAGTATTTTTTCTTTAATACGTTTTATTGAGTGTTTAATAACAATCTCAATTCAACATTTTGGTTGAAAACCCAAAAACAGAAAGACAATATTTTCAAACAAAAATGTGTTTTTGTTAATTCTTTTTGACATCTTCTCATGTCAAAATAGCTCGGGTAATACTAAAAAGAAATTCAATAAAGATTAATAACGACATCTGTTTGTTAGAATTGGAAATAAAAATTTAGTACGTTCGTTTGTTTTTTATAGTACAATTGAAATTTAACTAGCAGTTAAGTATTAGAAAATTTTAAATTATTGTTAATGTGAAAATGAATGGAAACTAATGAAATACATTTTTATTGAATTGAAAACGAAGATGAATTTGGTTTTATTATTGTTTTGCGATTATTGCGATCGTTACACCATGAATTCAAGGTAGAAACCAAGATTTTTACTCTTGAAATCACAAAAACGTCGCCATCCCCTCCATGACAGAAAACCACCGAACTACTTCCACCTATTAAACTGTATCTGGGATCGAGATACCAATGGTAACCAGCGTCAGGGTCGATGATCAATTTCAATACTCATGAAGTTCCTAGGAACTATCAGTGAGTACCGAAATCGATCATCCATCCATCTAACGTCAGCACCATTGAAACCTCGATACAACCAGTAATATATGATGCTGAAGATGTGAACCCCAGAGACGACAACCAGCCAGAGGAACGACCCTACCTAACGAACAGACATCATTCTCTGATGTCTTTCGCGTGATGGACTCCAAGACTCTTACCGCTCATATCTATGCACTCATAGAGTACATTTCCAATCTTAGTCTTAATCATTGCAGGTAAGAACTTTGGAGCCAATTTTGCCGAGAACTTTTTGGTAGCGTCACTCAAATGATGTTGCCGTACAAACACACGTTGTTGTGGTTGAAAAGTCCGTAGTTTAGATCGCAGGTTGTACTGATGTTGCGATTTCTTGAAAGCTGCTTTCAAATTCTGTTGAACTCGATTCCTGAGCAGAGTCAAATGATCAGCACGTTCTATTTCCTCACCAGCATCTTCACCAAGCCTGTGTAGTGATCTCAACAATTGGTAAGTATTTCCATCCGATATTGGATGTTGACCAAATAATAGATAGTAAGGTGAGTACTTGGTAGCTGAATGTACTGCAGCCCGCAGTGCATAAGCGATTTCACCAATTAATGAATCCCACTTGGTATGTTGACCTTTTATGAACGCTCGAATTGCTGCTAGAACTGACCTATTGACCCGCTCTGACGCGTTGCTTTGAGGACTATAGACACCGGTCCTAATGTGTTTAATGCCGAAATCTGACAAAAGACTTTGAAAGTTCCTACTAGTGAACTGTTTGCCATTGTCACTGTGCAGAAACTCTGGTACCCCATATGTAAGAAACACTTCGTTCTTCAGAAAAGCATTCACCTTCGGTGAAGTTGCGTTCCTAAGTGGTTTCAGTAGTACAAACTTCGTAGCATGATCCAGAACTACCAATAACACCGTATTCCCAAGTGTTGAACGAGGGTACGGTCCCAAAAAATCTATATAGACTCTCTGCCATGGACGTGCTGTTTCGAATTGATATTGCATCGGAGGACGCAATATCTGATTCGTGGCTTTTGTTTGTTTACATGTGTCGCAGGACACAACATAGTTGTGTACCTGTGACGCCATGCCCGGCCAATAGTAAAGACGTCGAAGTAATTCTAAAGTCTTTTTAACACCCCCATGAGCAGCAGTACTATCATCATGATGTTTCTGAATCATGTTGGAAGTCATCGGTTTTGGTACCCAGAGTTTCCACACAGGAACATCGTTGGGTATTGCATCAGGTTTTGGCTCAATACGAATGTATAGCTTATCATCCACGACTTTAACTGAGGGAAAGTCCTTTGGTGATGATTGAACTTTAGCTATCATATCCGTATATTCCTTGTGCCGATAACCCTCATTGTCGATTTTAATCTCATTAATGTGATGTACTAATGCTTCCGTCAATTCTTCGTGTGTATCGTCATAAAGACGAGATAGAGCATCAGGGACTATATTTTGGGTACCTTTTTGGTGGACAATGGTAAAATCCATATGTTGGAGTTTTAGGCTCCACCTAGCCAGACGACCACTCAAGTCTTTCTGTGACATAAGCCACTTCAGACTTGAGTGATCAGTCACAATTGTAAATCGGTGACCTTCAACATAGCCCCTGAATTTCTTCACACTCAGAATTGCCGCAAGACATTCAAGCTCAGAAACAGAATAGTTTCGTTGAGCTTTATTAAGTTTTTTCGACATGAAGGCTATCGGACACTCTTGTCCGTCTTCGTCGATCTGATACAGTACACTACCTATCCCTGTCAGACTCGCATCGCATCTAATAAAGAACTCTTTATTATAATCAGGGTTTACTAATACCGGTGCTGTAGTCAGCAATCGTTTTAAATTTTCGAAAGCAGCTTGCGCTTCCAATGTCCATTTCAATTTCCCAGAACTTTTCTTTAATAAATCTGTAATCGGTGATACCACGCTTGCATAATTTGGTATGAAACGTTGGTACCAACCAGCCATTCCCAATAGTCTACGTATTTGTTTCACTGTTGACGGAGCTGGATACTCAGCAACAGCTCTTACCTTGTCAGGGTCTGTTCGAAGACCATCTTCACCAACCAAAAATCCTAAGTATTTCACCTCTCTCAGAACAAATTTGCTTTTCTTGAGGTTTATGGTTAACCCAGCCGCTCTTAACAATGAAGAGACTTTGGACAGCAACTCCATATGTTCCTGGAACGTGGAAGAGACTACCAATAGATCATCTAAATAAACAAAGACATTTTCGTGATATTGATGTGGTATCACTTTGTGCATTAGCCGACACATTGTCTGGGGAGCATTGCACAATCCAAAGGGCATAACCCGGAATTGATACAATGGACGACCAGGCACTGTGAAGGCTGTCTTGTCTCTAGATGCTTCTGCCAGAGGAATCTGCCAGAAAGCATCTTTGAGATCAATACTTGAAATGTACTTTGTGCTATTTAGACGACCTAGTAAGCCATCAATCAAGGGAAGTGGGTAAGCGTCCTTTTTCGTTAGTGAATTGACACGACGGCTATCAATACATAATCTGTTTTTACCAGATTCTTTTTGTACCAACACCACTGGCGAGCACCAAGAACTGTTACTCTCTTCGATCACGCCCATTTGAAGCATTCGGTCAAGTTCAGCATAGACCTTTAGTTGAACAGCCGGCGATGTGGGATAATGCCTCTGTTTAACAGGTGCATTATCACCAACATCGATGACATGTTCAACCAAAGAAGTCTTTCCGAGTCCAGACACTTCAAATGACGGGAAAGAATCCTTGATCATATCCAGTTCTCGTTGCTGGTCAGTGGTGAGGTTATGTATATTTAAATTTTGTGGCTCTGTACGAGTCAGTTCACTAACAAATGAAGGAACAATACCAAATTTCTCCCAGAAATCTATGCCCAGGTAGAGCTCTTCTCGTAGTCCAGGGACAATATGAAACCGCATTGGTTTAGTGGAGCCATTCACAGTTATTGGAACTTCTATGTAACCCAAAATTTTATTTGCAGTACCATCTGCCGTACGAATACACGAAGTGTACTTACGGTAAGTTGTACCTGCTGACTCCAATAATTCCAAGGAACTTCTTCCAAGTATTGTGATTGACGCTCCACTGTCCAATAGTCCTGAAATGTGTTTGTCCAAAATCCTTATTGTTAATCGCGGCCGAGGATCCTTTGTTTCTGAAAGGATAGATGAAATACAAGCTTTACGAAATAATTTCCTCATCCTCCAATATCTAATATTACGTTCTAGACGTCTAAAATACGTTCGATGTAATGATGGGAAATTAAATGTACTAGGTGATTTTATTCTGGTTTCCTGAGTGGTGATCGATCGTCCTGCGTTGCTACATCTCTCGTCGTTTTCTTCGGGCTCATTGGATGTTGAACCGAGGGTACCATCCCCGAAGCATGTACTCTCGGACGGTAGTTTAACGACGGGTGACAATATGAACAATTTGCATATATAACATCCGGCTTGTTACATTTCCAACAATATAGTTTAATTCTATTCTTAGAGCACTCAGGAGCTCGATGACCGTTTACTCCACATCTGAAACACACTATTGGTTGTCTGGATATTGATGGACCAGGTTGACTGTTGTCAGAGGTTATGCTAGGTCGCTGCAATATCCGTCTCTGTGTTGAATCCACCGCATCAATATATCCATGTTGTTCTGGTTCAGCATCCACCTCATAATCATCCATTTGCTGTACCTCGCTAATTCTTAAATTTGATGTTCTGGTTGGAACTGGTGTGGACCACAAACGTTCAAACTTCTGACATAAAGTCCGAAGTTCATCCATTGAGTGTATTGTTGCTGCTAATGTAGCATTTTTGAGATCCACACTCAGTCCCTCCCGAGCAATCTCTAGCATTTCACGATCAGCAAATGGACGTGCTAAGCGACGGTTTAACGAACCAATCTCCACCAGATATTCGTATACGCTCTCCTTGGATTTTTGTTTACGGTTCAGAAGAACGCGCAAGATCGCCTTATCATCAGTTAGCGTACCGAAGGTCTGTAGGAGTCCCTCCCTTAGCACTGGGTAGGTCACCACCTCATATTCATGAGTTAAATTCAAATAGTATCTGTCGGCCGCTGCTTTCAGATACCGTGGTATGATAGACCTAAGGTCGTCCCATGACACACGGTCTCTTCTGGCAGCCGCCTCCACTCTATGAATGAACTCATGAATATCAGGAGAGTGACCATCCCCTGTGAAGGTTGGAACCCAATTTGAGTCATAACGACTCAAATTGTTCCCACGAACCCCTCGGTACTCCACTGGTGCTAACGCTGGAGCCGCGTCACGCCATACCTGAGGAGGTTGGTTGTATGGTGGTGGTGCTGTTAGTGGAGCTGGTGGATATATTGGTGGTAGTTGTACCTGTGGTACTGATGGATAATTTAATTGTGGTTGTGGTTGTACCAATGCTGGATTGTTATGTGTATGTTCAGACTGGAGTGATGGACCCAATTGTGGTATTGCAAAGTCCTCGGCTCTCAACCCAGATTGCTGGAAATAAGCCGGTGGTAATTGATCTGACCGTCTCTGATGTTGCTGGTTTGGACGATTCAGACTATTTATTGTTTCCGATATTGGCCGTACTGGGATCGGTGTGGATCTCTCATCTGGTTGAAAAGCAGGTGAAGCAGGTGGAGCAGATGATACTCCTGGTTTACTCTGCATAATTGGACGTGTTGATAATGATCCTATTATACTCCAAGCGCGTGACAATTGTGAGATAGCGTAGGTGCGGGCTTCTTGCAAGTCATTGCGAGGACCCAACCTATTCATCCTACCCGTATAATGTAACACTCGATTCGCCAAACCATCCAAGAGGGTCTGATCAATCGGTGACTGAAGTCGACGTACTTGATTTAAAATAAGTTGTGCTGCCTGCACCACCATTTGAGATTCCTCAATCAAATCTCTCGCATGAGACACTGTTATTGGAACTGACCCATGATCTGCATGGTTTCGCAGTTCCTCTGCCCAATCGGCCCCCCCGAAATTCACACCCCGAACCAAACATTCGACCAGCAGTTCGCTGGGTTCTAGACCATAGAACGGATGGTCAACGTCTATTTGGTTTGACATTTTGATGGTAAAATTTATCAAATCCAGAATTCACAAAATCAAACAACAATAATAAAACCAATTCTCAACAACCAAAAAAAAAATGTAGAGTTAGTACGACGGAAATGTAAAAGTGAAAACAATAAAAACCGCAAAACGGAAAAAAACAACGAACGCCCCAAAAAAAACAGAAAATTTTTGTAAAAACCAAACTTGTAAAGGAACAAAAAAACTGTCGTAGCTAATCTTTGCTGAATCTTTACAGAAATTCCTAAGATATTGTATATTAAAATATAATTTATTTATTTAATTTCAGATATACTGAAATATATATATATACCTAAAATTAGTTATTGACGATAGCACCCCTAAAATATATTTATTTATTTTTAAAAAAAATTGAAAAATAAAAAATATTCAAAAAAGGATGTTTATTTATTGGATGCAACGTCCTAGCTCAAAATATTGATTTATTTTTTAAAAAAAATAAAAAATATTTATTTATTTCTTGACGTATTGCTTAATTAATAAAAAATTTATTTTATTTAATTACCTAAAATTATTTAAATTTAAAAAAAATTATTTAGTTACCTAAAATTTAATTTACGAAAATTTATTTTATTTAATAAAAATTATCTATTCAATTTTTTGAAAAATTTGTTTGATTTATTTTATTTTTATTTAATATAATAAGAGATTCCCAAAATCTAGATTCGTCTGGAGACACATAAAAGTAAGTATGGCTACAATATCCATTTTATTTAGTATTTGAATTATCGCGTTCGCGAGCCCACTCCAACAATGCATGTGAGAACCGACTAGAAAAGCCCCTAACGACCAGATTCTACAGAACAGTATCTCCCCAACCTAACAAAAACAATCGCAACTGTCACGATTAGACTCCAGGCCCATTTCTACTGACCCAGCTGCGGTTGTTCTACCTAAAAATAAATTACCATTAAACTAATGCCATAGTCGAAGAACGCTCCCGAACACCAGACTTCAAATCCTAAACTTAATGAAAACTGTCTATTGCAAGCTAAATGTAAGAGTGGAAAAATGTTGAAGTTGTGTGAGGTGAAGCCTCGATCCTGATAAAAAAAAATGATTGGTTCTCCTCTTCATTTCGTTAAAGAAGCTTCTGTGCAGGGAATGGTACTACTGGTTTGTACCTAAGTACAGACCAGCAGTAGTCACTCCCTTATCACCAGAAAACTCCTTCTGAAATGAAGAGAAGAAACCAATGAACTTCGATCGCATGTCCATAATGGACAGAGGCGATCTAAGAACATAATTATGTTAAGGAGATAAGCCCCATGGATCCTTTGTTAGAGGTACCGCTGAATTCAATTCTCAAAAATTCCTTTTAAATTTATCAAATTGTGAAATTCTTAAAAATTATTAAAAAAATGAAAAAATTCTATATATATTTGATATATATGTAAAAGAAAAATATACATATAAAAAAAACCCAACTGGTTCTTATCCAAACAAGTTCGAAGTCAACCAAACCGGTTGACACCGCCCAAATACATGAAAAAAAATGAAAAAAATATTTTTCGCGCCGAAAATAGCTCTAAATAACACAACAAATTCGTACCTAACGGTAACAAAACTCCACCGTAATCACGGTATTATATTACCAAAATATTCCCCCGGTCCGTTTTTGGTTCGGCGACAGATTGTTATTATGGACCTTTCGTACAAAATAATATTAATAATATTGCTACGGGATAGCGCTTATCCCCACAGAATCCTAAATTTGGGAATCTCTTATTATCTGAAAAAATCTAGCCTATCATTCCAAAGGGGAACGAGGAATAAATAAAAAAAAAAAATTTAATATATTTACTGTAAGTACCTTAACTTATAACTGTTGATTGAAGATTTGGTCTATGTGTTCCAATTCCCTTGACTAATCAACCAACTGTATTGGATGAACTAATTTGTGAACATCAGTTGCTGCTGCTGAATTACACCTTCGTTGTTCGAAATGCCCAATTGAACATTGCCTTTAATCCTTTAACTTTCCACTTCATATTTTGCTTTAAATCCATACGGTTTCTACAACCGGAAAATCCACCATACACTCGACTGTTTCTAACTGTGGTAATATGCTTCGATCACTGTTATCCTTACTACTCATACTTTCGATAACATCATTGGATACTTTATTTTTCATGTACTGCCACTTTTATAAAGCAATCTTTTTCCTTTATGATAAATTAAGTATAAACTTAATGAAAACAGAATGAAACACTTTTAAAAAAATATATATATATTTCATCCAAATCACACACTAGTGAAAACAAAGTTAACCTTTTTTCTGTATAAATTAAAACAATTTCTTTTTTAAACTCAAAATAAAATGGAATTAGTATTTTTTCTTTAATACGTTTTATTGAGTGTTTAATAACAATCTCAATTCAACATTTTGGTTGAAAACCCAAAAACAGAAAGACAATATTTTCAAACAAAAATGTGTTTTTGTTAATTCTTTTTGACATCTTCTCATGTCAAAATAGCTCGGGTAATACTAAAAAGAAATTCAATAAAGATTAATAACGACATCTGTTTGTTAGAATTGGAAATAAAAATTTAGTACGTTCGTTTGTTTTTTATAGTACAATTGAAATTTAACTAGCAGTTAAGTATTAGAAAATTTTAAATTATTGTTAATGTGAAAATGAATGGAAACTAATGAAATACATTTTTATTGAATTGAAAACGAAGATGAATTTGGTTTTATTATTGTTTTGCGATTATTGCGATCGTTACAACGGTATAGTCAGGCGATAAAATGTATCGCATGTGTTTTGAATTGTTTGTTGCAATCCTCTCTAGTCGTTTTGGTTAAATTTTAGGTTCATTTGTGGAGCAATTTGTTAGTTCGAAATTGTTACAATGATGAAGTGCTTTATCGTAATTTTTTCCAGTTTTAGTTTAAGCTCAACACACATTAATGTATTTTTTTATAGATTTTAACTTTAGAATGGTTTGTTTGGGTAGAGAAACGCCGCTTAGTCATTGAATTGTTATCAATGTAATCCGAAAGTGCGTTGTGGCGAATACATTCAGCGGATGTCTGAATTGCTTTGTTATTTTAACAGAACACTTGAGTTCTACCTAGAATTCTTTTTTTATGCGATCAACTGTTTGGTTTAATCTATTTTGGGGGTTGACATTAGCAAAAACTAGTTGCGACCAGCGGGAGGACGAAGCAGAACTGAATATTCTTCATTTCATAAAAGTTTTACCTATCTCTAATTAAACCCAAATTTCATTCCAGTGGTCAATTCTTCTTCTGTTTAACTATTTACAGCAAATATTAAGAAACTTATCTTACTACCCTGTAAGTGGTAATGTGAAGTTAGGAAACGGGACTCACCTAGTTTGTATTTCTTGTATTGTGACTGATTCTTTTGTAGTCCTTCATCTAGTGATCCAGAACCGCTCTTAATTTTCTATCGTCTTTTTCATTCCTATAATTACATGCGCCTGTCGACGAAGTTTTCTCAAAATCGTTTCGGCAGATTCACGATTGTCGAGTTCTTTTGCTGTCGGTCTGAAAGACAAAATTCGCGCTGGTCTTGAACCAGTTACCGGTTTCAATTTTAAAATTATCCTCAGAAAGAAATTTTTACTACTAAAATTTGATTACTTCCAATGAAACCTTCATACAAACTAATTATGGCATTTTGGCGAAAACCTATGGTAAATTAATATCCAACAGGCGTTAGACTCTAAGAGGTTTGAATTAATGTTGTTTCGTCTTTCTTCACTATTATTATTTTTCAATGGATAAAGATTAGATTATTACGTGTCCAACTGCTTCTTTGGTATAGTAGAATTTTTTTGCCAGCGGATACGAAATTTGTTTGTTATGCGCATATTGTTTGCACATGCGCATATTGTTTGCACATTCAGTGTCTCGATTAAAATATTAAAAAAAACTATTGGGGTCCCATTGAAATGGACAAAAAAAACGCACAAAATTAATAAATTACTATTGAAATTCAACCAATTATAATAGAAAACCAAAAACTAGTAAAAATATTAATGATGTTGTAGGCAATGTAACAAAATTTTAATAATTAAAAATAATTATAATAAAAATAACGACGCCTATGGAAACAAATATCACAACAAACAAATGGTACGAACTAGAAGTAGAAATTTAACTAATATAATTGTTTTGAAAACAAATTTATCCCAAAATAAATAATACATCTCTGTTTTACTTTTTGTCTCATATTTTATCTCTTGCTGCGTCGTATCTGTCAAAAATTCGCTGGCAAAAAAATTCTACTATACTGTTTTTATAATTTGTGAGTTGGATGTGTCTATGCTGTGTTAGATTTTCGGAAATATGAAACGCTACACTAGACTTGTTGATCTGTTTGCTCTTTACAACATTAAATTTGTCGCGACAATAGCTGCAGAAGATTCCATTTGGTTTTTTTTTGATGAAGGTTCTTTATCATTGTAGTTCGCTTGGATGTTGTTTAGTTATACTTTTTGTGACTATTTGTGTATTGTGAACTTTTAAACAGTTACCGATAGGGTTTGTTATTGATGGATAGTTTGGTAAACATATTCTTCAGGTTTCGTTGTCTTTTTCTGGAATTAAAGTTGTGAGTTTTCTTCTGGCTTTTTTCTTTTAAATTTCTGTATAATTTTATTTATGAAGTTCGACGTAAGCTTCATTCTTCCTGCTTCTTTTATGTAATTCTCTTCTTTTTTGAATGGTTGTACTTCCATTGGGCTGTTGCAAAGCAGATGTACTAAAGAATTAAATGCAGTTTTTGTGGGTTTCTGACAAATTCTGTTGAGTATAAGCCAGTGATCGCAAATACGTGGCACGCGTGCCAAACTTGGCACGTTTGAAAATTTGTCTGGCACGGCAAACATTCTGAAATTGTGTCCAAAACTGTCCCTAAATTCGCGTTTTTGGAATCATAATAAAGAAAAGATTTTTTCAGATATTTTTTAACACGTTAAATGTTACTGTTCAGTAATAGACGGTAAAAATAGTAGGGAACCTCCGAATTCTTTGGATCAGCATCGATTTGCCAAAAAATTTGGAATTAAGCACGACACACCCTCCATTTCAAAATCTATCCTATGCGCTTTTTATTTTTTAGGGGCAAAAACTAACCTTTTTGTCAAAACTTATTAAACTACAAATTAAATCTTAACAGGTCGAAATAAAGATCACAATTGCATATCTCAAACCTTTTAAACACCCACTATTATGTATGATTACACTAAAAAAAGCTATTACAGGCGACAAATTTGTTTTCTTTTTTTTATTTAAATGCTTTTTCATTAATTTTTAGCAGATCGATAATCCCTGTCAATCTCCACTATTATGACAGATATTGTTAGAGCGGAGCATACACTACAAGTTGCGTTGCAAAAAAGTCTATCTTTTCGACAGATACATAATGCACCACTTCTTTTTTTGCAATTACAGATTTTTAAAAGGTTGATGGAATTTTTTGCATTCTGATGGGCTGCAAAGATAATTCTTATGTATTCTTATGAGGTAAATTTTTGTGAACGACGGTATATTTCTACCACCTTCAGACTTTCATAATAACAATTAAATACTACAGTAATATTATTACCAAAATTCCTTCTCAAATAATAGATATATTTCCGGAAAAAAAGCTGCTGTAAATGTACCATTTAATTTTATAAAAAAAGCATATTGAAAAAAGGTTTATAAACATGAAACGCAATCAAATAAATTTACTAAATATACTAAATCTTCTAATAATATTACCGCCGCAAGTTTTAAATAGCAAGAGATATTGCCAAACATGGCAAAGCATTAACGGATTTATTAAATCATCTATTTTAAGTTGTGGTGAAACGTACTTTTCGAAGATTTTGAAAGCAAAAATAAAATTTTCACCCGTAGCCAAAGTTTACAGTTAAGTGTAAATGCCGTAAGAAATAGAATTATAAAATACGTGAAAATATTTCTAAACAGTTAAAATCTGATCTTCATGCGGTTGAAGTACAGTTATTAACTCCGATGCCAGAATGGAAATTTCTTTGCGTTGTGGTACAGTTGGGAAAATACGACAAGAACTCCTAAAACTAGAAACATTGCAGGAACGAATTTTTATTTGCACATTTTATGTTCGTCAACTTGTCTCTCTTGCCGCTAACGCGTCTCGTGAACAAATTTTCACTCACGAAAAAGCAACATTTTCATCTCTTCTAGCAAAATGTACTATTTCATAATTGTATTGGCACGCGAAAATAACGATTATAAAAAAAAAATCGTTTTGGCACGCCAATAAAATTCAGTTGCGAACCCTGGTATAAGCCATTTGGATGAGGTAACAGTTTTTATTAATTCATAAGTCATTGTGCTATTGTGTCCGTAGGTTTTGAAATCTTAGATACGATTTTCATCTTTTCCCCGGGCGTATAAATTTTCTCAAACGCAAACCCAAAAGTACCATGGTGTATTTCATATTGTATTTTTTTCGTTTTCTATAAAATTTGCTGTTTCTTTTGGCTCTTATCATTTTCGGTAGTGGATTCTTTTACCATTTTTGTATGAACATTATGCTAAGATGTTACATGCGTAATGCGTTCTACTTTTTCCACATACGTTGTTCATCCATTATTACTAGCGAATTACTTTTATGGGCGTTAATATAAATTTACTGGTTTAGATTGTTATACTTTGATGGTATGGTTTTCGTTTCTGTTTGATATTTGAATATTCAATTTCTTATTTTGTTTTAAAAAAGTTTTTTGTGTATTGAATCTTATACCGTAATGAATAGATTGTCCATTTTAATGAATAGGCCAGTCGTTTTAGACCTTTGTTGAGAACTGAGTTCATTTTCGGAAAAATCACAGTTGAGATGTTTTATACAAAGATTGGTACTATTTTAATTTGGTTTTCTGTTTTTTGGAATTAATTGAATTTTCTTAAAGACAACTTTGTTTTTTTTGTGAATGGTTTTTTCGATATTTATTCTGCGTCTGTTGTATATTTTTCAAGTATTCCGACCAAACGATGTTAAAGTTCACAATGTCGTTGTAGTAATTAGATTTGATGTTACTTTTTTATTATATTGTGATTTTTTTGTTAGTTATTAATTAGATAGTTTAGCTCACTTAATATGAAATATCAAGGAGAAAATAGGTCAACTATAAAGGAAGAAGATGAGAAAAATGGAAGGAACGACGATACGGAGATAACTATACTAATAGTTTAAAATGACGATGGAAATTTTCTTAAAATGTCTGAAGGGCAAATTAATCGGGACATACAGAGGAGGGCATTGAGTTCCACAAATAAAATAATCGCCACACTATTAAAATAATCGTTCAGGATGAACACAGTTCCACAACGAGGTATTTGGACAACAAATGGTTGGGATAACTCTCGGAAGCTCTTGTTTGTCGATTGTACACGATGGAAGGATATTTTTAATTTCTTTAGAGGGGAATTCGCTTAAGTTATATTATGATATTTATAGTAGATTGACAATTCAGCCACATTTCTTCGGTGTTGGAGTAAATCAAGCTGATCCGTTAGTTCGGTATTACCAATCAACCGTATTGCTTTTCTATGTAGAGTCTAGAGATTTCTTTGTTGACTGACAAGCACCTACCCAAACATAACAGCAGTATTCTATACATGAACGAATAAAAGGCATAAAGATCAGCAGAATTTGATCCGGATTGAAAAACTTTTTACATCGACTCAAGAATCCTAATTTTTGCATTGCAGATTTAGCGAGGTTGAACACATGTTTATTCCATTTCAGGTTATTTTCAATATCTACTCCAAGAAGCCTAACTCATTTAACCTCACGTAATTCCTCATGATTTATCTTAATAGGGAAGTTTTTATGTCGCTCTATTCGTGAAAGACGGCATATTTTGGTTTTGGTTGGGTTAAATGAATTATACGATCCAGAGGTCTTCTTTGATAGAATCAATGCCATTAACGATCCAGAAGTCTTTTTTGATAGAATCAATTAGCAACTCTCTATCAGTGGTGACTGCAGTTTGAGATCGAAATTTAGGAGATGCATGCATGCTGTCATCAGCAAAACTATGGATTGGGTGCACTGTGGAAATAAGTCATTAATGTATAGCAGAAACAAGGTTGGCGAGAGTGCAAAGCCTTGAGGAACACCAGCATTGGTTGTGAAAATATTGGAAGTAATACCATCTAAATTAACATAAAATTGGCGACATGTAAGAAAACTATGAATCCAGGAGACAGTAAAATGGTCTATGAAATAAGATTTTAATTTAGCTATGAGATTTCTTTGCCACACTTTATCGTTTCACCATGGTTTTCCAGCGATTTGTTCCAGAGATGGGATACGTAGGCTAACAGATCACCTGTTGCTTATCATCAATAATTCGTGACATCTCCAAATATTATATTAGATTGTAGTTAAGATATTCTTCAAATATTTTAGCCAAAACCGACAGAAGTGCAATTGGTCTATAATTGTTAGGGTCTATTTTACTGCCTTTCTTTGATATGGGTTGAACGCTGATAGCTTCCAAGAATCCGGTAATTCCGGTTTTGTAAGATAAATAGAAAATTTTTGTTAGAATTGGCGTTAGTTCCCTATCAAAGTTTTTAGAATGAGGGGTGGAATACCGTCGAGGTCAGCGAATTTGTTGATATTGATAGAAAGAAGCATTTTCCGTACAATGTTGCAACGAAAATTAATAGGTTTCATTTTCGTTTCAACTCGGCAAATGAGTATAGGATAATGGAAAGGTTAAACTATGTTTGAGTTTTCTGCAAAAATACGACCCAAAAGATGCGCCTTCTCTTTCGAGTCGCTCACGGGAATGTCATTCAGAACTAAAGTTGAATAAAGGATCGAGTAAAATTGCTCTGGAAAGATTTAACTGCCTGAAAGAAACTGCGTGAGCCAGATGGGTGTTCGGCCAATTTGTTTGCTTTCTTCTGGATAAACGCGTCTTTGTCCAAGTTTATTTGGTTTTTACTCATATTTCTTGCTTTCTTATTAGCACTATGGGTCTCAGGTGTTTTATTTGAGTTATCCGTCTTAAATGCTTTGCGTTTATTGCACACCGCCTCATTAACATCCCGCGTGAACCAAGGCTTTTAGGAGTGACTAGTCGATTTGGAATAAACTGCCGAATTCCGTCTTTAATGATTTCAGAAACTCGTAATGTTGATGTGCTAGTATCTTGCTCAACACAACAAATGTTTTTCCAAGGTGTTTCATCATAAAAGTTTCTCAGTCACTCCAAGTCAGCGCGATTATAATTTCAAACGCGACGATGATTGACTTTAATTGGTGTCGGTAGTTTGGGGATCTATATGAGATCTTCAGTGCTAGCGTGTGAGATGAGATCTTCAGTGCTAGCCGTCAATCACTACCATACACTATTAAAATGCTTGTTTAATTACTATACAAGCACGTTTGATAGCTGTGCTGCTCAAGCATGCTTGCAGGTGAATGGGGTCCTCAATATATAAAAATAAATTTTATTTTTCTTGTTACCAGGCAATAGAAATTAAATGTATGCCTTTAAAATAATAAATTTATAACTTTAATGCAATAAAAGTCAAAAGTCTATAAGCCTGGTAACAGTAAATATAAAATAGTAAATAATCCTTAAACAATGAACAATCTCACCCGAATATTTGTGGTGGCTTGCTATTAAGAACTCGATGCGGGGCGTAGTTCTTTATTGTGGTGTGTTTTTTAAGTACGTCTTGTACGTAGACTGGTCGATGTTACCGATGACTTGATTGTTTTTAACATCTGGTAAGAAGCACTTCGCAGTCCGCTTTATGTCTCTATAGCTGTAAGGAATGGTGTCATCTCAAGAACCGCTCAGGCGTTGCAACACATTAGCAATACACTGCACCAACAACTATACAGCGCCATGTTGCCAAGAATCAAGTCAACATGCAAACAAGTACCCGCAGAGGAACACAATGCGAATGAACACAAGAAATCAAATTATATGTTAGATCTAAGATTAGTGATAGTATATGTGATTATAGAATTATGAGACTTGATAGAGGAAAGGACAAAGGTTGTGGCCTTTCCTTTATCATTCACAAAACCGTTATTACCAGCAGCACCGGGAACTGATAAACACCTAGAACAACTGGGTATTATAATAAAATCCGGAAATACGAAGATAACTCATGTCAATATTTAAATTCCATCAGTAAGCAGCTGTGATACAGGTTATGAACCGTCCATCGGACATTTATTTTATAACAACGACTATTTAATTCTCGGTAATGTGAATGGACACACTCACACCTGAACCCCGATTCAAGAGGCGGAAACATTGCTGATCAAATTGACGGCTCCAATTTTGAAGTCCTCAATGAACCACAACCACAAAGGGTAACAAGTAACTCATACTCTTCTGCAGATGTCTCACTTGCTAGCATGTTACTAATGCCAATTGGTGAATGGAGAACTGAAATTGCATTGAGTTCAGACCTTAAGCCGTTTACTAAGTTAAATAAAATCCGAGAAGAGGACATACATTAATTTTAACAAAGCTGACTGTGATAATTTTACTAATTTGACTGAAATGGAATTCAGTAAGAAATTTTTACCACTTGACGCCCTCTCTGGGGAAATACAATTCAGAGAAATTTTGAACAAAGCTAGATCTCGCTTCATTCCAGCCGGTAGAATACAAAAGATTAAACCAAACTTCCCGCAGGAAGCTTCTGTACTTTCATTCCAAAGAGATGACATCCGTAAGCCAGATCCAACTTATCCTAGAACTAAGGGCCTGAATAAGCCAATTGATAAGGAAGTTAGAAATGGAACACAAACGTAACGAATGGAGAGATTTAGTGAGTAAGTCAAACTAAGGGACAAATAAAAGTCTGTGATAGATGATTAAGGGCTTAACTCATCCGCGTATAACTGCATGATCTCCTACGCTGATATCCCTACCGAAAACCACGGGAAATGCGAAACAAAATTAAATAGGCAGTTTACAGAAAAGCAAAGTAAACATGAAAAGGAAACTAGGTCAGTATTAAGATATCTGCACAAACTTAATACTGAAAATTTTTAAGATATCATATTTTCCGAAGAAGAGGTTGAAAATGCAATAAGGAAAACCAAACCAAACCATCTAAAAAGTTTTATAATAAAGGTTACTTAAGCCCAAACGAAAAAAAAAACAGTATAGATAGATTCTTGTCTAATCTAATTGCCCTATTGAAAACATATTTCTTAATTCAAAAATTTCTTTTGAACAAATTACTTACATGCCGGTGATAAAAAAAATTCTGTGTTGAAACTATTCCAATGTATTTTGCTTTTTAAGCAAGGTGAGTCGAAATCATTGGATATTACATGCAAATGCAGTCGTTGCATACTGGGTGACATATGATATCCTATTTTAAAGTTATCGTTAGACTGTCCAGTTACTTCAATAACATTTTTGGCCAGTAAATTAATTTCGTTTAACAATTCTAAATTATTTTTTGTCAACTGCAAATAATTAAAAATATTTTGGTATAATTGTTAAATTAAATTTGAATTTATACTTACGTGATATATACTTGCTATGTTAATTAAAGGTAATATTAAAAAATGATATCTAGCTTTTGGATACTTATCCTTTATTACAACTGCAATGTCAGAACTTAAAACTCGTAGTTTTGGATTATTAAGAGACTCTATTAAGCCTAATGACCAATGATTCTTCGGTTCTGATTTTGATTCCATGGCAATTTACTAATTAATATGTAACTGTAAATAATACAGAAAATCCAATTTAAATGACATTTGCGATTAATTTAAAAAAAATGTTAGCTTAAGGGAATTGAGATTTGTGATAAATTAGCGCTGCAAGCAGTTAGGGGCACAGTTCGTATAGGGCGATTTTTATGTTCCGGTGTTTACCGCAATGGCGCTGCAAAAAGGGGATAAGAGAAAAAATCACAAAAATTTTATATGGGATTCCATACAAAACACAACTTGAATAAATTTAAAAGTAATCTATGAAATTTCTCATTTTACCACAATTGAAGAATTTTAATTTGCTCATGAAGTATTATTGACTGTATATTAAGCGTAATAAATAAAATATTATTCTTAAGACGCTCAAAAAAGCAACATAAAAATTGCTGAAATTTCCCATACAAAGTTGTATGAAAAATTTAACCTATTTTCGTATTTGTTTTACGGACAGAAGAAAAGAAAATATTTTATATACTAAGCTTAATATATAGTCAATAATACTTCATAAACAAATTTAAATTATTTAATTGTAGTAAAATGAGAAATTTCATAGATAACTTTTAAAATTATTCAAATTGTGTTTTGTATGGAATTCCATATAAAATTTTTGTGATTTTTTCGCTTATCCCCTTTTTGCAGCGCCATTGCGGTAAACACCGGAACAGAAAAATCGCCCTATACCATAATATATAGTAGATTATGATGCAAGGTCGTAAAAGGGTTTTGGACGTACGTTGGACAAATAATATTTGTTTCATATTTTGTTTACCAAAATATTGGTTATTTTTTCAAACAAATTGTACAGGTCAAACAAATTGTACAGGTCCTGGCCTATTGTACAAATTGTACAATAGGCCAGGACAAAAAATGCTCTGAATTTATAATGCTCTGACTTTTCGCTGATTTTTTGCCAGTTGGTTAAATAAAGTTTATGAAGTGAAAAAAAAACGTTGTTTTACTAATTATTAAAAAATAGTATAAGTATAAGGATTTAATTTTAATAAAATTGTCATACTTAATTAAAAAAGAAATGATGAAGCAGTAATCCGAAATATACATTCTTTTAAAATAAATAAAAACTAGTGGGATTCCCGTAAGATTAAAAACAAACCAGTTACTGGATAAGGTATACTAAAATACCAAACATAAAAAAATTATACAATATAATTTAACTGCATTGTCCAAAAATATGTTTTATAGAACAAAAATATACAGATAAAAAACGAAAAATTACAAAACAAATATTAAATCAAATTTGAAAAAAAAGTCAACAAAAAGTGAATAGTAGCTCAATTAGGGTTTTTAAAGCCTAAAATACGCAAAATTAAGATTTATTTATTAAACGACACATCAATTGTAATAATATAAATAGAATTTGAATGTGTGTGTGAGTAATCATATTTAAATTTAATAACATACTAACACTCAGACTCCAAACTAAAATAAGTTGTCTAGCTAGACCGATTCAAAAGGTATTGAAAGGTGAAAATATTATTAAAACGTCAATATCAAAAATGATCTCCAACACAACAGTCAACAACCTAACCCATCGGTAAGATAAAAGGTCAGCATTTGTTTGAGGAACACCGACCACTATATACAAGACACCTCAAAAGCAAATTTGTTCTATATTTCTTCTATGTTAACTGAAACATTTTACTAAAGATTCGTCAATGGCTGTTTTTGTGATATATTTAAAAGAATAAGATAAAGCTATATAGCCGAAAGTGACTACCCGGAAGTCGCAAAATTACTAAAAAAAATTACAAAAACCTTATGCTCTAAGTTTCAACAAAATTGAATGTCAGGACTGAATGTTATTGAAGTTTAAAAAAATAGTTGTTCAACGATCCACAGACATCCTCACCGACTCCTTTGCCAAATTTTAAAAAAAAGCTCATATTTTCTATATTCAAATAAACCCGAATGCGTTTGCAGCTCATTTGAATTCAAAAGTTTCACTATGATCTCATGCGTTTGCGTAACGAAAATAACACATATTTTTCAAATTTTCTTAAAAACTCAAAAAGTAAGATAGCAATTGTTTATACAAATGTCATTAAAAATTGTTGACATGATGACAAACAAATGGGAGGTAAATGGTCTTGATAGCGTTATTTATTCTCGTAATATTTGCAAGAGCTGATTTTCAGTTTTTTGGAAACCACTAAAAAACAAATGAACCGATTTCATTAGAAAAGGACTGGGCTGTAAGTTACGCCCCAAGATACATCGATTGTGACCATTGCCGTTGAAATCGGATCATCCATTGTTGAGAAAGCGTTTGACAAAAATTAATCCACATACAGCGAAACATACACACATACAGACTGCCAACTAAAAATAGTCTAAACAGCTTCAGGAGGTCATCAAACGTAAAAAAAATCATAAAAATTAAAAATTTCGAAAATCGACCGAGAAACAATAAGTTACTATATCGGGAAGTTAAAAAACAATAACTTCCCATATCGGGAAGTTAATAATAATAAAAAAATGTCACTATAAGGAATAAACTTAATTATCCAAAAGAGTATCATAGAGTATCCAAAAATCCAAATCTTTTACTTAAAGTAAAATTAATTATCAAAGTGACAAAAGCACACGAACCAGTGAAAATTATGGAAAACCATATTAATACAATTATAGTGTTTTGTGTTTATTGTTCCTTTTAAATTTTTAAAATATTAGTAATTTGGTTTATTTAAAAAAAATAAAAATAAGCGTTCAAATAAAGCGAAAATAATTTTGCGCATGTGTGTGTGATTTAACCATTGAATAAATATCTAAGGAAGTTAATGCCCGATTTATAGTCGGTAACGTTAACTTAACGTTAACTTTAACTTAACCTTAACCATAGACAAATAATAATATAAGACAAATGAAGTAGAACAAAATATTCTCTCACTATTTTTATTTTGTTTCAGGATATTAACTATCTAGTGACACCTGTACTTAAGTAGATGATTCGTAATATTTAAAATTAGTGTTATATGAGTATAAAGTTTAACGTTTTTGTTTTTTTGGTTTCTATTTATTCTTATAACTTTATTGTTTTTCTAAATGTATTTGTGTAGAACGTTTATAAAAGAAATGCATTTTTTTAAACCATATTTTTTTTCGAAAGGACAATTCAGATTTTTTGTTGATTGAAAAACGATTTAAATTTCGTATTGTTTTACGTTATGTTATGTTCGTAGTCGTGTGAAGCGATTTCAATGAAATTTAAATTATTTAGCTTTTGAAGAAAATTTTTTGTTTACATTTTGTTTTGGGAAGCAATTAAATTATGATAAAGATTTTGTTTTTTTATCGAAAAATTAGACAAAATTTAGTAAAATATTTATTTATGATTTTAGTGAATGAAAAGTATAATCGGTTTTTGGTTTTGTTCGAATTATTTTGAATAATTTTCGGATCAAATTTTATTAGATTTAAATAATATCAATTATTGATACAAGGTTATAGCAAGGTTATATATATAAGTTTTATAATTTGAATTTAGCCAAGTTGCGTTTTTTCTTATTAAAACTAACAGTAAAAAGTCAAAAAATTTTATGTGATGATCCCGACATGGATTTTTTACTTTGGATAATTCTATAGACTCTTCAATGTATTTTTTCTTCTGATTGGCTAGATGGAAGCATTTCTTGAAAGTGTTTCCAAAATGCAAAATTTGTAGCTCACACACGCCACACAATTCATCCAGTGGTAGGATATTTTGGTAGGATACCTGTTAGCGTATGAGGATTATAACTTTTCGAAGAAATCAAGTTTTCTTCTGGTATAAATTCTTGAATTTTAACAATCTTTTTTTGTAAAATTTTAAACTTTTTTCTTTAGACAAACAATTTTTACAAAGTAGTTAATGGTCTGGTGATGATTTATGGCTTGGAGACTTTAATAAATCATGCTCATCATCAAGGATTGATTCTATTATATTTGAAAATGTTTTGGGTCCGTAATAACTTTTTAAGCATTTTATTGGGGTTTTAATAACATCGAGTTCTTATGTAAAGCATTTGGAAGTTGATGGGAATTCGGAATTGATAGGAATATTTGTTTTCATTAATGAGTTTTTCGTAAGCGTAGTATTGCTGTAACTTTTAAAATTGGGTTTGGGTGAAAAAACTGATAAAGGAAGGTCCTGAGTTTCTGCTGAAAGCTCAATATTTACAAATGGAAAACAATTTTTTTATACGACATCCTCCTGGGCCAAAATTTTACGATGTAAAATGACGTCTACAAAAGAAATGATTACCTTCACCTAAATCGTTTAGGTTTGTTTTTTTAATCCACAGATAAAAATCATTTGTCCCATATTTTGGAAAATAAACAAATTTTCCCTCTGGATGAGTTTCACTAGATACATCACAATATTTTAAAACGCATCGTTTTTTAAAGTTATTTTTCATTTTATTTCGAAAAATTTTCTCTTTCGAAAGGTAGTTAAATAAAATAAAATGAAATGAATCACAATCGCTTAAGATTTGGCAATTTAAACAATTTTAAATTAAAACTTTGAAAAAATACATATGTATATTAAACTGTAAGTTAAACTATCACTAAGATTTTGCAATTTTTACAAATGTTGAAATATTTAAAATTTAAAACTTTTTATAATATATTTAATTAAAACTCTCGTAATTAAACTTAATTGTCACGAAAATTATAAACAAATAATAGACCCTGGAAAAAAGTTTAGTTGCGATACCAGTAAAAATACAGAAAAATTTAAAAATAACAGGAATAATCAAATTCAAATTTTTATACAATTTTAAAATTAAATATCAGCAATGAATGGGTCATCAAACATTAATTATCAGTTATTTTAGGGTTTTCCTGCCAATATAAACAAACTGAAGATAATAATATTTTGCCGGTTTTTGATTGTCTTTCCTGATATTAGTTTTCGGCTTATATACTTATGTAATTATATTTTTACTTAAGCAATGGACTTAGACCAATGGACCTTTTACATAAGCAATGGGAAAAATGGATTTAAATATCATTAACAATTGAGAAATTATAATTGAAATGGGATGGTTGGGCAACGCTTAAATATATTATACTTGAAAATGTAATTGTAACAATGTAATGTCAATGAATTTGTCCATTAAGGTATTTATTTTCTGTTTGTTCATTACGTTTTTTTCATTTTAAATAGAAAAATAATTACTTCTACAAATAATGTAGGAATAGAAAAAAAATTACTTTTAATAATTGAGTTAATAATTAAGTACACTCGCCGACCCAGACACCCGCCACTTAACATATTTTGCAACACGCTTAGGATTAATATCGTTTCAAATTTGCTACATTTTCAAAGTCTTTTTATATTTTTGAAATTTAAATGTAAATATAATGTGAATACGTTACAGTTTTTATTGTTCCTTTTATTAAATTTATTTTAAACAACTTAAATATTTTGCAATATAACAATAAATATTTATTTATAACTTTTCGATTTAATTTAGCAATTATTTATAAAATTAGCAATTTCATTTAATTAATAGGATCTAAGAAACACATGTTGATATTTTTAATTCGCTTTGTGATTGTGATTGTTTAAATATTATTTCTCTTTTATCTTAATGTTCAACTTTCAATTGAACAAAAATCGATTTTCAAAATTTCATTGTTCGAATAAATTAATTATTTATTTATTGGTTTGCTGCTCCTTTGTTACGTTTACTTGTGGAATATGGTTGGGGTTTTGTTCAATGTTCAGTTATTTCCTGTCTCGAGTTAAATATGTGATCGTTTATGTTTGTAAGGATAAGTAGAGAATTATTATTTCAAATTAAACATATAAATCCCTACAAATGTTTATAGTGACTAATTTCTAACTAATCTCCTGTTTTTTTACTAACAAACCCGAGCCAAAACATTTCCCTTACCAATCTTATCCAAAACTAGAACCTATTCTAATCCAAAATCCCATGGGGTGCAAGGAGCTATCCACAAGTTAGCTCAAACGCCACCCTCACCTGCCCGCCGTGCATCCAGCTGGTAACTGACGAGGCTCTGACGACCGAGTAACGGCGGTATAACCGATCATCGAGGACTTCATAAAGTTCTTGCTTACCTAACTCGCTTAGAATAGTTAGTCCTGTAAAATTAGTTTAGCGCACCGCGTCTTGCTGGCTAAGTTAACCATCTATCTAGCGTTGCAACTAAAACAGAATCCCCAATTACTGAGATCTGCTAGTGCTTCCAACTTATTTTTCAAATTGTCATTTTTTTGTATTATAAAAAACTATAAAAACAATTAAAAACTAAACTCAAAATATTTCCGTTATGCTATAACCTTGTATCAATAATTGATATTTAAATCTAATAAAATTTGATCCGAAAATTATTCAAAATAATTCGAACAAAACCAAAAACCGATTATACTTTTCATTCACTAAAATCATAAATAAATATTTTACTAATTTTGTCTAATTTTTCGATAAAAAAACAAAATCTTTATCATAATTTAATCCCAAAACAAAATGTAAACAAAAAATTTTCTTCAAAAACTAAATAATTTATATTTCATTGAAATCGCTTCACACGACTACGAACATAACATAACGTAAAATAATACGAAATTTAAATCGTTTTTCAATCAACAAAAAATCTGAATTGTCCTTTCGAAAAAAAATATGGTTTAAAAAAATGCATTTTTTTTATAAACGTTCTACACAAATACATTTAGAAAAACAATAATAGTCATAAAGTTATAAGAATAAATAGAAACCAAAAAAACAAAAACGTTAAACTTTATACTCATATAACACTAATTTTAAATATTACGAATCATCTACTTGAGTACAGGTGTCACTAGATAGTTAATATCCTGAAACAAAATAAAAATAGTGAGAGAATATTTTGTTCTACTTCACTTGTCTTATATTATTATTTGTCTATGCCTTAACTTAAGACACTACAAAATTTTGATTTATAGTCGGTAAGAAATTACGTATTCTTTGACGTTTGATTTGACTTTCATTTTGGTTATGTAATCAATTTTATAAATCAATCAATTCTTTAAAAGTAACAAACTGATTTTAAAATCAAAATTAATATTAATAAAATTTGAAATAAACATTTGATACAAAATTTAAAAATAAAAAATTTCATTTTTATATTAATTTCATTTCATATCATTCTTGCAGATATTTGGCTATAAAGTCACTCACATAATGTCAATCTCTTGTTACTTTACGCAAATAACTTATTTAATAAGTTTAATAAAAAATTAAAAAACAAAGTTTTTTATAATTTTACTGTTACTCTATATATATTTCAGCTTGTTAGGCTATCTTCTGGAGTAATTGGATTACTCCAGAAGATGGCCTAACAAGCTAAAAAATATATAGAGTAACAGTAAAATTATAAAAAATTTTGTTTTTTAATTTTTTATTAAACTTATTAAATAAGTTATTTGCGTATAGTAACAAGAGATTGACATTATGTTATTTGAAAACTTACACCAAGTGCCAACGGCAAAAAGTATTAATTATATAAAGTCACTCCTTTTATATCCTTTGCATTTTTTAATATATAAAATTTTATTTTTATGGACACCTTTTTTTTTTTTTTTTTTATACTAAGTTAGACATGTTTAGTGTTAATTTAAATAAATTATAAATTAACGTCTCTGAATATCCGAAGATACCATGCCAACTGTGGAATTGTGGAAATGGATTATGTTTCTTTAAGAAATTGGTGGACATGGACTTTAAAAAGTTGGGGATTAAAATAATCAGGGAAAACCCATAAGGGCAAGGAATTCCAAAAATAAGAAACACGGTTGAAAAAATCACGTTGAAAGGCGACAGTTCTACATTTTGTTATTTGAACGGTGAATGGGTTGGCCATGGCTGATGCTCTGGTTGAACGAGAAAAAATAGCGGGTTCGGGTAGTATTGATTTGATCTCCTCTGAAGAGTACTCATTCATAATGTATTTGTAAAATATCGTCAAATCAGCGACATTTCTTCTATGCTGCAACGAATCAAGCTCGTTTGTAAGATTTGAATTGCCGATCAATTTAATTGCTTTCCGTTGGACAATGTCCAGATATTTCAAAGAGGCTGGGTATGCACCACCCCAGATGTGAGAACAGTACTCCATGCAGGGGCGAATAAATGATTTATATATTGGTCATTGTTCTTATTTATTATTATTATTATTATTATTATTATTATTATTATTATTATTATTATAAGAAGCGAACGCTATTGAAAAACTTACGACAACGCCCTAGATATCCTAACTTTTGAACTGCGCTCTTAGCAAGATTGAAAATGTGAGTATTCCATTTCATATCATTTTCAACCTCAACCCCCAAAAGTTTGATAGATTCCTTTTCTTCGATATCGTTAAAATCAAATTTTAATGGAAAAGGGTTAGATGTAGATGATCTTGTAAAGTTGCAAAACTGCGTTTTACTTGCATTAAATTCTACACTGTTTGTATGACCCCATTCTAAAATTGTTTTAAGATCAGAGTTTAAGGAATCCGTCAAATTAGATCTATGGTTATTAATAACATCAGATGCCCGTTGCCTTTGTGTTTCATGGGATGCACGTAGCGTACTATCATCGACGAAACTATGAATGAAATGAACGGTGGAATCTAACAAGTCGTTGATATATGGGTAATTCTTTTATAAACCGAACACCTTTCTGACCGACCCATTTTTGATTTGGCTGAAATTTTTTTTGCGGATTCTATGTCGAAAAAAAAGATATACGTGTTCGAGGATTTTTTTTTTTTTTTTTTTTTTTGAAAATAGAGCTGTTCTAAATTTCGTGAATTTTGTGATTTTTGGCTTGAAGACTTATTTTCAAAAATTCGTAATTCCGAATCTATAAGAGCTACAAAATTTTTATTGACCACTTTTTTGTAGTTGAAAAATTGAACTTTGAGGAAAAAATATTTTTTATAAAAAATATTAACAAATTCATATTATTATAAACAATTTAATTGTTTAAATCGATTTTTAATAATTGCTCCAAAACAAATCCAGTTTTTAGTATTTTCATTGTATTCTCCGTTAAATTTTACGTCAAAAACATGTTTTTAAAATATGGTACCTTTTCAATTATTCTTAAAATATTAATTTATGTAGCGCGTAACGACCTAAAAAAACGGCTTTTTGCTAATAAAATCAAATCTGTAACTTGTATCAAAAAAAGTTAAATATGAAAGTTGTAGATAATTAAAAGGTCTACAACTTTTGTCTAAACTAGTTTTTGACATAACCTCAAAATTTTAAATTAAATTGCAAAAAATGTTACAAATCATCTTTGTAACAATTATTTATTGAAAATTTGCATAAAAAAAAATTTATGGGTTATTCGTTTTCAAACCGAATCGCCTGACTTGTTAGAAAACAAATCTTGATTGAAACAAAAAATTATTATCAAGCGTTTGGAAAAAAGATCCATCCAGTGCACCACGTAATTTCAACCTGTCTGTTGTATTAGCCACCACTGCCATGACAAACTTTGACAAATAATAATACATGGTAAAAAATATCTTAGTAAATAAAAAAAATCAAGTAATGAAAAATAAAGTAATAATTCTTAATATTACTTATATGAACTTTATTGGAATAACCACATTTGTATAGTAAAATCAAAAATGAACACTCTCCTTGACAGATTAATAATAATATTTTTTAATTGAAAATTTTCACAAAATTTTTTTTTCATGCAAAGAATAGTATATTTTCCTACAAGAGATGAAAACATTGTTTTTTCGTGAGTAAACATTTGTTCACGAGACGCGCTAGCGTCGAGTGAGACATGTTTACGAACGAAAAACGTTTTTTTCTCGCGTAGGAAATGCAATTTTTTCTATCATAGCAATATATAATCGATATTTACTATAAATTATAAAGTTAGAAATCGACAACAAAACATTCAAAATTCATATTCTATTTTTTCATGCTTACGTTGTTTAAAATACTTTGTAAAATTATATGAAAAACCATAGCAACTATAATTTGTTATTCTTTTTCACTAGTGAATTGACTTTTCGCATAGAAAAAATATCTTAGCTTCTAATTCTTGAAAAGATATTGGAATCATGCAATGATATTTTTGAGTTCCCTTTATCGATTTCGCTTTTGTAGATCGTTCTGATAATAATTTTTTTTCTTCTTCGTAATCATCATTTGTAGAATAGCGACAAGTAATGTTTGGCAATGATTCTGTCGCCCACTTAAATAGTTCTCGTGGTGTTCGAATAGGATCATTTATTCTCTGAAGACTCGCTTGCAAAAATAGTTTATGGGATCGAATTTGTTGAATGGGATGGAAATTTTAGGATTGTTTTATGATAAGAGCTTATGATTTATTTGAAAAGAAATGGTCTTTATGACAAAAGAATCTAGGCGTCGTCATGCTGGATAGAAATTGGAGCATGACACACGAAACGAAGTAGAGATTAATAAATAATGAATTCTATTACTTTAAACTTTAACTTTAACAAATATTTAAAAAAAACGAAAAGAAAAAAAAAACAAAAACAAGTTACAGATATGATTTTTGTAGCAAAAAACCGTTTTTTGGGTCGTTACGCGGTACATAAATTAATATTTTAAGAATAATTGAAAAAGTACCATATTTTGAAAACATGTTTTTGACGTAAAATTTAACGGAGAATACAATGAAAATACTAAGAACTGGATTCGTTTTGGGGGCAATTGTTAAAAATCAATTTAAGCAATTAAATTGTTTATAATAATATGAATTTGTTAAAATTTTTTATAAAAAATATTTTTTCCTCAAAGTTCAATTTTTCAGCTACAAAAAAGGAGTTGATGAAAATTTTGTAGCTCTTATAGATTCGAAACTACGAATTTTTGAAAATAAGTCTTCAAGCCAAAAATCACAAAATTCACGAAATTTAGAACAGCTCTATTTTCAAAAAAAAAAAAAAAAAAAAAATCCTCGAACACGTATATCTTTGTTTTCGACATAGAATCCGCAAAAAAAGTTTCAGCCAAATCGAAGAGATGTCAATGAATTTTCATCAAAAGCCGTTCGGTTTGTAAAAGAATTACCCATATATAAGAAAAAGGGTGGGAGACAAAGATGATCCTTGAGGCACTCCTGCGTTGGTAGAAAATGTTTCCGATGATATCCCATCTATATTTACTCGAAACTCCCTCCCAGTTAAAAAGTTTTGAAACCAAGAAATAAGTTGCTCTTCAACACCATAACATCTCATCTTACATATAAGATTGTCATGCCATACTTTGTCAAAGGCCTTGGATATATCCAGTGCAATGCCAAATGTTTCACCATGGTGCTCAAGCGACTTGTTCCAGACATGTGTTACATACGATAGCAAATCTCCTGTCGATCGTGCCTGTCGAAACCCATATTGCCTTCCATTAAAAATGTTTGAAGATTCCAAATAAGTCATAATATTATAGTTAATATATTTTTCGAACACTTTTGCAACAACCGACAAGATGGATATCGGTCTGTAATTACTTGGGTCATTTTTTTTTCCTTTTTTTGATACAGGCTGAACGCTAGCAAACTTCCAAATGTCTGGGAATACACCTTTCTTGTACGATAGATAGTAGATTTTTGTGAGAATTGGTGCTAGCTCTCTAGCAAAAGTGTTCAGTATGATGGGAGGGATATTATCAGGACCTGATGATTTATTGGAATTTATTTGCGAAAGCATCTTACGTATGACATTCTTGCGAAAGATGATACGCTTAATTTTGTACGGTACTTGAGGAATTGGTTTTGGCGGGAAATTAGGCGCAGTTAAAGTTGAGTTTTCAGAAAAGAGTTTTCCAAGAAGATCAGCCTTTTCTTTTGGGTTTATTATGGGTACATTATTATGGATAAAGGTGGTAGTGACGATTGAGTGAAATTATTTTGCACTGCTTTAACGGCTTTAAAAAAGTGTCGAGAGCCCGTAGGATGCTCGGCAAATTTCGCTGCTTTTTTTGAACTATAACGATTTTTTTCTTTGTTTATCAATAACCGACATATGTTCCTGGCAGCTTTATATTCTCGCAAGGTTTTTGGTGCAAGGTATTATGGCAAGGTATTGCTTGCTTTAATGTAATTGCGAAACGCAATTGTTTTTTTTTAATTGCCTCTTTGAATTTTTTGGTGAACCAAGGATCTACTCTCGGGATAATTACACTGTTTGGTATAAATTTACGCATTCCTGCCAGTATTACATCAGAAAAAATCACAACAGCCTTATTTGGATCTTATTCAACTAAGCAAGTTTGTTTCCATGGATACCATTTATAATGACTTTTGAGGCCTTGCCAATCCGCATTTTTGTAGTTCCAAACACGTCTAGGATTGCAATTAAATTGAAGTTTTCTTCAGTTTTTATACTAAACGTCAAAAAATTCTTAACAAAATCTTTAAGATAGAATGAAATGAACTTTACGTTAAGTTAACGTTAAGTTTGCGTTAACGACTATAAATGCTCTAGTGCATTTTCATACATATTGTACTTTACGTTAAGTTAAAGTTACTGACTATAAATCGGGCATAACTAGACATTTTGAGTGAAGCATCTAATTTTTAGTATTGGTGAAGTTTGATAGTGTTTGCATTCTAGCTGGGTGGTACTGTTTACAATTTGCATATTTATATTTTCAAAACAAATAAAAGAAATAATAAATGTTAAAATGCAATATTTAAAAATATACTTTTTACTGTTTATTTTTAATTTTTTATTTTATTAATAATAATATAAACTTCCTTATAGCAACAATTTGAATTTTATTTTTTATTTTATAGAATATCGATTTCGACTTACGTCATCCTCAGTTCTTAAATTATTCGAATATTCGAATTATTCGATGACGTAAGTCGAAATCGATATTCTATAAAATAAAAATAAAATTCAAATTGTTACTATAAGGAAGATTATTATTAATAAAAATAGAAAATTAAAAATAAACAGTAAAAAGTATATTTTTAAATATTGCATTTTAATTCAAAAGTGACAAAAGCACACAAACAGTGAATAATATGGAAAACCATAATAACACATATAATAAATGTTACATATAAATTTAAAAGCCTAATATGTTTGAATAAAATATTTCCTTATATTTCCAAATATAAATTAGGTCTTTCAGACCGAAGTAAATATTTTTAATTGTCCATACAACACAAATTTTAATCATATTGGATTACTTTAAGAATACCTTATATTCGGCTGTGATAGCGTTTGAAATTTGGTTTGACATCGATGGATTAAGAAAAATTACATTTATGTAGGGTATTATAATATTAGGGTTGCCACCTTTTCAAATTTACAAAACGGGACACAATCGTTTACACCAAATTAAATAGCAAGCTCGGCTAATATTTTTCTTACTCCAAGCGAAACTAGATATTTTAAAATAAATTATTAAAATTAAATAAAAATGAAAACAAACAAAATTCGAAATCAGTTGTTTATTTATTCCAATTTTTATAGTACCGTACTTTGAATAAGTAAATTGAGGAAGACGATGAGATTTTGGTTTTCATATTGGCAAAATCGACGATTTATTTTTAAAAACTTTATGGAAAAAAATTTGATGGAAAAACCTAAAAGGTGTTTTGGTAGCATTCAGGTGCGTTTTATGTGAATAGTTGATTTCCTTAAAACAAAACATTTCAATTTTAACAAATTCATTTTTATTAATATTTGAGTTCATAAATTTGAAAATATTTACGAAAACGTATGTTTCCTCTGTGAACCTAGTTTGGATGGGAAAGTAGAAAACGAAATGTTTTAGACCCACTCGAGTTCGGTATTATAGGAAAGGTTGGAATGCTTTAAAGAGATTACCACTTTTATAGATAGATTACCACTTACCATTATAATGAATTTTTTTATTCTGTCTCACCCCTTAAATCCAAACGTAATCAATGAAAATCTTATACAATTCAAAAGTTGCTCACAAATTTTATAATTCCCTAACTTGGGCACATTTAGTAGGACAAATAATTTAAAAATGGTTTAGACGAGTCGAATGGGTGTCATTGGGCATACATTATAAGTTAACGGAAAAAACACTTTAAAAAGTAAAAAATTGCACGACCATAATATTATGCACAAAACTTATAAGCAGCTTGCTTGGTAATTAAAAATTAACTAAATCAAAACAAATTTTTTGATCCAAATAGTCAAAAACATTATAACATATATTGAATTTGAAACATTTGTTTTAATAAACAAAACCTGAATAATTTTTTTTTAATAAAAAATCAACTAAGTATGTATTGAAAAATAAATAATTTAAGAAACATAATAAATATAAACATCAATGCAAAAAAATAATATATGAATAAACGTTAAAAAATTATGTTTAACTATTCATTTCATTTCTTCACAAATAACTGAAATAAATTGGTTCACGACCGAATTTATTAATCTCAAACATTACTTTATCCCATAAACTGTTTTATGAATATATGTTTATGAATTAAATTAATAATAAAACAAAACTGTAAAAAGAAAAAATGATTTTCTCTTCACATCTAATTGTTTAACCCATAATTAATTTAAATTTAACTGGGACCTATATTTGTTACGCTAATGTCTACTTCTAAATAGTATGAATTTTTGTTATATCTGGTCGTCGCGGGCATGTTTTTTCCTCTCTGAACTATGTTTGAAAAATTGTTTTAGAAAATGTTAGTGTTGACGGCTTTAAGCATCATATTTATTCTGTCTAATTTCTCTAATTCTTCATAGTTGAGAGAGATAAAAGCATACCCGCGACGACCAGATATAACAAAAATTCATACTATTTAGAAGTAGACATTAGCGTAACAAATATAGGTCCCAGTTAAATTTAAATTAATTATGGGTTAAACAATTAGATGTGAAGAGAAAATCATTTTTTCTATTTACAGTTTTGTTTTATTATTAATTTAATTCATAAACATATATTCATAAAACAGTTTATGGGATAAAGTAATGTTTGAGATTAATAAATTCGGTCGTGAACCAATTTATTTCAGTTATTTGTGAAGAAATGAAATGAATAGTTAAACATAATTTTTTAACGTTTATTCATATATTATTTTTTTGCATTGATGTTTATATTTATTATGTTTCTTAAATTATTTATTTTTCAATACATACTTAGTTGATTTTTTATTAAAAAAAAATTATTCAGGTTTTGTTTATTAAAACAAATGTTTCAAATTCAATATATGTTATAATGTTTTTGACTATTTGGATCAAAAAATTTGTTTTGATTTAGTTAATTTTTAATTACCAAGCAAGCTGCTTATAAGTTTTGTGCATAATATTATGGTCGTGCAATTTTTTACTTTTTAAAGTGTTTTTTCCGTTTTATTTCACTACTTTTTTCATGATAATTCACTCAATATCTTAGGCACCTCGTTATTTTGGCTCGGTAGGATCGAACTATTAAATTTTATTAAATTTAAGCAAACAGTAAACTTTTCGGACCCGAGCTCTTTTTCACTTTTCTCGACTAGGATAAAAAACCAGAAAATGGTGTATGTTAGTCAGCATTCGATTTAGAAAACTCTTACTCCAAACAAATTGTGTGATTGTTAAGATGCACAGTTCCGATGAACGGAACAATGTAAATTGTGGCGATCGACCGAACGATCGAAATGGTGAATGTGCCTTTAATTAAATATTGCAGTTCACCATCTTGATTTTCATGTACTTTTCTTGTGATTTTGGCATGTCACAAGCCACATGTCACACATAATTTTCTCTTTTGTTTTTATGATTAATTTAATTGTTTTATATATCTATCTGCAATGAATTAAATATATGAAATAAAATTTTATAAAAACAACGCCATGTAAGAACAAATGTTTTATTTACTAAATAGAGGGTGGTCCATATATGTATATGGTTGATTGCCTGTTGATTTGCCTGTTGTCAAATTTATTTCATAACTCATGAATATAATCAACTTTTTATAAAAACGATATGTCATTTAGCGTAGAAGAAAAGAGTGAACTTCCAATAAAAAAGCAAATAAAAGCTGAATGCGTTAGAAATGCTGGAAATGGAACATTACAAATAGTTGATTAGTTGAAGGAGGTTTTAACCGTTTTATCAACACATGCGCTATGGCTGCAGCACATTTTACGTCTTTTAATATTTCTGGAAAATTATAAGAGGCTTCGTTTGATAGATAAATAAAATTAATAATAATTTTTCAGAGCTCCATGATATCGAAAAACTTTATATGTTGATCTTTTTGTGCCTTTATGGTACAATGATACATACAATTTGATAAAACTCAAATTGAAAATACCTTTTGGACTTTCAAATAAGATATATAATTTTAATTTTATTGAATAAGTTATAAAAATATCAAATGATATTTTTGATTCAATATATGTTATAATGTTATCTTGATAACAACATTATGGTTTCTGATCCCTACCGCTTCGTATTTGTTATAAAAATTTACTTGATGAGATGTAATAGAAAGTAAAAACAAAGTAAAGTTAAAATTTTTATTGGTTAATATTTATTGGTTCTTGTTATTAACAATGTACATTTTTGATTTTTTTAAGATTAAGAATATACGTAAATGAGCTAAGAAAATTTAAACGATTTATTTGTACGAACATATATTTTCCATATCAGCTCCACTGATTTTCGCTTGACTTATAGTCATTCACCTACAACATATTTTATCTAAACTAACAGTTTGAAAGGCTTCTACAGAAAGCTATTTAAAATTGGATAAAGCTTTAAAAATAAACCTTAAAAATGTATGATTGTTTTACTCAGTTTTTATTATACATATTTCAAAATGTATTGGTTGTAACACTTTTTTTATGATTCTATGTTCTGTTACATTGCAATCCTTACAGATTTAATTATCTCATAACACTTCTGCATTTTCAATACTATAATACCTCAAACAATAATCATGGATGAAATGATATGAAATGATATGAAAAGTATCAAGCGTTTTTTATTAAATCAAGAGTCAAATGCTATGATATTTTCATTCAAACCATAGCCGTGTTCGATTTGACTGAAACAACTGAAGCAACTGAAAAATTAAATGCAATTGTTGTTGTTTTTTCAGTTGTTTCAGTCAAATCGAACGCACCTCATATATCAAAATACATATCTTTACAAATTACAAATACATATCCTTTATTTGTAAATTTAAAAAACTTCATTCATTAATTTTTTCTTAAACCTAAAACAAAATATACTACAATAAATGCATAAATATTTTCATTCATATTTCAAACTATAACAAGTATTTAAAATAATTTTTCTATTTATTACTACCACACTCATATTCCAAATGTAGGATAGATAAAACAAAAATATGTAAGTACTTTCGATTCATCAAAGAGTCCTTTTTTTGTATTGTAAAAATATAATAAATAATTCTTTATAGTTCGTCTCTGAGTTTTTTTTTTGTTCAATTTATCCCGTTACGGTCTGTTTTGTTTAAAATTGAAAATTTTAACCAATTTTGGGAATTTTTATCTGGAAAACTATTATCTTGGGAACGGCGTAACTTACAAACCTGGGGTAAATTTTAATGGAAAGATTTTGCCAAAACTAGGCTCCATCTCTAAAATCAATACATAGTAATGGTTCTACGATTTTTAAACGACGATTGAATCTCAAGGTTATGAATTTTAATGTATAGTAATAGACGAAGTTATTTTCACTGGTCGTGCTCAATAACTATCGCTATTGCACAATATCGTAATCCAGCAATATTTTACCAGATTCTAAGATTTCGTTAGATAGTTGAAAATATAATTGATAATCCTCAATACTATCATTTACAAAAACATAATCGTTGTTTTCCACAAATAAATTAATATATGCTAGTGTTATGAATAACGTGAATAAACTATTTGAGGAATCCTGGCCGTTCATTTAACATCCTTTAATATCATTCAAACTAGTTTCAAACTTTATAAAATTTGCCCAAATAACATCGCAATAAAATAAACATCACATCAGGTTATGAAAAAAAGGTTGTCGTATGTTATACTAAAATCAATAACTAAACCGTTCCTATATTTCACCCAAACCAATTTTTCATTTAAACTTAAACCAGCAACTTACAGTCTTGACCAAAATAAATCGGCTTCATTCATCATCATAAGTCGGCCCTTTAGACTAGATTGGGCATTGGACATTGGCAAGCATGTCGATGTGCGTTAACACACTTGGTCTTACATTACCTAACAACATATTAACATAAAACGGATTTTATCAATTCAAAAGTTACAACAAAACTCCGCCCATTTGGCTAAGATTTTTACGCTTTGGAATGCAAAAATCGAATTTCTTTCATAACGATTTCATTTTTTTTTAAACAAAACACAGAAAAGAAACGAATTAATTCAAATTCGTCAAATTAATTCAAAAAAATTTGATAATTAAAATAAAATTTTGATTAAATTTATTGTATTACTAGTGATTTTACAAATTGTTGTGAATTTAGTGGATAAATATATACTTATAATATCTGTAGTTAAAACTGCAAATAAAAAGTTATTAATTATATGTTCTTCATTATAAATGTGATTTCAAAATGTCGGCTGAAGAGTTTAAAGTTATTTTAAATGAATTAAAAGAAATCAGAAAATCTCAAGATATACAAGCCGAATCTCATGCTAAACTTTTAAAAGAAAATGAAGAATTAAATAGTTTGGTTAAACATTTATGTAAAAATCAAAAAGTTCTTCAAAAACAAGTGAATGATTTATCGATTCAATTAAACTTTTTACAGCAAGAAAAAATACAAAATAATCTAGTGCTAAGTGGTATACCGTTCTCTTTTACAGAGGACGAAATCTCTGTTCTTTTAAATAAAATCTCTCAAAAAATTGATATCGATTTAGCAGAACCAAACATCAGATTTTCTTTCATGTTAAAAAAAGACAACCAAGGATCCAAAAGTGTTCTTCTTAAATGTTCATCAGTTGAATTTAAAACAAGCATTTTGAAAGCACTTAAAGACATCCAAATTTTTTCTAAAGAATTGGGTCTTCCCGGAGACGATCGTCAAATTTATTTATCACACCATCTTACCGCTGGAAATTTAGAACTGATAAAAGAAGCGAGGAAACTTAAAGACGAAAAAATATTGAAATTTGTGTGGTTCCAAAATAATTGTGTACTTGTTAAAGCGTCTTCCGACAAATCATCTAAAATACATAAAATTACATCAACAAGTGACATTTTGATCATTAAAGATAAATACAAAGACATCAAATCTAATACCAAGCCTGAATCCCAAATTACAAGGAAACTATCGGAGTGTATCAACTCTACTAAGAAAAAGTAATGGATCAACTCATCACCAACTATGACGTCAATATTCATCATCAAAATACCATAAATTTTACATCAGTCAAATATAAAAACCAGTTAAATATTCTTTATATTAACATATATAGTATACGTCACAAATTGACATCATTATCAGCATTAATTGCATCTTTCAATTATATTATTGATGTTATCGTATTAACAGAAACCTGGATCTATGACGAGGAAAAAATTATAACAAATATTAACGGATATACATCATTCCATTCTGTAAGAAAACATAAAAGGGGAGGCGGAGTCTCCATTCTAACTCGAAACGGCATAATTGGCAATTTTGTTCATGACGAATGTTTTGATGACAACAATATTTTAGTTGTCGATCTTATTCTATCCAAAATTAAAATATGTGGTATATACCGATGTCCTAGTAGTGATGTTGATAATATTTTATTTAAATTAGATTACTTATTGGATTCATATAAAAGTTGTATTGTTCTTGGCGATTTTAATTTAAATTTATTAAAGTTTAGTGATAAGGTTGATAAATATATAAATACTGTGAATTCCAATGGTTATTGCATATTAAATAAAATCTGTGAAAAGTTTGCTACAAATAAATCAAAAGGTGTCAACACGATAATTGATCATATAATGACAGATCAATGTAAATATAAATTCTCATTATCTCTTGGTGAAACGATTCTATCTGGGGTGCGTTTCGAAATTAACTATGGTTAACCGCGGTTAACTTTACTCTACCAAATGTCGTTCCATAATTAACCGCAAAATAAAAAATTTACTGGATGACAGATGTACTATCGTTCCAAAACTATAAAAATTAGTTGTCATAGTAAATTGTGACGTCACTACTTTAACTTTGTTACTCAAGTCTAGAGTAGAGTTTGTTGAGGTTCTAATGTCAAAACATATAAATATTTAAAACGACATGTCAACCGATTTATAAAACACAATATAATTTTTTATAATAAAAGAAAATTTTAATTGTTGTGGAAAAAAAAGTTAGAAATTATATTGTTTTGTGAATATATCGTACATTTAATTAGGGCCCTATTCAATAAAATCTTTTATCGAAAATTTCTTTTATTCTTTTATTTTTTGTATGAAATTTTATTTTCCCGTTATAAAATTTCATACAAAAAATAAAAGATTAACAGAAATTTTCGATAAAAGATTTTACTGAATCGGGCGGCCCATTATTTACTAAGTATTTAATAATTTATGGTGAAATGTGTTATTTTTATTATTTTTATTTGATACTTAAGACTGAAAAATAAATTATAGAAATAAAAAACATACACTACATTTTTAGTTTTATTTATCGTAATTAGAATATTAGTTTTTATTAATTTTGAATTTTTAGTGGTCGTTTACAATTTAACTTTGACAGCTTTACTATGGTAATTTGAATTTAATATTTGACGTCACTATTTTGACTATGACATTAGTGACATTGTTACCTTATGGCATAGACAAATAATAATATAAGACAAATGAAGTAGAACAAAATATTCTCTCACTATTTTTATTTTGTTTCAGGATATTAACTATCTAGTGACACCTGTACTCAAGTAGATGATTCGTAATATTTAAAATTAGTGTTATATGAGTATAAAGTTTAACGTTTTTGTTTTTTTGGTTTCTATTTATTCTTATAACTTTATGACTATTATTGTTTTTCTAAATGTATTTGTGTAGAACGTTTATAAAAAAAATGCATTTTTTTTAACCATATTTTTTTTCGAAAGGACAATTCAGATTTTTTGTTGATTGAAAAACGATTTAAATTTCGTATTGTTTTACGTTATGTTATGTTCGTAGTCGTGTGAAGCGATTTCAATGAAATTTAAATTATTTAGCTTTTGAAGAAAATTTTTTGTTTACATTTTGTTTTGGGAAGCAATTAAATTATGATAAAGATTTTGTTTTTTTATCGAAAAATTAGACAAAATTTAGTAAAATATTTATTTATGATTTTAGTGAATGAAAAGTATAATCGGTTTTTGGTTTTGTTCGAATTATTTTGAATAATTTTCGGATCAAATTTTATTAGATTTAAATAATATCAATTATTGATACAAGGTTATAGCATAACGGAAATATTTTGAGTTTAGTTTTTAATTGTTTTTATAGCTTTTTATAATACAAAAAAATGACAATTTGAAAAATCAGTTGTAAGCACTAGCAGATCTCAGTAATTGGGGATCCTGTTTTAGTTGCAACGCTAGATAGATGGTTAACTTAGCCAGCAAGACGCGGTGGGCTAAACTAATTTTACAGGACTAACTATTCTAAGCGAGTTAGGTAAGCAAGAACTTTATGAAGTCCTCGATGATCGGTTATACCGCCGTTACTCGGTCGTCAGAGCCTCGTTAGTTACCAGCTGGATGCACGGCGGGCAGGTGAGGGTGGCGTTTGAGCTAACTTGTGGATAGCTCCTTGCACCCCATGGGATTTTGGATTAGAATAGGTTCTAGTTTTGGATAAGATTGGTAAGGGAAATGTTTTGGCTCGGGTTTGTTAGTAAAAAAAACAGGAAATTAGTTAGAAATTAGTCACTATAAACATTTGTAGGGATTTATTTGTTTAAATTGAAATAATAATTCTCTACTTATCCTTACAAACATAAACGATCACATATTTAACTCGAGACAGGAAATAACTGAACATTGAACAAAACCCCAACCATATTCCACAAGTAAACGTAACAAAGGAGCAGCAAACCAATAAATAAATAATTAATTTATTCGAACAATGAAATTTTGAAAATCGATTTTTGTTCAATTGAAAGTTGAACATTAAGATAAAAGAGAAATAATATTTAAACAATCACAATCACAAAGCGAATTAAAAATATCAACATGTGTTCTTAGATCCTATTAATTAAATGAAATTGCTAATTTTATAAATAATTGCTAAATTAAATCGAAAAGTTATAAATAAATATTTATTGTTATATTGCAAAATATTTAAGTTGTTTAAAATAAATTTAATAAAAGGAACAATAAAAACTGTAACGTATTCACATTATATTTACATTTAAATTTCAAAAATATAAAAAGACTTTGAAAATGTAGCAAATTTGAAACGATATTAATCCTAAGCGTGTTGCAAAATATGTTAAGTGGCGGGTGTCTGGGTCGGCGAGTGTACTTAATTATTAACTCAATTATTAAAAGTAATTTTTTTTCTATTCCTACATTATTTGTAGAAGTAATTATTTTTCTATTTAAAATGAAAAAAACGTAATGAACAAACAGAAAATAAATACCTTAATGGACAAATTCATTGACATTACATTGTTACAATTACATTTTCAAGTATAATAAATTTAAGCGTTGCCCAACCATCCCATTTCAATTATAATTTCTCAATTGTTAATGATATTTAAATCCATTTTTCCCATTGCTTATGTAAAAGGTCCATTGATCCAAGTTCATTGCTTATGTAAAAGGTCCATTGGTCTAAGTCCATTGCTTAAGTAAAAATATAATTACATAAGTATATAAGCCTGAAAACTAATATCAGGAAAGACAATCAAAAACCGTCAAAATATTATTATCTTCAGTTTGTTTATATTGGCAGGAAAACCCTAAAATAACTGATAATTAATGTTTGATGACCCATTCATTGCTGATATGTAATTTTAAAATTGTATAAAAATTTGAATTTGATTATTCCTGTTATTTTTAAATTTTTCTGTATTTTTACTGGTATCGCAACTAAACTTTTTTCCAGGGTCTATTATTTGTTTATAATTTTCGTGACAATTAAGTTTAATTACGAGAGTTTTAATTAAATATATTATAAAAAGTTTTAAATTTTAAATATTTCAACATTTGTAAAAATTGCAAAATCTTAGTGATAGTTTAACTTACAGTTTAATATACATATGTATTTTTTTCAAAGTTTTAATTTAAAATTGTTTAAATTGCCAAATCTTAAGCGATTGTGATTCATTTAATTTTATTTTATTTAACTACCTTTCGAAAGAGAAAATTTTGCGAAATAAAATGAAAAATAACTTTAAAAAACGATGCGTTTTAAAATATTGTGATGTATCTAGTGAAACTCATCCAGAGGGAAAATTTGTTTATTTTCCAAAATATGGGACAAATGATTTTTATCTGTGGATTAAAAAAACAAACCTAAACGATTTAGGTGAAGGTAATCATTTCTTTTGTAGACGTCATTTTACATCGTAAAATTTTGGCCCAGGAGGATGTCGTATAAAAAAATTGTTTTCCATTTGTAAATATTGAGCTTTCAGCAAAAACTCAGGACCTTCCTTTATCAGTTTTTTCACCCAAAACCAATTTTAAAAGTTACAGCAATACTACGCTTACGAAAAACTCATTAATGAAAACAAATATTCCTATCAATTCCGAATTCCCATCAACTTCCAAATGCTTTACATAAGAACTCGATGTTATTAAAACCCCAATAAAATGCTTAAAAAGTTATTACGGACCCAAAACATTTTCAAATATAATAGAATCAATCCTTGATACTTTTGATGAGCATGATTTATTAAAGTCTCCAAGCCATAAATCATCACCAGACCATTAACTACTTTGTAAAAATTGTTTGTCTAAAGAAAAAAGTTTAAAATTTTACAAAAAAAGATTGTTAAAATTCAAGAATTTATACCAGAAGATTTCTTCGAAAAGTTATAATCCTCATACGCTAACAGGTATCCTACCAAAATATCCTACCACTGGATGAATTGTGTGGCGTGTGTGAGCTACAAATTTTGCATTTTAGAAACACTTTCAAGAAATGCTTCCATCTAGCCAATCAGAAGAAAAAATACATTGAAGAGTCTATAGAATTATCCAAAGTAAAAAATCCATGTCGGGATCATCACATAAAATTTTTTGACTTTTTACTGTTAGTTTTAATAAGAAAAAACGCAACTTGGCTAAATTCAAATTATAAAACTTTTAAAGATAAAAATCTATTTGCTTCCATAAATAGTCATAGTTTAATAAAAACACATTCAATGTGCTTGAATCTAATACTTTTTTTCAGTTGAGTGGGACACCCGCCGACCCAGACACCCGCCACTTAACATATTTTGCAACACGCTTAGGATTAATATCGTTTCAAATTTGCTACATTTTCAAAGTCTTTTTATATTTTTGAAATTTAAAGTAAATGTAATGTGAATACGTTACAGTTTTTATTGTTCCTTTTATTAAATTTATTTTAAACAACTTAAATATTTTGCAATATAACAATAAATATTTATTTATAACTTTTCGATTTAATTTAGCAATTATTTATAAAATTAGTAATTTCATTTAATTAATAGGATCTGTGGATAGTGATTGTGATTGTATAATTATTATTTTTTTTTTTCCTTAATGTCAACTGCAAGAAAACAAGCAACATTTCATTGCAAAAAAATCGATTTTCAAAATTTTATTGTTCGAATAAATTAATTATTAATTTATTAGTTTGCTGCTCCTTTGTGACGTTTACTTGTGGAATATGGTGGGGTTTTGTTCAATGTTCAGTTATTTCCTGTCTCGAGTTAAATATGTGATCGTTTATGTTTGTAGGGATAAGTAGAGATTTATTATTTAAATTTAAATATATAAATCCCTACAAATGTTTATAGTGACTAATTTCTAACTAATTTCCTGTTTTTTTTACAAACAAACCCGAGCCAAAACATTTCCCTTACCAATCTTATACAAAACCAGAACCTATTCTAATCCAAAATCCCATGGGGTGCAAGGAGCTATCCACAAGTTAGCTCAAACGCCATCCTCACCTGCCCGCCGTGCACCCTGTTGGTAACTGACGAGGCTCTGACGACCGAGTAACGGCGGTATAACCGATCATCGAGGAATTCATAAAGTTCTTGCTTATCTAACTCGCTTAGAATAGTTAGTCCTGTAAAATTAGTTTAGCGCACCGCGTCTTGCTGGCTAAGTTAACCATCTATCTAGCGTTGCAACTAAAACAGGATCCCCAATTACTGAGATCTGCTAGTGCTTACAACTGATTTTTCAAATTGTCATTTTTTTGTATTATAAAAAGCTATAAAAACAATTAAAAACTAAACTCAAAATATTTCCGTTATGCTATAACCTTGTATCAATAATTGATATTATTTAAATCTAATAAAATTTGATCCGAAAATTATTCAAAATAATTCGAACAAAACCAAAAACCGATTATACTTTTCATTCACTAAAATCATAAATAAATATTTTACTAAATTTTGTCTAATTTTTCGATAAAAAAACAAAATCTTTATCGTAATTTAATTGCGTCCCAAAACAAAATGTAAACAAAAAATTTTCTTCAAAAGCTAAATAATTTAAATTTCATTGAAATCGCTTCACACGACTACGAACATAACATAACGTAAAACAATACGAAATTTAAATCGTTTTTCAATCAACAAAAAATCTGAATTGTCCTTTCGAAAAAAAATATGGTTAAAAAAAATGCATTTTTTTTATAAACGTTCTACACAAATACATTTAGAAAAACAATAATAGTCATAAAGTTATAAGAATAAATAGAAACCAAAAAAACAAAAACGTTAAACTTTATACTCATATAACACTAATTTTAAATATTACGAATCATCTACTTGAGTACAGGTGTCACTAGATAGTTAATATCCTGAAACAAAATAAAAATAGTGAGAGAATATTTTGTTCTACTTCATTTGTCTTATATTATTATTTGTCTATGCTTATGGTTAACCGTGGTTAATTTCGAAACGCACCCCTGATCATCAAATGTTACTATTAAATGTAGATACAAAAATTGTAAGTGAAAAAAGTCAAAAAATTATATCTGTTATTGATTTTGATAAATTAGTAGAATGTAGTGAATTTAAAAATATTAAAAATTATATATCTTTTGAAGAATTTGTTAAATGTATTTCAAATCTAATTGAAAATAATAGAAAAATTATTAAACAGTATAACAGTGCTAAGTTTAAAAACAATTGGATGAATTCAGAAATTTTTAACCAAATGAAAATACGGGACTATTACTTTAAAAAATCAAAGAAATATCCAAGAAGTATTTACTTAAGGAAGCAATTCCTAATTTACAGAAATAAGGTAGGCAACATGATAAATTTTTCAAAAAAACAATATTACACCACAAACATATCCAACTCAATAGAAAACCCGAAGAAGTTCTGGGGCTTTGTCAATGAACTAGTCTTTAATCGCAAAACTAATCGAGCGAAAATCCAAATGCTTCGAGATAATGATGAAGTAATAACTAACAGTGATGAAATTGCAAATAAATTCAATCATTATTTCGTTAACGTTTGTGATGACGTAGCTCAAGATCTTACAGTGACTAATAACTTTAAAAATTATCTGAATTACAACATTGAAGAGCAATTTAATTTAGAACCAACAACAAATAAGGAGGTACATGAAGTGGTAAAAAATTTGAACATAAATGCTGCCAATGGTCACGATGGTATTTCTGCTCGATTTCTGAAAAAATTCATACCCATACTTACTCCCATGTTATGTATATTCTTTAATAACTTCTTTACAACTGGAATTTTCCCAGATATTCTGAAGATCGCTAAGATATTACCAATCTACAAATCTGGTGATAAAAGTATTTCGTCTAATTATCGTCCGATATCCGTTTTATCTGTCTTGGCCAAAAGTCTTGAAAAACTGATTTTCTTAAGGGTACAAAATTTTTTATTGAGTCTCAATATAATTCATAAGAACCAGTTTGGATTTACGAAAGCTTCCAATACATTAGCAGCTACAACCCAGCTTGTTTCGTTAATTCAAAAAGGTATTGATAGTGGTGACTTTGTTGTCGCTGTCTTTATTGACCTTCGAAAGGCATTTGACAGCGTTGATCATCATATATTACTTGAAAAACTGAAGGCACTCAATTTTGATTCACGTTCGTTAGCTTTTTTCAGGTCCTATCTGTATAATCGTAGACAATTTGTTTATATTAATGACTCAAAAAGTAATCCACAGACGATAAAAAAAGGTGTGCCACAAGGCTCAAATCTAGGTCCTCTTTTTTTCAATATTTTCATAAATGACATTTTCAATATAAAACTAAATGGACAAATGCAAGTCTATGCGGACGACCTTGCAATTATATATTCTGGAAAATCTCTGTCGAAAATTTTTGAAAATATTCAAAATGATATAGAAATGCTTGAAAAATATTTTACTGATAATTTGCTGAAAATTAATTTTGATAAATCTAATTTTATAGTTTTTGATAAACAAAATTTAACAGAGGCTCCAAATGAAATCAAAATTGCAAACAATTTAATCAAGCGTGTATACACTGTTAAATACTTGGGACTTCATATAGATTCCAGGCTCAATTGGCACACGCAAATTGATGGTATTAAAACAAGTGTATTACCGTATGTGTTCGCAATCAAAAGAATAAGAAATTTTGTCGATAAAAATGTACTGTGGTCAATTTATTTCGCGTTTATTTATCCTAGAATATTATATCTCAACCCAATCTGGAACTGTGCTGGAATATTAAAACTAAAGCAACTTAACACTTTACAAAACAAAACCTTCAAAATCATAAATCGGCTTCCTCAACTTTATCCAACCAAACAGTTGTACAGTTTGGACAAACTTCCAATTGCAGTCATCAACGACTACGAACTTCTTTTGCTTATTTTTAAAATTATTCAAGGAAAACTAAAAAATAACCAACAATTATTTCTTGTAAATGATATTCACTCATACCCAACCAGAGGAAATTCTAACTTCTTCGTTGAAAGCTTCAGAACAAATCAAGGGTTTAATAACATTCTTTGTCGTGGACTAATATTGTTCAACAATTTAAATTCTGATTTAAAAACGGAAGAACGAATCTCGCAATTTAAAATTAAAATAAAATCGCACTTGTATAATCAATTTCTGAATTCACCGTAATTAACAACTAAACATATATTATTTACATTACTACAAATATAATTCTTGTATAAAATTTATAAAATTATTCAAAGCTGCAAAACCTTTAACAGAAATTCACAATTTTTTATCATTTTTATCATTTAAGATAGGTTAACTTAGTATTAAATTTATTTTCTTGGAGTAGAAATCGCCAAAAAGTTAGAGTCTAATACAAATTTTGTAATTTTAATAGATTCAAAAATTAAATAAAGAAAAAAAAAAAAAAAAAAAAAAAAAAAAAAAAAAAAAAAATATTCTTAACTAAACAGGAGCCAAATATTTTCTACAATTCCTATAGTAGCAAATAACGTTGAGCGTTTTCAATCATTAAATTTTTGCCGCATAAATGTGATGTGATTTTTGATATCAAAGTTTCATCTTCATCGTGCGTATTTCGTTTTCTTTCAAAAGTGATCCAAGTCTAATACTATATGTTATAATTTTACCATTCAGGGAAGTTTAATGCCAAAAAAAAGTTAATTTTTTAGCCAATCTAAATTAAATTTGCATCATGTTTTGCCCACAAATATTAATTAGTAGTTTTTGGTGTTAAAATGAAGCAGACAATAATCTAAAATAAAGTTCAATTGGTTAGATTTTTAAAGAAAGATATCATTTTTTTCCTTTTTTATCAAAACGGGACAAACCGCGTCCCGTTCGTAGTTACGTCGGGACACGGGACATGCAGCTCTAAAACTGGTCTGTCCCGTTCAAAACGGGACGGGTGGCAACTCTATCCACACCTAATCTGTTTCCATTAAAGTTTGACTCTAAAGATCTGGTCGAGACCCAGAAAACACATTTACGTCATTGTGATATCAAAATGACATCACGCTAAGTCACGTCTTATGTAAGATCTGGGTCATATATAAGTCATATGTATATCATTATTTCCCACTTATTTACGTAAGAGCATGACATAACAATAATGATATAACAATGACATAAATGTGATGTCTGTGGCGATATTTGTGACGTTGTTATGATATAAGGTAGATATCATAGTAATATACATTTTTTTGTGATGTATTATCAAAAATCAAAAAACAAATTTAATAACAATTAAAAACCAAATTTATAACAAAAACACATACCCGTCAGTCATTCATTGGTCATTACTCATTACGTACCTGCTACGATTCTATAACCTGCTTGGAAGCAATAACTAACTATACGCAAAATTTTTCAAACTGTATACAATTAAAATGGATATACCTCTAGTGAAATTTAACAAAATCATAATAAGGTCATATTTAAGTCCAAATTATGACATCATATCGAAGTCAAATTTAAGATCAGTGCGATGTCATGAAAGCATCATATAAATGATACCAGGATATAGTCATGACGAGTGTCATTTTTATGTCAAATTAACGTAACAACTACATCACATATATATGACGTTCGTGTGATGCCATATTTACGTCTTGTGTTCACTGGGGAAAGACTGACTTCTACCAGGAGTAGAAGTTAAAAAAAAACTGAAATGGAATTCTCATATTTTTAACCTAGCTAAGAACGCTGTTCAAAAATTGGGCTTTTTGGGACGATGTCCTAATTTTTTTAAAGCGAACAGCTTCTATTAATATACAAATCACTTATACGTCCCTGTATGAAGTACTGTTCTCATATATGGGGTGGAGCTTATTATAGTAGTTTGAAATGCCTTGATTCTGTTCAGCGCAGAGCTATTATACTGATTGGCAACTCAACTCTTACTAATGAGCTTAACTCTTTGCAACACACACGAAATGTTGCTGATCTGACAGTTTTCTACAAATACATTATGGATGCACAAACTTCCGCAGAGATAAAATCAATTTTACCGGAACCAGCAAACATATCGCGTTGCACCAGAGCAAGTGTTGTGACCTGTCCATTTGTGGTTCAAATATAAAAGTGTAGAAATGTCGCCTTTCAACGTGATTGAACCTTGTTTCAACTCTGTTGAAAAGTCTCCACCTCTAGAATGCCTTATTCCTTCGTGGGTTTTCTCCGATAACTTTAATGCTCAAAACTTTAAAGTTAACGTTAATAAATTTCTTACGGAAACTTAATTTATTTGAAGATAATCCTAATCCCTAGTTGGCATGGTATCTTCGGATATTCAGAAACGTTAATTTATAATTTATTATAATTAAGTTTAGTATTAATTATAATAAATTATATATTAACGTCTCTGAATATCCGAAGATAGCCTAACTTTAAATAAAAAAATATCAGTTTTGAGCATTTGCGCTGATAATTGAGTATTGACTAACAAAAATATTACACGTTATTCGTGAATTTTTACCTATAATTTATTTCACAAATAAATTATTGCATTAATTAAATTACAATAACTTTTAGGAATACTATAATATAGTACATACATATTATGTATCTTTGATTTTGATAAGTAAAAAATTAAAATTAAGTGTTTACAAGTTTTTATCTAAAACTTCATTTAAGAATTCCATCCATTGCTTCTTAAATATTTCATTCAGTTTTCTGCGTTCTTCTATGGTTAAAATACTGCTTCTAAAAATAAGTACAAGCCATGGCTATTTTTTTTTCAATAATCCTAAAACAAAATCTTATACTCGATTGAATTTGTAACTAATTGCTTTAATATTTCCAATCCTCCATCATATGGTCCAATTGCCATTAATGCATAGAACATGTCATAGCTTAATCCTTTTGAATTCCAAAAACCTGGGTCATCATTTGTTATAACAACATTTAAATTATTTGCAATGTAAACAGCGGCAGGATGATTTCTTAAATCATTTAGTAATCCTAGGATTTGATTCGACAATGGACTTACTTCGATTGCAATATTTTTTTTTTTAATTTTATCCATAAGAATTGGATGTTTATATAAAGAAAATGCATGTCCGATTCGTCTTGTTTTAAGTAAAATTGAATCAAGTAAGTTCAAATCGGCCGATGATCCATACCAATCTTATAGAAATGAAACAAGTTTAAATTTAGGTATATGCTTTCTTAACTTGACTGTATGTTGAGCTACATACTTGTTTCTCCAGCATGAAAAAAGAAATTTACATTATCTGTTTCGAGTAAATCTCTAAGTTCGTCTGAATAGTCAAACAGTGATGATCCAGATTCTTTATTTCCAACCATATCAAAACCAATAACAAAATCAGGATACAATTTTCTGAAAATAAATATAATGAAATAAAATAAAATAAAAAGCAAATTATTTACATAGACTTTGTATGTATCCATACAGAAGTTCTTTGAACATTTTGATATTATCTTTAAATTGTTGAGCTGGGATGTTTCTTCCAATTGCATATATTATTTTGAAACCAATAAACTTAGGGTGAGTCTTACAAAAATCTTGTACAACTTGTTGAAGTATACCAATTGCATCTGTTGTATTGTATGTTTGTCCCACACCGTCATATAACTATAAACAGGAAAAAACGTAATAAGATGTACTCTAATAGATTTTTGTTTTTAAAGTTACTGCAGGGAACGATCCTCGAATTTCTGCATACATAATATTATCTTCATACAACTCTTCCAAAAGTTGATGGTGGTAATCTTTGAAAACTGGCAGATAGTGAATAACATCAAAGACAGTAGAAAACATTTGAGGAAATATTTTCCAGATGGTATCAGTATCTGAATAAATATCTGTTGATGAAATTTAAAGTGCTTTTATCAGATTTGGTTAATTTAACAAGAACAGTTGAAGTTCCGTAACCCAATGGTGGTTGTTGTATTTTCAAATATTATGAAACATTTCTTTACTTTTTAGATTTTTACAAACATAACTACATATTGAAAACGAAACTTACAGTCTGATGCAGTTGTGAATAAATCAAAAGATTTCTTTAAGTTCGCATCAAATTCAATGACACTTTCATCTTTTTTCCTTTCTGCAGACAACAATTTTATTTCTGTTGTACAATAAGGATAGTTGTGTCTTTAAATTAGATATATTGTATAAATGAATTTAATGATTAACCAAAGTTTACAATATTGAGTCGTTAAACTCACCTGAATGTTAAAATTGTTGTTGTGTTTCTTTTACAAATCCACAACCCATCCCGATAAGTTGCATTATTTAATACCCACTGCGAAGAAACACCGGCCGTATTATGTACATGTAATAATGCTCCTTTTGGCATTTTCTTTATAAAACTAAAAATTTTGCTTTTCTCTATTAAATCTTTTGCCTTAAAATAATGGATTTTTGGTGGAAAACTGTTTGTGTGTTTTAATTCAAATTCTTTTCTTTTCAAATCCAACAGGATTTCATGTACTTGTTTTTCTTTATCTGTGAATTTATGCTTCATGACGGTTCCTAATCGCAATTCTCTTTCATCATGCAATAAACGATTACGTTGATCAATGTAACTATCTATAAAAAATATTAATATTTATTTAAATTATGTATTTTTAGAGTGTACTGCCAAATACCTTCTCCTATTCTAAAAATGGAAACCTCCGTCGATATTATTAGGAATACAATCAGCGAGTAGCTCATTGTGAAATTTATTTTAATATATTTCTTTGTTTAAATTAAAATCATAGTCCGCATTCCACAATATTACAGTTTTTAATCAAATCAATCAATCGTATTTATTTGAAATTATAACTTTTTTGAAATATTTTGTTCATGAATGTTCATTATTTTGTAACAATTTTTCTTTAATTCAAAACTATTTTTCACGCTAATGTTGGATTATAAAAATTATAATCAATTTAAAATCGTATTGCCTGTTAATGCATTATTTTTTAATTAATAAGCCGAAATAGTTATAGTTAAAATTAGGCCGTCCTTACCGTCTTTGGTTTTATTAGAAGTTACCAACAAATGAAACACCAAGCTTTAGATCAAAAATTTCTTTAGTGGGACCCTCCTCAGTATCTGACATAAAATATAACAAATATATAAATAAATTTTTAATGATATAAATTTAAAATTAAAAAGTTTTTATTTCCCTTTGAAAACTTGTAAGCCCTCTGGCAGCCAAAGATGTTAGCCATAAACGAAATTAAATTTACTGAAAAAGTCGAATTTTTTCCTTTTCTAAGGTATATCAAATTTTTTGAATTTTTAATTATATGAATTTAAACTAATTTTTTCAACTTGTAAGCCATCTGGTGGCCAAACTAAGTGTTGGTCATACATGAAGTTAAAATTTCTGAAAAGGTGTAATCTTCTCCTTTCCGGTATATCAAACTTTTTAAATGTTAATTTTTTAATGATATAAATTTAGAAAACATTTTAAATTTTTCATTTTTTCAACTTGTAAGCCCTTTGGTGACCAAACTAGATGTTAGTCAAACTATGACACTAAATTTTCTGAAAAGGTTGAACAGGTGTTGGCTGCCCTTTTCAAGTGGTGACTGCGCCCTCTACAGGTGAAATACTTGACAACATTTATTTTAGCATAACTACGTCTTTAACGGCACTTTTCTAAACTTAATTATTAATCACTTTAGAATGATCCAAGGTCATTCAATATTGGTACTATTCATATAAGTGCATAAATAAGAACAGAAAACAGACCAATTTTCGGTGAGCACTACAAAAAATAATCTCCAAAATGAAAAAAAAACGGCTGAATTTCAAAATACGGTTTTGACCAACCCAAGTTCATACAATTGAACAAAAATCTACCGGTCTTATTAAATTCTATAAGAAATACGAAAAAAAATAAAAAACAAAAATCGGTGAATATTAGGTTAGACCAACTTCTGCAATAAAATGGAATAAGCCATATATAAACCAAACTATTAAAATTATGAAAAAATGTCTACATTAATTAAAATAAAGAATTTTGTTAAAAAATGATTAAAAGTTGACAGTTAAAATAGTAATTTCTATTTATCAGGCGTGAGGCGATGGTATTTCGAATTTAAGATTTCATCATTACTATACCTACTAACCACGAAACCACCACGATACGATGCGAGGTTAAATCCGAACGATAAATAAAATCGTTCAAAATTCTTCGACTACTCCAAAAATCGTTGGAGACATTTTTACGATTTTATTATATATAACGTAAATTTGTTTGTCTTAACTAGTATTGATGTATTGGTGTCAGACCTTGTACCTAAACTCGGAGGTTGAACTTGAAAGTTTAGTCAAACAGAACGAAAACTCAGATTCTTATGCTCCTAGTTTTTGTTAAAATAAAATTCATCTGTGAAAAAACAACCCTAGAATAATAATGTGTTGGATAAAATACTGTCAAATATGAAAACCGATTAAAAAAGCATTTCCAAACACTCAATACGTATTTTTAATTCAAAAACCCGAATCACATATATTATATATTTCTTACACACTGTACTGAAACTTTATTATTTTATTTTTTGAACCATCTAAATTTAAAAAAAAAGTCGGACAGTTGCAAATATATCTCGTTGGGTGAGGGTTCCGTGTATATATACGAGAACAGTTCTTCTCAAAAATAAAATAAAAAGAAATAGATCAAAGAAAAAAAGTTGTGCGTGGAGTTCCTCCGCGCGGAAGAAGTGAAACTTCGTAATGTGGAACAAAAACATATTACATTCTTTTAAAAGTCATTAATTATTAGTGAACTCATACTGTTCATATTCTTTAAGACAAACTTTATTAACATTGCTTACAATTCACAATTGATCGCATCTTTTAATTATCATTTTCGAGTGGAGAAATATCCAAATCTATAACATTTACAATGGGATTATGCTAACTAAAGTAAGATATGAAATGTTTGAGTTTTCTTGCAAAAACTGCATTTTTTTTCTCGTTTAAAATATTTCAACTTAAAATGATAAGAAAATGAGTCTTCTATCAGGAGTCTTCTATCAAAATAAGTTGCAAATGGATTTTTTTTTATGGAAGACTCCTGATAGAAGACTCCTGATATTGTCAGATGTCAGGTTTTTGTTTAAATATCATAAAGTTATATGAAAAAAAGAAACGTTAAATGTTTTTAACGCAACATTGTTGGAAGTCGCATTAGAAGCTTCACTTCAATAAATCAAAAACGGTGCCTTCGCAATTTACAAAAAAAAATTTTTTGAACTGGAAAAAAATTCACCTTTGATATGCCACCCTACCGTCTTCACCCGAACATAAGAACCGGTACTTCTATTCGGGAAACATAATATTTAGCCAAATTTTAATGTTGGTCAAATTTCTCAAATAGAAGAACCTTCGATTACAAGAACCTTTAATTTTATGAACCCTCAATTAGAAAAAGTTTTATTCAAAAAAACTGCTGATGTTAAACAAATTAGGAATTAATGTAAATAACTTGTAAACAATAAATTGCATATAAAATACATATGTATCCCATATTATTTTATTAATATTAAAATTATTCAGACAATTGATTTCAATTAATTATATATATATATATATCGTAGATGTCAAATATTGAAAAATAGGATGATGTTGGTGAAATTATTTTGAATAAAAGAACCGGTTCTTCTAAATGAATAGAAGGACCAGCCTTCTTCTATTCGATCAAAAGAACCAGTTCTTATGTTTGGGGGAAGACGGTAGTCGTCAAAATCAAAAGGAATTTTTTTCAAAATTTCCACTCTCAACCACCTCCAAATTAAATTTTAAAATATGGAGGGGCTGAAATCTCACAGCTCTGAGATATCAAGACTTCGGTCTGGGTTAAGGATTTTGATATAGTTTTCGGCAAAAAACTTTTATGAGGACATGGTTTTTAGTTTTGGGCAGCGATGTACATCAAACATAACTCTTTGTTGAAGAACAAGTATTTTATCTCTGTTTAAAAATTTATTACAAAACTAACACGAAACATCAATACGTTGCCGGAAAATTATAATCAAAATTCCAAAAATATTGTTAAATTAAATAAAATCAAACTTTTTCAAAATTCCAAAAATATTCCAAATATTAGAATAAAATCAAATATTTAAATATTTTCTAAATTCCAATAATATTTCAAAAATTCTTAAAAATTCAAACTTTTTCCAAAATTCTAAACATATTGCAAAAATTATTACAAAATCAAAAATTCAAACTTTTTTCAAAATTCCAAAAATTATAATAAAATCAAAAATTAAAATTTTTTCAAAATTCTAAAAATATTTCAAAAATTCTTACAAAATCAAAAATTAAAACTTTTGCCGAAATTCTAAAAATATTGCAAAAATTATTACAAAATCAAAAATACAAACTTTTTCAAAATTCCAAAAATATTTCAAAAACTACAACAAATTCAAAAATTTCCATGTCCAATTTCATTTTAAATTACATTTACGTCATAAAAACAGCTACATTTTTTTTCCCAAAATATTGGCTAAAAAATTAAATGAAATCATTTTTTGACACACTTGACATTATTTTTTGACAAACTTATAATGCCATAACTCTCTATAATAATAATAAAATATCATGTGATACGAACTATTAATTTTATTTTTTTCTAAAAAAATTGGGTAAAAAATAAATAAAAACCTTTCTTTTGACACACTTGACAACATTTTTTGACAAACTTATAATGCCATAATTCTCAATAATAATAATAAAATTTCATTTCAAACAAACAATTTATTTTTTTTCCAAAAAATTGGGTAATAAACTAAATAAAAATCTTTTGACACACTTGACAACATTTTGTTGACAAACTTATAATGCCATAATTCTCAATAATAATAATAAAATTTCATTTCAAACAAACAATTTTATTTCCAAAAAATTAGGTAAAAAAAAAATAAAAATCTTTCTTTTGACAAACTTGACAACACTTTTTTGACAAACTTATAATGCCATAATTCTCAATAATAATAATAAAACTTCATTTCAAACAAACAAATTAATTTTATATTTTCCAAAAAATTAGGTAAAAAAAAATAAAAATCTTTCTTTTGACACACTTGACAACTTTTTTTTGACGAACTTATAATGCAATAATCTAGTTTTTGATCTCACATACCAATCCCGACCATCAAGATTTCTCCAAATTCAATGTTCCTACTCGTAATCACTTAAAATGAACGTTTTTTAAGCCAAAAATATGCAAATTTCCATGTTTTGACACACATAATGATTTTTTTGACACACTTCCGGTACAGTTATCGAACACAGCGTCCTTTTGGACCTGTCCCTTGAGTATACCTATTTTTAGAAAAAAAAATTTTTGAAATCCCTTCAGTGGTTTTCCCTGGACGGCCGGTCGACAGACAGACATACATTTTTTTTTTTTTGCTTTTTTAGAATCAGGAGGTCCTAAAACGTCGAGAAATGTCAAAAAAAGTGGGGGTAAGAATTTCACTTTGAGCTCATGAATGTAATACTTAGGTCTTTCAGACCGAAGTAATTATGAGCCGCTATAGTTTTCATTCAATCTTTACAACATTTCCTATAACCGTGAATTTGTTAAAAATTTTCTTTTGTTATGTTCAAAGTTAAGAGGGGGACAGGAAGAAATTTTCACATTTTTGAAAATAAGTCAAAAATTGTGCATTCGAATATTACAAAAAAAAGTTTATCAAATTTAACCCTTTTTTTCTCTCTGTGTATGAGTTCACTAATAATTAATGACTTTTAAAAGAATGCAATATGTTTTTATTTCCACATTACGAAGTTTCACTTCTTCCCCGCGGAGGGACTCCACGCACAACTTTTTTTATATAAGACTCCTGATAGAAGACTCCTGATATTGTCAGATGTCAGGCTATTGTTTAAATATCATAAAGTTATATGAAAAAAAAGAAGCGTCAAATGTTTTCAACGCAACATTGTTTGGAAGTCGCATTAGAAGTTTCACTTCAAAAACTATTTTGGACTAGAAAATTCACCTTTCATATGACACCTCACTCGTCAAGGTCAAAAATAACTTTAATAACCACTATACTTTTCATTCCATCTTTACAACATTTCCTATAACCGTGCATTTTTTCAAATGTTAGTAGTTAAGCGGGGAGGGGACCAGTAAAAAAACTCACGTTTTGGGTAGTAACTCAAAAACTAAGCAGTCGATAATATATTGAATTTTTTTTTGACATATTTTAATCTTTTTCGATTTTTTTAAATCCAACTCGATTCCTTAAAAAGAACTTTTGTTTTATTATCTCCTTATCTATGTCTATAAAACACAGATAAAAACAAATATTTGCAATTTTTCGTTTTCAGTAGGCGTGGACAATATTTTATAACTCTAGAAAATTTCAAGTTGATAGCATTTATAGTTTGTGAGAAAATCGGTTATGTAGAAATTCTGACGGACACCATGGTACCAATAGGGTACCATTTTTACTTTTCAAAGTAAGGAACACTAAAAACCAACACTTAAAATCAAATCTAATAAAAACTAAAAATGTATAAATTGAATAAAGTGAAGGCTTTTCTAACAAAGGGAAAGAAACTCAACTCAAGATAACGTATTTGAGGTTAGGTTTGAATACAAGCACGAATCACAGTTGAACTGAAAAGTATATTCAGAGTAAACCAAAACATCCTTTCGAATTAGAAAATTAAAATTCTCTTAGTTGCTTGAGTATAGCTCATAAAAATCCTCAATAAAATTCAAATTTATTAAAAAATTCAGTCTTTTGAATTATAACTCTACAAAAAAATATTTTGCGTTTTTAAAATATTTGAATTTTTCTTTTCTTGGTTTTGATTTTAAAAAAGTGAAAGTAGTAATGGTGAATTCTTTTCGACTGTACCGAACAAACTCCGACACCGAATTATTGAAATTTGTATTATTTTGTTTGTATTGCACGCCATCTACAAAAATACAAATTTCGGCAATTCGTGTTGGAACCTGTTCGATGCAGTCGAAAACAATTCAATATAAGTTGACATTAATATGAACTTTCGGACAAAATCGAAACGGTCGCACCAATATTATAAAACGCACCAAGTCTTTCCATGCGTGCCACGTTTTTGCCACTGTTAGTGTTGTATATCATAAATTCTGTATTAAAATTTTAATTTAGCACCAATTTGGGATTAAAAAGTAACACATATTATTTTACACAACATTACTCTTTTAAAACAACACAAATCTAATTTCTGCACTTTTACTAAATTTCCAATTTAAGAACTCCAATAAATAAAAATAATTCATACCGCTCTAGACGAATTACACCGCCTAACTAACTAAAAAAATAAATTTCAATTTTCATATTTATTTTGTTTTTTAAAGTACATTCGGTCTTATTAAAAAGGGAAATCCCCTTATAAATCTTTATTATTACGTCCATAGAATTTGAGATAAAAATAACTTTCAGAAAAATATTGTTTTGTAGAAGTTAATCAGTTTAAGATATGGAAATGTAGTGATTAAATTCATCGAAGACGAAATACTCATTTTTTAACAAACAAAAAAAATTTTCGGATAATGTTATTGAATATGTAAAAACATATGAATTTGTTTTGCTGACTCAGCACTCTCCAGAGTTTATTTTGACTACAAATATATATTTTAGAAATTAGGATAATTTGCCCATACACGTACACGTAGTACGTACAGCTAAATTATCCACGGTTCATTTCTTATCTTTTTAATTATCAAAATGAGAATAGCAAAATTGAAATAATAACTTTCAAACTTTAAAATAAATATTCATTTTCTTAAATTTTATGTTTATGTAGATTATATTCAAAATTAAATGTCTGAGGTGGGTGGATACGATTAATAACAATAACCAGTTCTTTAAAAATCATTGTATATGTCATAACGGAAAAAACACTTTAAAAAATAAAAAATTGCACGACCATAATATTATGCACAAAACTTATAAGCAGCTTGCTTGGTAATTAAAAATTAACTAAATCAAAACAAATTTTTTGATCCAAATAGTCAAAAACATTATAACATATATTGAATTTGAAACATTTGTTTTAATAAACAAAACCTGAATAATTTTTTTTTAATAAAAAATCAACTAAGTATGTATTGAAAAATAAATAATTTAAGAAACATAATAAATATAAACATCAATGCAAAAAAATAATATATGAATAAACGTTAAAAAATTATGTTTAACTATTCATTTCATTTCTTCACAAATAACTGAAATAAATTGGTTCACGACCGAATTTATTAATCTCAAACATTACTTTATCCCATAAACTGTTTTATGAATATATGTTTATGAATTAAATTAATAATAAAACAAAACTGTAAAAAGAAAAAATGATTTTCTCTTCACATCTAATTGTTTAACCCATAATTAATTTAAATTTAACTGGGACCTATATTTGTTACGCTAATGTCTACTTCTAAATAGTATGAATTTTTGTTATATCTGGTCGTCGCGGGCATGTTTTTTCCTCTCTGAACTATGTTTGAAAAATTGTTTTAGAAAATGTTAGTGTTGACGGCTTTAAGCATCATATTTATTCTGTCTAATTTCTCTAATTCTTCATAGTTGAGAGAGATAAAAGCATACCCGCGACGACCAGATATAACAAAAATTCATACTATTTAGAAGTAGACATTAGCGTAACAAATATAGGTCCCAGTTAAATTTAAATTAATTATGGGTTAAACAATTAGATGTGAAGAGAAAATCATTTTTTCTATTTACAGTTTTGTTTTATTATTAATTTAATTCATAAACATATATTCATAAAACAGTTTATGGGATAAAGTAATGTTTGAGATTAATAAATTCGGTCGTGAACCAATTTATTTCAGTTATTTGTGAAGAAATGAAATGAATAGTTAAACATAATTTTTTAACGTTTATTCATATATTATTTTTTTGCATTGATGTTTATATTTATTATGTTTCTTAAATTATTTATTTTTCAATACATACTTAGTTGATTTTTTATTAAAAAAAATTATTCAGGTTTTGTTTATTAAAACAAATGTTTCAAATTCAATATATGTTATAATGTTTTTGACTATTTGGATCAAAAAATTTGTTTTGATTTAGTTAATTTTTAATTACCAAGCAAGCTGCTTATAAGTTTTGTGCATAATATTATGGTCGTGCAATTTTTTACTTTTTAAAGTGTTTTTTCCGTTTTATTTCACTATTTTTTTCATGATAATTCACTCAATATCTTAGGCACCTCGTTATTTTGGCTCGGTAGGATCGAACTATTAAATTTTATTAAATTTAAGCAAACAGTAAACTTTTCGGACCCGAGCTCTTTTTCACTTTTCTCGACTAGGATAAAAAACCAGAAAATGGTGTATGTTAGTCAGCATTCGATTTAGAAAACTCTTACTCCAAACAAATTGTGTGATTGTTAAGATGCACAGTTCCGATGAACGGAACAATGTAAATTGTGGCGATCGACCGAACGATCGAAATGGTGAATGTGCCTTTAATTAAATATTGCAGTTCACCATCTTGATTTTCATGTACTTTTCTTGTGATTTTGGCATGTCACAAGCCACATGTCACACATAATTTTCTCTTTTGTTTTTATGATTAATTTAATTGTTTTATATATCTATCTGCAATGAATTAAATATATGAAATAAAATTTTATAAAAACAACGCCATGTAAGAACAAATGTTTTATTTACTAAATAGAGGGTGGTCCATATATGTATATGGTTGATTGCCTGTTGATTTGCCTGTTGTCAAATTTATTTCATAACTCATGAATATAATCAACTTTTTATAAAAACGATATGTCATTTAACGTAGAAGAAAAGAGTGAACTTCCAATAAAAAAGCAAATAAAAGCTGAATGCGTTAGAAATGCTGGAAATGGAACATTACAAATAGTTGATTAGTTGAAGGAGGTTTTAACCGTTTTATCAACACATGCGCTATGGCTGCAGCACATTTTACGTCTTTTAATATTTCTGGAAAATTATAAGAGGCTTCGTTTGATAGATAAATAAAATTAATAATAATTTTTCAGAGCTCCATGATATCGAAAAACTTTATATGTTGATCTTTTTGTGCCTTTATGGTACAATGATACATACAATTTGATAAAACTCAAATTGAAAATACCTTTTGGACTTTCAAATAAGATATATAATTTTAATTTTATTGAATAAGTTATAAAAATATCAAATGATATTTTTGATTCAATATATGTTATAATGTTATCTTGATAACAACATTATGGTTTCTGATCCCTACCGCTTCGTATTTGTTATAAAAATTTACTTGATGAGATGTAATAGAAAGTAAAAACAAAGTAAAGTTAAAATTTTTATTGGTTAATATTTATTGGTTCTTGTTATTAACAATGTACATTTTTGATTTTTTTAAGATTAAGAATATACGTAAATGAGCTAAGAAAATTTAAACGATTTATTTGTACGAACATATATTTTCCATATCAGCTCCACTGATTTTCGCTTGACTTATAGTCATTCACCTACAACATATTTTATCTAAACTAACAGTTTGAAAGGCTTCTACAGAAAGCTATTTAAAATTGGATAAAGCTTTAAAAATAAACCTTAAAAATGTATGATTGTTTTACTCAGTTTTTATTATACATATTTCAAAATGTATTGGTTGTAACACTTTTTTTATGATTCTATGTTCTGTTACATTGCAATCCTTACAGATTTAATTATCTCATAACACTTCTGCATTTTCAATACTATAATACCTCAAACAATAATCATGGATGAAATGATATGAAATGATATGAAAAGTATCAAGCGTTTTTTATTAAATCAAGAGTCAAATGCTATGATATTTTCATTCAAACCATAGCCGTGTTCGATTTGACTGAAACAACTGAAGCAACTGAAAAATTAAATGCAATTGTTGTTGTTTTTTCAGTTGTTTCAGTCAAATCGAACGCACCTCATATATCAAAATACATATCTTTACAAATTACAAATACATATCCTTTATTTGTAAATTTAAAAAACTTCATTCATTAATTTTTTCTTAAACCTAAAACAAAATATACTACAATAAATGCATAAATATTTTCATTCATATTTCAAACTATAACAAGTATTTAAAATAATTTTTCTATTTATTACTACCACACTCATATTCCAAATGTAGGATAGATAAAACAAAAATATGTAAGTACTTTCGATTCATCAAAGAGTCCTTTTTTTGTATTGTAAAAATATAATAAATAATTCTTTATAGTTCGTCTCTGAGTTTTTTTTTTGTTCAATTTATCCCGTTACGGTCTGTTTTGTTTAAAATTGAAAATTTTAACCAATTTTGGGAATTTTTATCTGGAAAACTATTATCTTGGGAACGGCGTAACTTACAAACCTGGGGTAAATTTTAATGGAAAGATTTTGCCAAAACTAGGCTCCATCTCTAAAATCAATACATAGTAATGGTTCTACGATTTTTAAACGACGATTGAATCTCAAGGTTATGAATCTTAATGTATAGTAATAGACGAAGTTATTTTCACTGGTCGTGCTCAATAACTATCGCTATTGCACAATAAATGCATTTTTATATTACGTTTTTGTTATTAGATATTGTTGTTAACCATATATCGAAATCGAAACATAATTTTTTGTGTTTGGTTTTAGTCCCGCACTACTATTTTATTCCTTTGATCCATAGTCTCTTATATCTCATACTATCTTATTTGACAAGTGACATTAAAAATTAAACTATACTTAAGCATGCACTCTATATTGAAACGTAGAAAAACGATTCATATTGATTCGCCTTAAATAGCGCGATTTTTTTCGATTTTTATTTTGAATATGTGAGAGTTTTGGCCCATGTGGAAGCGATATTATTACCATTAATCCGTTTTTTTAAAGTTGTTGACATCGTTGTGTCCCGTTGTAGTAGTGGTGCTGTCTTGTGATCTCCTACTCTTTGGGATACTATCATACATTTATATCATTTCTGATTCTGAACAGATCCGTAGCACATGCGCAACCCAAACAATTCTTCTGGATAACATGCTACACTATATTAAATTAAATCCTTCAAGTAGGTGTATCATTTCAAAAATATATCGGCTCATATACTCTGCGCATCGTCTGTCTTAAGTAAACCAGGAATGTAATGTAAAATCTAGGTAGTACTATTGATAGACACAAATATAACGGCAGATGTCTCAGATCATAATCTCAATTTTAATTGTTGTAACCGTGATAAGAAAATTTTACTGACACACAGAAACATGATTTTAGAATTTTAGAACTTCATTCAATGAAATATTTTCTGGATGCTAGTCTGTCTATCGTTTGTGCGTCGTAACAATTGACGAAAACTAGAAAAGTACTAGACTGATTTAAAAAAAATTCTAAAAATATGTCTCTAATGTGGAGAGCCGAAAGGACGATGTCGGAAATTTGTCATCATTAAGTGTATCAAAAAATGTCATACTTTTTTGCTAAAAAACTCACTTTGAATGTAGAATCATGTTGATGTTTTGCATCTGTATTTGGGACCAAGAGCTTAATCATTAAAATATAAGTCTGTCAAAAATTAAAAATCTGTAAGTGTGTCAAAACAATAATTTTCATAAATTTTGTTACTCAATTTTTTGCACAAACATATAAAACATTGGTAAACATTTTGGACTAAAAAAACATTTGACACATAAAACTAATTATTTGGACATGAAATATAAGTGTATATAATATGAGTGCATCTTACCTCTGATACTCAGAAATAGGAGTAGTTGGAAAATATCAGGTTCTGGCAAATTATATGTACGAGTCCTTGTTTACGTTAAAAAAAGAGGTTTTATAAAAGAATTCCCGATTAATAAGAAACGTAAGATTTCTTAGAAGAGAAAAAATAGCTAGTCATGTCAGATTAAATGTGGCTTTCCACAAAAATAGTAATTACTAATTATATAAAAGAACCAGTACTATTTCGATTCATTTAGTTTGATATGTCGCTGTAAACGTGGTATAATAAAATTACAATCGCTTGTTTTAACCAACAAAAACAAATTTTATAAATCGTTAAGGAATATTTATTTATTACCTTTAATATAAATATTATAGCAACATTTTTTTTATAGAAAAAAATAAAAACATAAAAAAATAAAAAAATAAATATCATTATCTTTTACATAAAATAAAAAGTCTTTATTTATTTTCTACAAACCATCCATGAAGACACTTTGGCACTGGGCCTTCTGTTTTAAATTCGCATCTTCCTAGTTCAGTCCATGTTTTTGCACATAATACCAATAACCCTGCTCGATTATCATCGCCATTTCCCCATACTAACGCCGATAAGACAACTCCATCATCTTCTGATTGACTATTTGGACTTGGTATAAATATTGGTTCACTTGGATAGACATTATACTCACTCCAAAGTTTTTTGGTTTTATTTTTTACATCAACTTTTATAATCTGGTAAAAAAAGGAATATTTAATAAGTGTGAGTTAAAAACTTAAAAACAGTTATTACAGTTCCAGGATTATCGGCATCAACGTCTGAGCTTATGGCGTAAAAGTATTGATACTCCTTTCCTATATAAAATAAAGTGGAGTAAAAATTGTATATATCATGGTTACGAAAGAAATTTAAATGCAAAAAGAAGGCCATACATAGGAGAATAATAATACTAAAATAGCACTCACAGAATATTTGAATAATATGACTTCAATTAAAATAACAAAGCTGGTTTTTTGTGTTTGAGAAATAAAGTTTAAAGTAAAAACAATAGCTATTTATGTATTAAGGGCGTAAAGTATGTCTTTTCCGCTTGAGAGTGAAATTGTTGCTCGAGGCGTTAGCCAAGAGAAACAATCACTCGAAAGCAAAAAAGCAACTTTATGCCCAAATTGCATACAAGATTTTTTATACGACTGAGATTCTGTATTATTCGCATAAATAAAAATACATATATTTACACAAAATAGTAAAATATATTTTTAGAAAATTATTTTATCCAAGCAGTTTTTGGAAATAATAGTAATAATAATAACTTTTTTGTATACGCTCCCAAAAATAGCTATTTTACCGACTCATTTCAGTTCGTAAAATGCTTAATTTTCGGCCTAGGCCGTAAAAGTCGTTATAGCAACCATTTTAGGACCATTTTAAATGATTCAGTCGATAATATTAGATACTACTAGACACTACTTACTTTTTCGTAAAAATAATTTAGTGGTATTAAATTCTTCTAAATCTTCGTTTATAACAGCTACGCCAATATTTTCTTTCCAACTGTTGAAATTTTCATACTCTTTATGATACATGTCACGAGATTTTCGGGGAAGTAAATCCAATACAATTTATTTTGCCTTCTCAGCAATACTTTCTGGATTTCGGAGCATTTTCAAATATGTTTGTATTTTAAATTTTATGATAAATTTCGGATGACAGAATTGATAAATGAATAAAACAAACTTGTTGCTATGGTATAAGATTCAAGGCTTTCTTTTCCATTCGATTAATAATTATTATGGTTTCGAATATTTCGCTGGTATCTAATGGATTAGGCACTCTGGAAAATTTTGGAGAGCTATTACACAAAAATATTGTTTGCATCACGTACCTAAATTAGGTTTTTTAGGACTCATTTGCTATTCCAGCAAATATTCGTCCTAAAAAACCTTATTTTAGGAACTTGATACAAAAATTGCTATTATAGGCATTGTTTTTTCAATTTTAGGCATTGTTATTTCTATTTTGGTATTGTTATTTCAATAGGAAAAAACGGTCTGCTCTACGAACAATTTTTGAATCGTAAAAGTGCACTTTACGGCTTGCTCGTACAAAAAGTATTTTTTCCTATAATATTGCAATACAACGGCAAATATTCATTTTTGGTGAAAATAATTCATACGAGTAGATTAATCGTCACCGTTAGTTCTGTTCTCTTAGGGTTCTGTTAGCAAATTTGAATGTTTGTTTATTTTTGAAAATTCAAATGAAAAATTAGTTTAAAAAATTCAGTTGTAAATTCAATTGTATGCACTGTCGGCACTTGGCTAAACATTTTTATACAATTTAAAAACTGAAAAAACAGTAAAAATTGAATGTTTATTGTGTTTATCTGGTTTGTTTATAGAAAACTAGCTTTTAATACAAGTGTGATATGAGTTCTGTACTCGTCAAACAATATTTTACTTTCCAGTTCTGACTTTTCATTGTTATTCAGTTTCTGTGTGCGTATGTATTACTAATCAATGAGATACTTATATGCTCCAACTCCAATGCATGTGAAAAAATTAATTGGAAGTTTTCGAGCAGAAATTAGTTAGGGTAAGCCTAAATACCATCAGGGTGTGATGAGGGTTCAGAAGGAATGTGATATGGGCCTATTTATATGGGTAATTTGATTAGGGCCTAATCCGACTATCCCAATCAGAGCCTTATGAACAAAAGCGTTACACTCATGATCAGGGCCCAATCGAACTATGCCTTATTTGAGCCCTAACATATATCTGCTCGGGTTGTTTCCAAATGTAATTTGCATGATCATTGCCGATATTTTATTAGACATTTAAATAACTAAATTTACCTAAATTTTCCTCGTAATTAATGCGTGGCGTCTCACAACCAATATCACACAACAGCTCTGGATTACAAAAAACTGTATTGTTGGGTAGAATATAAGCTTCAGCTTTTGTATTTTGTAAAAATATTAAATTTTCTGACAATAATTCCTCTATTTTCTTAACATTATGATTCTTACTAAAAAGTTTTTGATGTTCTTTTAACGAACTGTAACCAAAAGTATCACTATCCTTCGGCTGATTGTCTTTGGGAAACCCTTTTTTTGGATCGAAGATAGGAAGTACAAATCTCAAGGGTCTTCCCCGAAATAATTTTGCATAGTCAGGATTACTGGCCATATCTTTCATTGTTTCTATATACATACAGTTTAGCATCGCTGGATCTTTATAGCAACAAATATCAAGCATAATGTGATCATCTTTTTCATATTGATTTATTATATGAAGGTAGAAGAAAGGTTCTGTGTGGTATGAACATTTGAGATCGCCTGATTTGCGGTCTATAATATAAATATTGGTTTGTTTGTCGCCGAACCACTTCAAAGAATTACTTAATGGTTGGTTTGTTAACTGACTTTTAACCATTGTTGCAACGGAAATTGCTAATGGTTGTTCGACAATTACAAAATAATTATTTGTCAATCCAAAGGAGTGCATATAACCAGGGTGAAATTTCCAACGAACTGGAATTGCTGCTATTATTTTTGCGTTATCAAACATATTTTCATTTTTTGTTGAAAATTGAATTATTACATAGTGAGGTCCCGTTTTTTTTACCATCATACCCAAATTGAAAACGATTCCATCAGGAAGGATATGTGGATGCGCTGTGTGATGAACAATTCCTATATTTTTGTACAAATTTATTCGTTTTTGAGTTTCTAGAGTTGTTGGATCTATTCTATAATAATTGATTGATTGATAAAATTTTATACTGATATATCATAAACTTTGTTGGATAACACTTACTTATGGATAACTGGACTCTCGGTAAATGTAAAATATTCATCACCAAATGGATAAATTGACACCATAGTATTATCTGAGATACTTTCACCGGGTGTAAATAGTGCTGACACATTTGAAAAAATGCTTTGACATGGATCTGGAACACAACTTGTACCAAATTCAGTCACAACAATTCTGTTTGCTGCTTTATTTTTCTTATAAACATCTGATCGGACGAAACGACACTGATATGTAACCTCGCCGTTCTGTATACAAAAACGATGTAGTAATGCCGAGCTATCGAATAAATGTTTGAATTCCATTTCACCAACTTTCAAACTACCTGGTCCATTACGTAACAAAGAACCATTAATCCATTTTGGTATTTCACCTGAATATAAAATTTCATAATTTTAAAGACTTACTCAATGAAACTCATTAATCGTAAAGTTACCTTTGACAATGCCATTGCAGGGCTCAATTATTTCTTTTGCGCATGATCTAAGCCAAACACTAACATCACAATTCGGATAGTAATTAACATCTTCTGTTTTTGCCTGTGGTTGTGTTTTGACAGAATTTTCTACGTTATTCTAATAAAATAAAAAAATGAGTAATTTTTATTTCCTTGTTTTTAAATAATAAATTCAATTTTGTCGTATGATTGGTTGAGTTTTTGTCTTTGATGCTTCATATAGGACCGTGGGTTGTCCTTAAGTATCTCTACCTATATATTAATTTTAAGAATGCAATAAATTTTTCTGGACAAGTATAGGGCCTTGAGGCGATCAGTTCAAGTAGGTACCTGAAGGTCTTTTGTGCTTACCCTGGCTGTTTTCTAAGTTAGTCGTCGTTGATGCCGTTACTGGTTCTATTCTGTAATCCAAGTTGAGACTTTTAATGAAATTAAAAATTAATTTTACATTCAGTAAAAGATGTTTAGATAACTAAGTTTTTCCTTAAAGTGACAATTTTTAGGGTTCCATTTTTTATACGGAACACTATTGGTGAGAGTAAAACGTGTTTTTCACATTATATCGATTATCTCGTAAACTATAAATGCTATGGACTTGAAATTTGACATGCGTATAAAACTAACCTGTCCACATGAAATGACGGATACAAATAAAACTAAAGTGGTTTTCGTTTGGTTTACAGGGCTGAGATGTGAGACCTTTGAGAAAATACATTTTTTTATAGGTTCAAGTAGGGTACCATATGAAAGGGCTTTATTTCAGTATTCCATAAAAATTTATTTTGGAATTTTACACCTCACCATTTTTTGTATAATTTTGAATAATGACGTTTTTTTCGCGTTTTCTTACCTCGATTAGCTCCGAACCTATCTGATCGAAAATTTTCAAATGTACTTGGAATGATAGAAAAATTAGTACGTTTTTAATAAACAATACAAAAAAGTGTCATATTTCCATACTTAGATTTATTAAGGGGGTGGAAATGAGGAGGGGTAAAAACACTATTTAAAATGTGGTCAAGTGGGGTGTCATTTGAAAGAGCACCTAATTTAAAAAACAAAGCAATTTTTTTTAGAATTTTGCGATGCCCAGGTTTTGAGTTATAGTAAAAAAAAGTGCAAATTTAGACCATTCCCCCCCCATGCGTTTCGACACTGATTGACAGAAAAATTTGTAAAAATTCACAGAGTTAGGAAATTTGCTAAATTTTGTACAAAAACTATAGCGAAGTCTCCAATAATTATATTTCTGTGTGTTTAGAGGGCCGTAGTAGAGGGGGTAAAAAAAAACTTTTTTTGACCCAAGCGAGTCGGGTGTCATTTGAGTCGGGTGTCATTCGTTGCAGTTTTTTTTAGAATTTTTCGGTGCCCAGTTTTTGAGATATTGTCGAAAAAGTGCAAAGTCCAGACCGTTCCCCCCCATGCGTTTCGACACTGATTGACAGAAAAATTTGTAAAAATTCACAGAGTTAGGAAATTCGCTAAATTTTGTACGAAAACTATTGTGAAGTCTCCAATAATTATATTTCTGTGTGTTTAGAGGACCGGGGTAGAGGGGGTAAAAAAAAACTTTTTTTTACCCAAGCGAGTGGGGTGTCATTTGAAAGAACACCTAATTTGGAATTCGTTGCAGTTTTTTTTAGAATTTTTCGGTGCCCAGTTTTTGAGATATTGTCGAAAAAGTGCAAAGTCCTGACCGTTCCCCCCATGCGTTTCGACACTGATTGACAGAAAAATTTGTAAAAATTCACAGAGTTAGGAAATTCGCTAAATTTTGTACGAAAACTATAGCGAAGTCTCCAATAATTATATTTCTGTGTGTTTAGAGGACCGGGGTAGAGGGGGTAAAAAAAACTTTTTTTTACCCAAGCGAGTGGGGTGTCATTTGAAAGAGCACCTAATTTGGAATTCGTTGCAGTTTTTTTTAGAATTTTTCGGTGCCCAGTTTTTGAGATATTGCCGAAAAAGTGCAAAGTCCTGACCATTCCCCCCCATGCGTTTCGACACTGATTGACAGAAAAATTTGTAAAAATTCTCAGGGTTAGAAAATTTACTAAATTTTGTACGAAAACTATAGCGAAGTCTCCAATAATTATATTTCTGTGTGTTTAGAGGACCGGGGTAGAGGGGGTAAAAAAAAACTTTTTTTACCCAAGCCAGTGGGGTGTCATTTGAAAGAACACCTAATTTGGAATTCGTTGCAGTTTTTTTTAGAATTTTTCGGTGCCCAGTTTTTGAGATATTGTCAAAAAAGTGCAAAATTCAGACCGTTCCCCACCATACGTTTCGACACTGGTTGACAGAAAAATTTGTAAAAGGAAATAATAACACAAAACATAGAAGAGCATGACATCTCTTCTGAGATGCCATTAAACATACATGAACAATGGCAAACGCTTCAATCAACCATTATAGCCGCAGCACAAACTACAATCGGAAAACGACCACCGAAATCACACAACGAATGGTTTGACGACGAGTGCCGAAAATCCGTTGAAAATAAACAAAAACTGCGAGAAAAATGGTTAGTAAGGAACACCCGAAGCTCCCAAGCTGATTATCTATGCGCCAGGAAAGCCTCATCAAAACTTCTACGTAAAAAGAAACGCGAACACATGAAGAGCTGCATCGAAAACATCAACCAACATGCGACCAACGGAAATTCAAAAGAGTGCTTTGCCAATGCACGGAATCTGACAAAAGATTTCCACCCAAGATCTACAGCCATCAAAAATGAAAATAATGAACTTACAACAAGTGAACGTGATGTGCTGGCAGTGTGGCGATCCCACTTTCAAGACCTACTGAATAAGACGAACGAAGTTCATCCTATTCGAGCAATTGCTCCATCAACTGAGGAGATTTTTGTCCCTTACCCAGCAATAGGAAAAGTGGAAGCTGCCATTAAAAAACTGAAAAATGGCAAATCAACAGGTTTCGATGGAATTCCCGCAGAACTACTGAAAAAGGGAGGAGCAGCTCTGGTCTCACGTATATACGATCTGATTCTTGCAATCTGGGACCAAGAAGAACTACCTGCTGAATGGAAAACAGCTCTCATTGTTCCGCTACACAAGAAAGGTGACCGTCTAAAGTGTGAAAATTATCGTGGCATCGCACTGTTGAACACTGCATATAAAGTACTAGCTAATGTTGGACTTGCTCGACTCATCCCGTTCGCCGAATCTATCATCGGTGACTATCAGTGTGGTTTTCGTCCCAACCGCTCAACCACAGATCAATGTTTTACATTAAGGATGATTCTGGAAAAATGTTGGGAGTACAACATCAGCATTCACCAGCTCTACGTTGATTTCAGGCAAGCATATGATAGTATCATCCGCGACAACCTCTGGTCCGCACTCATATGCCTTGGTATCCCAGAGAAACTTGTTTCTCTGTGCAAACTCACAACATCGGGATCAAATTGTAAAATAGTAATCGAAGGGTCAGTTTCTGATCCTTTCGATATAACATCAGGTGTTCGACAAGGTGATGCACTCGCGCCCATACTATTTAATTTGGCACTGGAGTACGCGATAAGAAAAAGCCGAATTGAGACACAAAACTGCATATATAATAAATCTAGTCAAGTTCTTGGCTACGCAGATGATATTGTGCTTCTCGGACGTAGAACAAGCGATATCAAGGATAGTCTCTCTCAGCTTGAAAGAAATGCTAAACGGCTTGGATTATGCATCAACACCGGCAAAACTAAAGTGTTAACAACATCTAAGAACATACCTCCCGGAAATCTGGATACTGGCGACTATGAAGTGGAACGCGTGGAAAACTTCAAATACCTCGGGTCTGTAATAACATCGTCAAATAACATGCAGGCAGATATCAAAGCCCGTGTCTCTGCCGCATACAGAGTTTTCTACGCATACTCTAAACTTCTGCGATCAAAACATCTTTCGCGGTCGTGTAAACTCACACTTTACAAAGCATTAATCCGACCTGTGCTTACATTTGGAGGTGAAAGCTGGACACTGACTTCCTCCGATTGTAGAATTCTATCAACATTCGAGAGGAAAGTCATACGAACAATTTATGGTCCATGTAAAGTTGCTGAAAATCAGTATAGAATCCGAATGAATCATGAAATCAGACAGCTTCTTGGAGGCTGCGATGTAATCGGCTTCATTAAATCCAACCGGATTAGATGGTTTGGTCATGTAGAAAGGGCTCCATTGAAAGAATGATAAAAAAAGCGTCTCAACAACAACCAGCTGGTGTCGTCGAAGAGGAAGACCTAGACAACAGCTGGCGTGATGACACATCCAAGACCTTCGTGATATAGGATGTCGAAACTGGAACGAGATGATTGGAAGCTGGTGGCACAGACGGCAAAATCCCTTCATGGGATGTAAACGCCAGAGAGAGAGAGAGAGAGAGAGAGAGAGAGAGATAAGAGAGAGAGGAGAGAGAGAGAGGAGAGAGAGAGAGAGAGAGAGGAGAGAGAGAGAGAGAGAGAGAGAGAGGAGAGAGAGAGAGAGAGAGAGAGAGAGAGAGAGAGAGAGAGAGAGAGAGAGAGAGAGAGAGAGAGAGAGAGAGAGAGAGATGAGAGAGAGAGAGAGAGAGAGAGAGAGAGAGAGAGAGAGAGAGAGAGAGAGAGGAGAGGAGAGAGAGAGAGAGAGAGAGAGAGAGAGAGAGAGAGAGAGAGAGAGAGAGAGAGAGAGAGAGAGAGAGAGAGAGAGAGAGAGAGAGAGAGAGGGAGAGAGAGAGAGAGAGAGAGAGAGAGGAGAGAGAGAGAGAGAGAGAGAGAGAGAGAGAGAAGGAGAGAGAGAGAGAGAGAGAGAGAGAGAGAGAGAGAGAGAGAGATGAGAGAGAGAGAGAGAGAGAGAGAGAGAGAGAGAGAGAGAGAGAGAGAGAGAGAGAGGAGAGAGAGAGAGGAGAGAGAGAGAGAGAGAGAGAGAGAGAGAGAGAGAGAGAGAGATGAGAGAGAGAGAGAGAGAGAGAGAGAGAGAGACCGAGAGAGATTGAGAGAGAGAGAGAGAGACGAGAGAGCGATGAGAGAGAGAGAGAGAGAGAATGCTGTTTAAAAGTTAGGAGTTTTAGGGCGATATCGTAATTTTTTTCAATAGCGAACAACTTCATTTATTTAAAATAATTTATTTAAAATAAATTTAATAATTTTTTTGCTTTAACAACTTTTTTTATAATATTTTGTTACATGTTTCAACCATAAATGGTCATTCTAAACATTTGAAAATATTAAAAAAAATAAACAACTGGAAACCAAACCATCATTATTTTAAGTTAATTAACCAACTTAAAATTTTTAAAATGTTTAACTTCATTTAGTTTATAAATCTTTTATACGTCCCTGCATGGAATACTGTTCTCACATATGGGGTGGAGCTTACTTGAGTAGTCTAAATTACCTTGATTTTGTACAGCGTAGAGCTATAAGAGCTATAAAACTCATTGATAACTCAAGTATTACTAACGGTCTTGATTCTTTGCAGCACAGAAGAAATGTTGTTGATTTGACTATATTTTATAAATATATTATGGACGAACGAGCTTCTGAAGAGATCAAATCGATTTTACCTAAATAAGCAAACCTTTCGCGTCACACTAGAGCAACTGTTGCAGCCCATCCCGTTACGGTTCAAATAATTAGGTGTAGAACTGTTGCCTTCGAACGTGACTTTTTTAACAGAGTCTCTCAACTTTGGAATGCCTTACCTTCCTGGGTTTTCCCTGATTTGTCCCGACTTTAATCCTCAAAGCTTTAAAGTTAACGTTCATAAATTTCTCAGAGAAACTTAATTTGCATTCCATTCTTATCCCTAGTTGGCATGGTATCTTCGGATATTCAAAGACGTTAATTTATAATTTATTATAATTAACACTAAACATGCCTTACTTTAAATAAAAAAAAAATCACTGAATTTGAATTAAAATGCCATCTTCAAAACTATTTTAAAAGAAACAGACCGGTTAAGCTATTGGCATACTATGAATAGATTCTTATTTGCGTTTGTTTATATGTAACCGTATTTAAGTGGTGAGAGCGTTTGACACGTGCCTAACAATTATTTGGAATTTAAAAGCTCTTAATACTATAGGCTCTTAATACTATAGGCTCTTAGTTTTTTATTGTATGATTACTGGTTTGAAAAATATAAGTTTTCAAAATTATTGCCCAATTTTCTGACCCACTTTTACTCCCTCCTTTACAATATTCTGGATTTTATTTGAATGTATATTTTTGTAATATATGATTTTTTGTAATTACACTAACACCAAAAATAATTCACTTTACAAAATAAAGGAAATAAAACAAAATTGATTTGATTTTAAATTTTTATCTAACTTTTATTTTACTACGCTTTTCAATCTGATGCAGATCATCGACAGGTAATACATATTTTGTAACAGTTACAAAATATTACCTGTCGGTGATCTGCACCAGATTGAAACGTGTAGTAAAATAAAAAATAAAAATTAGATAAAAATTAAAAATCAAATCAACTTTGTTTTATTTTTTTTATTTTTAAAGTGAATTTTTAAAGTGAACTACAAAAAATCATATATTAAAATGAATAATTCACGTCACTCCGAAATTGTTTTTCATATTATATTTTTGTAAATGAATAATTTTGTATGTTTTATGTACACTAGAAGGATTTTTGTGAGCAATTAAACTCAAATAATTTGAATTTTTCAATTCGAAAGTATATTTTGGATTTTACTCAGAGAAAAACTCTATATTTCTCTTATATGTGTTTATATAAGAGATTATTTCTCGTAAAAGAAAATAGAGTTATATTTCGAAATAAAATATACCAATGATTTCCTTAGTTGTATGAATTTAATTAATAGCTCACAAAAATCCTTAATAAATTCAATATCAATTCAAAATTCAAGTCTAGTGAATTAAAAATTCCTCCCTATCCATATAATAGCTGCCTAAAGTTTGTCTGGGTCAAAAAACAATCAATCTTGCGGTTTTATATTGAAAGGGTAGTCCCATCATACCCTAATTTTTCACAATAAAAAAGGTTATCAATTTTGAAAATTTATCGCCTAGAAATAAGTAAAGTTTTGTCTCACCCGGAGATTTGGCGGCAAAATCCTGTTCTCAGAGAAAGCATTTCATAACCCAGAGTAGCTGAGTAAACATCGGCGAGGTAGTTATCCTGCTAGGAGCAAAAGACTTTTTTTGATATGTGATTTTGTTGCGAATAACGATTTTTTAATTTTAGACGATGAAACGAAATTAAATTGTTTAGAATAACTTCAAGATATTTTTATATCATAATAAATCCTCTATCCTTCTGCTGTTACACTCTTGTATATGTTACCATAACAAAAATAGAGCTAGGCTTGTAAGTTCTTTGTTATCCTTAAAGATATAGTAAAAGGTATAATTAGAAAAATAAATTATTACCACAATTCTGTAGATTAAAACTGAAGATAGTTATTTAAATACAAGTTTCCAGCATTAATGAAACTTCAACATGAAATCAACAATCTTTGTCCATTTTAATTGTAGAAAGCCTACAGAAAGCCTTAACACTTAACTAAAAATCACTTTATCTCATTTTCGATTACTTACATTAATACTGCAAAAAACATTAAGCATATCGGGTAAATCCAATTACTTTGATCGATGATATTTATTTTTAAAAAATAACTAAACTTTATTTCAAAAACCAAATGCAACTGTGTGTCCAAATGATTATTGTATATTGTATAACGTCACTTGTTTAATCACATTTTTTAACTAATAAAAACCACACGAAGCCAGTATTTGAAATGTTTCTAGTTTGTCGTTAAGTTAGTAAATGGGAAACGTGATTTTAATTTAATTGAACAACGCAAAATGTTTGTTGAGTTGCAAACTCATCGGTACGTTTTCTATTTATATTTAATATGTTTTTATTTATACCAAATTACCTTACGAAATATTTTCACACCGCACTTTATATTATATGTATTAAGATTTCTCTGAACTTGAAAAATAAACTATTCATCTGTTTCTTAAATAAAATAATTTATTCGAATAATATTAATTATTGAATATATTTAACATATTAGTTTATTAAATAAATTTCGACTACTGAAAATCACTACAAATGTTCTGCATAACAGCTACATAGAACAAATCGAGCAATTCAAATATAACCAAATTCAAATCACTAAACTACATACATACTTAAAATATTTGATTTAAGAAGCATTTTCCTGATTTAATTCATTTAATTTCTTCTCTAGATATACCTGAACTGGAACTACTTCACTACCATCGCCAAAAAATTGGCAATCACTTTTCGAATTCCATAATTTTTTAGGAGATGTATTAGCACTTTGATTTTCATTTTCATTATTTCCATCTGCATGAGATGGAACTGATGTCAAAATTGAATGACGACGATTCATTGATTGAATCTCATCTTTGATAGTTTTCATTTCATTTTGATGTGTTGAATAATCCGAATTCGGCGATAAACTCAAACGACGTTGTGTTTCTATTTCATCCACATAAAAAGGTGGTAATGGTGATGGACACAAACTAGATGTGGCCGTTGATGAGTTTGATGAATGATGATGTTCTGGTGAAAAATTTCCATTAACGGTTAAAAAATCCAATAATTTTTTTCGTGTTAGTGGGCTTCCGTTTGGCGATACACCAGAATTTAATTCATAATGGACAGATAAAGTTTCTGTCGATACAGTATCAACTTCACTATCCATAGTTATTCTTTTTGATTTTGTTTGTTCACTTTTTAATTTCCAATATTCATTTGATATTGATACCACCGTAACACACTAAATCATTTACTGTCTAAATCTGTTTATTTCAATAAACCGTTGAAGAAATACTAAAATATCTGATTATGTGAAGTTTCTATTTATGTATTTTGATTGGTGGAACTAAAATATTTGCACGCAATGTCAAAGTAAAAAAAAATATATAATTGCACTTTGGAGGATTCTTAAATTTTTGTGTATGTTTATAATATTTTTTTTAAATAAAATAAAGCACAGTGAGTAAATTTATATTTTCATTAAGTTTATAGTGGTTTAATGTAAATTTATTTATATGTATTAACATGAAATTCGATAAACGTATATCCCAAATCACTTTCTGGATTCGAATACTGACTAGCAAGCAAAAATACCAGGTTTTATTAAGTATTTAATAACGCTATTGTTCCACAACAACATTAAAAACTAGTGGGGGTGTGACCATAGGGGCCACGCTAACAACTTCCCGTAAGATTAAAAACTAACCAGTTACTGGATAAGGTATACTAAATACCAGACATACTAAAATTCTACAGTATATTTTAACCGCATTGTCCAAAAATATGTTTTATAAAACATAAATACAAATACAAAACGAAAAATGACAAAACAAATATTAAAACAAATTTGAAAAAAAAGTCAACAAAAAATGAATATTAGCTCAATTAGGGTTTTTAAAGCCATAAATACGCAAAATTAAGATTTATATATTATACGACACATCAATTGTAATAATTTAAATAGAATTTGAAAGTGTACGTGTGTGTAATCATATTTAAATTTAATAACATACTAACACTCAAACTGCAAACTAAAATAAGTTGTCTAGACCGACTCAGAAGGTATTGAAAGGTGAAGATATCATTAAAACGATCTCCAACACAACAACCTAACTTTATGGTAAGATAAAAGGTCAGCATTTGTTTGATGAACGGCGACTACTATATACAAGACACCTCAAATGCAAATTTGTTCTATCTCATGTTAACTAAAAAGATTTACCGAACATTCGTCAAAAGCCCTTAATAACTGTGGCTGTTGTTGTGATATATTTAAAAGAATAAGATAAAGCTATTAAACAGAAAGTGACAAGTTGCAAAACTACTTTAAACCTTACAAAAACTTATGCTCTAATTTTCAACAAAATTAAATGTCAGGACTGACTGTTGTTGAAGTTTAAAAAAAACAGTTGTTCAACAAACCACAGACATGCTCCCGACTCTTTGGCCAAATTTTGAAAATAGCTCATTCAAAATAGCATATTTTCCATATACAAATAAACCCGGAGCTGCAAGCTCATTTTAATTCAAAAGTTTCATCATGATCTCATGCATTTGCGTAATGAAAATAACACCTATTTCTCAAATTTTTTTTTTAAAAACTCAAAAAGTAAGATAACAATTGTTTATACAAATGTCATTATAAATGGTTGATGACAAACAAAATGGGATAAATGTATGGTCTTCATAGCATTATTAAATTATTAACGTAAATGGTCTTCATAGCATTATTATTCTCGTAATATTTGCAAGCGATGATTTTCAGTTTTTTGAAAACCACTATAAAAAGAATGAACTGATTTCATTAGAAAAGGACTGGGCTGTAAGTTGCGCCAAGATGTATCGATTGTGACCATTGAAGTTGAAATCAGATCTTCCGTTGTTAAGAAAGCGTTGGGCAAAAATTATTCCACACAGTGATACATACACACATACACACACACATACAGACTGCCAGCTAAAAATAGTCTAAACAACAGAACAATAACTTCCCATAACATCAATAATATTCCTATCTAGAATATTCTTCCGATAGCTTTAGAAACGAAAATGGTTGGTTGTAGAAATTTCCAGTATAAACAAAACGCCCAAAATAACACACAAGATATTTCTATTCAATAACACTTAAAATTTATTTACAAAACCTAATTTTACTGCTATTTACACGGTTTTATATTCACGATACAGCGTATCGCTTATGATTAATTTTCTATCAACTATCAACCCTACCGCAGTATAATTTAATTTAACTTTACATCATCGCAGTCTAAAATAAAACTTATTTAATTTTGCAAGAGGCATTTCTTATATACAATTTTTCTAAATTCCTCAAGTATTCCAAGTAAATCCATTCTATGCAAAGAAAACTCCAGAAATTCTGATGAAATTTATTTCATGTTGTTTTTATTATTTTATTTTCTGTACTGAAATATATTATAATTTGCCTAAAAAGTTACATTAAATCTACGAATTTTGTTAATGAGTTGGCGCTAATAAACCCATTTATCATTCTTACGAATAGGAGTTCCTGGAGTATTGAACAAAGTTATCAGTTAATAAGTATTATGTTTATAAATTTCACGAATTCATTTATGAAAGTGTGTTGAAAATTCTATTATTCTTTTCATACTTTAAAAAATACTTTCATTGAATTCACAAACTTACAAAAAATAGACGATTATTCTTCTATAAATGCTGGTTTATAGTATACATCAATGAATTATCAAACGATAAACAAAACGATAAACAGATGTTTCAAATATTTCGTATTATTTGTGAAAAAATTTATATATGTCACGTATAATTTGGTTATAAAGCTTGAAAAATTTGATTATAAAGTTTATGGAATTCTTATGACTTTTCTTTAGTGCGCTTTGTCCTTTTTAGGGTTCCGTTTTTTATACGGAACACTATTGGTGAGAGTAAAACGTGTTTTTCACATTATATCGATTATCTCGTAAACTATAAATGCTATGGACTTGAAATTCGGCATGCGCATAAAACTAACCTGTCCACATGAAATGACGGATACAAATAAAACTAAAGTGGTTTTCGTTTGGTTTACAGGGCTGAGATGTGAGACCTTTGAGAAAATACATTTTTTTATAGATTCAAGTAGGGTATCATATGAAAGGGCTTTATTTCAGTATTCCATAAAAATTTATTTTGGAATTTTGCACCTCACCCTTTTTTGTATAATTTTGAATAATGACGTTTTTTTCGCGTTTTCTTACCTCGATTAGCTCCGAACCTATCTGATCGAAAATTTTCAAATGTACTTGGAATGATAGAAAAATTAGTACGTTTTTAATAAACAATATAAAAAAGTATCATATTTCCATACTTAGATTTATTAAGGGGGTGGAAATGAGGAGGGGTAAAAACACTATTTAAAATGTGGTCAAGTGGAGTGTCATTTGAAAGAGCACCTAATTTAAAAAACAAAGCAATTTTTTTTAGAATTTTGCGATGCCCAGGTTTTGAGTTATAGTAAAAAAAAGTGCAAATTTAGACCGTTCCCCCCCTGCGTTTCGAAACTGATTGACAGAAAAATTTGAAAAATTTCACAGAGTTAGGAAATTTGCTAAATTTTGTACGAAAACTATAGCGAAGTCTCCAATAATTATATTTCTGTGTGTTTAGAGGACCGGGGTAGAGGGGGTAAAAAAAAACTTTTTTTGACCCAAGCGAGTGGGGTGTCATTTGATAGAGCACCTAATTTGGAACTCGCTGCAATTTTTTTTAGAATTTTGCGGTGGCCAGTTTTTGAGTTATTGTCGAAAAAGTGCAAAGTCCAGACCGTTACCCCCCCCATGCGTTTCGACACTGATTGACAGAAAAATTTGTAAAAATTCACAGAGCTAGGAAATTCGCGAAATTTTGTACGAAAACTATAGCGAAGTCTCCAATAATTATATTTCTGTGTGTTTAGAGGACCGGGGCAGAGGGGGTAAAAAAAAACTTTTTTTTACCCAAGCGAATGGGGTGTCATTTGAAAGAGCACCTAATTTGAAATTCGTTGCAGTTTTTTTTAGAATTTTTCGGTGCCCAGTTTTTGAGATATTATCGAAAAAGTGCAAAGTCCTGACCGTTCCCCCCCATGCGTTTCGACACTGATTGACAGAAAAATTTGTAAAAATTCACAGAGTTAGGAAATTTGCTAAATTTTGTATGAAAACTATAGCGAAGTCTCCAATAATTATATTTCTGTGTGTTTAGAGGACCGGGGTAGAGGGGGTAAAAAAAGATTTTTTTTGACCCAAGCGAGTGGGATGTCATTTGAAAGAACATCTAATTTAAAATTCGTTGCAATTTTTTTTAGAATTTTGCGTTGCCCAGTTTTTGAGTTACTGTTGAAAAAGTGCAAAATTCAGACCGTCCCCCCCTCCATGCGTTTCGACACTAAATGACAGAAAAATTTGGAAAATTTCACAGAGTTAGGAAATTTGGTAAGTTTTGTATGAAAACTACAGCACAGTTTTTGAGTTACGGATAAGAAAGAGCGAAATTCAGATCGTGCCGCCGCCTACTTTTCGACGATAACTGACTGAAAAATTTGAAAATATTCACAGAGACAGGGATATTGGTAAATTTTGAATGAAAATCATATCGAAGACTCAAATAATTATATTTCTGTGTGTTTATGGGATGGGTGTGGGGAGGGAAAAAAACCATTTTTGACCCAAATGAGTGGGGTGTCATATGAAAGAGCACTTAATTTAAGAAATGTTACAATTTTTTTAGAATTTTTCAATGCAGAGTTTTTGTGTTATTAAAAAAAAAATATTTTTAGCATGTAGCCTTTCCACACCCCTAAATTTCTAAATAATCAAATTTAATCCATTTACAAGCTGGTGTAATTGAATCTTTTTTAAGTTACCAAAAACATCTATGGATAATATTTAACCTGAATTAACATTTTTTTTGTCATTTTTGATCAATGTAGATTTGATTGTAATTTACTATTGACATTTACAATTTAACATTTATTTTGTTATGTGTCTATGGTCTGAAAATATAAGGACATTACAACACAACTTTTTGTCAATAATTTTTGATATTGTGTTCTTTTACATTCACGGAACCCTTGACGAGCGAATTTTATTCGCACTTGTCTGACTTTTTCTTGTGGCTTTGGTTTTAGATTTGAAATATTGTATAGGGCAGTTGAGGTTGAGCACAATTTTGTTTGGTATTTCATTGCGATTATGTAGAATCGTAACAATATGTTGTAAGCTGGTATGTTGGAATATTGTCGAAATGTTTAACTCGTTTAAAAAATACCAATTTCAATGTTGTATTGAAAAACCCCTAAAGAAACTTCCATTTGAAGCGAACATACTATTTGGCTTGGATGTAATAATCGTAAAAAAGGTATTCCAAATCTATTTGGTATATGTCGGTATGTTTCTTGATTGCGAAACTGTAGCAGTTTTCAGTATTTTTTGTACTAAATTGCAACTATATTTTGTACCAAAACAATCAAAGATGTCTTTTTAAGCAAATTTATTAACAGCTAATTATTTTGATCAATGCGTTTCGTAAATCGTAATATAGTTTCGTTGTTTTGTTTTTCTTCCTTGATTAAACAAATAAATTTTAAATAAGAACAACCTGTTATTTTTTGGCATGATAAGTATATTGTGCCAGTAAAATTAACAATATTGTGTAGAATTGTATGCCACATTTCTGCAAGGGGAGATCATATTGATCTAAGAATGCAATAGTCCCTCGTACTCCTATCAGACATATGAGTTCACATAAGATATCACGTATCACGGTTTCACTGGTAATCGGCAGAGACATACTCCGTACTCTCATTTGAATAAAGATGTACTCGTTGGTGATGCAACGTGTGCGTTTGTTCAAAAAAATGAAGTAAATCCTTGTTAATTTATGTGTGAGGGCACGCACACAGAAAAAGTTTTAGGCGAGGTCCAAAGTACAAAAAGTGCTTGTCAAACCAAATTAAAAATAAATTTCTATTTCTATTAATTTTTATCTAAGCAACAATGTTTTACTAATTAAATAACATATAAAGATTTGTCTAAGATGTAAGTTATGCGAGTCCCGACCCCAGGACCCCTGTTCCCTTGGGAGGGCGCCTGTATGTGTGGGATTTATTAACTGATTAAGGAAGTGGAAAATTACTGAATTGTTGACAGACTAGAAACGAATATTATAATTACAGCTTTTCGTCATACGCCTGTCTATAATGAGACACAGTATAATGATTGCAAACGAATCACAAAAATATTGGTAAGACAATTGTTTATAAGAACTGAATTTAAAAAATTATGGTGCAAATTATGAAACTTTTTGCAATCCATACAATTTTAGAGCGATCTAGTTTCGAACCAATGAGAAAATTTTTAAACTTTAAAAAAGTTTATCATTCTCATCAGGGCTAGCCGACTAGATAAACTCTACCAAAAAATGTCAACGCTAATGTATATAAACTAAAAATTAGGTTACAACTCTAGCGAAGTGTAAAAACAAAAAATTTACATAAACATACATTTAATAAATTCAGGTTTAGTCAATTAATTTCTCTGGTGATCACTGTTTTGTTATACTCTAGACAATCTAGTATTGAATAACAAAATTGTATCTGTGAGAAGAAGATGACTAGTCTTCACTTGTGTCTATTGACACATGATCAACAATTAATTCAGTAAATTATTTGTGATATAACATCACCCCGATGGAAAATCTCCCATCAAGAATAATATAAGAACTGAATTTAAAAAATTATGGTGCAAATTATGAAACTTTTTGCAATCCATACAATTTTAGAGCGATCTAGTTTCGAACCAATGAGAAAATTTTTAAACTTTAAAAAAGTTTATCATTCTCATCAGGGCTAGCCGACTAGTGTCATGTGTCAATAGACACAAGTGAAGACTAGTCATCTTCTTCTCACAGATACAATTTTGTTATTCAATACTAGAATGTCTAGAGTATAACAAAACAGTGATCACCAGAGAAATTAATTGACTAAACCTGAATTTATTAAATGTATGTTTATGTAAATTTTTTGTTTTTACACTTCGCTAGAGTTGGAACCTAATTTTTAGTTTATATACATTAGCGTTGACATTTTTTGGTAGAGTTTATCTAGTCGGCTAGCCCTGATGAGAATGATAAACTTTTTTAAAGTTTAAAAATTTTCTCATTGGTTCGAAACTAGATCGCTCTAAAATTGTATGGATTGCAAAAAGTTTCATAATTTGCACCATAATTTTTTAAATTCAGTTCTTATATTATTCTTGATGGGAGATTTTCCATCGGGGTGATGTTATATCACAAATAATTTACTGAATTAATTGTTGATCATGTGTCAATAGACACAAGTGAAGACTAGTCATCTTCTTCTCACAGATACAATTTTGTTATTCAATACTAGAATGTCTAGAGTATAACAAAACAGTGATCACCAGAGAAATTAATTGACTAAACCTGAATTTATTAAATGTATGTTTATGTAAATTTTTTGTTTTTACACTTCGCTAGAGTTGTAACCTAATTTTTAGTTTATATACATTAGCGTTGACATTTTTTGGTAGAGTTTATCTAGTCGGCTAGCCCTGATGAGAATGATAAACTTTTTTAAAGTTTAAAAATTTTCTCATTGGTTCGAAACTAGATCGCTCTAAAATTGTATGGATTGCAAAAAGTTTCATAATTTGCACCATAATTTTTTAAATTCAGTTCTTATATTATTCTTGATGGGAGATTTTCCATCGGGGTGATGTTATATCACAAATAATTTACTGAATCAATTGTTAGACAATTGTTGTCAGAGGAAAACAATTTTACAACGATTAGGTAAAAAAAGTGACTAAATGACTGAATTACGATTCCGACTGAATGTCGTTTTTTTAACCAGTCAAATCTGATTTTCATATAAGTTCTGATTCTTGTACAACAATTGAAACGGCCACGTTTTCAATTGTCCAAAAAATCACATTCCTAGTTTTTCAATATAAAATAAATGTTGTTGGTTTTGTAAAAAATGAACATAGCAATTTTTAGTTATTAGCATGACTAATGAGCATGAAATTGGACATGAAAATTTTTGAATGTGTTATAGTTTTTGGAATATTTTTGGAATTTTGAAAAACGTTTGTATTTTTGATTTTGTAATAATTTTTGCAATATTTTTATAATTTTTGAAAAAGTTTTAATTATTGATTTTGTTATAATTTTTGCAATATTTTTAGAATTTTGAAAAAAAATAGAATTTTTGAATTTGTGAAATTTGAATTTTATATATTTTTTTAGAATTTTGAAAAAAGCTTCAATTTTTGATATTGTTATAATTTTTGCAATATTTTTGAAATTTTGGAAAAGGTTTGAATTTTTGATTTTATTTAATTTTTACAATATTTTTGAAATTTTGACAGAAATATGAATTGTTGATTTTGTAATATTTTCTCGAAACGCTAAATGGAGAGGTTTTTGAGTAGTTTGCTGATTGTATCATCTTTTACCTAAATTATGTTAATTTATGATCTGTTATAATTTTGCGGCAACGTATTGATGTGTTAGTTTTGTAATAAATTTCTAAACAGAGATAAAAAAATACATGTACTTTAACAAAGAGTTTTAGGTTTGTAATATATCGCTGCCCAAAACTAAAAACAATGTCCACGTAAAAGTTTTATGCCGAAAATTATATCAAAATCCTTAACCAAAACCGAAGTCTTGATATCCCAGAGCTTAAGATTTCAACCCCCCCATATTTTAGCTTTACAATTTAATTTTTAATAGTTTAAAAAAATCACTAAATGATTTATAGAAACTTACAGAATAATTGTTTACCGAAAACCGGAAATTTACTGAAATAACAATAACGTTAAGTCCTGTAACTCGATTTGGATGAAACTTGGTATATAGGCATTTAGTGTGACTTTCAATTTTATTATAAGCTTTGGGCAAAATTGAGCAGAGTGAAAGAGGGGTTTTGTTTGTTTAAAACTTTAATAAATTTAGGTCCTGACTCTTGTCATTCGATTTTGACAAAACTTGGTAAATAATCGTTTATTGTAGTTTGTCATATTTCTGAAAGCTGTTTGAAAAATTAGACAAAGTGGGGAGAGGTCTTTCGAACAAATGTTTATTTTAAACCTCACTAACTCTAAGTCTTGTCTTTTGATTTTGATGAAATTCTTCGCATAAGTTTTCAGTGTGGTTTTCTGCCCATTCATTCGACTCAGTTAGCTTTTGGCAAAGAAAATTGATAAATTGGAAGAGAAAGGACCACTTCCGCTCAACCATTTATATGAAACTTTAATAACTTTCAGTTCTGTCATTTGAATTTGATGGCACCATGTTTTAAATCTTGTTTTTTGATTTGTATGAAATTCGCTTCCGGCTCCAATAGGTCGGTCCACCGTATCAATAGTATTCCAAAATCTATAATAAATTAAATCTTTCACACAAACCGAAGTCTTGACTTAGGAGCTTGAGATTTCAATGTTTATATGTTTTTGCTTTGTTAAAAATTCGAAAATATCCCGTCCCCATTGTTAAAAAATAACAGTAAATGCACTAAAAAATTAAAAATCAAAATTTTATTTAACTAAATAATAATTATCATTCTAAAATTAATCGAGGATACGTGCCAAACTAATAGTATGTAAGTAAAATATTAAATAATGAAAATTTTTGAAATATAATGAATATTGCAGTTCTGGCATATTATCTTAATCTTACAGCTCTACATAGCCAAAATTATATTAGGTCATATATACAAAGAAATTGAAAATAACTGACTCACCAAATTATAAAAAAAACTACTCTTATGTATCTATAATAGCGAAAATAAACATATTAAATTACTTTGAAATTTTTTTAATTGTCAATCTGATTGATTACAACTAATATTTCATTCACCGTCAAATAATAATTAAATTGTTTTGGATTTGAAGTGTATCAAATTGATATGGCTATGAATTATTTTTTTAGTTGATTAAAGATACACTGAAGCAGAAAAGAAAATGAAAAAGAACAACATCGACCTTATAACATGTGTAGATTTTTAGAATAAACTGAAAAAATTATATAAAATTCTTTTTACCTTTTTGAATCAATTTAGATTTTATATATTAAATATGTTTGTATATTAGTGATAACAATGGCGATTGTTAAACATTTCAATTTAAAAAAAATTTACAACATTTTTCGTAGCTCAGTTTTGAAACACTTGTAAACATTGACCACATGGAGTGATCAGTTCTTCTTGATTTTGTTAACATTTTGTTAACATTTTGTTAATTTTTGATCATCGAGTTCGTACTTGCGAGGTGCTGCCGTATAAACTCTATCCGGTTAATGGCTGTACTCTCAATCTCAATTAGCAATGGAGTTAGCAATGTTGTTGCTTGCTCTTAAAAAGTAGTTTCCATATATTTAATAAATATCGTCGAAAACAAAGCTTATATGGTATCCAATCATAGGCGTAACTAGGTAGGGGCCCAGAGGGCCCGGCCCCCTCTAGACGAATTTTGGCCCCCCCTAGAACACGAAGCTCATGAAGCATATAACAGTTAGGGAACTAAAGAATTTGCTGTTCAAAATTATTTCAAAACGTTAGCATCAATATTTAATTGAATTAGTATTAGAAATAAACCAAATTGAGCTGATGATTTTTTGAATTGAATTTATGATTTTTTCCAATTTTAATTTGCTAAAAATGTCGGTTTTTAAAAAAAAAGAACATTTTTTTCTTTTATTTTTATGATTTAAAGATTTATTATTTACCCAAATATATATCTAAATATTTTTTTTTTTTTTTATTTTTAATAAAATGTGATGTGTAGTAGGCATTACAATATGTGTCACAACAACACATAAAAACCTTTTAAGACCAAGGTCCCACAACAACATGCGTTCTAAGGATGTTAATGGACGCAAATCTGTTTTTTTTTGTTTTTTTTTAATATTTTTTTGTTAAGTAATGGATAACTAAACCATAAATCCTATCACATATAAAATATGACATAGGCCAATATTTCGTGATAGGATAGGGAAAATAAAAATAAAATAAGAGATAAAAAGAAAATTTGTTTTACAAATTTGCAGGAACAAAACTAAAATTGGTTTGCCAATAGTCCAGCCAATGGCATAATCCCTGATTATGGGACGCAGTATATTTTGTCAATGATTAAAGCTCAGATATGTAGTTATATGAAGGCTCGTTTTATCGAGCAAGCTACAGCGTTCCAGCATCAAGGAATATTCATTAGCTAAGATTGAGAGTGCTACCGTTGACTGAATACAGTTCATCCGCCAGCACCCCTAAGATATCACCTTGGCTAGTGATATCTCACTGCTATTGCCAGTGGTATGTGATATCTCACGTTAACTCATATGCCAATAGCAGGGACTGGAGTACGCGGGGTTGTCACACCCGTGGATCAAAAAATAGAAAAAAATTAACAATATAATAAAAACTGATCCCTCCATGCGATTATAAACATAAATAACTGCATTAAAATCGGAAGATGTAGTAGCAACTGCGTCAAAAGTGACACTAAACACCGTTAATTTCACCATTCGTATTCTATAGGTGCCGGGTTACAGTGGCGTTAAGGGAATTATATAACGGACGCACTTGCTAAGCTAGATCTTCTACAAGAAATGGAAGCTCTAAGCGGGTCGTTTGCCCCTCTCAAACAACTAACTTATGACAGAGGTAAATGCGTAACCTATAGGGCGGTAGTCAAACAAAATTAGCTGCAAGATAAGCAGGTTAATCTTTCCCACACTAGACCTGCAGCGTTTCAAGGAACTTATATTCTTGAGTAGGCAGAATATTAGTTCATTGGTAAAGTCATCACTGGTTACTGAATCCTTAGAGAGCATCCAAGTACTAATTGAAGGAGCTGTAAGGATGAGGATCAGGACGAACCAGGGTTTCATTTACTTTGCATGTGTCCAGCATTCGCCCTTTCTACGGCAAACTATTTTGGAACGCACGCATTCAAAACTCTCACCGACCTAGGTAATTATAAACTCACGCAAATACTTAGCTTCATGAGAAGCTCCGAATAGTTCGAGTAGGTGAACGAGGCTCTTTGGTATCACAACCTACGTATTTTGGTCTTACTATGCCGTCCTGATGTTGTGTTTTTGGTGACAGTTACTTCAACCTAACCTAACATAAATAACCTAAAAAAATATAATTGATAGTAAATTTGAAAATAAGCTTCAAATTGACACACCCGTTATGATTAAAAGAAAGTAATAAAAACGGAAAATTTATTAATGATTTTACCCAGCAATATTATGGGGCCAGGCCCACCCTAGAACAATTTCCTAGTTACGCCAATGTCGAATGTATCAAATATATTTTTTTAACCATTTTACTCATCATTCAAAATGTCAAGATTCTACACTCTCATAAAGACAAAGTGCAAAGGAATAATAGCCTCGGCTGTCTTAAGTTTGCAAAGGTTTAAAAAAACATCCAGCAACGCTTCAGAATGCATGTTATTATTATGTCTCTACTGAAAAAAAAAACGACTTCATTTTCGCCTCACATTAGGTTTAAGACACCAACTATTTAATGTTTAAATAATTATATTAACTAATCTACTCCACTATAAAACTTATTACGTAAATTAACCAATAAATTATTACTCCAAAATAAAATAATCCCCATCCAATATTCATGAAATTGGCTTAGCTGATTAAAACGTTAATATCCATTATTAAAATATTGTAGCTTGTTCTTTTATTTGTGGTAAAATAATGTCATTTTTTTATCCTCTGGTTAATTTATTAAATTTCCAATTAAGATAGGTCGGAAATTGCCAAAATACTATAAAGTAAATAAAATTAATTTGATTGAAGGAAATAAAATCAATTTGTTATATCATTTTGCTTCTACAGTAGAATTTTATACGCAATTACTCCTACGTTACACATATTTTATAACGGAAAACAAAAAAAAGTTAACAAATTATAATGAAAATAAATCAGTTTACATTAATTTTTTATGCAAAAATTTTTTTTTTTTGTATTTTTAATTTTTACTAATAAAATATATGGTGAACAAAAGGTTTTCAAAATGGTATTATAATCAAATGACTTTAATAAAGTGTCTGGGCGGCTTGGTTTTATTTTATTTTATTTAAATTCCATTGGTAGTACAATAATTTTGATTTATAAACTAATAAGGCCGTGTGTTGACTGTTGAGTAGCATAGGGTGGTGAGTAGCATTAACTAAACTCCGAATCGGAGGATCCGTGTACGATACTCAGTCAGGTCAAAAAGGGTTCTTAAGCAAAACTATATAATAGCCATCAGCACGCTGGTTTTCCAATTGTTCTATATTCAACCAATATGGTTGGTAAATTAGAAAAATACTCTATAGACTTATCACTGATATGAAACAAATGGATTAACTTAAGTCTCCAAGTGACACTCGACCAAAATGTTGATTATATGGTATAATTATTTGATCAGTGTTGCATAGCTTGGTTGCCAGTATTAAACCATTAATGGACCAGTTATACAACCCTGTATGGGAACCTCTCCATTTGGTGTATATGCCCCTTTTCAGTAATTAGAATTTTAAAAAAACTACATTTAATAAGGCACGACCTGATATTTTCCAACACTATGATTGCGGTTAATAAAGAAAATCTTTTCAGAAGACCTCTCTCCTCAGCTTAATTAATGTTTCTTTTCAATAATTAAAATAATTGCGAATTTACTTTTTGTGAAACAAAATCGTTTAATCTGCCACCAAATGAAATGTTTCAACTTAATAGTTATCAGTGCGAGCTGAATTGACTCAGATAACTTTTTCGTTTAACTTCTTTAAATGCTTCTTTTCAGTAATTACAAATTTTGTGAAAAACGATGTTTAATTTCCCACTGCCTGATATTTTCCATCTGTTCCTTTTAGTTGGAAGTAGCTGATTCACCCATATTTCATGCCCAATTTAATATGTTAAATTATATTTAATATCATTAAATAATTACTTTTATGCGTCAAATGTTTCTAATTAAAAAAAGTCCAAGCGGCACGTATATCCGCTAGGAATAGGTAGATTTCGAGATCAGACAGTTTTGTGTGCCAGTAGAATCTGATGTATCAGATTAGTTTAAACAACACAAACTAATTTCAAACAGATATCGAACAAATTTTAAAAAGAAAATTAGCTACCTATAAGCAAAACTATATCTATCCAATTTTGCAATAAACAAATATCAAATCTACCACAGAATATGTGTGTGACGATTTATGACATAAGCCTACGCTATATCATATGTCGTCTAATTACTGCAAAATATCAAAATAGTTTTTCGGCAAACGGCTGTAAAGTTTAACTTTACTGCCGCTAGGGAGTTAGCTAAAGTCTTACTTTTTAGCCTGACAGCAAAAGTAACGTCTAGCGACAGTAAAAGTAACGCCATTTTTATTTTATATTACGGAGGCTGTAAAGTAGCATTTGTTATTTGTTAGTTTGTTATTTTTTCATACTTATTGTTTAACCATGACAACAAAATAACAACTATTTAAATTTTATTATGAAATTTTGAAAAGGCTGCTTTGATAAAAAAATTTTATTCATACAAATTTAAATGTTTTTTTCTCTTTTTTGGAAGTAATTATGACGATACAAATTCATATTTATAAAAAGTTTGATGTGTTAATTTCATATTTATAAAAAATTTAAACGTTTGCCGAAAAAATAGTGTATTCAATTCGGAGCTAAAGTGACTTTTTGTGTTTCGTCTATAATTGTCGGCCTCCCTGCGGTCGGCCGTCAAACTATAGACTCAACACAAAAAGTATCGCTTTAGCTCCTAATTAAATAATGTACTATTATTTCTAAGAAAAAAAAATTAATTTCTTCTATTCAAACCTTTTTATTTTTTTTTCATTGACTGTTATAATGTTTTTGGAAATTGTAATTATGGATTGTTGCAAACTTTTTTGTTGAAGCCAATAAGTCAAAAACCTCTAACTGCAGAGGTTAATATTTATAAGAAACGGATTAAAATGTTTCTACAGATTCTAAATTTATGAAGTTTTTAAAAATATTAGTATCCAAACGGCCATTATTACGGATTAAAAAAACGAATTTTTTTTCTAGTATAAAGCCTCTAGTTCCTTAACCATGTGTCAGATTTTTCTGATTTACGAACTTGTCCAAGGTATTAATAAAACACACATGTTTACGGAAGGTTTTCTGATCTGGTTCCACAAATGCGACCGTGAGAGTGCCGGTTAATTCAAACGCATTGTTTTACAAGTTTTTTGTTGGAGCCGCTCACTCAGAAACCTCTAACTGCAGGGGTCTTTTTTTTTAAAGAAACTGATTAAAAAGGTTTCAAAGATTCTAAATTTATGAAGTTTTTAAAAATATTAGAATCTAAACGGCCGTTATAACGGATCAAAAAAACAGAGTTTTTTCAAGTATAAAGCCTCTAGTTTCTTAACCATGTGTCGGATTTAGCTGATTTACGAACTTGCCCAAGATAATAATAAAACGCACATTTTTAAAAAAGGTTTTTAGATCTGGCTTTACAAATGCGACCGTAAGAGTGCCGGTTGTTTAAAAAAAAATTTTTTTTTGCAAAATTTTTTGTTGGAGCCGCTCACTTAGAAACCTCTAACTGCAGAGGTCTATTTTTAAAACACGTTGATAAAAAAGATTCCAAAGATTTTAAATTTGTTAGTTTTTTAAAATATTAGTATTCAAACGGCCGTTATAACGGTTTTAAAAAATCAATATTTTTTAGAAAAAAAGCTCTAGTTCCTTAACCACGTGTCGGATTTCTTGTCTGAGATATTAATAGAACACACATGTACACATTTTTTTGATCTACCTCAACAAATGCGACCGTAAGAGTGCCGTTCGTTTTTCGTTATATCTCATATCGTTTATATATATATATATATATATATATATATATATATATATATATATATATATATATATATATATATATATATATATATATATATATATATATTTTATAAAATATTTACAATTCTTCTTGTGTGTGTTATGGGGGTAACATGTACAAGAATCTTCTCTGTTTTCGTTCAATTAAATAAATTAAAATTAATTAAATTTATAGAAAAATTATTTCATAAAAAAAAAAGCAAAAAAAATAATAAAAAATCACATTTATTTTTAATTTGTTTATAAAACAATTATTTGTGAAATTCTTTCGTTTTGTGAAGTTCTTATCAAAATAAGAGTGTTTTAGTTGTTTTTTTCTTGAAATATGGCTGTTTGTCCGCTATGCAATAACAAAGTGGATAGAAATTCTTTGGGATTAACAGTGAAATGTGAATCTTGCAATTCTGTGCTTCATACCAGATGTGCTAAGCTGAAACCTGAAGACATGTTAAACATGAACAAAGATAAGGTAAACTGGAAATGCGATAAATGTACACAAAATACGTCATCAATAACAGAACCATTTACTGTTTTATCTACTGTCTCTATTCAAAGTGATACTGGTCGTAACGGTGAATTCATTGCAACTCCAGAAAATAGTATATTAAATGAATTTACTGAAATGAAAAATGCTATAGAAAAACATTTTAAATTAATAATTAATCGTCTCGAAATTTTGGAAACATCATTAAAAAGCATTCAAAAATTAGAAGAAGAAAATAAAAAACTTCGCAAAATAATCAACACACATGATCATCAAATTGAAGAATTAAGTCGTATCACAAAGCAAAACTGCATTGAGATAACTGGTTTACCAGTTGATGAGAATGAGAACTTAATAGAAAAAGTTATTGATGTAATTAGTAATGGTGTTGGAGTTAAAATCTCTTCGAGCGACATTGATCACTGTTATCGTAAATTTAAAAAACCTTCAGCTGTCAATAAAACTCAAAACTTGTGTGATCAAAATTTTAATAATTCTGATGTGGTTGTAGTAAAATTTTTATCACGACTTATAAAAACAACTATAATGGAAACTAAATTTTCGTCAAAAATAAAAATACATAAAAAGAGATTTGTTAGTGGAGCTAAAGATGATGAATTGATCTATTTTAACGATAGTTTGACTGCTTTTCAAAGAAAACTTTTCATGGCTGCCAGAGAAGTTAAAAAGTCGAAGAACTATAAGTACTTATGGATGAGAAATGGTGTAATTAGGATGCGTAAAGGTGAAAAACAAAATTTAATTGTGATCCGTAATTTTGATGACTTAAATAAGCTGTAACTGTTGTAAGATACTACTAAATCTATTTTATAATTTTATTTATTTTGTATAATTAATAAACTCGGTATAAATATGTCTAATAGGCTACAAACCTCTAAAAATTTAAATTCAAATAATTCTTATAAATATTCTAACAATTTTTCATTCTATTTAGAAAACATAAGAAGTTTAAGAAGCAACTTTGACAAATTTATTGTGCAGTTAAAATCTTTTAAAGAACTGCCGAACTTAATATGTTTAACGGAAATCTGGATTTTTGATCACGAAATATTAAACTATGAAATTGATGGGTATAAATCTTTTGTGAATTGTAATTCAAATTATAGATCTGGTGGTGTATTTTTGTACGTTAAAAATTCTCTAGAATGCTTTTCTGAAAAAATCGAAGCTACCTCTGCAGATATTTTGAGATTGGATGTTGTAATCAGTGGCAATTTATTCTCATTTTTATGCTTGTACCGTCTACAGAATCTTGTAAGTATTAATGTATTTTTGGAAGAGTTAAGTCTGATTTCTGGTAGGATAAAAACAAAAAATCTGTTTATTTTAGGTGATATGAATTTAAATTTGTTACAAGAATCTAATGATTTAGATAACTATTTATTCTTGATGTCATCTTATGGCTTAACATCGTTGATTAATGAACCTACTCGTTTAAACTCTTGTCTGGATCATGTTTTTTATAGAGTAAATAATTTTCAATTTTCTATCACCTCAAATGTATTTAGAATAAATGTGACCGACCATGATCTAATAACTGTCGCATTAGAATTTACAGCAGATACTAAACCCCACTCAAATATGTTTAAGAAACAGAATAAAGCAAAAGTTGACACTTATAGTATTGATTTTGGCAAACTAAAACAGTCACTTACGTTTGAATTCTGGGATTCAGTGTATACACAAACCGATCCAAATGCGGCTTTTAATTCATTTTCTGAGACACTACAAGCGCATCTCACTAATTCATTATGCAGGAAAAAACGTAAAAGAACACTAAATAAGTTGAAACCGTGGATTTCCATAAACCTAGTAGTTAGAACTAAACACTCAAATTTCCTATCGCTTAAATCTAAAAAGCACCCGGAGAATAAAAAGCTGAAAGTCCTTGCTGAGAATACTGCAAAAAAATTGAAACATGATATTAAATCCACTAAAGATGAATTTTATCTCAAACAATTTCAAAATGCAAATGGAAACACTAAAAAAGAATGGGATATTGTTAATGAAATATTAAACAACAAAAAAGAAACGATTACCGTCAATGAAATCTTGTCCAATCAGAATAAAATTTTAAGGTCTGAAGTAGATATGGCCAATTATATTAATGAGTATTTTTGTAGTATTGCGAAAAGCTTGAAACAGTCACTATCACGTGTAGATAAATATATTTCTAATAACCTTAGAAAAGAATTGATTGGAACTAGCTTCTCTCAAAATAGTTTTGTTTTTTGGCCTATATCAACTTCAGAGTTATATAAAACTATAAATGGATTAGAGTCCAAGAACTCAAGTGGCTATGACGGTATTAGCAACAAACTGATAAAAAAAATTAACTTATATATTGTTGACGTAATGGCGTTTATTTTTAACCTAAGTGTAAAAGTAGGAATTTTTCCAGAAAATTTGAAAAAAGCGCTTGTCATTCCTCTATACAAAAAAGGTGATAAAAAAAGGTGGAAAATTACAGACCTATCTCACTTCTGCCAGTGTTTTCCAAACTATTTGAAAAATGCATGAAAACTAGAATTTTAAGCTTTCTGGATAGGGCGGATTTTTTCCATAGTTCGCAATACGGATTTCGTGTAGGACGTAGTGCAGAGGATGCGTTGGTAGATTTTTGTAATAGGATATTTGAGAGTTTAAACGACCAAAATTGTACTGCAGGACTCTTTGTCGACATTACCAAAGCCTTTGACATGGTTGTTCATGATATCCTTTTGGAGAAGTTATATGCTGCAGGTTTTCGGGGCAACATTTATAGTTGGTTTAAGTCATATCTAAGTCGTAGGGCTCAACAAGTAAAAATTAATGATACTCTTAGCGATCCAAAATATGTCAATGTTGGTGTTCCACAAGGGTCTGTACTGGGCCCAATTTTATTTTTAATTTACCTAAACTCTATTTTCGAGCAAAAATTTAATGGCAAAATATCAGCCTTTGCAGATGATATGGGATTTAGTTTTTTTCATAAAAATATTTTTTCACTTGCTGAACAAATAAATAAGGATTTGATTCTTTTAAATCAATGGTTCCTAGTTCATTCTATGGTTTTAAGTAACAAAACTAAACTGATGTATTTTAGCTTAACTGATAACAATCTACAAAACTTACTAGTTAGAAGCCACTCGCCATCGTGTGCTGGTAACAACTGTACAAATGATTGCTTTGTTATTGAAAATGTCAAATCATTTAAATATCTGGGCCTTACTCTGGACAATCGTCTGAACTGGAAACCACATGTCGATTATCTTAAGAAATATTTCTTAATGCTAAACAGTAAATTCTATCTCTTAAAATCTTTGTGTCCAGCGTCCATATTAAAAAATATATACTACGGATTATTCAACTCAAAATTAGGATATGGTCTTTGTTGTTTTGGTGGTACTTATGTAAATACGTTAAAACCATTATTGATAGCTCAAAAACATGTAATTAGGATTATTTTTAATAGGAAGAGAATGTCCCACACTTGGCCTATATTCTGTTCAAATCGTATTTTGCCACTACGACATTTATATGTGTACAAGATTCTGAAGGCGTTTTACAACATGAGCGGTAATCGTATGATAAGGTATCATACAATATCAAAACGAATACTTCGTTCCCAAAATTTAGTTATGCTACCGCGATTTAGAACAACGCACTTTAGAAATTACTTCTTGGTTACTGCTCCCAACATTTTCAACAAGTTACCTATATTTCGTGATCAATCTCCTACTCTGTCGATTTTCTTAACATGCTTAAAAGCATGGCTTTTTAAAGTTACGGATATTGAGGAATTGTTTAAATTTATCATTTAATATCATTTTTTGCATATACATATAAATATATTAAATTGAATTTTTGTGAATTTATTTCTATCATAACCCCCACGTCACATTTTTATTTAGCATTGAAAGAAGGATTTTTTTTTAATATCTCCATAGATATAACTAAAATTTCTTCTTTTTTTTTTTTTGAAGGGGTGCATAAGACTAGTAGCTCTGCTGCTAAAATGCATTCCTAAAAATTTTTTCGTAAAAGGAATAAAAAATAAATATAAAATAATAATAAATAGTAATAATAATAATAATATCGGCCAATGGCCTTTTTTGTAATCTTTTTATGAATGAATTAATAAATAATAATAATATATATATATATATATATATATATATATATATTAGACTGGTCGTTAAAAACTAAATTTTCCGAGACGCCCCCTAGAAAAATTCTTTGTGGTCAAAAAACCACAACGGCATTATTTTTTTTTTTTTTAAATCAAAAGAACACGTGCCGCAAAATCGTTGAAGTTGATTTTTTGAAAAATTCGTAGATTTTTTCAAATAGCTCATAAAATATGCAGATGTCAAAAAAAATCACATAACTATTTTTGTAGGAAATTTAATTCTCTACAAAAAAGGTCCATGTCATTTTTTCCCGAAAACGTATAGTTCTCATGATATTTTGAAAATGAACTTGTAAGTTTTCGTAATTTTTAAAAAACATAAAAAATAAAGATGACGAAAAACTCCTAATTTTCTTCTTATGCTATAGAATGAAATGTATAAAAAAATAATCGTAGCAAAAAATATCAAAATTAGTACTTTTTCGTCGAAATTTTCATCATTTGGTTTTACGAGTTTCGAAGAATTTCAAGTTTCATTTCAAAATATCATCAGAAATATAGGTTTTAGGAAAAAAATGACTTGGACCTTTTTTGTAGAGAATTAAATTTCCTGCAAAAATGATTAAGTGATTTTTTTTGACATCTGCATATTTTATGAGATATTAACAATTTTATCAAAAAATAAACTTCGATGATTTTGCGGCACGTGTTCTTTTCACTTAAAAAAAAAAAAATAAAGCCGTTGTGGTTTTTTGACCACAAAGAATTTTTCTGGGGGGCGTCTCGGAAAATTTAGTTTTTAACGACCAGTCTAATATATATATATATATATATATATATATATATATATATATATATATATATATATATATATATATATATATATATATATATATATATATATATATATATATATATATATATATATATATATATATATATATATATATATATATATATATATATATATATATATATATATATATATATAAAATTTTTTTTTTGTTTTTTCGTCTCCGCTTATCATATATAGTCGTTTGGCACAAAAATTTTTCCGAAATTCCGAGATGAAGCCCATTGCAATAGGTAGATTTTTATATGAAATCTACCTAAAATGTTACCCATTACATGTGTGTCGTTGTTTTTTTTACACACTTCCGGTACAGTTATCGAACCCCTTTTGACTCTCAAATTTTTTTACAAGTGATGACCTAAAACGTCGAGAAATACAAAAAATCGATGGGATAAAATTTTGAAAATGGTCTTTCAGACCGAAATAAATGTGCAACATAAATCTTTACAAAATTAAAAAAAATAGCTTCAAGTTCAAGGGTTAAGTCTGTACGCTCGTTGATACGAAAACAAATTGAAAACGAAATGCTATCTTCATTTATTAGCTTATTTTGTTCAAATTTATGCTATCTTTTACACAAATTCTTTAACTATAACCTCAAAGATCTTCAGCCTTCTAGCCGAAGATGTTTATAGATAGTCTTAATCAATAGAATATATAGTCCAATTTTATATATAGTCTTAATCATTGGAATTCTAATCATAATTTTGTATTAATTCTCTTGTTTTTGCTTTTTGTTTATCGGTTCTTTAGAACAAATTAACTTAAAATGAAAAAAAGTCAAACAAGTGCGAATAAAATTCGCTTGCCAAGGGTTCCCTGAATGTAAAAGAACTTAATATCAAAAATAATTGACAAAAATTTGTGTTGTAAAGTCTTTATATTGCCAGACCATAGACGCATAACAAAATAAAAGTTTAATAGTAAATGTCAATAGTAAATTACAATCACATCTACATTGATCAAAAATGGCACAAAAAATGTTACTTCAGGTTAAATCTTAATCTCAAGAAAGATTCAATTACACCAACTTGTAAATGGTTTAAATTGAATTTTTATTTCTGCCAATCAACGTCGAAATTTAGGGGTGGAGGGGTTACATACTAAAATTAGCATTTTTTTACAATAATACAAAAACTGTGTATTACAAAATTCTAAAAAATATGTAATGTTTCTTAAATTAGGTGCTCTTTCAAATGACACCCCACTCATTTAGCTCAAAAAAAGTTCAAAAATATTTCATAACTGTAGGCTAATTGTGATATTCTTAAAAAAAAGCTATTTAACCGAAAGTGAAAAACGGGAAATGGCAAAATTACTATAACATACTATAATACAAAAAAACCATAATAGAAAAACCTTATATGCATTAAGTTTCAACAAAATTGAATGTCAGAATTGAATGGTTAAAGGTGAAGAAGCTTAAAATAAAAAGTTTTTCAGGCACTCACTACTGCCTGGCTTCCAGAGGCGTAGCTAGGGGGGGGGGGGGGGGGGGGGGGGGCGGTCCGCCCCGGGTGTCACCTGTTTTGGGGTGACACCCGAACGTAAAAAACTTAAACAAACCATCACAATGTTTTCAACGATAAATCACTTCGAAACCGTTTTGGGGTGACACCCGAACGTAAACAACTTAAACAAACCATCACAATGTTTTCAATGATAAATCACTTCGAAACCGTTCTGGGGTGACACCCGAACGTAAACAACTTAAACAAACCATCACAATGTTTTCAATGATAAATCACTTCGAAACCGTTTTGGGGTGACACCCGAACGTAAACAACTTAAACAAACCATCACAATGTTTTCAATGATAAATCACTTCGAAACCGTTCTGGGGTGACACCCGAACGTAAACAACTTAAACAAACCATCACAATGTTTTCAATGATAAATCACTTCGAAACCGTTTTGGAGTGACACCCGAACGTAAACAACTTAAACAAACCATCACAATGTTTTCAATGATAAATCACTTCGAACCCGTTTTGGGGTGACACCCGAACGTAAAAAACTTAAACAAACCATCACAATGTTTTCAATGATAAATCACTTCGAAACCGTTTTGGGGTGACACCCGAACGTAAAAAACTTAAACAAACCATCACAATGTTTTCAACGATAAATCACTTCGAAACCGTTTTGGAGTGACACCCGAACGTAAACAACTTAAACAAACCATCACAATGTTTTCAATGATAAATCACTTCGAAACCGTTTTGGGGTGACACCCGAACGTAAAAACATAAACAAACCATCACAATGTTTTCAACGATAAATCACTTCGAAACCGTTTTGGGGTGACACCCGAACGTAAAAAACTTAAACAAACCATCACATGTTTTCAACGATAAATCACTTCGAAACCGTTTTGGGGTGACACCCGAACGTAAAAAACTTAAACAAACCATCACATGTTTTCAACGATAAATCACTTAGAAACCATTTTAACCAGGTTATCCATATAATTTTAATTTATAAATTGTGATAACTTATAAATGTGTCCTATAAAGGTGTTATTGGTTCCAAAAGAATCTATTCTACTTTTTAAAATTTTTGAGTTATTACGTGAAATAAAATTTTAACAATATTAATCGAATCAACATGTTGAGCATTGAATCCCATCACCACAATTACTCAATAGCTTTGAATATTCCTATAGATACCATATTGACCGTTTTTTACGATATATTATTTAGTATGCAAGCATGATTATTTAATGACCAGGTCTGAAAACACATATGCTGAATAATGTATAGGAAAAGTGGTTTACGTCGATAATGTGGCACCCTTTGTCGATAGGGTGGCACCCTTGAGTTACAATGTCTCTATTCCAAAATTATTTCTAAAATATCCGCTTAACCTTACTACCTAATATATGTTTTACATTTCAAACAAATTAATTGCAAACACCTAAGGAAACTAACAAGCAATCAAATTACCGTGTTTGTAAATGATCTCAAAATAATTTTTTTCCTTTATCTTGAAACTCAAAGAATAAATTGAAATAGATCGTTTTTCAATGGACACAAAAATAATTACTGTGGAATAAAATGGCAGTTATGCAATTACTGCAGTTTTGCAAATTTTTGTAGGTTGATACATACTCATACTGTTTGTTTTCAGTTTTATATATTTATATATTTGAATTAAATGAAAGTTTATCATTTAAAATTACATTTTGTTGGGTTTTAAATCCCTTGGAAATTTCAAACTCATCAAGTGATTCTTTTAAAGATCCTTGGCTACATAAATGTAAAGCCTCCAATTTTTTTTTTAAAAGTGGTGTAGCTATTGTTATTAACTATGTAAATGGTTTGCAAAAATAAAGTTTAAATTTTGTTTATTTTTCTTCTTAGGCAGGTATTCCTTAAATCAGTCTTTAAAACATTTTCCGGTTTTCCCGATGTAAAATTTTTCACAAAAATCACATTCAATTTTGTAAACTATTGAGCATGATTCTAATTGGATATTTAATTTTGGTTTCAATTCTTTATATAAAATATCTTTTAGGATTTCATACTTATATTTTTTTAAATAGTTCCTTATAATATTAGGCATATGATTTGTATATTCCATTTTATCAAATATTATTTAATATAAGTTGTTACAAGGAATTTTAAATAAATTAATTTTCTTGGCGGTGTATTTAGTCGTTAACATAGTGTACTTATTATGAACTATGTACCTATTATGTATCCTACAAATATATTTAGAATTAATGCTTTGCTGATACCTATACTATAATTAAAAATATTTTTTTAGATTTCATTTAGCAAATATCCCAAAAAATAAATATGCCACGAGGAGTTCATAATTTTTAAAGAAAAAGTTGGTTCCAGCAGAGAAAGACCAAATCTATAAATATGTTACAAAACCCGATGATATCCAAGGTTCATCAAAAGAAACTGATTATCACGTTGATGCAACGAATGTTTCAGAGAATATTGGCTCATCTTCGGAAAGTAACAGCAACAATACAGAATTAATAATGATAACCTATGATGACGAATTAGAAAGGAATAATAAAAATGACAGTAATAATGCCGCTAATGCTTCTACTATCGAAGACAGTATTTGCATGGGTGAATCACTTCAGGACTTAAGAGATGTATCACATTGGAATATACTCGTCTCTGGTAATGTTCGCATTGAAATCATAAAAAAAGAAAGTGAACATTTTCAAAATAGAGAAGGGTCGTTTGTTACTGTATCTAGACACGGGGTAGACATAAAAGGTGATGTTCGCCATCTTTCTAAAGAATGGTTTTATAAAATGATGAATAATGGTGAAAAAATTCTACGGCCATGGATTGTTTATTCTCCTGTAAATAATAACTTGCGTCCTGTATTGCTTCTGTTGTCGTGTATTTGCTGTCACCAATAATAATAATACAAAATCAACATTTACTACTGGATATCAGAAGCGGTGGAAACTAAATCCCAAAGTGGCCGAGCATGAAACTTCAAATGAACATCTGGAGAATTTTGAAAAGTGGAAAACTTTGGAAATGAGGTTAAAAATTCATAAAACGATACGAGACGAAGCCTTGCAATTAATATACAATAAAAAACAGAAGTGGAAACATCTCTTATCAAGATTATTGGATATAACTTTGTTTTTATCTAAACAAAATCCAGCATTTCATGGACATGATGAAGGACAAAGTTCTTCAAATAAAGGCAATTTCTTAGAACTAACCAAACTATTGTCAAAGTATGATGTAGTGTTAAAAGAACACATTTTGAATTTGGAGCATGGTAAATCACCAAAAGTATCATATTTGTCACCAGATATACAAAATGAGTTCATAAATGTTTTAGCGATCCACATAAAGTTTAAGCTTGTCAACGAAATTAAATCGGTTAAATATTTTGGAATTATGTTTGATAGCACACTTGACATTTCACATATTGATCAAATGTCAGAAGTGATTCGTTATGTGAAAATTGATTATAGTAAAGTGGAAATCAAGGAAGTATTCCTTGGATTTTTTCCTTTACGTGGAAAAAAGCCGCTGATTTAAGCGATGAAATTCTTACACTGAAAAAAAAATTGAAGTAATGATAACCTCATCTCGAAGATGGCAGTTTATTATTCATGCAAAGAAAAGATATTTACAAACAATTTCACCGTGATTGGGACAACTACTCAGTACTCAGTAGCATTTTCCTGATAACAGAATGAGGTGTAATTAAAATATAAAGTGCTATCCAATATAACAGTAGTTGAATAACTATTAGTTAATAACTATTTCCATGAAAACATATTTCTTTGACCTTATATCATGAATTTTTCATTTTAAAATTTAAGTATTTGAGATTAATTGAACTATATTTTATTTCCACATAAATATTTCATGTGATTGTCTCAACTGCATCGGCTTATCATTGTACGGTTGTTGAATCAATCTCGTATTTCGATTCGCCATATCTGCCCGCACGGTGAGGTTGAGACAACTGCATTTCGATTGGAAATAAGATATGTTTTTTTCAGTGTAAAAATCTTGAAAATGATGGTATAGATGTTATGAATTGTCGCTCCCAAAGGTTATGATAATGCAGCTGTTATGAGTAGTATACATGGAGAAGTGCAAGCTATTATTAAAGCAAAAAATAACAAAGCAATTTTTGTGGGCTGCAAAGATCATTCAATTAATTTATACGGCCAACACTCGTCAGTGGAAGCCATTTTTACATGTTTTTCTGCTTCGACTAGCCGCTGGGAAGTACTTGCTAAACACAACAAAGCAACTGTTAAAATACTCTTAACAGCGCATTGGAGTGCTCATTATGCTGCAGTAAAAGTATTTTCCGAAAACTTTGATGGGATTGTGGCTGAAATTGAGAAGTTAAGTGATCAACAAGAAAATGTAGACACTAGAGGCGCTGCACAGAACCTTAACAATGCAGCATGTGATTTTTCGTTTCTTTGCTATCTTTTGTTTTGGAATGATATTCTAAGAGAAATAATATCTGTGCTCAGATTGGATTGCAAAGCACGGGCTTGAATATTGATCAATTAGCTACAAAAATAGAGTCAATTCATAACGAAGTCTCATTGTAGAAGAGGCAATAGATCTTGCTGCGAAAAAATCGGAGGACTATGACATTCCAATGGAAAGCCGAATTCGTCATAAAAACGCAAAAAACGAACGGGTGGTGAGTTTGCACCTGATGTTGGACTGACACTGAGAGCTCAACTTAAAAAGGACATGTTGGAATGTCTTGACCGATTCAGTCCAGACCGATTCAGTTGAACTCCGAACTAGACTGAAGTCAGTTCAAGATTTAGCTTCATTGTTCGAGGTTGTGCAGACAAACACTTAGCTTTTAGCGAGCAGTGAAGAGTTAAAATTATCGGTATCAAAATTTACTGGTTTTTATGATGCGGTATTGGCAACAGAACTCCTCATAGAGATACAAAGGGTGAGGAGGCATTTAAAAGCGGCCAATGTTACAGTTTCTAACTGGGTGTACCTAGACTTTTTAAATTCATCGTAGAATGCGATTTTTTAGAATTTCTTCCGAATCTTACGGTCGCACTAAAGTTATTTATGACTATTTGCGTATTAGTGGCTTCGTGTGAGAGGAGTTTCAGCAAATTAAAATTAGTTAAAAATTACTTGCGGGCTTATAATAATAATGCTCATTTGTATTAATTAAAAAAAATTATAAATTACGTTTATCGGCTTTTTATTATTATTGACAGTTTTTATTTTTGGGGTGACACCACAATATCCGCCGCGGGTGCCACCCATGCTAGCTACGCCACTGCTGGCTTCTTTATCAAATTTTGAAAATAACTCTGATCTTTCATATTCAAGCAAACCCGAATGTTTTTACAGCTCATTTTCACACAAAAGCTTCATCAAGATCTCATGCGTCTGTGTTATGTGTAACAAAACAAACACGTAGTTTTGACAAATTTTCTTAAAAAACCCTAAAATAATAATAATGGTTTATACAAAATGTTTGTTGGTTTTACTAATATACTGCTTATACAAACGAGCAATAATTTTATATTTGTAAATTTTTTGTCGAAAACGGCACAACATATTTTTCTGCAAATTGGGTTGCTACCATTTTCCGGTGTGAAAAAACGATCTAGATAGGTCACGACTTTGAGAAAAGTCGTTTAGGGCCATAATTAAGGAAAAAAATTTTTCATATGAATGACGTCACAAATACTTGGAATAGTTATAATAAATTTTGTTGAAGATGGCTGTCTGTGCTAAATATTTTAAAAAGCAATGAAAATTACATTTAATTTGAATGCCGATAATATAGAACAGGGGGGGCGAACATTTTTCAGTACACGTACCAAATAATATAATCTAGTTTTATAAAATTGCTCACGTGCCAAGCTATTTGTAATATTAACAAACACAATTATAACAAATAAAATAAACACAAACGTTTGCAGAATTTTATTAACGAAACTTAAAATCTTCAATTGATTAAATTGAAATATGAAATATGGAGGGGCTAAAATCTCACAGTTCTGAGATATCAAGACTTCGGTCTGGGTTAAGGATTTTGATATAGTTAACAGCAAAAAACTTTTATGAGGACATGGTTTTTACTCTTGGGCAGCGATGTATATCAAACATAACTCTTTGTTAATACATGTATTTTTTACCTCTGCTTAGAAATTTATTACAAAACTAACACGAAACATCAATACTTTGCCGGAAACTTATAACAGATCATATATTAACATAATTTAGTGAAAAGATGATACAATCAGCAAACTACTCAAAAACCTCTGCATTTAATGTTGCGAGAAAATATTACAAAATCACAAATTCATATTTTCAAAATTCCAAAAATATTGTAAAAATTAAATAAAATCAAACTTTTTTCATAATTCTAAAAATATTCCAAAAATTATTACAAAATCGAAGATTAAAACTTTTTTCAAAAATTCTAAAAATATTGCAGAAATTATAACAAAATCAAAAACACAAACTTTTTTCAAAATCCCAAAATTATTTCAAAAATTGTAATAAAATCAAATATTTAAATTTTTTCTAAATTCTAATAATATTCCAAAAATTCTTACAAATTCAAAAATTCAAACTTTTTCCAAAATTCTAAAAATATTGCAAAAATTAAAACAATATCAAAAATTGAAACTTTTTTCAAAATTATAATAAAATCAAAAATTAAAAATTTTTCAAAATTCTAAAACTATTCCAAAAATTCTTACAAAATCAAAAATTGAAACTTTTTCAAAATTCTGAAAATATATATATAAAATTCACAAATTCAAAAATTCCATTTTTGTTTCAAAATTCAAAAAATGTTCCAAAAATTCTTACAAAATCAAAAATGGAAACTTTTTTCAAAATTCTAAAAACATATATATAAAATTCACAAATTCAAAAATTCTATTTTTTTTTTTTCAAAATTCAAAAAATATTGCAACAATTATAACAAAATCAAAAATTGAAACTTTTTCCAAATTCTAAAAATTTTGCAAAAATTATGTAAGAATTTTCGGAATATTTTTAGGATTTTGAAAAAGTTTAAATTTTTGATTTTATTATAATTTTTGAAGATATTTAGAATTTTGAAAAAAGTTTGTATTTTTTATTTTGTTATATTTTTTGGAGTTTTGAAAAAAGTTTCAAGTTTTGATTTTGTAAGAATTTTTAGAATATTTTTAGGATCTTGAAAAAGTTTAAATTTTTAATTTTATTTATTTATTTCAATTTAAATACTAGCAAACGGAAATATTTCCAATAAAAATTTTATTATAATTTTAAGAATATTTTTGGAATTTTGAACAAAGTTTGTGTTTTTGATTTTCTTATAATTTTTGCAATATTTTTATGAGTTTTGAAAAAAGCTTCAATTCTTGCAATAATTTTAGAATTTTAAAAAAGTTTCAATTTTTGATTTTGTAAAAATTTTCGGAACATTCTTTAAATTTTGAAAAAGTTTAAATTTTTGATTTTATTATAATTTTTGGAATTTTGAAAAAGTTTGCATTTTTTATTTTGTTATACTTTTTGCAATATTTTAAGAATATTGGAAAAAGTTTCTTTATTTGATTTTGTTATAAATTTTGCAATATTTTTGGAATTTTGAAAAAGTTTAAATTTTTGATTTTAATATTTTATTATAAGTTTTAGAATATTTTGGGAATATTGAAAGAAATTTGAATTTTTGATTTTGTAATATTTTCTCGAAACGCTAAATGGAGAGGTTTTTGAGTAGTTTGCTTATGGCGTGTTCGATTTTCGCAACTCGTGCGCACTAGTGCAAACTTTTTCAGTGCTGCAAATTCGGTTTATAAGTTTCACTACACTAGTGCAGTTATTCATGTTCGATTTACAAGTTTTATTGCTTATTTTAAGTTTTTTAAGTTCGGTTTACCAGTTTAGTACATAAAAACTACAGAGTTTGCACTTTTTTCAACTGTCAAATAGAGTGAGTTTTTTGAGAAACTGCAAATTTTGTATTTAAATAATAAATGCAAATAAAGAATCAAAACCGAAAGTATCTTGCGGTAAATGAACTTTTAACAAGTTCAGATTCATCTGATGATGAAATGGAAGCAATTTGTGCAACTTACATGGAAAAGCGGAAATTATGTAAAATTGTTAACTTCGTAGAAGTAATATAGAGGCTTTTGATAATATAGAGGTATTTTTCCTAAGTATTTATTGAATATAAAACATTTACAAATAACATATTTATTTACAAATAACATATTTATAGTTCAGACGAAAAAAGACCACTGAACTGCTAAATTGTAGTTTCATTGAATATTTTTTTTCAGTTGTAGTTTGTTTACAGTGAGTTTTGAGTGGATCAGTTTTAGGTTTTTTTAAGTTTTATTCAAAATTCTACACTCATGCAGTTTTTTAGCAACTAACACCAGAAAAGTGATGCAAATCGAATACGCCATTAGTGTATCATCTTTTCAATAAATTATATCAATTTATGATCTGTTAATATAATAATTTTTGGCAACGTTCAGTGATCAACATCGTCCAGTGATTCTTGAGGTAGGAATCCAAATCCCACTCGTTAACTCTACTCCTCAACCTAGATGGAATTTTAACAAAGCTGACTGGGCTAAATATAGGTTGGAGTTGGATGCAGTGATTCGCTGGATCCAACCCATTCCTAAAAATTACGATAGATTTGTTGGAGCCATCATCTCAACTGCAAAGAAATGCATCCCAAGAGGCTTTCGGGAAGAATATATTCCTGGCTGGAGTAGAGAGAGCGATAAATTATATGACCGATATTGAATGACCAGATCCCAGTCGAACTAGCTGGTTTTCGTCCCAATCGCAGTTGCACTGACCAACTGCTCGCTTTAACGTCCTATATCGAAGCTGGGTATCAAAAACAACTAAAAACAGGCGCAGTATTCATCGATCTTACTGCAGCATATGACACGGTCTACCGAATTGGAATTATATATAAGCTGTTCCATGCAATACCTTGTAGCACCATCTCGCGTTTAATTAACAACATGCTGAATAATCGTGTATTCAAAGTTCATCTAAATAGTTCATGTAGTAGGTCCAAAATGCTTAACAATGGTTTGCCACAAGGTTCCGTCCTGGCGCCATTACTTTTTAATCTGTGCATTCATGAAATTCCTGACACAACATCAAAGAAATTTGGTTACGCTGATGATTGGACCCTGGCCACTCAAAACAAAGACATGGGTGTCTTGGATGATTTGCTCTCAACTGACCTGGCGATAATGAATTACTATTTTCGAACGTGGAGCTTATTCCCCAATCTAAGTAAAACCGAGAGTTCTTGTTTCCACTTAAACAACAAACTGGCAAAACGCGAACTATCAGTGTTATTTAACCGCACTGTCATTAAGTACAATCAACAGCCAAAGTACCTGGGCATTACTCTCGATAGAACTCTTTCTTTTAAACTCCACCTAGAAAATACGTCAAAAAACTTAAAACGAGAAACAATATATTGCACAAACTGGCAGGCTCGACATGGGGTGCTACTCCAACTACCCTCCGCACAACTGCGCTAAGTCTGGTTTACTCAGTGGCTGAGTATGGCGCACCAGTCTGGTTGAATAGCACAAATACTGAAAAAGTTGACTGCCAGCTGCATGCCACGATGCGTAGTATAAGTGGTACTATCAGATCCACCCCTTTACCTTGGCTTCCTGTGTTAAGCAATATCGCTCCACCTGAACTCAGACGCTCGCCGGCTCTCATGCGTGAACATAAAAAGGTAACCAACAACATCACGTTACCCTTGCACGAATATTACGGTGACCACACTCGTTGTTGATTGAAGTCAAGAAAGCCTCCACATAAAACTGCCAGCAACCTGCTGGCAACTAATTTTAATATCTTGGATGCCTGGGATACCTCCTGGCATCATTACAACACAACTGGCCTTTCTATTACTAACCCGACTTCTACCCAACCTGGTTTCGATTTGACACGTAATACCTGGACTACGTTAAACCGAATAAGAACGAATCATGGACGTTGTGCTGATTCTTTCTACAAGTGGGGCATTGCAGAGTCCCCTGAGTGTGACTGCGGTGCTCCACAACAAACCATAAAACACATTGCAACCGTGTGTCCAATTCGACGTTACAATGGCAACATCTCAGACATCCATTTGGCAACTCCTGATGTAGTAGCATGGATAGACTCACTCGATGTAAACATCTAATGTTCAAATGTACTGCCCAATGTTCCAATATTTTACTTTTTACTTTTTTACTAAAAGACGCGCAATCAAATCGATTGTAAGTTCATTTAATGTGTATCCATGTTTTGTTTTAGGTAGATTTCATAGAAGAGTTTACCTATTTTAAGTTTAATTTTTAATGTGTCACAAAAAAACCATACGCTAAATAAATTTGGCAACGTTTTTATGGTTCGTGTTAGTTTTGTAAAAAATATCTAAACAGAGATAAAAATTACATAAACTTTTGCTAAAGTTTTATGTTTGATATGCATCGCTGCCCAAAACTAAAAACTATTTTCTAATAAAACTTGTTTTCGATAATTTTTTTTTGCTGTCAGAAATTTTGTTTTTCATTAATACAAATTATGATATTTAAACAGTAGGCTTTGTTTTAACTGTCGGCAATTCTTCTTGTCGTCGATAATTTTGCTTTGTCGTTATGATAATTCTTTGTTGTCATTTTTCTTCTAGGAAAACGAAATATAATTTCATCTTAGTAGGCGCATAAATACTATGAATTTGTAATTTATTTTTGACAAAAAAACATAAACATAGAATCATTTATGAATGCAAACGGACATTTTTACTTCACCACAATTTTAAATTGTGTAAAGTAATGCAATCTATCGTGAAAAAAAAAATTTTACATACCCCAAAGTTTATTTTTTCTTTTGTTTTGGACCATCCTCTATCTAAATAGCCAAAAAAAAATTTGGTGTACGTCTGTGTGTGCGTGGGTGGGTGGGTTTTGGTGAGTTTTCTGCATAGGGTCTTGATGAAACTTTGGCAAATGGTACAGGTTCACTTGAAAATGGAAGATCTGGATTCATTTCAAATTTGGACAAAATGGCGGTGGGTCTCCCGAACACCAATAAGTTTAAATCTTGAATAACTTCTGATCCCGGGCTATGATCTTATTGAAACTTAGTATATAAGGTTTTAGTACTGTTTCAATATTTCTGCATACCAACTTCCGGTTTGTCACTTCCGGCTAAAAAGCTTTTTTTTTTTCAGGTGTTTATCCCTACTGTAGCCTACAATTACCGATCGATTTTCATGAAACGTTGCGAAAAGCTTTTAAATAACATGAGAAAGATTTTATCAGCTTTTGGAGCACATTGGATAAAGGGTTGGGGGGTCCACCGACCACCATACAACAGGTGGTTTTTTCCACAAAGTTTTTATGTTTGTTGGGAGCATAAAACATTCATTCGTGAATGAATTTTGATGACACTTTGGAAAAAGACGCAAACATGTATGACAACCCATACGAGGTTGTACAACTGGTCCAGTAATGGTCCATTACTGGCAGCCAGTAATGCAGCAATGGGCGAGTACTGGCAACCACTACTGGGCCATTAACATAATTTTACTGGATGATAACTTCGGACAATAAATGGATGCCATTCTTGGGCCAAATACTGGCAACCATGACTGGGCCGTTAAAAAAAATATACATTATTATCATATGTAAATTTAAATAAATTAAATACAAACTAATTTAAAATAAAATAAAAATGACGGAAAAAATTCAAAACTCCATATACAACTGATTTAGATGCAAGAATGGCTGAGTAATGGCAAACACCGACCTGACTCAGCCAGTACCCCGCCATTAAAAAAAATATAAAATAATATTTTTTATACATAAATTTAAATAAATTATTTACAAAATAATTAAAATAAAATAGAAATGAAAATAAATAAAAACATATACCAACATCTTCTTTATTAGCATATTCTTTCAACCGACAAGGCGATAACTAAACTATATGTGAAATTTTTCAAACTATGTATTTCTAAAAGGGATAATACTCTAGTGAAATTTAAAAAAAATGACATAGATCGGCAAATTCATGGATTCAGTACTGGCCCAATAACAATAGCCAAGTAATATTTACCGTTCATGGGCCAGTGCTTGGCCATTCAAAGGTAACAATATACTGGCTATTTTCTGTAAACCATAGATCGGCCGATGATTGGTTCTAGTATTGGCCCAGTAACAATAGCCAAGTACTGTTAACCAGTAATGGACCAGTGCTTGGCCGTATGTCAATATCTGGCAAAACCTACTTGGGAAAGAACTGATTAGTTTTTGAGCGATAGTGAACAAAGTGGTGTGGGGTCCCTGGAGCACCTGTTTTTTTGAAAGCTCTATAACATCTGTACCTGATAAGCGAATTGGATGAAACTTAGTACATGAGTATGTAGTACGGTTTACAATAGTTCTGCATCCCAACTTCCCGTTTTCGCTTCCGGTAAAAAATTTTTTTTGTACTTTTTTGAAGTTTTTTCAGTGTCTTTATGCACACTACAGCCTACAATAATGAAGTGATTATGATGAAACTTATGGAATAGGGTTCCAATGAGTGAAAAGATAATTATCATGTTTTGGGACACATTGATCAAAGTGGTGGGGGGTCTACAATACAAATGCTGACTTTTCACACTTTGTTTTTTAAGTTTGTTGGGAGCATACAGACTTCATTCATTAATTTATTTTAATGACACTTTGGAAAAAGATGGAGACTTAAGTAACAAAGAACTGATTAGTTTTTGGATAATATTGGAATAAGTGGTGGGGGTCCTTCCGAACACCTGTTTAATGTGTCACACTTTTTTCAATGTTTGTTGGGAGCACACAGCATTCGTCCATTAACGAATTTTGATGACACTTTGGAAAAAGATGCAAACATGTATGGCAAAGAACTGATTAGTTTTTGAGCGATAGTAAACAAAGTGGTGGGGGGTGTCCCATACACCTGTTTTTTTTAAAGCTCAATAACATCTGTACCTGGTAAGCGAATTGGATGAAACTTGGTACATGAGCATTTAGTACGGTTCACAACAGTTCTACATCCCAACTTTCGGTTTTTCACTTCCGGTAAATTTTTTTTTTTGTAAATTTTTGAAGTTTTTTCAGTGCCTTTATGCACACTACAGCCTACAATAATGAAGTGATTATGATGAAACTTATGGAATAGGGTTTAATCAGTGTGAGAAGATAATTATCATCTTTTGGGACACATTGGTAAAAGTGGCGGGGGGTCTACCATACAACTGCTGACTTTTCACACTTTGTTTTTAAAGTTTGTTGGGAGCATACACATTTCATTCATCAATCAATTCTAATGACACTTTAGAAAAAGATGGAAACTTAAATGACAAGGAACTGATTAGTTTTTGGACAATATTGGGATAAGTGGAATGGGGTCTCCCGAACACCTGTTTACTGTGTCATCATTTTTTCTATGTTTGTTGGGAGCACACAGCATTCGTTCGTGAACCAATTTTGATGACACTTTGGAAAAAAATGCAAACATGTATGGCAAAGAACTGATTACTTTTTGAGCGATAGTGAACAAAGTGGTGGGGGGTGTCCCATACACCTGTTTTTTTTAAAGTTCTATAACATCTGTACCTGATAATCAAATTGGATGAAACTTTGTACATAAGCATTTAGTATGATTTACAAAAATTCTGCATCCGAACTTTCGGTTTTTTACTTCCGGTAAAAAAAATTTTTTTTTAATTGTTTGCAGTTTTTTCAGTATCTTTATGTACACTACAGCCTACAATAATGAAGTGATTATGATAAAACTTATGGAAATGTTTCAATTAGTGTAAGAAGATAATTATCATCTTTTGGGACACATTGATCAAAGTGGCGGGGGGTCTACCATACAACTGCTGACTTTTCACACTTTGTTTTTAAAGTTTGTTGGGAGCATACAGATTTCATTCATTAATCAATTTTAATGGCACTTTGAAAAAAGATAAAGACTTTATTGACAAAGAATTGACTAGTTTTTGGACAATATTGGGATAAGTGGTGGGGTCCTCCCGAACACCTGTTTATTGTTTCAATGTTTGCTGGAAGCATACAACATTCGTTCGTTAAGTAATTTTGATTACACTTTGCAAAAAGATGCAAATATGTATGGCAAGGAACTGATTAGTTTTTTTTAGAACGTTAGTGAACAAAGTGGTAGGGGGTCCTCCAAGCACCTGTTATTTTGGAAGCTCAATAACTTCTGTACCTGATAATCGAGTTGGATGAAATTTGGTACATACACATTTAGTACGGTTTACAACAGTTCTGCATCCTAACTTCCGCTTTGTCACTTCCGATAAAATTTTTTTTTACTTTTTCTCGTACAACAGAATTTATGTTTGTTGGGATACTACTGCCTGCTTTAATATTTTTATTATTAGAACTACGAGGTCCATAATATTGGTTAGCTTTTAATTAAAGTATTTTATGGATATTAGCTCATTATATATCCAGAACACTATGTTTCCAGAGCTGTGGTGAAGTCAGCCTATGCATCAGCGTCGCAATATTTTTTATTTGCATTTTTAAAATAATTTTTTACTAACTGAATAATTTGTAGAAAATTTTTCAATTTTACTCATAAAATTATTTTTAAGCAACACTGCTCAATAGGCATGACCAGTTATGAGGTATGTATGAACAATTTTCAAACCATCTGTTTCTTCGCTCCCACTGGCCAATTATGTTCCATTTGATTCGAATATGAACTGTATCCAGTTTTAGTGAAATCGGAAAATAATTACCCACCGCGCTGTGGCGTCGAAGATAAGAAAATTATCAGAATAATAGGATTTTTTATTTTTATCAGATATAATCGTCTTAAAACATAATATATCTCATAATTTTGATTTTTTTATTAAAAGCTTATTAATTAGCGATTCTAACGAGCCTAAGCATGTAGAAATCGATCTTAGGAAAGCGATTTTTCTTAATTTTTCTTCTTACATATGGGCTATTATTTTGAAAACGTACATCGAAAAAAAAACAACTATTTTTTAAAAATCTGAAATTTTGATATATTGTTGGCATTGACGAAAGGAAAAAAGTGATTTCTGCTTTTATTTTTTGAGTACCCTGAATCGGAGTTATGCGCGGTTGAATTTTGAGGCTTTTTCACGTAGTTTTGGTAATGGTGGCAATGTTTTGTGAATAGGTGCCACAAATTTCATCCGACTTACATATATTTTTGCAAGTAAAAAGGAAAATAATTGAATAATTGAAATAAGTAAGTTTAAAATTAATAACTTTTCTCTTTTCCGCTAGGCGGCGCGTAAAACCTTAGTTTACTTCAAAGCTCATATATCAAAAAGCAGCTTTTTTCTTTTTTTGTTTTTCACAAATTTTAAAGTAAACATATGCAGCTATGAAATTAAGAAATAAAAAGTCAGCAATTCAATATGGATTTTTTCTTACGATTTTTTAAAGTTTGGTATATGAAAAATTCACATGTGTTTTTTTATTAAGTTAATAATCCTGTACTAAATGTGGATCTAATAAATTAAACATTTCATATTTTAACACCTGCAATAAATTTGAACCATTTTCTGTGCGGTTAAATGGTTCAAAACTTATTAAAAATTAATTTAAGTTAAGTGGTAAAATAAAGGAATTTAAATTATTAAAAGGGTCTGTAAAATGTTTATTCATTTTAAAAAATGTCAGCCCCTTTTTACTAATTAAAATCTCATTAGAGACTCATAATTTTAACATTTAAAATTTCTAATGACGCCCACAAACGGTTTTTGGAACAAATTATGCTTGCATCCAATCAAAATATATTAAATTGTACCTACCTAATTTTACCTGATTCTACCTATGTCAAAACTTTTTAAAAGGTATATAATGTGATTGCCTTATAGCAAGTATATTCAAAAATATTTAGAAGACATAACCTTTAGAAAAGATAATACATAATAGAAATGCCTTTCAAATAGTGCTGTAACTTGTACGGTCTCAAAAATCATAAGCGGACATAAAAAAATGTGAAACTGGTCACACCAGCTGTTATTCAAAAAGCTGCGACCCTAAATTTCACTTTGCGTGATGACCAGTTTATATGTGAAACATGTGGCACTTATATCTATAAAAACAAGGTAAATTTAATTTTTTTATCAAAATGAATAAAAATTCATATGCAACTAAAATTTTCTACAGCAGCTTTCATGTTCGGAAACTATCGATAGTGAAGTTATTTCTATAAATCAAGATGTTGAAAATGTTCCAACGAACGAAAATATTCAAATACCTCCAGCATCTTTAGATCCATCACCAGTTTCGGTTGATACTATATCTCCACCAGTTCTTGAATTACTTAATGACACTTTAGAAGATATTAACAATGTTCTTGGAAGGTTAGCCGAATCTCCTATCAAACAAAAACATATTACAACAGGAAGTTATAAAAAAATTGCAAGTGTCACATCGGCAATAAGTCAAAGAATATTTCAAGTAGATTCAGTTAAAGTGTTAAAACCAAACGAGGGATGTGAATATACATCATGGCTTATGAACCTTAAAAAGGAATTTAAAGATGCCAGCTCTAAATCAAAACAAGTGTTTTTGTTGACAATTCTACCACGTAAATTTTGGTCAAATCAACGTATCCAGGATACTCAATGATAACGTAGAATGAGATAGAAGCTGCACAATAAAGTTCAATAAAATTCAAGCCACAATCCACCCAATCGTAATTTACTACAAATCATGTAATGATAAACTAGAGGTCTTATCTTTTGTCATTATATCTGATCATTTAATGCATAACACAGTTGCAGTTCATAAATACCAGGAAAGGTGTATTGAATTCATTGAAAAACAGCAAGAAATATATTCAAGTATCAAAAAAATTTTATATTTTACTGATGGTTCAGCAGCTCAATATAAAAATAAGAAGAATTTCATAAATCTCTGCAAACATATTGATGATTTTAAAATACCTGCAGAATGGCATTTCTTTGCAACTGCGCACGGAAAGGGTCCATCCGATGGAATTGGAGGAACACTTAAAAGAGAAGCCCGGAGAGCTTCGCTTAAAGGAGAAAAAATATCAACAGCAAGGGAATTATTTGAATGGGCGGAAATTTGGTCGAAAAAAACCAACCACGTTATGAACTTCTCATATGTGTCTTCAGGAGATATCGAATTATGGGAGCAATTTCTTTCGATGCGGTTTTCGGACATTAAAACCATAAGTGGAACTCAAGGATTCCACTGTTTTTAACCGGATAACACTACACCCGATAAAATAATTGCCAAAATGTTTTCTTTTTCTGATAATCATAAATATTTCAATTTAAAGGCAAAAAGAATTATATAAATTAATTTTTTAATGTATTAATTTATATAATATTGATTAAATTATAATGTTTATAGAAAAAATATTTTTTTAATTTTTTTTCTAATGATAGTGTTGGTGATGTTGAAATTATAACAAAATCTTCGATCATTGGGATCTCCTATTCTTATTCTGAATAAAAACCTGTTTCTCAATCAGAAATACACAGAAAATGGTTCAAATTTATTGCAGGTGTTAAAATATGAAATGTTTAATTTATTAGATCCACATTTAGTACAGGATTATTAACTTAATAAAAAACAAATGTGAATTTTTCATATAACAAACTTTAAAAAATCGTAAGAAAAAATTCATATTGAATTGCTGACTTTTTATTTCTTAATTTCATAGCTGCATATGTTTACTTTAAAATTTGTGAAAAACAAAAAAAAAAGCTGCTTTTTGAGATATGAGCTTTGAAGTAAACCAAGGTTTTACGCGCTACCTAGCGGAAAAGAGAAAAGTTATTAATTTTAAACTTACTTATTTCAATTATTCAATTATTTTCCTTTTTACTTGCAAAAATATACGTAAGTCGGATGAAATTTGTGGCACCTATTCACAAAACATTGCCACCATTACCAAAACTACGTGAAAAAGCCTCAAAATTCAACCGCGCATAACTTCGATTCAGAGTACTCAAAAAATAAAAGCAGAAATCACTTTTTTCCTTTCGTCAATACCAACAATATATCAAAATTTCAGATTTTTTAAAAATCAAAAATTTAAAAATCAACAAAAAAATGTACGTTTTCAAAATAATAGCCCATATACGAAAATTCACTAATTCATAATAATCTTTTTCCAAAGAGAAAAAATTAATTTTTATGGTTAAATTTATAATAATTTTCAATCAAAAGTATCATTTTTCCAAAAGAAATCAATAAATTAAATTAGATTTATTGTATGATGGGTATTTACATCTGTAGTTTGCGACCACCTGAATGGTGTATTGTGTACCTTCCTCGTTTTTCGTTAGAATGTTGTTGTATTCCGTGTGATCAACTTAACACCGAGTTCGGCAGTATCATTAACAACATTCCACTCTTGTCTTTCGATTAGACAACAATAAATTAATTAATTGTGTTTAAATAAAATAATTTAAATCAATAAATGTAACAAGTTTGATAAAAGTTAAGATCAAATTTTCTTAAAATATTTTGTATTTACTACTTTTTGCATTAATAAATCAAAATAAATCTTTAAAAAGTCAGTGGCTTAAAGTTTTGTAATAACAGTTCAAGACGTACAGTTTTTTTTCTATTGACATTAAAATTGAAAAAATAGAACATTCTGTAACGGTGATGTTGAAGAAACATTAAACAATAAAATTGAATCCTTTCATATTTTATATATAAATATATTTATACATATATATAATTATAAAGTATAGTGTTTTGTTTTGTATAAATTAATTTTGTAATCTTCAATGAGCTGTTAACCTAATAAACATTATCAAAATCATTCGGCTTTGAACTATTATAATGCCTAACTGTGCTAAGTGCCGCAAGGCCATATCGACCAACAAAAATCAACACCAGTGTATAGAATGCAAATTATTTTTTCATCCTAATTGTGATGAGGTATTAAAATTAAACTTAATTGACATTGAAGCAAGTAAAATTATATTTAAATGTACCAGCTGCCATGATAATAATTGCGATGTTGTTATTAGCAATAATAATACCGCCAACTCTAATTGGATATCATTAAAGAATGACATTGTGCAAATGCAATCGTCACTTGCTAATATGGTTAAACAATGTGATAACTTTCTTCGGCTAGAACAGGAGATTAAAATAAATAGCAAGAATATCGAATTGATACTGAACGACAACTCTAATTTAAAAAGTCAGTTATCCACCATATCTAACCAGTGCTGTTTCTTGGAACGTCAATTAAATGCTACAAAGTTAATAATATATGGAATGCCTGGTAATGATAACTCAAATTTATTGCAATTACTGCAAAGAATCTGTATTGTTATGCAATTTGAATATCGTGATAGTGACGTGCGTAACATTTACCGTATTAAATCAAGGAACAAGATAAAACCTGTGGTTGTTGAATGGAATAGCTGTTTACTACACCATCAATTTTTAACAACATTCAAGCAAATTAAATCAACTCTATCGAGTGTTACATTTGGTAGTGTCTCTGGCAGAATTATTGTTACTGACTATCTTTCACCAGCCAAAAAGGCCTTATTGTTTGAAACTAAGAAGTTACTACAGTCAGAAGTTCATAATTTTAAATATGTTTGGGCCAAACACGGGATTATTTATGGCAAGAAAAATGATGACAGCAATTTAATTAAAATATACTCGTCGCATGATGTAGATAAGTTTAATTGATTCAGATAACTTTTTATAATATAATTATTTGTAATTTTTGAATTTTTTTTTAATATATTTTTCTCTTTTATTTTTAGATAATATTTAACATTGTATTTTGTAATCCTCCTTAAATAGGATTCTGATTCCTCGCTGATATATAATTTATTTAATATGCATATCTACTATCAAAATTGTCGCGGGCTTAAAAGTAAATTAGTCAATTTTAAACTAAATGTACTTGGTAACAACTATGACATGATTTGTTTGACAGAAACCTGGCTTAACAGTTCCATTTACGATAGTGAATTGTTTGATGATCGCTATTATGTAATAAGAAAAGATCGTGATTTTGCACTTACTGGTTTTTCTGATGGAGGTGGATCGTTAATAGCCATAAAAAAATCTTTTGTGTTTGGCTTATTGCCAAATATAAATAGTTTTTTCGATGATATTTGGATGAAGATTAACATTAAAGGTACCGTGTTGATTGTATGTGTTGTATATTTTCGAAATTCCAATTATGATAACTTAAAACAATTCTGCGATCACATATCTAGTCTTATGTTGAATTCATCTGATAATCATAAATATTTAGTTATTGGTGATTTCAACTTGCCATGTATAAAATGGTGTGACAGCTACAGAGGTTTATATCCTTTCTCCTATGAAGGTCGTACCGCACAATATCTTGTCGAGACAATGAATCTCAGCAAGCTGACTCAGCATAACGGGATTGTTAATTCGTCTAATAATTTGTTGGATCTTATATTGTCTAATATGTGCTATAACTCTGTTGTCGTTACACATTGTACTGATTCCCTAACAAAAATTGATAATTATCATCCTGCTCTTGTTATTAGTTTTCTAGAGTTTGTCAATATTAATAAAACAAAATTAGCATACAATAGCTTTAATTCTATCAATGAAAAACAAATAAATTATTCAAGTATAATTGCACAACTTAATGAAATTGACTGGGACTCTGAGCTTAATTGTTCTCAAATGACAGTTGATATGGCTGTTAACGTTTTGTACTCCAAGTTGAATCCCTTCCTAAATTTTAAACACAGTAAAAGTAATACTAAATCTAAATTTCCAGTTTGGTTCTCTTCAAATTTACGATACCTCATAAGATGTAAACATAAATACCATAAGCTTTATAAAACATACAATAATGCTAATGATTTCAAAATATTTTCTAGGTATCGTAGACAGGTTAAACAGGCAATTCGAACCTGCCATTTAAATTATTTGAAAGAAACTGAACAAAAGATTAAAGAAAATCCTAAGTTACTGTGGAATTTTACAAACTCCCTAACATCCAGAACCTTTTTTCCTGCCACTATGAAATTAAATACAGTTGAAACTCATGACAGTTCGGATATTTGTAATTTATTTGCAGATTACTTTGATTCTGTCTATAAGTCTATTCCTTGCCCTCCTGATTCAATTAATACAGCTGCAGGTCAACTTAAAAACTGTAATACCGTTCACATATCTTCTGATGACGTTTATAATGTTCTCAGGTCTCTTGATACTAACAAAGGTCCTGGTCCTGATTTTCTGTCGAATTATTTTATTTATCAATTAAAAGATCAACTAGCTAAACCACTGGCAATAATTTTCAATATGTCATTGAATTCTGGTATTTTTCCAGCAAAATGGAAATATGCCTACCTTATACCAGTGTTTAAGAATGGTGACAAATCTGATATAGCTAATTATAGACCTATCTCCATATTAAACTCGTTTAGCAAAATATTTGAAAAGTTGGTTCACGGTCTAATTTTCCAAGAAGTTAAAAACAGCATAACGATTAAACAGCATGGATTTTATGCAAAACGTTCAGTATTAACTAATTTGGTTGAGTTTTCTAGCTATGTTTTTGAATGTGTAGATCGAGGTTATCAGGTTGATTGTATTTACACAGATTTCCAAAAAGCATTTGACACTGTTTCAGATGAAATATTAATTGAGAAGTGCAGTCAAGCTGGTGTACCTAAGTTCTTGTGTAAATGGATATCTTCATATCTATATGAAAGAACTTTAAATGTTAAATTTAATGGATATTTATCAAGGTCGTTTACACCTACCTCTGGCGTTCCACAAGGCTCTACACTAGGACCATTACTGTTCATTATATTTATAAACGATCTCTCTAATATATTAGAATGTTCCCATCTTTTCTATGCTGATGATTTGAAAATATACAAATCTGTCATTAACGTTACAGATTCTCATGCACTTCAAACTGATCTTTATAAATTACAATATTGGTGTAAACAAAATAAATTGAACTTAAACATAAAAAAATGTTTTGTGTTATCCTTCACAAAAAAAACCTGCCCTATCGAATTTGCTTATAATATAGAGGGGAATGTTCTGACTAGGGTAAATGAAATCTGTGATCTTGGGGTAACCTTTGACTCAAAATTGTGCTTTGATAAACACATTGAACTAATTTGTTCCAAAGCATACAAAGTTCTTGGTTTTATTTGCCGCAGTGCTAGATTATTTCGTAACCCAAATCTCTCCATAATACTTTTCAATTGTTTGGTAAGAAGTATAATTGAATACGCCTCACAAATATGGAATCCTTTTTATGACAAGTATTGTGATCAACTTGAGCGTGTTCAAAAACGGTTTACTAGACTTCTTGTTTTTAAATTTATTCCTTTTGCTGGCTACATACCGTACGAGAACAGATTGAAAATTTTCAATTTAACGAATTTGTGTAATAGAAGGATAATTCTTGATGAGGTACTTCTGTACAAAATTTTAAACTACAAAATTGAATTGCCGTCCCTCTCTGATATTATGCTGTATATCCCTTCCTATATGACTAGAAATACCCAGCTATTTATACCAAAACCTTCGCGTACTAATTTAGGCTTTGCCAATCCTCTGCCTAGATGTCAGCTAAGCCACGATGAACTGTTTAATTCGTTAGATTTGTTTCATTTGTCGCTTGATCAATACAAGTCTTGTCTTTTCAAGCTACTAAATTAAATAATTAAATATATTTTCTTTTCCTAATTTATTTTGATAGTAGTGCGTGCTGTTAAATTTGTATTGGAATCTTTACAATGTTGAAGTATTAATGATTTATTTGTTTGTAGTTACCTACTTTGGTTATTGTATAATGTTATTTTTTTTTGGTTTTTGTAATTATTATTGGTTTTCTTTTTTGCTATTTTTTTTCTATATTAATTGTAATTTCAAATTGTATTAATCAAAATGTAAATATAATGTAGATATATTGTGGAACACATAATAGGACTCTGTCTGTGTGTTCTCCTTAGTGGAAATAAATAAATAAATAAATAAATAAATAAATAAACATGCAAACTTTGGCAAAACAACGTGGCTTTGATGAAATCCTCATTTGCTACATGGGTCATGTAGCAAAAAATCAATACAAATTCTAAATCGATTAAAAAAACTCTGAGTTTTTTCTGTGACAAAATCTTTTCTGTGACAAAGTTGCATATGTTTGACTGCGTCAAAATCTTTTTTGCGAATTTGGGGTGCGATGGGGATGCCTCGTGCTGGGACCTCAAGGTTTTCAACCATTTTTCGTTTTTCATCAAACGAAATCTCTGGGTCGAAAAAAGCCAAGCCAGCATTTTCTTCCGTTAAATAGTGAAGATGATAACAAATTTTGCTCAACATTTCTTCTGAAACTCTTTGGTCAATTTTTTTAAAAGCGATGCCCAATTTAATGAAATCCAAATCCAGATTTGCGGCTGCTGTTCCATTTAAACCAAATGTTTACATACAACATAATCAGAAAAATGCAAACGTCTCGAGCTTTATTTAAATCTCCAACTGCAATATCATACTGATTACGAAACATAAATATCTTCAGGAGATAAATGGCTTTAGCCATCCCACGGGCGTGACTTGTTGGACCTGGGCGTTTGAATTTGTAATTCTCAATGGTTTCGCCAAGAAAAATCAATGTAACTTCCAAAAATTCTTTATAGTCGCTGCGTGGGTGTGATTTTTCCAACTCTTTATGACAAAAAATTACTAGAGCTTCTCACGAGTGTTTTGAAATTTTGTTTCCCAGTTTTTTGTCTGATATTCCACTTTTGAACATTGTTGAATTAATTTTACCATCGTCCCACGCATTCTGAAATTTGTTGAACAGTGAAACACCGGGTGCTGTGGTCTTTCCAAATTTGAGATCATAAACAGCCCGTAGTTTAATCTCCTGTATGTGATGACGACATGGGAATCGAATCAAGTTGTGGCCAATCTTTTTTCCACCTTTTTCTGGTCCAGTGTTACTTGATGTCGTGTCGTAACACATGGCTTCGACTTTATCAGTAAGATCCCATTCTTCAAGGCATTCATATATCGCATTCGCAATCGATAAGCCGCTCCTTTCTTCGCGTTATGGAACCATTAATAACTTCTCAATATTACCAAATGTTACTATGGTTGGCAAACGATCTACTTTACCATGTCCAGTTAATTCTGCTAGCAATGTATCCCAAAATAAAAATTTGTGTTACTCAAACAAAGTCTAAATCTAACATAAAAATTTTTTTTTTCTGAATTTTCGCAGAAATTTTTGTTTTGGATTTAAGAAAAAGAAATTCGATAAAAACGCTTTCCTAAGATCGATTTCTACATACTTAGGCTCGTTGGAATCGTAAAGTAATTAGCTTTTAATAAAAAAATCAAAATTTTGAGATATATTATGTTTTAAAATGATTATATCTGATAAAAATAAAAAATCCTATTATTTTGCTAATTTTCTTATCTTCGACGCCACTGCGCGGTGGGTAATTATTTTCCGATTTCAGTAAAACTGCATACACTTCATTTTCGAGTCAAATGGAACATAATTAGTCGGTGGGAGGGACAATAAAAACAACTTCATAAGTTAGGTCATGTCTGCTCAATCAAACCGACACTTAAACCGCTCGTCCTTTGGACACGTGGTTTATTGTGCGGTTTGATTCGCAGTGTTTCTAAATAATTTAATTCGTAAAATCAAAAAATTTTCGAAAAAATTTCAATGACTCGTGGTATTACAACCAAAAACTATATCAAAATCCTTAACCCAGACCGATGTCTTGATATCTTACAGCCTTGACATTTCAGCCCTTCCATATATAGACATTTCAGCAGAAATTATTGTATCAAAAACTAAAAATAATAACTTTTGTGAAATAAAAATATATAATAATTTTTCAGGTAATAAAAAAAATAAAATGAAAGTTTTTTTACGAAAGAGATCAAGTAAACTGTCTTTCTTTTAACCGAACTAAGCTCGGTCTCCTGGTAGTCAAACATAAACCTTGTTAAAGTACAAGTATTTTTTTTTCTCTGTTTAGAAATTTATTACAAAACTAACACGAAATATTCAGAAGTTGCCGGAAAATTATAACAGATCATAAATTAATAGAACTTAGTGAAAAGATGATACAGCCAGCAAACTACTCAAAAACCTCTCCATTTAGCGTTTCGAGAAAATATTACAAAATAAAAAATTCATATTTCTTTCTAAATTACAAAAATATTCTAATAATTAAAATAATATCAAAAATTTAAACTTATTTTAAAGTTCTAAAACATTCCAAAAATTATTACAAAATCAAAGATTGAAACTCTTTTCAAAATTCTAAAAATATTGCAAAACTTATAACAAAATTAAAAGTTTTTCCCATATTCTTAACATATTGCAAAAATTATAACAATATCTAAAATAAAAATTTTTTTTCAAAATTTCAAAAATTATAATTAAATCAAAAATTTAAATTTTTTCAAAATTTTAAAAATATTGCAAAAATTCGTAATTCAAAAATTCAAACTTTTTCAAAATCCTTAAAATATTCCAAAAATTATAACAAAATCAAAAGTACAAACATTTTTCAAAATTCCAAAAATTATAATAAAATCAAACATTTTCTCAAACATTTTATAATAAAATCAAACATCAAACATTTCAAAGTTTTTCCCATATTCTTAACATATTGCAAAAATTATAACAATATCTAAAATAAAAATTTTTTTCAAAATTTCAAAAATTATAATAAAATCAAAAATTTAAATTTTTTCAAAATTTTAAAAATATTGCAAAAATTCGTAATTCAAAAATTCAAACTTTTTTCAAAATCCTTAAAATATTCCAAAAATTATAACAAAATCAAAAGTACAAACTTTTTTCAAAATTCCAAAAATTATAATAAAATCAAACATTTAAACTTTTTCAAAATTCTAAAAATACTCCGAAAATTATTACAAAATCAAAAACACAAACTTTTTTCAAAATTCTAAAATAATTGCAAAATTTTTTAATTAACAAATTCAAAAATTCAAACTTTTTCCAAAATTCTAAAATATTGCAAAAGTTTATAATAAAATCAAAAATTGAAACTTTTTTCAAAATTCTAAAAATATTGCAAAAGTTTTACCAAATTAAAATATACAAATTTTTTTCAAAACTCAAAAAGTATTACAAAATCAACAATTGAAACTTTTTCCAAATTAAAAATTCAAAATTCCAAAAACTTTTTCCAAAATTCTAAAAATATCGCAAAAATTATAACAAAATCAAAAATACAAATTTTTTTCAAAATTCCAAAAATTATAATAAAATCAAAAATTATAAAAAAATCAACAATTTCCAAGTCCAATTTCAAGTTCGATAATTTCATGTCAAACAAATAATTAGTTTCATTTTTTCTAAAAATTGAGGAAAAAAAATCAAAATCATTCTTTTGACACACGTGACAACATTTTTTGACAAACTTATAATGCAATAATATAGTTTTTGCTCTCACATACCAATCCCGACCATCAAGATTTCTCCAAATTCAATGTTCCTATTCGTAATTACTTAAAATGAACGTTTTTAAGCAAAAAATATGCAAATTTTCTTGTTTGACACACTTGACGATTTTTTTGATACACTTCCGGGACAGCTATCGAACACATCTTCCGTTCGGCTCTTACCATTGAGTGTGCCTATTTTTAGAAACATTGAAATTTTTGAAATCCCTCCAGCGGTTTTCTAGACTTCGTCGGTTGTGACGGCCGGCAGGCTGGCAGACAGACATACATTTTTTTATTTTGCTTTTTTAGAATCAGTAGGTCCTAAAATGTCGAAAAATGCCAAAAAAAGTGAGGGCATAAATTTCACTTATGGCTCGAGAATGTAATACTTAGGTCTTTCAGACCGAAGTAACATTGAACGAATCGTGTAGCAATGTAACAAATTGTACAACAAAAGCGATTTGAAACAAAAAATCTCTTTGACTTGTATCAAAATACAGTCAATGTCCTAAACGTATCCAAACGTTGAACACATGCCATTGGACGCTTGTAATGTAATGTGTCCAATACTTGCATTACTTATACTTATACTTATTATGCTTTCATTTTTATTAATAAATACTAAAGTCAAATTGTCAACACTTCAATATTTTGAAATTCTGACAACTTTTAGAAATAAAAGTGATGGATAGCGAATTACGTGTTAAGTACGCGAACTAAAATGCTTTTCAAAACCGACTATTTTGTCAGATTTAGATTTGAATTTAGATACATGAAATTGTTAGTGTAATTTGGCAAATAAAATACATTTTAGATCTTCTATTTGCAAGTTAACCTGGAACATATTTCAAAGTTTCATCAAGATCCCATGTGTTGTTGTCAGTCACCACATCCCACCAACCCACCTACCCACAGACATACACCTTTTTTGGCTATTTAGAAAGAGGATGGTCCAAAACTAAAGATAAACAAAATTTGGGGTATGTAAGATGATTTTTTTCTCGATATATGAAGCAAATATTTGCATAAACTATAAAAACCCCTTTGAATAAATATGAGTGGGAAAATTTTTGAAATCGGTTTTTCGTGCATTTCAGGAACGGTATATTTTCACAAGTATTAATTCAACTGATTTACGATTATTCAGTCTAAACCATCGACGATGGTTTATCATGGGAATCATATGCATAAAATTAATCATCAGTTTAATTTAACACAATATGTCAATTTCATTTATCTGAATAATAATCCATTGACAATGCCGACCTAATAAAAATTGCATCTAAATAATTTTTCCATATATAATCCAATCAATTAGTTCAATTATCAATGCAGCACATATTGTCAATAAATTTTAGTTATTAGTAGAAATTTTAATATTTCTTAGAATATTAGACAAATAGGGCAAACGTTATGTAACTTGTATGAAAATTGAATATTTGTAGGCAGTAACTGAAAAAAATGAAGCTTTAATAAAGCTTTTTTATTAAAGCTTTTTAAAATAAAACTTTTTTTGATGTTAAAACTTTAGAAACTTTTTTCAATCGCGAATAATTTCACTAAATAAAGTTTTGTTCAGCCTCGGGGTATAGATATATAAAGTGGACTATCTTAACACCCTCTACTTACATACTTATGGATACTCTACTCACCAAGAGTAATGCTCTTGGGTATTAGATCAACACAGCATCCAAGTCTATCAATACATTAGGTATTAAATCAATACATCATTCGAGTCATATCTATTACACTAGTTTACAAATTTTGATTTTTTTTTATCTCCCTTACAAAAAAACCCAACTTTTCTTATGGATTTTGACTTGCGGAACACGAATATCATATTCATATTTTTAGATTAGTTCTTGTTTTTGAGATATTCGCGATAAACCAATTTTTTCGGTGAAAAAAAAGGTTATTCCGGTTTTTGGATCGCATATTTTACAAAGCAAACAAATTCAATGTATTAATGAAACAAATGCATAGTAAAGATGACAAACATTTTGAGCTATTCTTTTTGAAAAAATCCATCAAGGATTCTGGAAGTTATACACGAAAAAAGATGAAAAAAAATCAAAAAATTACGTTTTTTAATTTTTCCATATTCAACGCCATAAATTTTGAACAAACAATGATTGTAAATTTCTTTAATTTCTTGAAGCCCGTGGTAAATTCAATTCCCTTTCTTTTAACTTAAAAAACACGAATTTTGGTGCAGGTTATTCAAGTTATTCAAAGTTTTCCCAAAAGAGGCAAAACTAAAATTTTAAATTCAAAAAAATGACCCATATATGAAATTTTTTGTTGTCCCGCTCTCGATAAATTAATTTATTTCTAATAGTAAAAATCATTTATCCATTAATTAAAAATACGCTTTTTATAGGAAATGAAACGTAGTATACGATGGTCATACTAAAAACTCATTTCGTGGGTGAAGCAATGACTTAAGACGGATTTGGATATTTTATTTGTTTATAACAATAGGAACTTGTTAATAACTTTTATTGGTTTTATTTTTTGAAATAAGCATCTTTTAAATTTAAAATGAAACAAAAGAGAAGTTTCTATCTTTCATAGAACCGAAGTTATGAATTTTTGAAAATAACTTGTCAAGCCAAAAATCACGAAATTCTCGAAATTTAGAACCGCTATATTTTCCAAAAAAAAAAAGAAAAAATCCTCGAACACGCATATCTTTTTTTCGATATAAGGCCCCTAAAAAAATTTACAGCCAAATCAAAAATGTGTCGGTCAGAAAGGTCGGTTTGTAAAAGAATGACCCATCGACAAGTTTGTCCTAATAATACAGCCACGGTATAACTTACCGAGTTCATTGGTATCAGTCCGGTCTCCTAATTTAAATTGGCGACCTGTCCTGGTAGGTTCTCTTTTCTTACAAAAAGACTTGTAGAATCACATTGAGAATCTAACTTAATAAATCGTTTGTTTTAGACAATGCTGCCAACGATAACTTAATTTCATATGCCATGAAGAGATCAGGGCTTTCTTTGATTTATAAATTTATATATTACGTAATACGTCTCGTCTATAGTGAATAATAGTACATTGGAACAAGGTTGAGAAGTAAGCTATTATTGATCGATAACTTTTAGATCCTGAAGCACGTAGCGCCGAGGGATATAAAGTTTGAGGTCTATATTAGTATTCTCAACCGAGGTATATATAGAATTTGTTTAACTAATAACACTAATTATCATATTTGCTTTGCTTAGATTTTGATATTATGTAGACATTTTCCATTTCATTTTTTAAATATCTTAAAATATAAGATCTTTAAATATCTTAAAATATCTTAAAATATATTTAAATATCTTAAAATAAGTTTCATACAAATAAAACGAAACAAAGGAATGATGCAATTATTATTTTTTTGTGTTTTTTTTTTCATTTAAATTAAAAATAAAAGAAAACTTGTCATTATTAACCTAGGTAATTTTATTATTTTTATTATTATTGATCTAGGTTGAGAAAAATTACTTCTCATGGGGCATTCGAGTAAATAATGACGATTTCTCAAGCTAGTAGTTAAAAATTAAATTGTTGTAATTGTTAAAAACTTTGAATGCAAAAAGTATATGGATAAGAAATATTTTGTCTTAGCGTGTATGCAGAGTGAAAAAATTTTGCTCATGAGATTTCAACAAGTTTTGGTTATTAATTTTTAATAGTAGCACATAATACATATGCTTTGAAATGTAGCTACCTTGATTCTCTCTGTTATTCATAAGGCAAAAGTTTAGATGTTTTTAACTTTTTCATTGAGTAAAAAATATTTCAAAAATAATTGTTTTTCACAAAATAATTTTCACACAAACTTGAATCCATGAGTTTTGTTCAAAGTTTTTTTTAAACTACTAACTTGAAAAATCGTCATTATTTACTCCACCATACAACTGTTCACTTTTCTCACTTTGTTTTAAAGTTTGTTGGTAGCATACAAATTAATCAATTTTGATAAGACTTTGACCTAAGATAGAGATTTTAATGACAAAGAACTGATAAGTTTTTGGACGATATTGGGATAAGTGGTGAGGGTATCTCCCGAGCACCTGTTTATTTGAAACTTCAATCACAACAATTCCTGATAAATGACTTTTATTAAATTTGGTAAACATGTTTAGAGTATAATTTGTAACAGTTCTGCATTTCAACTTACGGTTTGTTACTTTCGGTCAATTTTTTTTTTACTTTTTCTCTACTTTCAATAGAATTTTTGTCTGTTGGGGTACTACAGCTTTCTCTAATGAACTAATTTTGATGAAACTTTAGAGAAATATGGAGTTTTATAGAAGAAGGAACTGATAAAGTTTTGAGCAATTTATATTGAAGGTAATGTAAGAGGGAGATTGGTGATTTAGAACACTTGCACATTTTTTGTATTTAAGAGCTCCATGATTTTAAATTTAGGTGTGACGGTTTCAGTCAGTTTAAAATTTTAGGGTTTAATAACTGATACAACCGACCAAAACAGAGTTCGGAAAAAGAAAATGAAAGTGTAGAAATCCGGAATGAGATCCGGATGTTTTAGATGAACAGGCTCACATTTGTGGAGAATCAGCAACGGCAATATTAGAGAAAGACTAGAATGTATTGCATCTACACTTAGAATTACCCAGTGCGCATCTACATTAAATTTCCATGTTTTTTTCATACGTTAACGTTAACTAGTATTTTGTGTTGTCTCACGAAATCACAAATTTGTATTAGAAACTATTTCATTATTTCATTTATTGCACTTTTTTGTTTTTCTCAATTCCCAATTCGCAGCAAAATTTTGGAATAGGTATACTGGGTTTGAATAAACTACTGTCAGCCAAAAACATTGTGTTTAAAATAATAATAAAAGAAAATATATTACCTAAGCAAATAAAAAAAACATCCTCCTGTTTTAAGCCACTCTACAATATACTGTCGTGCTAAGCACAAAGGTGGTAACTTGCTTTTTTGTCAAAAATGAGTTATTAATCTATGATGATATAATAACAGTCGATGGACATTTTTACCATATAATTAAACCATTTAATTAATTTTTTCATTCACAAATTACTAAATTAAATATGACGTATCTTCTTTAAAAGTATCAAATTTACTATTAAATTATCCAATAATTAATATTTTATTAACATAAACAAATAATATAACCTTTTATCCCTCTGATTCATACCAAATTTGAAATTTTTTTACTATATAAATATAGTTTTGATTAGTTTGACTATAAAAATTGAAAATTAAAAATTATGAATATCTCGAAATGTCGAAAATACAAGTTACCACTTCTGTGCTTAGCACGGCAGTCTAAACTCTAATGACAGCAGCTACCAAAAAATAATAATGCTCTAAGTAGAGAAAAAACAGAATGCTTACCAACAAAACCTAAGAGTAAACTAGAGCCATGTGCTATAAAAGAAACTTTAATTCTAATCTCTAACGACAGTTTGGTTGTTTGCACAAACCGATTGATGAGTAAAACGTGGAAAAGAATATATGTATGAAGATGTCAAGAATGAATGTGAAGAAGATATTTATAAAAAACACCGAGAAAGTAACAGTGCGACGATGGGAAACATATGCAAAGCCCTAAGCTTGACAACAATACTCCATACAGGAACGAATATACGGCATATAAATGTGGAGTAATTAATACGGAGTGAAATGTTATTTTACATCTATTGAGGAAACCGAGTTTTCTTGACGAGAGTCCATGAGTAAATCCTTTAGAAATATTGGCTCACAATAAACGAATGCTTTAACATTCGTCTATTTGTCCATCACAGATACTAATTGTAATATCGTTGGTAATCTCAGTTTTTGATCTATATAATCAATAGCTGTGTTAATTGCTGGTGTTAAAATTGATCAAATGTTTGTCACCCCAAGCGCCTGCTTTTTCTAGGAGTAATTGATAAATGTGGAGTAATTGATGCGGAATGAAATATTTTTAATATCTATTGAGTTGGTCGAGTTTTCTCCCATTCTCCTGAGTTTTCTCCCATTGCCTTTATACGATCGTTCTAGAATAGAAGATTATTACCTCGATTTATGTTAACATTCCACAAGGATATTATTCATTGTAATGAAGTCTGGAATGCTAGGTGAATGCGCTATTTCAAAGAAACGGAAATCTAGTACTGCTTGCTTGTTGTGCCGCATTTATCTTATGTACTAGTGCTTTCTCGTGCACAATCACCATATTTGCCTTAATCATTTTCTGTGATGGAATTTTTCCGATTTTTAGTAGCTCTCTGCCTTGTTCAAATAAACGGACCCGCTTTGTTATTGTTTTACAAAAAGACAATGGTTTTCTATCACTTACTATCATTTACACTGCAACTGTTGGTAAAATGAATTTCAAGCGAATTGAAAGACTGGGTCAACTATTAATTTTTTACTTTAGTAAATTAATGTTCAATATTAAGTTTTTATTTAAAATGTTTAAGATAACTAACTATATAAAATTGAAGAATAATAGTACATTATAAACCGAGGTGATAAAGTAAATTTTCTACATTGAGGTGAATATTAATTCGCGAGAACCGAAGTTTCGAGCGAATTAAGAGCCGAAATGGAGAAAATTTGCTTCACCGAGGTTTATATACTATTTTTTTTACTACTTGATGTAAAAAATGCACTAAAACTCTTAATTATACACAAAATAAAATGTCAAATAATAAGCAAATGGTGAATAATTAAAAATTTTGATTTGGTGAAACATTGATTATCATATCATTGGATTGCGTATTGGATATTTATTATTCATATTAGTTAGAATTTTATTTTCAATGAATTTTCTTAAAACTTTATAAAAATCACATATGCTTTGCATTAAAAAATATAGCTTTTATTTATTTTTGACATGAAATTGAAAATCTATTCAATATTGATGAAACAAATTTTGAATTTTTTTAGTCTACAACCCACAACTAAGCTAAATTTCAACAGAAATGTTCAACACGAATTAAAATTTCAAATAAACTAACCTGTAGAAAGAACCTATAAAACCTAACCTGTAAAAAAATTCAAAGATGAACTCAGTTTAACAAACAAACAACAGTTATATTTTTATTATTTACCAAGGTGCTAAAATACTTATTATTAGGTGTGGGGAATCTGAATTAGTAACCATAGCTGAGAAAAATAACTTTTGTCTTGGGTTTTTGAGTAAATAATAGAAACTTCTCATGCAAGTAGTAAAAAAAATTCATTTTGTCTATGGTAATTCCGTCTCTTACTGAAACGTTTTCCCAAAGTTGTTTCAAAATGTAAAATTTGAATATATTTATTTATGTTAACTGCGCATGTTTTTACTCAATTTTCATTTGACAATAAACCTTATTATATAAAAATACTATCCTCATCCAAAAGCATTCACGAAACTTTTTTTAATATTATCACATTACACATTGTAATATTTTTTAATTTAAGTTAATTACTAATCTTATACACTTCACTTGTTTTATTACAATTTAAGTTATTATATAATAGTATAACTTATAAACTTACATCATTTTGGGAAAAACTTTTTCGAGCCTTTTCATAATTCTTTTTCAAATTTAAAAAATTCATATTTTTTGATAAATAAAATTTATTTTCACTTCCTTTAAATTACACAAACTATATATTACAACCACCCATCGACTTAAAATTAAAACTAAAATCTTTTTATATTTATAATAAAACTCCCACTCCACCCGTAAGGAATAAATAAATGTTATGAGTGTTATTGTTATATATCTCATCTAATTCAATGCTATAATATTTTTCCTATTCCATCATATTTCTAATCACAGGTCTGCATTGTATATTTTATATCATGTACGAACTACGTACATATTAAGTTCATTAATTGGTTTGGAGTTGGAATTTGTTTTTACACACTTTTATTGGATTTTGAAAAATAATGGTGTAGAATTCAATTAAACTTGACATTGGATAATTTAAAATAATTATTTGTAAAGGGGAAATATGAATCTTTTCGGAAACTCTATATCAGATGGATATTTTTTTTAATCAAACTAATGAACCTTAAGCATATATTTGACGTAGAGATGGTTTTTTAAGACTGAAGGAAATTTAGATCATTTCGAAAGATATTTGTTGGCATATGTATATCTGTTAACTGACAGGCTAACTTGCCAACCAGTGCAAAAGATTTAGCTACTTCGCGTAAATTTACTTATATTACTAAAATAATAAAGATAAAGAAAAATAATTAGTTTTGGAATTAAAACTGTAGCTATTGAATTTTATTTTTTAGGGTTCCGTTTTTTATGTGAGAATACAACCTGTTTTTCGTATTATATCGATTATCTCGTAAACTATTAATCTTATGGATCTAAAATTTGAGGTGCTTATAAAACTAACCTATCCACACAAGATGACAGGTTAAATAAAAAATAAAGTTGTTTTTTTTGTTTTACAGAGGTAAGGTGTTAAGCCCCTTTGAGAAAATGCATATTTTATCGAGAGGAATAGGCTATCATATGAAAGGGCCCCACTTCAGTATTCCTTGAAAATGTATTTTGGAATTTTACACCCCACCATTTTTTGTAAAATTTTGAATAATAACGTTTTCTTTAAGTTTTATTGCCTCGATTAACTGCTACCCTACTTGATCGAAAATCTTAAAATCCAAATATATTTTGTAATTAATCCAATGATAGTTTTTAGTGAAAAATATAGGAGCAATTTCACGCAAGTTCAGCAAATTTTTGGGAAATTTTGACTTGACCCCTTTTAATATGGATTAATATGGATAATATGTCTTTCATAAATAAAAATTGGTTATTTAAAATTGAAGGTCTTGAAGAGTATATTGGAATAAAGTGTTTATAGCTGGAAAGTAATGCAATTTTTGAGATTTCTGGATTAGAAAATCAACCAGAATTAAAGTGCTTATATTTACAAAATAAAGAAGCTAAAACACACCAGAGGAAAATTTCAAGTAGGAAATTTCAAAATAAGGAATTGTTTTAAGAACATTTTAAGAAGTTGTTTAAGTTAAGTTATATTTTATTTGAATTTAAATTTAACTTTTAGGTTTCAATCATTTTGATGTGTATATCAATTTTTGCGTTTTATTGATTGTTTACCTTCCATTGTTGAATTGTTGTTTTCGATTGATAGTCTTGACTGGAAACTTAGTCATAGTTACAAGTTTTTCATTGGTCTTGACTTTTAGTTTGAGTTTTTGTGAAGTTATATTATAATTGGATCTGGAATCCAGTTATTGCCAAGGATATTTATATATATTTATTCAAAAAGAAGAAAAAAAAACAAGCGTTTTAATATAATATTTAGTTTTTATTTATATATTAACAATTTAGTGTACAATTGTTGTACATAATCTGTTAAATTGGAATTGTTTATTGTAAACATAATATAATAAACAATTCGAAATATTCGTGGACGGTAAGGTTCAATAATTGTTTATTGTTGACTTATGTTGAATTGTAGTTATTTTATTAGTTTCGTTGTTAGTTTTCTTGTGGTCTTGTTGACTCAATAACAGGTTTTAAGTACACTTTATGTATAGTTTCCTGTCTTTGAGTTACATCTTGTTTTGATGTTTCTAAAATAATATTTTGTTTACAATTTCATAATTTTAATTGTCGATTTTAACAGTGAACCTAGACTTAGATTCAGGTTGTCCAGCTGTTGAAGTAGTCAATTTCAATTTCAATTTGAGTTTGTTTGTTTTCGCATTACTGTGGTTTTCGTATGTATGTTTTTCATTGATATTTCTATATGAATTAAAATGGCAAAATTATCTATCAGCTATGCGAACATAAGAGGATTGAATATAAACCTTAATTCAGTCCATCTTTTTCTTGAAACTATGAAACCTGATATTTTGTTTTTAACGGAAACGATTATCAGTGCTCGTGCTGTGACCTTAGATAAAAACAGATACCTTTGTCCCAATTATGAACTTGAATCCTCTTTCTACAATAAGCATGGAGTTTGTGCTTATATTAGGGATACTATACCATATGTGAGATTAAATAAATTTGAATTAAATGCAAAATTTCACAATATGGTGTCACTAAAAATTAGTTGCCCAAGTCAAACGCTGTTTGTCTTTGGACTTTACCGTTCACCTAATTCACCTGAGAACTCTAATTTATTTCATGACTTATCTGAGAAGATAGATAGGTTGGTTGAGTATCCTAATGCAAAGTTTATAGTTCTTGGAGATTTTAATGTCCACAATAAAGAATGGCTTACATACAGCTCTAAAACTGACGAGGTTGGTAGACAGGCTGAGTTGTTTGCTCTTTATCACAATTTTACTCAAATAATAGACCTGCCAACCAGAGTTCCTGACATTCCTGATCAAAGTAGTAATTTACTTGATTTATTTTTGACAAACGATCCATATCTGGTTCAATTTAAAATATCAGAACCATTGGGTGGTTCAGATCATAATTTGATCTCCACACAACTAAATATACAAATTCCAAAACAATTTAAAGCGAATCCTCGCAATGTTTGGGATTACAAAGCTGCGGATTGGCAAGGACTTAAAAGTTTTTTTAGATGTTTTCCTTGGAAACGCTATTGCCTTACCGGCCAAGACCCAGACATAGCTGCATCAAATTTTTCTGAAACTGTAATTGATGGTATGCACAGATTTATTCCTAATAAATTGATCATTCCAAAAACTGATCTATGGTTTTCTAGTAAATGCAAAAAAGCTATAAAAGTTAAAAAAAAAAGCTTTTCGAAAGTTTAATCAAAACAAAACCGATGAAAACATTAGACAGTACCGTAAAGAGAGAAATTTATGTCGTAAGTTAATAGATGAAGAGAAACATCTATTTAATAGGAAAAAAGCATCTAAATTCGCAGAAAATTCGACTGGTTCACGCAATTTCTATAAAGCCGCAAAGGCTGTCCAAAGCAACTTTTGTAAATCTTCCCTACCGCCTCTTGTTAATAGAGATGTCCCTATCATTGATCCAAAAGAGAAAGCTAATTTGCTTGGGCATTATTTCTCTTTAAATTCTACTTTAAAAGAACCTAATTTCCAGCCTAAACCTATTTCTAAAGTTTCTTATAAAATGAGGCGGATAATTTTTCGGAAAAACATTGTTCGAAAAATGCTTTTGAAAATCAATACTAACAAGGCAACTGGCTCTGATTTTATTCCTCCGATTATACTTAAAACATTTGCTAGGGAGCTAGCACCAATCCTCACTAAAATCTTCTATTTGTCATATAAGAAAGGAATTTTTCCTGAAATTTGGAAAATGGCTAGTGTACAGCCAGTTTCAAAAAAGGGCAGTAAGACTGATCCTACGAATTACAGGCCCATTTCAATTTTATCGGTAGTTGCTAAAATTTTTGAGAAATATGTCAATTTTAATTTAATGAGCTTCTTAGAGTCTTCCAAATTAATTAATGAGAGACAATATGGATTTCGAAAAGGAAGAGCGACGGGAGATTTGCTGTCTTTTGTCACTCATATCTGGAACAAATCGCTTGAAAACTTTGGAGAAACATTCGGTGTTGCTCTTGATATTTCCAAGGCATTTGACAAAGTTTGGCCTTACAACCTAATATGCAAATTGAGATCCTATGGTTTAGACGAGCAGCTTATATCTTGGACACAGAGCTTTATATCTGATCGAAAATTTCGGGTCAATGTTGACGGTGTATCATCGAATACTTTTTCAACTAATGCAGGAGTTCCTCAGGGTTCCGCTTTGTCACCAACTCTTTTTCTTATCTATATTAATGATTTGTTGGACTCAACGGTTCATCCTATACATAGTTTTGCTGATGATAGCACGCTTCATGCGTCTCATGAAGCACCTAAATTATATACACCCTTAGCGCTTAGTGAGTGTAGGTCAAAATTGATAGATTCCCTTAACACTGATCTTAAAACAATTATGGATTGGGGTATTGCTAACAGTGTTGAATTCAATACAAGCAAAACACAGGTTTGTCATTTTTCTAGGATAACGACACCCAATCTTTTTCCATTAACGTTTGGCCCCAAAAATCTTTTAGAGAATGAGTCTGTCAGACTTCTAGGAGTTGAGATTGAAAATAATATGAAGTGGAATTCTCATATTTTTAATCTGGCTAAGAATGCTGTTCAAAAGTTAGGTTTTTTGGGGCGATGTCGTAAGTTTTTCGATAGCGAACAACTTCTTTTAGTTTATAAATCTTTTATACGTCCCTGCATGGAATACTGTTCTCACATATGGGGTGGAGCTTACTTGAGTAGTCTCAACTGCCTTGATTCTGTACAGCGTAGAGCTATTAAACTCATTGGTAACCCAAGTCTTACTAACGGTCTTGATTCCTTGCAGCACAGAAGAAATGTTGCTGATTTGACTATATTTTATAAATATATTATGGATGAACGAGCTTCTGAAGAGATCAAATCGATTTTACCTAAATCAGCAAACCTTTCGCGTCACATCAGAGCAAACGTAGCAGCGCATCCCTTTACAGTTCAAATAATTAAGTGTAGAACTGTAGCCTTCCAACGTGACTTTTTCAACAGAGTCTCTCATCGTTGGAATGCCTTACCTTCCTGGGTTTTCCCTGATGAATTTAATCCTCAAAGCTTTAAAGTTAACGTTCATAAATTTCTCAGAGAATCCTAATTTGCATTCCATTCTTATCCCTAGTTGGCATGGTATCTTCGGATATTCAGAGACGTTAATTTATAATTTATTATAATTAACACTAAACATGCCTTACTTTGAATTAAAAAAAAAAAAAAAAAAAAAGTACAAGTTCTCTTAGAATATTTTTTCTTCACAGGGTGCCCCTCAATTTTTTGTTATTTTGTGATGTGAGTGAATTTTGACGAGCGATTGTAGAAAAACTACTGAATCGATTTTCATAAATGATATGTCGTTGAATAGGTATTAGAACAAAGTTTTTAAAAATGTACACTGTTAATTTTGTGATATAATTTTTAACGGTGTAACATAAGAAAAAAACGGTGTAATTGAAAAAAAGATGGCATAGCCTTTTTTTTTTTTTTTTAAAACCAAATTGAAGCTTATTTTATATCTAACCACTTGTGAAAGTTTGGGATACGCGTTATTTTTTGTTTTAAAGATAAAATTCGTTGTGCATATGACTGTCGGGAATCAGTTTTTTTTGTTCTGAAGGAAAATTATAAAAATGGCGATTTCTAGATTCAGATTTTTTTTTATGTTAAATATCAAATATTTTATTATTAAATGAACTTTTTAAAAAGCAATTTCAGTCAAGTTCAGCAAAATTTTGCGACATTTTGAATCGACCCTCTTTAATTTGGTTTATTTTTACTTTATAGATAGCCTTTGATAAATGAAAAATACGACTTCAAGTAGAATTTTTTTTAAATATAATAATATAAATTATTATATTTTTAAATATAATAATATAATTATAATAACAATATAAATATACTAACAAACAACAGTAATGCTACGCGTCATTTGGTTGAAAAAATTAAAACTCTACATGAAAATAATTTTCAGCATTCATCTGCGACGGATAAAAGAGGTGTATCCACAACAGATATAAATGTTGTGGAGCAGTTCTATAAAAGTGATGAAATCAGTAGATTATTGTCAGGCAAACGAGATGCAATATCTTTTAAAAAAGGAGATGAGCGCATAAAAACACAAAAGCGCTTATTGCTATGTACATTAAATGAAGCTTATGTGGAGTTTAAAAATAAGTTTCCTGATGTGAAAATAGGATTTACTAAATTGACGTCCCTTCGATCACAAGAATGTATAAAATTATCCCAAGGAGTTTATAATGTGTGCGTGTGTACCATACATCAAAATATAAAACTAATGATTCAACACTCTAAGATGTCTTGGATTACTGATGCTGCTTTCCAGAATTATAAAACATTAATTGACTTTATTTCATGTGGTGAATTAACAGAAGATTGTCATACTTTGAAGTGCAATGAATGTTCAAAAAAACTTCAACAACTGGAAGAAAAATTACTAAATGATATTGACGTTAAAGGAATCCTTCAAGTCAAATATCAACAATGGAATACCACTGATCGATGCAATTTGGATACTTTAATAGAAACTGTAGAAGAATTTATGAAAAAATTTATTTACCGTTTACAAATTTTGATACCGCACAACTTTATAGTAAAACAGCAATCTACATTCATTGAGGAAAAAAAATTAGAAGCAGGAAGTGCTTTGTTCAAGGGAATTTTTCTGAAAACTACGGCTTCATAATTCAGGATGCGTTTCAAGGCTATTATTATAATAATTCACAAGCTACTATTCATCCATTTGTCATTTATTTTAAAAGTGCCGCAAGTGAATATATACAGCACCGAAGTTTTATACTCATTTCGGATATAAACGATCACAACAGTACTACAGTCTATCTTTTCATTACAAAACTTATTGAATTCTTCAAAACGCATATAAATTCTAATATAACGAAAATAATTTATAACACTGACGGTGCACCTTCTCCATACAAAAATAAACATAACCTAATTAACTTATGCCACCACAAAAATGACTTTAAGGTTGATGCAGAATGGCATTTTCATGCTACCAGCCATGGAAAGGGACCTTGTGATGGAATTGGTAGTACACTGAAGCATTCTGCACACCGTTATAGTATAGGGAGCAAAGATATTATTGATACACCAAAAAAACTTTTCGAATGGGCTTTAAAATGGGAATCTACCATGAACTTTGGATACGCCGATAAAAATGAATATCAATTAACAAAAAAAAATTACAAAATCGATATAAAAATGGGATTACTATAAGTGGAACTCAAAAATTTCATTCTTTTGTACCAATAAATACTAAGACAATAAATGCAAAAATGTTTTCCAACTCAAAAGAAACTTTTAAATCTAAAATAAGTAAATAATTTTTAATAACTATATTTATTTTCTTTAACCTACATATATAATTTGTATGATACTTTAAATAGTTTATTCAATAACTAAATATTTGTAATTTAATGTTAAAATACAATCTTTTACTTTATGACCATAATAACATAATACGAACATAATACTTCTCCAGTCAAAAGTTCCTAAATAGATTTTGTTATTTATACGGTTTTTTCGTTTGCAGTCGAGACTGTCAAATTATTTTTTATAAGAGTGACAAGTGATTACTAAAAGTGACAAATAAACATTTCATTTTTTTATGCCATCTAATACAAAGAAAATAATTGCAGAAGTGTTTTCCCATTCAAAAGAAACTTCTGTTTGTAAAATAAGTAAATCATTTTTAACAATTGTATTTATTTAATTTATTGTACTACATATATAATTTTTATAATATTTTAAAAAGTTCATTTAATAATAAAATATTTGATATTTAACATAAAAAAAAATATTTTAGTTTATAACGCCATTTTTATAATTTTCCTTCAGACCACAAAAAAACTGATTCCCGACAGTCATATGCACAACGAATTTTATCTTACAAACAAAAAATAACTCGTGTCCGAAACTTTCACAAGTGGTTAGATATAAAATAAGCTTCAATTTGGTTTAAAAAAAAAAAAAGGCTATGCCATCTTTTTTTCAATTACACCGTTTTTTTCTTATGTTACACCGTTAAAGATTATTTCAAAAAATTAACAGTGTACATTTTTAAAAACTTTGTTCTAATACCTATTCAACGACATATGATTTATGAAAATCGATTCAGTAGTTTTTCTACAATCGCTTGTCAAAATGCACTTACATCACAAAACAACAAAAAATTGAGGGGCACCCTGTGAAGACCCCTGGTCGAAAAAAAAAATTCTAAGAGAACTTGTATTTTTTATTTATGAAAGACTATCTATAAACAAAAAATAATCAAAATTAAAAGGGGTCAAGTCAAAACGATGTGGAATCTTCGTGAAATTGCTCATAGAAAAGTGTCAAATACTCATAATTATACTGATTAGGAGGGTGCGAATGAGAAGGGGTAAAACAATTATTTAAAACCAGGTCTGGACAAACAGCTATGGATAAAATTTAACCTCAGTAACATTTTTGTGTCATTTTTTATCAATGTAGATGGTGAAAAACACGTGAAATGAGCAAGGTCTGGAAATGAGGTTTTAATTTTGTATATTTAGGTATTGGAATTCGTTGGTATCAATAATAAAAAATTTTCTGCGTTTTTAGTTGTTTTTTTAACCCTGTCTTAAAATACAGGGTTAAAAAATCAAGAAATTGCTCGACGCTGGTGTATTGAAATGGCTCTACAGTCAAAACTAATGAACTGATTTTAATGTTATATAGCTCAAAATGTAGGTATTGAATAGAGCTAATCAAAATAAAAATTCACATTATATGACCTTGAACATTTTCTTTTGGAAAAAGAACGGTAAAAAATTCAAATTCGATTTTCTAGAAATGCCTATTTTTAAAATTTTTAATATTTTAATATATGAAAGGTACATATGTTATTAACATTTAATAAAAAATTCAGGAGGGGAAATTTTTTTGTTTTTTTTTAAAGTTAATCAACAAGCGCGCTTGGTACGGTTTTCATCCCAATGTTGTGAAGCTGATTCAAAATTTTCTATCCAACCGATACATTTCGGTCTCCTTAGACGGATTTTTTTCTGAGTCTAAATTAATTAACGCTGGTGTACCTCAAGGCTCAGTATTGTCCCCAACCCTATTTTTGATTTTTATCAACGAATTGTTGATATAATTATTGACCAGTAACCCAATAAATAATTTTGCAGATGATAGTACTCTGCACAAGTCGTTCGGGCCCCTTTCTTCAAAAGGTAAAATGCACGAACGAATTAATCCCTCCTGGAGAGACGCTGCCATAAACGTGAATAAAGACCTAAAAAAAGTCGCCGATTGGGGTGACCAAAACTAACCAAAATAAATTAAAAAACATTATTTCAAAATTTCATTCTTCGAAATTGAATATATTAAAATTATATTGAAAATATTATTTATTTTACTATTAATTTATATCAAAAAAAAAACTTTTGAAACGCAGAAATTTAAATTCAAAAATAACCATAAATTCAAAACAAAACTTTTCTGCTATGTGCATGTCAAGAAAAAAAAACAAATTGTTTTATCCTTTGTTTTATAGAAGAAAAATAGAAGATAGATCAAAGGATAGATCAACAATCCTGGGGCCCTATTCTCAAATATCACATTCATTTTCCACATGTGGAATACTGTCAAAATTCATAAAAACGTTCGAAATTTACAATGTATGTATTCTCAAATTTCCTACCAAGGAAATATTTCCCTACCAAGGGAATATTTCCGAGTGGTTATAAAGTACGTGTAAAAATTCCCCATGTACATCAAATATCAAAAAATTTTAATTGTCATTCTTGTTATATGTTTGAAAATTATATTTGAAAAGTTGTGTTTATTTTAAAATTATTATTATTTTGTTAAAATTTCATATGGGGCGATATATATTCTATGAACTCTTCGGCCATAGATTTATTAATCCGAAACAATTTAATAAATTTATTTTCGGGCAGATGGAAACAATGTTGTCGTTGATGAATACCTCGGGTAAATTCCATTGCCTCTGCCTGTTCCACTGCAGAATTAGCAAAAAGAAGACCTTTACATTGAAAATTTCATGACAGTAAATAAACAAAATGTCAAAAATAAATTTACCATACAATGAAGCTAGTTTCAATTTAACGGTGGTGAATAAAAAATTACGAATGGTTCGAGAATACGGTTTTAGGTTGGATGTGGAATATGCATGTGGAAAATACAAATTCCCTTGGTAGGGAATTTTGACAGATGTCCACATGTGGAAAATGGATGTGATATTTGAGAATAGGGCCCCTGGGATAGATTTTTTAATCTATCCTGATTCATACAATACAAACGACGATTAATCCGAGGATTTATCTTCTATCCGCATTCATACAATCGGTCCTTATTTTGTTATGCGTCTATGATCTAGTAATATGTATAAGGAGTTTACAACACAACTTTATGTCAATTTATTTTGATATTGTATTCTTTTACATTCACGGAGTTTTATTCGTACTTGTCCGATTTTTATTATTCTTCTGAGTTATTTCAATTATTTTGCTCCAACAAAATCTTCCCGACATTTGTTTAAATTTTGTTATTTCAATTAAGTCCAGTCGCTCAATTAATCTTAATAAATCTCAAGATTTACAACACAGTAAAGCATAAAACACTAATACAACAGTGATTTTTACTTTGAATAAAATTAATAGAAACAATTTAGAAGAAAAATGTGATCTACACAGGTGAAAAAGTCGAAATTTAAACATGACCATTTTTGATTTTAATGAAACTTGAGCTATAAGTAGTATGGGCAAAATAAACATGCTACTTATTGTAGATTTTTAAAGTGTATACTGTATAGTTTGAGCTTAGGGAGCACCCTAACATGCATGAAAAATTTTACCAATCCAAAGTAACTTTGGAATTAAATTGCTCAATAATATCTATGCCGTTTTCAACAAACTTTTTTTGTATGATATGCATTAAATTAAAATATTAAAAAAACTTTTGTAAAGATTTTGTAAAGACTTTTGTAAAGTTCAATTGAATTTTCCTTTTTTTTAAATAATTCTATCCTTACTCTAAAATATGTCAAATTTGCAAAGAGGCTATTTTTCGTTTTCTTGAGATATTTAATTTTAAAGATTTTTAGTACCACTAAGATTCTAATTTTTCATCAACAATTTCTATTAACAAAAATGTTAACCACTGAAGTTAGAAAAAATGACGAGAACCTAGAACTTTCAGTCGGACTAAAAATCCAAAAATTTAAATATCTCAAGAAAACGAAAAAAACGCCTCTTTGTAAATTTGACATATTTTAGAGTAAGGATAGAACTATTTTTAAAAAAATGTTTAAATTCAATTGAACTTTGACCCCAGCGCCATCTTTAAAAAGTCTTTTAATATTTTAAAATTAAATAAAACAAACGTTTAATTAACTTTTTTCTAAAGATTAACTAATCAGTAATCAATTATTAAACAAAAAAAAGATTGTTGAAATCGGTATATCCGTTATTAAGCAATTTAACTTCAAACTTATCTCGGATAAGGCCCCTATGCCTAAACTATGCACTTTAAAAAAATTCCAAAATAAGTCGTATTTTTTATTTTGTCCATACAACTTATATGCCAAGTTTCAGGCAAATTAAAACTGTTCAAGTTTTCACAACTTGGTCTAGATTCTAGATACACGTTTTCTTCAATAATAGAAATCTTCAATTATACACCAAGGGAGTGAAATGCAGGTTTTTCTCCCAAAGTGTGTTTGGAGCCCGTGGGCGTAGCCTGAGGGCTACACATCACTGAGGGAAATTACATGCTCCCTCCCAAGGTGTAGTTTTTGTACGACCACACTATAATTATGATATTATAAACTAAATCTAATCATTTGAAGAAAACGAAAATTATAATTTTTAATGTTCATCATAGTAGGCGGTTTTATAGAAATTTGATTGAATTGATCGTTAATATTTCTTTTTGCACTATCTACGTATAAAGTTCAATTCCGCTCCCTTGTTAGCGGGAGCGGATTGATATTTTTGGCAACGATATTGAATTCCATGACAACATAACAAAAATAATACGAATTTAAAAAAAATACAGGCAACTATGATAGCTTTTGTTTTTTATGAACTATGATAGCTGTTTTGATTGAACTATGATAGCTTTTGTTTTTATTATCATAAATTGATTGGCAAAAACAGTGCATAATGCATTCGAAAACGAAAATTAAAGATAGACATTTATTTCGTTTTATATCTAAAAAGAACACACAACAATTTGATACAATTTAATATTTATTTATTAGAAGCAAGTAATAAAATTTACAGTTAGAAGATAAGAATTCCATTCAAAGATTTATTTAAAAAAGTACATACAACTAGGTTTACGTAACCCCACAGCTTTTACAGAACACTTATTGTTCTTATAGCACACAATTTACAAACAAACGGTTAAGATTGGTGTTCTGGTTTCGTAAGGCTCTGTATTTTTTACAAATGGCAACATAATCGATTAAGCTGTCTTCCTTAGCGACAATGCTAAAAACTCTGTTAACATGGGTTTTTGTATTATTAACTGATATTAAAATTGACGATCCTAAATCCTGGACATCGTCTACTATTAAATTGACTAATTCGTCACACCTTAAGGCACCAGCAATACCAATATAATTAATGTAACCTTTAATTTTATAAAAGAAAAGAATAATTAAATTGTTACGTTTTTCCAACCTTACTTCGAATTGGCCTTACTCTCCATTCGATAAACGTAATTCCCAATCTCTTTCTGAGTTCGATCACTGATTAGTAAGCAAACACACCAGGTTTTATTAAGTATTCAACTCCTTAGTTGTTCCACAACAACAGGAAACAATACAGCAAACAATATTCCTAACTAGAATATTCTTTCAACAGCTTCAGAAACTCCAACGGTTGATTGTAGAAATTTCCAGTAATACAACGTTTAAAATAATACACAAATAAGTAGAAATCTTAATAACACTTATAACTTTATTACACTTATAACTTTACAGAAAAATTAATTTAAAAATCTAATACTAATTGAAAAACTATTTGAAAAACTAATTTAACTTCACTATCGCAGGTTAAAATAACACTAATTCAAAACTACAAAAGGTAATTTTCTTATATACCTTCTGCAATACTTCTAGATAATTCGACATCACTTTCCAGAAACCTTGAGAAAATATTAGAATATTCGATTATTTTACGTTATGTTGATTTGATTCATAAAATCGTTTATGTTGACCCTATTTCTAAGAAGAAGACAACAACAACAATATTCATTTCATTAATTTGTTTGTTGTGTTTTGTTGATTTTATTTTACTGGAAGTGACCGTAATCATCTAGATTTTTCTGTAATCGACTAGATTTTTCTGTACTCGTAACATTACCCTCCACTTAAGCCTGTTCGTCCCGAACAGGATCTAGATCTCTCCTCCAATTGTTGAATCCAAACATGTTTTTTTTTCTTTTTCTATTTCCCAGGCTGCTTAGAACTACTTCCGGTCCCTTTCTAAGTCCTTGGCCATTACTTTGTTCTATGTCAGCGCACCGTGATGAGTATGTTCAAACGTCTGTGTCGGTTGACGTTTCTTTCCGTCATCTGTTTGGATGATGGTTCTGGATTTTCATCTGCACTGCATAGTTTCTCATCGCTGCCAATATCTGTTGACTCTGCATTATTCACAAGTAGTGGCATCTGAACATTATTAACCTTTAGGATCCCACATCCAAAATCGAAGACTAATCCCTTCGCTTTCATGAAGCCCATCCCTAAAATGACTTCATCCATAACGTCTGCCACTAGCACCTCTTGTTGATAGCAGTTATTTTCCAATTTTATTTCAGCGATTCTTTTACCGTCTATTTCAGCGCATTCTCCAGTTACTGTTTGGAGTTTCAAACCATCTGATGGTCCCAAAACACCGTCAATTAAACCTTTGCGAACGAATGTTCGAGCTGAACCTGTATCCAGTGTCGTGAAGCAACCTTTACCTTCAAGTTGTCCGTTGATACCCAAGCTTTCACCATTTATCGCAATTCTTGAAATTGGAATGTAGGCTGCATTCTCCTCACTTTTTGGCTTTACAGTTGCACCTTCAACAGACTTCCGTTGAATAGGAGACGAAGATCTATCACGCTTCCTGTTCCAGCAGTCCTGTGAGATATGGCCCGATTTTCTACATATCCAACACAAGATTTTCCTACTGCTGCTCCTTGTAACATATGTATGACTAATCTAATTGACATACATTACATATGTTATTCTTCCCATCAAATTATTCTAAACAATTAAATAAGTCATCAACAACTTAAAAGCCTAGATCTAATTTCCATAAATTCCCACGATATATATTAAATAACGAAATCTAAATAACGTAAAATAATATTAAAGTTGATGACATTACAGAAATAAATTTAAATAAAATTTATCGAAATAAATATAATTCCTGCTGAACGAGGCAATTATATTTATTTAATATATGATTGACCTATATTAACGTTATATAATAAATCGATTGATAATTGGTTAATCGATTTAATTATTAAAATAAAGGTAAAACTTAGAGGGGATAATAGTGGAGAAACCCTCAACCAATTGTACTATAAATAAAACGAAAATCATAACGAAAAATAAGAATTAATAAACTTCTCTTAAAAAAAGTCTGCCCAATAGGCCTTAGTCTACGGGTTTAACATGGTTTTTCCAGTTGTAAAGACTTTCTTCCCATCATAAATATCGAGACAAATAAGTGGACGCCGAAGTATAGCAGTTCAACGGATAAGTCCACCATATGGCGACCTACTAACAACGAACCTGAAATGCCACACACACTACAGAAATTCAAAAAAAATCAACAGTTGGATGTACAATGAAATTTAACAAAAAAAACTTGGACGCAGTAAATAAGAAGTTACAACAAGATGGGTAATGATCAACAAAAACCGGAAAAAGAAGAAGAAGTAATAATTACGAATGGAGCAGGATCAGCCACAAACCTCAACTTACAGGGAGCACAAGGAAAAGATTTCACCAAGATAGAAGTGATCACGTCCGCTGTAATTATCGTCATAATAATATTATTCATAGCATACAAGATAAAGGAGTATGTGAAAACAATGATCAGCAAACGGATCATCGCAGCAAACGTGGTAAACGTTTAACAAGAATTCAACATCTCAATAAACAAACCTGCTCACCACTAAAAGAAAAACTACGTTTAAACATAAAATAAATACAATCAAGAAATCTTTATAAAAACAAATATGTATTATATAATTTCAATAAAAACAAATATCATGTAATCAAAAAAAAATAATAAAAATATTAATGACATAAATTGAATTGTTAATTATGTCATATAACAAATTTCCGTAAATATAAGTATACACAAAAATTGTTAGTGTAATTAATGTTAAAATAAATACAAGAAAAAAAAATAAAATTAATAATTTTTCTTTTCATAAATATAAGAAAAAACAGAATTGTTTTTATTCGCCTACATATTAAAGTGTTACTTTATTACTGTGATTTGCGGCTTTAAAGTATCACTTTTCAACTATTTATTTTGTAGTCATAGCTACGTCCAAAAAAGTAAAAAGCATTTGTATTTGTTTAAATTCTATGAAAAATATAAATTTTTATCAAAGCAACCCTTAAAATTCAAATTTTCATTATCCAATTAAAATAGTTGTTATCATTTGTTGTCATAGCTACACAATAATTTGAAAAAAATAATAAATATTTTGTCAAAGGTTACTTGTTCCACATATTTTTATTTTAAAATTTATGAAAATTTATAATTTTAATTTAGAATAAACAACTTTTCTTAAAATATTTTGCTTGCGGCGAACAAAAAATAGTATATGATGCACGGACGTAAGCTATTTTGGACTTAATGTGGGTACAAACTCCACATCCGTCCAAAATCTTTAGCTTTACGTCCTAGCATCATAATGTACTATAGTATATAGATAAATAGACAAAAATTTTCAATAAATAGCATTTACGCCTAAGAAATACAAAATACTGTATGTATACAACTTAAAATTTAATGTTTACGCCTAAATGTATGGTTAATATTGTATGTATATAACTTAAAACTTAAAAAAAAAATAAATATATGTCAATGTAAATAAAATTTTTTTCTAGGGTAAATAACTCAATGACAATAAGTAGGTTAAAAACTAAATATTACGTAAATGAATAATAAATTTTTTTTTTGCTAAATCCAAATTTTTTTAAGAAATAAAATTGATAGAAAAAGAAAAGATGATGATTTTAAATTTTTCTGACCGAAATGGATTCACTGACGAAAGCTGAAAACCTGATTAGACAGACGCGTAAAATAGAAGAGAAAAACTTAACTTAATGGCATCGTTTGACATCAACTCCACCTATAAACTCGTTCCAGAATTCAAGGGAAAATACGAGTAATTAGAAAATTTTTTAAATTTGATTGGTTTCATCCATGAAACGCTCAAGGATGATAACGAAAAAGCTAAATTAATCAATTTCATATGGCAAACTAAATTAGCCGAAAGAGCAAAGATTAGTCTAGGTTCTAGAAGGAGACCAAATAACCTGATAGAATTTAAAAATGTTTTTCGCGAAACATTTAAAACTAATTTAACTCCATCCAAAATACATGCTGATTTAGCGAGAGCCAGACAAGCGAACTTGTCAGCTGATCAATTTGGACAAAAAATTGAAACTCTAATCGCAAAACTAAACGCGATTCAAATAGGGGAGAAAGGTGAAGGTAAAAGAAAGTTGATTTCGGAATTAAACGATCAGATCGGATTGAATACATTCAAATCGGGACTAAATGAACCGATTAAAACAACAGTATACGCATCGCGACCAAAAGACTTGAAGGATGCAATAGATCTTGCTCGTGAAATTGACACGCAAGATAGAGCACAGGTATTAAGCTACGGTTTTCGAAAAAAGAATTTTAAGACTAACGGAATGTCTTACTCAAATAATTTTCAGAAAAATAATTTTTAAAAATATAGATATAATAATAATGGTCAAAATAGTAGTATGAATAATAGAAATTATAATAATAATGGTAATAAAGGATTTAGCGATAGTAAAAATAATTACCAAAATAGCAATAGCTATAACAAAAATTTTAAAAATATTCCAAGCTATGGAAACAATAGATTTAATAGGGTAAATACGATTAGCTCGGGAAACGACGAGCTAGTCCCCGAAGACGTAGATTCGAGGGACTTAGGGAATCAGATATAGATAACCCAATAAGAATACGTAATATAAATAATAGCACTTCAAATTTCATAATGATTCAAAATAATGTAACTAGATTTATAAGTATCACATTTTAGGTAGATTTCGGAATTTCGGAAAAATTTTGGTGCCAAACGACTATATATGATAAGCGGAGACGGAAAATCAAAATGAAAAAAAAATTTATATATATATATATATATATATATATATATATATATTTATATATATATATATATATATATATATATATATATATATATATATATATATATATATATATATATATATATATAAATATATATATATATATATATATATATATATATATATATATATATATATATATATATATATATATATATATCAGTGTTGCAAAACGAAAAAAAAATTCGTAACGTTATGCATTTCGTTTTTATAACATTATATTTATTTTTTCGGTACGTTATTTCGTTATGAAACAGAAAAATATTATATTGCGTTATGTTATAACGTTATAGTTACGTTATTTTAAAATTAAATGTTATGTTTAAAATAGCTTACGTCCGTGCATCATATACTGTTTTTTATTCGCCGCAAGCAAAATATTTAAAAAAAAAATGTTTATTCTAAATTAATATTATACATTTGCATAAATTTTGAAATAAAAATATGTGGAACAAGCTACCTTTGACAAAATATTTGTTATCTTTTCCAAATTATTGTATAACTATGACAACAAATGATAACAACTACTTTAATTGGATAATGAAGTTTTGAATTTAAGGGTTGCTTTGATAAAAATTTATATTCTATATAGAATTTTAACAAATACAAATGTTTTTTGCTTTTTTGGACGTAGCTATGACCACAAAATATATGGTTAAAAAGTGACACTTTAAGGCCGCAAATCACAGTAATAAAGTAACAGTTTAATACATAGGCGAATAAAAAATTAATAGTTTTCAAATTTTACATGCAAAAAGTAAATCGTAGTAAAATAAAATTAAATGACTAAATACATGAAAAAAATTTGCATCCAGCATAAATATATGCCTTCCTAAAATTATTAAAAACACCTGTGATGCAGAAACGGCTAGTGTAGACTTGAAATTACTTGAAATATACATAAAATTTTACAAAATGTTTATTATTTTGCTACTGATATCAAACAATTGAATCGGTCATTTCAAAAACCTTTTAAGTCACACTTTTTTCCAACATGCTTTTTTTGCAGAAATGGTTCCTTAAGGGTAGATGCGTATTCTGGGTAAAAACCACGTAAGTCGATAGCGATAGCATTCCTGCATTCCTGCGTAGGACGAGAGGAACCGCAGGTAGGGACTTATGACACTCGTCCTCTTTTCAAGGATTCGTATTATATATGAATTATATACGTATTATACTATTATATATGAATTAACTCATAATTAAGAATGTTGGAGAATATGACTTAGTACCATAAAGATATTAAAACATGACAAATTAATACATGTAAAATGCTAATAAGATTATTTTTAAGTGTTATTCTCAATAATAAGCAATAAAAAATATGATTACTACGATTTTTTTGGTTAAATTTTATACCACTAACCCTATTTCTCGCTAAAACAACATAAGTCAAGAACTGTTTTTCAGGTTTTTTTCATTATTTCTATTAATAAATTGTAAAGGTTATTCGCTATTCTAATTTTTTACCACTAAAATACTAAATTAAACATAAAAAAGTCCTTTAAAACACATTTGTTTGTGTATGAAACAGTTTTTATTGATTTCTGAAAAATTCTAATTGAGTGACTTATGAGGTTTTTGAAATGACCGATTCAATTTTATAATTACCAAAACCTTCAGTTCAAGCGTCCACAGAAATTTAAAAAGAGCAGATAAGTTGGATTTTATAAAACCGATTTTTGGGCTTTTATTTCCATATAATTATACAAAGTATACCACAAAAACGAAATAAAATATAACGTTATCGTTACGTTTTACGTTATTGTAACGCAATTTAATTTTTAAAACGTTATGAAAGTAATTATTACTAATAACGCTATTTCATTTCGTTATTTCGTTTTTGCGTTACGTTTCGAGTAACGTTTTGCAACACTGATATATATATATATATATATATATATATATATATATATATATATATATATATATATATATATATATATATATATATATATATATATATATATATATATATATATATATATATATATATATATATATATATATATATATAACGATATGAGGTATAACGGAATTATATTATAGGAATTATATTATTATACACATATATATATATAACGATATGAGGTATAACGGAATTATCCGGCACTCTCACGGTCGCAGTTTTCGACCTACACCAAAAATATTTTCTGTGTATGTTGCGGCAAACAATTTCTTGGACAAGTTCGCGAACTGTCTATATCGGGGTACCCGTTAAGCGGCTAGAGTCTTAAAAGTCGAATAGTCTAAGGCGTTATAACTTCCGTTTGAAACATAAAGTTAAAATAAAATTGATAGATATTGAATATTTGAACCTTTTTTTATCATTTTTTGTGAGATGACAACCTTGGCATTTAGGGTTCCTGAAAAATCAGCTGTTTTAAAAATTTACTAAACTTTGTTGTCCTTGATCTAGATGAAAATGACCAAGCTCAAAAATGAAAACGTTCAGAAACGTAGATACCAACTTATATCTATCCAAAACTTAAAAAACAAATTGTTTAAGTTCAGAGGTTGAGAACCTGTGGCTATTAAAACAAAAACAAACGCAAACGGCCTTGCTTTCATCATTTTTGAGTCTATTTTGATTAAACTAATACTAGCTTCTAATTCAACTTTTCAACTATAACATCAGAAATTTTCAGCTTTCTAACCTTAGAAGTTCCAATGCAATTAACATTATTCTAACTCAATGCAAGCCCCTAAACACTATATAATTACAAACAAATCCTAAAATATCCCAATTAAATAAAATTTCTTTTGTTTTAGGTAGATTTCATATAATTTTTTTTGTTTTAATTTTTTTTTTTGCAAAAAGTTAAAATATTTGTTTTGAATGTTTGTTGTTGTTTTGAAGATTTATTATTGTTTTGAATTAGGGAATAGTTTCTTTGGAATATTTGGAAGTGGTTTAGTTGAAATAAATATATGCATATTGATTATATATTTACAATTGATAGATATTTGTATTATATTTGAGGGTAAAAGTTGTTTGATGTTGTTGTTGATTATAAATTATAGTATGGAGTTGTGATGTAGTTAGAACGTTAATCCACCAAAGGATTTAATTTGATATTAAGGAGTTTTAACCAAATTAAACAAAACTATTTGAAATTGCATTGACAAAGTAGTTTATGTATTTATTTTGGTTGTTTGATAAATTTTTTGGATTTTCTGTTTCTAGTTAAATTTTTTATTTAAACTAATCTGACATATCCAATTCTATTTGTACACAAAGCTGTCTGGTCCCGAAATCTACCTATTTCTAGCGGATATACGTGCCGCTTGGACTTTTTTAATAGATACCGGAGCTGATATTTCACTCCTTAAAGAAAACGTATTAAAAGAAAATTTAGAATTAACAGACGATACTCGTAAAATAATTGGTGTAACAAAAGATGACTCGCACACTTTAGGTACGATTATAGCAAAGTTAGATTTTGATGGCGAAAAAATTAAGCAAAAATTTCACATAGTAAGTGAAGAATTTCCACTAGGAACTGATGGAATATTAGGACGAGATTTCCTAAGAAACAACTTATGTAAGATAGACTACGAAACGTATACTTTAGCAATTTATATAAACGGCACAGAAATTTTACTAACAATAAGAACCAAACTGAGAGAAGAAAACAACTTTAGAATACCAGCACGTACACAGATGGTTAAAGCAATAAATTTAAACGTAGCTGAAGATAGTGTAATCTTAGACGAAGAAATACAAGATGGTGTATTTATAGCCAATTCAATAATACCAGAAAAAGGCATCACTCATATAAAAATTCTCAACACACTTGATCATGAGATAAGAGTCAAGAATATCTCACCAAGGATTGTACCACTTAGAGATTATGAAGTTATGAATGTACGAGACAGCAAAATAAAGAATGTGGAAAAAGAAAGATACACGAAATTGTTAGAAGAACTAAAAATCGAAAACTTGGATGATACAGCGAAACAATCAACTTTGGAAATTTGTGAACAATATTCCGATATTTTTCATTTAAAAGGAGATAATCTTGCAACAAATAATTTCTATAAACAAACCATCACTACAATGGATAAAACACCAGTCTATATCAAGAATTATAGATTACCTCAATCTCAAATTGAAGAAATAAATAATCAAGTAGAAGAACTAATTAAACGAGATATAGTAAAAGGATCAACAAGTTCATTCAATGCACCTCTATTAATCGTAAAGAAGAAAGGGGGTGAAAATACCAAATATCGACTTGTAGTTGACTTCAGACAACTCAATAAGAAGATTGTAGATGATAAGTTTCCACTCACGAGATTGGACGACATATTAGACAGTCTCGGAAGAGCAAAGTATTTCACAACACTGGATTTGGCGAGTTCTTTCCACCAAATAGAACTTGAGAAGGATTCACGACCATTAACAGCATTCTCAACAAATAAAGGTCATTACCAATTTAAAAGGTTACCATTCGGCTTAAAAATATCAACTAATAGCTTTCAAAGAATGTTATCCATAGCACTAGCTGGCCTAGAAGCAGAAGCATTCCTATACGTCGATGATATAATTATATTTGAGTGTAGCTTGAAACACCACAATATGAACCTGATCAAAACCTTAGAAAGATTGAGAAAATACAACTTAAAATTAAATCCAAGAAAATGCAGTTTTTTACAAACCGAAGTAACTTATTTGGGACACTTAATAACAAGTCAAGGCATAAAAACAGATCCGAAAAAATATGATATAGTTAAAGATTATCCTACCGAAAAATGCTGATGAAGCTAAACGATTTACAGCATTTTGTAACTACTATAGAAGATTTATACCAAAATTCGCAGAAATCGCAAAACCATTGAACAATTTAAACAAAAAGAACACAACGTTCGAATGGACTAAAGAATGTGAAGAGGCATTCACAACATTAAAAAACAAGCTGATCAATCCACCAATATTAAAATACCCAAATTTTGAAGAGACATTCATAATAACAACAGATGCATCGAACTACGCATTGGGAGCTGTGTTATCACAGGGAGAAATAGGAAATGATTTGCCGATTTCCTACGCTAGCCGATCATTAAATAAATACGAAATCAACAAGCCAATAATTGAAAAGGAACTGCTAAGTATACATTGGGCCATAAACTTTTTTAGACCGTACGTCTATGGGAGAAAATTCACAGTGGTGACAGACCACAGGCCATTAGTGAATAAACTTCTCTTAAAAGTTAAAGTGTTTGTTTAATTTAAACCTCTTAACGGAAGAAAGTCTGCCCAATAGGCCTTAGTCTACGGGTTTAACATGGTTTTTTCCAGTTGTAAAGACTTTTTTCCCATCATAAATATCGAGACAAATAAGTGGACGCGGAAGTATAGCAGTTCAACGGATAAGTCCACCATATCCTGAACCCTCCGTGCTGCTTGTCTTCGATTCCCATATTCTTCGCAGAAAACGACGATCTATCTGCTTCTTTAGTTTTTCTGCACTCCCGTGCCATGTGACCCTCTTCGTCACATACCCAGCATTTGATGTCGCTTCCACTTCTGTGTGCCAATACTTCTCCTTTGATGTTCCCCTCTACATTCCTTTTTCTGCATCCACCAGATGGCATACACATCCAATGTACCATCTCATATTGCATTGCGTATGCGACAGTTTAATGGAAAGTCGCCTTAGGTGTATTCATTACTTTGATCCTGGTTTCTGATTCTCGGATACCATCAATGAAGGCCTCGATCTTCATTTTCTCCATAAAATACGGTGGAGCATTTGAGTGTGCCAAATGTACAAGCCGTTCTACTGCCGAAGAATAGTCCTGAAGGCTTTCTCCATTCCGTTGCAAGCGACCCTTTAACTTGATCCGGTATAGCTCCTTTTTATGGTCGCTGCCATATTTTCGTTCCAACGCATTCATCACTTCAGCATAACTTTTGCGATGGTTTTCTGGTACTGCCTGTAATGCTTCAGCTGCTTCTCCTTTAAGTGCAACTATCAATGCAGCAAGACGATTTTCGGCGTTCGAAACATTTTGATCTGCTGCAGACTCGAACCTTAACTTGAAAATACCGAAGGTCGTATGATGGTGGTTTCAATTTAATATTTGCTACTTGCTGTACCACATGTGATAGCATAACTTTTGCGATGGTTTTCTGGTACTGCCTCTAATGCTTCAGCTGCTTCTCATTTAAGTGCAACTATCAATGCAGCAAGACGATTTTCGGCGTTCCAAACATTTTGATCTGCTGCAGACTCGAACTGGAACTTGAAAATACCGAAGGTCGTATGATGGTGGTTTCAATTTAATATTTGCTACTTGCTGTACCACATGTGATGTCACTTTAGCCGTTTCAACATCTTGCAACCTCTTCTCAAAATCATCAACTTTCGACAACATTTTATGCTCAAAGTCCTGAATTTCTGTTTCAATTTTCTCGACTTTAACATCAAATGCCGTTGACATTTGTTGAAGTTTCTTGTCCAAGTGTTGATTTATGCTAATGTGCAACTCATTTATTTGCTGGTTTATCTCATTTTTGTTTTCAGCCAATGTTGTAGTTATTTCTTCTTTGGTAGCAGCCATTTGTTGATTGATGTTACAGCTAATTTCTTCCTTAGTAGTAGCCATTTATTGATTCATATTGCTGCTTTGTTGATCAAATTTTTGATTTATATTCAAATTCATCTGTTGCAACATAGCCATTAACTACGTAAAATCACAATTTGCAGGTGGCAATGAGGTTGTTGTTTCCGCAACAGAACTTTTCTCTTCATCAACTGCTACTGCATCATTATTTGTCGTGACTCTTACAAACTGGTAACTTTCCACTTCTATTCCACTGACTTCCAAAGCGTCTCGAAGCCGAATCATCAATTCAGTTTTGTTTCCACTTGTTGACAATCCACGTTGTTCTAGTTCTTTCTTTAACTCAAGAACCTTCAAATCACTTTATAAAACCATTATTAACAGCTAACTAATCCACCGATGTCACCAATGTTACGTTTTTCCAACCTTTCTTCGAATTTGCCTTACTCTCAATTCGATAAACGTAATTCCCAATCTCTTTCTGAGTTCGATCACTGATTAGTAAGCAAACACACCAGGTTTTATTAAGTATTCAACTCCTTAGTTGTTCCACAACAACAGGAAACAATATTCCTAACTAGAATATTCTTTCAACAGCTTCAGAAACTCCAACGGTTGATTGTAGAAATTTCCAGTAATACAACGTTTAAAATAATACACAAATAAGTAGAAATCTTAATAACACAGTTATAACTTATTACACAGTTATTACACGTATAACTTTACAGAAAAACTAATTTAAAAATCACTTTTATAATTTTAACTTCACTATCGCAGGTTAAAATAACACTAATTCAAAACTACAAGAGGTAATTTTCTTACATACCTTCTGCAATACTTCTAGATAATTCGACATCACTTTCCAGAAACCTTGAGAAAATATTAGAATATTCGATTATTTTACGTTATGTTGATTTGATTCATAAATTCGTTTATGTTGACCCTATTTCTAAGAAGAAGACAACAACAACAATATTCATTTCATTAATTTGTTTGTTGTGTTTTGTTGATTTTATTTTCCTGGAAGTGACCGTAATCGTCTAGATCTTTCTGTAATCGTCTAGATTTTTCTGTACTCGTAACAATATGTTCATTTTAATTATTAAACTTACAATTTTTAAAAAACACGTGAAATCAGCAAAAAACATGCAATTTTTGAAATGAGGTTTTAATTTTGTATATTTAGGTATTGGAATTCGTTGACATCAATAAAAAAAAATTTTGTGCGTTTTTAGTATTTTTTTTTAACCCTGTCTTAAGATACAGGGTGTTGAAAAATCAAGAAATTGCTCGACCCTGGTGTATTGAAATGGCTCTACAGTCAAAACTACCGGACTGATTTTAATGTTATATAGCTCAAAATGTAGGTATTGAACAGAGCTAATCAAAATAATAATTCACATTATATAACCTTGAACATTTTCTTTTAGAAAAATAACAGTAAAAAATTCAAACTCGATTTTTTACAAATGCCATTTTTTTAAATTTTTGATTTTTTTATATGTGAAAGGTACATTATGTTACTAACATTATATAAAAAATTCAGGAGCATATCAGATTTCTGATATGCTGCTTCACAACATAAAAATAAAGATAATTTTTCTACGATCCTGCATCATTTGAATGACTACAAAATAGCATGTGAGTGGCATTTTCATGCAACATCGCACGGTAAAGTAAAGGACCTTGTGATGGAATTGGAGGAACAGTAAAAAGAAAAGTAGCTAGAGCGAGTCTTAAGAAAGAATACGATAAAATTATATCAACACCTCTGCAGTTATATAACTGGGCAACAGCTCCAGGCAATTTTCAAGATAACATGCATTTTTTCTATGTAATAGAGGCAGGTTACATTGCAAAACGAAATCAACTAGCTGATAGATACGTCAATTTAAGAACAATTACTGGAACACGAGGATATCACTCATACATTCCTACAAATGATGGATCAATCTTAGCTAGACGTTATTCTAACTCTACGGAATTTAGTAATGTAAAATTAAATAAATGATAAAAAATGTGTAAAATATTTATTTTGAGTTAAAATTAAAAATTTATTATAAAAACATATATGTAAATCTAAAAAAAACTGTTAATTTTTTAACTCCACTTTTTTTATGATGAAAAATTTTAAGGGGTGTTGCAATAAAATTAATAAAAAAAAACAAAAAATTTTCACCTCTTGAATTTTTTATATAATGTTAGTAACATATGTACCTTTCACATATAAAAAAATCAAAAATTTAAAAAATGGCCTTTCTAGAAAATCGAATTTGAATTTTTTACCGTTATTTTTCTAAAAGAAAATGTTCAAGGTTATATAATGTGAATTATTATTTTGATTGGCTCTGTTCAATACCTACATTTTGAGTTATATAACATTACAATCAGTCCGGTAGTTTTGACTGTAGAGCCATTTCAATACACCAGGGTCGAGCGATTTCTTGATTTTTCAACACCCTGTATCTTAAGACAGGGTTAAAAAAAAAATACTAAAAACGCACAAAATTTTTTTTATTGATGTCAACGAATTCCAATACCTAAATATACAAAATTAAAACCTCATTTCCAGACCTTGCTGATATCACGCGTTTTTCACCAATTGCCATTAACACATTTGCTGTGTAGTTCTCAATTTTTTTCTTGCCACACCAGTCGAAAAAATCTTTATATGATTTTTCGTATAATCATTTTGATTTAGATGGCAACAAACCATCTATAACTTCTGTTGCAAATTCGTCTACATTGCTAGAATCCATTACACAAATATTTTCTACTACTTTTGTACAATAAAATGTCACACTTAATAATATCATAAATTTGTTTTTCCTAACAACGATAATTTGTTACTATTGTTGCCATAGAAATATATATTATGGAAATTAAAACACACAGCCAACTATGATGCATTGTAATATTTAATATTTTCGGTTTGCATAAATATTTTTTTTTAATTTTAAATAGTATAGCATGGTTTTTGTCGTAAAAAAATAGTATATACACCTCGGGAGAGAGCATGTTATCTCCCTCAGTGATTGGTAGCCCTCAGACTTCGCCCTCGGGCTCCAAACACACCTCGGGAGGAAAACATGCATTTCTCTCCCTTTGTGTATATTCTACTATTTTCCATTGAAACTATCATTGTTGTCATGGTTTGTTATTTTTTATTCCCTAGGGAGTAAAAGATGCAATTTGTTCCTGCAAATGAGGGAGCGGCATTGAACTATAAATACAACTCGCGCAATTACTGTTTTACCTTCAGAAAAATGTTTGGATTCATCGAATTTTTGATCTTTGATCTTTTATCATAAAAATAGATGATTTGGTAAAGATTTTTTATATACTACAGTGGCAAGATATTGTAACATCACTTTTGACGATTCTATCGTATTTTGCGCTAATCGGTATGCTGTAACACAAAACGACTGTCTTAAATACGATAATCTATCACATTGAATTTTGTTAGTGATAAAGTTTTGTTTTACGATAAATTGAGTTTTTACAGTTTGTTTTGACAATAATTAAAAACACAAACAGAAAATAAAATAAAATTATTAAAATTTTATTAAATATATTGAACGAAAAAACAATCTATAATACATATTAAAATACGAGTAATATTTAAATGGTACTGTTCTTGGTAATCTTGGAATCGTTAATTTTAATAAATTTTCACAACTGTACGAAACAAATACACTCCCGTTCACCAGCTTAAGGCCAAGTATAGTTTTTCACTTATATTCGCGTTTTGTCTGTCAAATCAGATTTTTTGTTTATTATAATCTATTTAACATTGAGTTATAAGTTATAATCAATCGGGTAATAATATTTTTATTTAACCAAGTACCGTCATTTCATAATTTTGTAAAAAACATTGTTTTTGCATTGTTCATTAGCTTAAGGCCAGTTGAAATATTACATTTAAATTAAAATATTAATATAATTTTGCATTAATATTTTTCTTTTAAATAAAAGTGCAATATTTTTAAAATGTTACCAAGTGTAAAACGAGCACTAAAATGGCCAAAGGGAGTTAACGCGAGAAGAACGAAGCAAATCGAAGCAGAAATGGGACTTACCAGTCGTTCAATAGCACAAAAACTTGGCCGTAGTAAGACTGCAGTAAACAACTACCTCTCTGACCCTGCTGGCTATGGCTCCCAAAATCAAGGATGCACGCATTCTGCCACAACTATCAAAGAAAAGCGACTAATATTAAGGAACGCATCAAATTCAGCTTTATCTATTGCAAAAATTAAGATACAGAGTGGAGTAAAAGCTACCATTTCGACTGTGAGAAGAGTTATCCTAAAAAGTAAAAATACAGTTCGTCGAAAATTAAAACAAAAACCAGTTTTAAAACAAATCCACAAAGAAAAAAGAAAAACTTTGCTCGTGAAGTAATGCAATGGAAAAATGAGTGGAAAAAGATAGTGTTCTCAGATGAAAAAAAATTTAATATTGATAGCCCCGATGGTTACAAGTTTTATTACCATGATTTGAGGAAGGAAGAAGTCATTTTGTTGCGTCATCATAGCCGAGCAAGTGGTGTTATGGTCTGGGGAGCTATAACCTACTATGGAACAATTGATCTTCAGTTTAAAAAGGTGACTCTTAACGGAGAGGGATATAAAAACTTGCTACAAAAAACTTTTCCTCAAATCAAAGAGATCTTCGGACCTCTTAAAGTGCTCTTACAACAAGATAATGCGCCAATTCACAACGCCAGGATTGTCAAAAACTGCCCGAGCAGAAATTTGCAGGGCTCAAGTAAGGTCCTGATCAGGTTCGCCCTAATCCGGATCAGGCATTGGTAGGGCTGCCTGATTGGGCTCTGATCATGAGTGTAACGCTTTTGCCCTATCAGGTCCTGATTGGGATTACCGGATCAGACCCTGATTGGGATAATCGGATCAGGCCCTGATTGGAATATCCGGACCAGACTCTGATATATATTTATATATTGTATACATAAATTAATTAAATTAAAATAAAAAAAATACAATGGAAAAAATTAAAACATACATACCACCTTAATCACTATTATTATAGTCTTTCAGCCGAGAAGCGATAACCAAAACATGCATGAAACGATTTAGCTATATATTTCTAAAATGGATAATACTCTAGTGAATTTTAACCAATAAAAATTTCAGCTAGGCGTCAAATACGAAAAACCTGATCAGGGCCGGATATATTCAAATAAGGTTTGCCCTAAAAGGGTAATCTAAATCAGGCCCAGAACAGACCCACATCAGATTGCCCTAATAGGGATTTCCCTTGTAGGACTGACCAGGCTGTGATCATGCCCTGACTGTATTCAGGTTTTCCCTAACTAATTTCCGCCCGGGTGGCTATCTCAACAAAATGTTGATATTTTGAATTGGCCACCGTACTCTCCTGACCTCAATATAATTGAAAATGTTTGAGGAAAATGTTTGAAAATGGTTGTCACGAAAAGTGTACGAAGGAGGGCGTCAGTTTGAGACCGTGGATGCTTTAATAGAGGCCATACAAGCAGCGTGGAACGAAATAAGTTTATTTTTTTTTGAAATAGCTGTATAATTAATTCACTTTGTATACGAATTTTTGAAGTTATTATTAAAGATAGGGTCACACCCACTATTGAAAAATTCAATAAAATGGAGAAAAAATTTGCAATATTCTTTGTTTTCTAATTTTTCAGATTGGCCTTAAGCTAATGAACTATGCAAAAACAATGTGTTTTACAAAAAATAAAATCATGACCTAACTGTATTTGATTTAAAAAAAATATTGTTATCCGATTGATTATAACTTAATGTTAAATTGATTATAAAATAAAAAATCTGATTTGACAAACAAAACGGGAATATAAGTGAAAAATTACTTGGCCTTAAGCTGGTGAACGGGAGTGTATCTGCAAAAACACTTTTAAGAATAGATTTAAAAATAATTTGTACAAAATTAAATAACTTTTTCTTAAATGTAGTAATATCGTAATTTTAAGTATTTTATTTAACTTTAAAAATGTAACTTTAAGGAAAGTGTAAATGTTATTCACATAAAAAAATTGAATAAAATAAAAATTAAATTAAAATACCTAAATTTAAATTTGCAGAATGACATTTGTCTTTTATAAAAAATTTCGAAATTGATTTAGAACATTCTCAAAAAAATTAGAACTTGGTGTTGCCATACTTAACCGACCGTCGTATCGTAAATGTTACTGTTATAAATTTAACGTAGAAGTATGTATGTTCAAATATTGCCC